>OY735218.1:22459917-22539917 GCA_963457665.1 Thysanoteuthis rhombus
AAGTATTTAGCCATGTAAATGATCACACCGGTGGGAAAATTGTCCAGGGGGCTATTGTCATGAGTCAATTATCTGGGCAGTAAGGCAGTTGTGTGATGGCAGCAATTTTTCCGATATGTCTCTACTTGCTAATCGCGTTATAACCTTGCAATATAACCCTCCCGAAAAAATGTTTATTTGATAGATCTTTACTGAACTGATATAGGAAGAACATATGCACAAGGATAAATAAAATAGATCAGAGCTGAACTGGTATAGAAACATATGCGTTGGAATAGATAAAACTGATCTGAAAAACTCGTATCTATCTTTTATTTGTTTTGGCAGAATAATGAAAGAGATGCTTTCGCTGAAAGCTCAGAGTTCATTTATCAGAACTTATGGAAATTCTTTTTTTCTTTCCCAGAAATGTTTTTTTTTGAGGAAATATCTACGATAAAATCTGTCGGATCGGCGGCGAACAACAAGGACTGTAGTTGAATGGAACAAGGTGCGTCGACAGTGATGAATTCAGTTTTCGCGGATGGGTGGGTGGGGAGATGAATAGGTACGTTGATTCGCTGTCTTTCTAAGCACAGCGCTGGTACTGTGCGTGGGTATATGGGTAAGTGCGTAGGGAAAGAGGGAAAAGCATTTAGCATTTATTTTTGAAGACGGAGAGAGAGAGAGAGAGAGAGAGAGAGAGAGAGAGAGAGAAAGAGAGAGAGAGAGGAACTGATATACGTTGCTTCATCAATAAGTCTGTAGACTAATGACGAAAAAAACACTGGGGGTGAGAAACAGAAGGAAAATCTTTCAGACTTTATGAGGAATAAATGTTGAAATTTCCAGCCGTCTAGCTCTGTAGATGTGGCCTGTATGCGTGATACAAAAATTACCAGCCAGCCAGCCAGCCAGGCCCACTTAAAAACTGCCGAGACCAAAGTTCATAATTTCATCCACAGATTTGGCTAATGGTTTCTAATATGCAGAAAGATAGGTAGAAGAAAATAATCCAGAAGACCCTACCTCTCCTGAAAAGATACAGGAAGAAATAATGGATTGTGTGAGACACAAAACCGAACAGCACAATTTTACTCAAGATTGGGAACCGACTCGACAAATGATACCGTAAGGTCTGGATGAGTTGAAAAAAAAAAGTTAAACTACCATAGCCATCAAAGATGGCGAAGGGTTCTATCCTTTTTTCATACGTACCTGTGTTTGTGTATTCAGGCACCCCTGGCCATACTGTTTTGTATACAGACTTGAAAATTGGCATCAGTATTCCACCAGGCCCTTTCTAAAAATGTTCTTATCTTGGAAAAAAAACCCCAACTCTTCTGACCTTTTTGGATCATATTTGACAGGTTTATCAATAACATCTAGATTCTCCAGAATCTAAATGTTTCTAGATGTTTTTCATCACTATTCTAGATGTTTTCCAATGGATTCTGATCACATTTATTCATCGGTGGAATTTATTTCACATGATTTCAAATTTTGATGCTATATTTGTTCAATTACCGATCATGACGGCTAGTTAATTTTACATTTCCTCGGATCAGCCGTTGAAACAGTATTCGATTCGATACTCTAACCACTGACCTATCATCTTCATCCGAACCAGAAACGTGTGTACGTCACCTGGAAGCATTTTCCCCACTTCTTCAAAGACAAGAAAGCTGACTGGATTAACCACGCTTGTCAAACTATGTTTAGCTCAGTACGCATGCGCGGCTCACGCATGTAACGGAGTGATAGAAACAAACTAAATTAATCAGTCCTATGGAAGAAAGCCTCAGTCATTTCCCAAATGATCGTTTCATTGAAGCAGGCGACTAATCGCCGACCTCATGGATATTGAAGATAGGAACAATTGCATTAATTGATACTGGTTTGTGGCGAAAAGTACACAGAACAAATTAGTAACAAATTAAAATCTCAAACAAAGAATGGTACCACGGTAATTGGTTTTGAGCTTATTATGTATATGAGAGCTCGTAAACACGTCGTTGGGTGGATAAGGATATCATTTACGAGTCTGTCTGTAATACATGCTCACCAAAGGATGACGATTCCTAGTATGTGTATGTGTGTGTTTATGTAAGAGAAATGGATAACAATATTACAAGTTTTATTTCGAATTATTGAATTTTTTTCCTGGCGTTAAATCCATTTTTTCTGGACTTGCTGAAAGACAGATCAGGCGAAAACTGTTTATAGATGGTATTATGCGTAGGTGAAGAATGTCATCAGCACTGGCGCAATACAATGCAAGAAAGCGTCCCTTAATCATTTCCCATCCGGGTATCTGTTCTTTTTACTTGAAAGCTGGGTTTTGTTGGGTAGGGAACGCCAAAGCTATTCAATTCTATCCCCATTGTAAACCTGTAACAAATTAAGCTTTCGATAAGTTAGTTCAACTTGAGGCTCAACATATGTTACTGCACTCACAACCTCACCATTTTCTATTACCAAAGTCATGGTGAATACGAAATCTCCACAGTCGACCATCACTAGCCTTGAAATTATTTATCTCCAACTGATAATCTAGACTATTTGCAGCTCTACGGAGCTTAACCCTTTGGACAATAACGTCCACCAAATGTACCTGTACACATAATTCATACACCGCTTCTTCAAAGTTTTTATTCCTTGCCACTATTGTGTATTTTTATCCCTCACTGATGAATCAGACTGAAAAGAGTGTACACTGTACTTTTAGGCATACTGACTTAGTTTGTCTTTAATCTCACGTAAGATCAAAATCGAGGACACAAAGCTGGAGAAAGAGGATCACTACATCTACCCAGAACAATAAATCTCCATGAGACCTTCAAAAGAAGAAGAAATCAAGCGAAAAAGGATGGCAAGCCTTTGGCAGAGCAAGCCTAATCTTCAAAAACTAAAAGATTCCATTAATCCTAACAAGAAGGGTGTACAACCGATGCATCCTCTCAACAGTCACTTATGGAGCTGAAACATGGAGCCTATCCAAGAGACAGATCCGCAGATTGAGAAGCATGCAACTTGCTCAAGAAAGAATTATGCTCAATCGCACATGGAAAGACCACAAAACAACACAATACAGCTGAGAGAAGACAGGAGTCAGGGACATCATAAAATCCATTAAAAAGCTCAAATGGCAATGGGCTGCCCATGCTGCAAGAATGGCTGACAACCGATGCACATAGGAACCCACGACATGGACCCCCAGAGATCACACGTGCAACCGAGGCTGGCAGAATACCAGATGGAGAGACGAGCTAGACAAATTCAGAAAGTACTAGCTCCGCGACGCCCAAGATAGAGAAGTGTGGCGAATCCTGGGGAAGGTCTATTTCCAACAACGTACGTTAAAAGACTGATGATGATGATGATGATGATGGCTGACGTCATTTATTTCCTTTCAACATATTCTTCACACACACGCACTACTGGCGCACCAGAATCCAACGTCTTTACCAGCTCTAATTTCTGAGAAACTGATAACGCCCATTGACATAGCTAAAGCAGGAGGAGTAGAGTGATCATTCCTCCCTGAGAGAATCCTTCAAATGTGCTATCTTTTTTTAGCATTTTTAAAAAACATTTTAGTTCCTCCAATAAGTTAAAGATATGTTTTTCATTGGTACTTTTAAAAACTGTATCGCATAATTTGGAAGAACTTTGTGGACCAATTGCTCAATATGTCGAACCTCCTATCTGTGATCTGTGTGCTTTAAATGTATTCATTTGAATTGAGTGTGCTCAACATATTGATATTTCTGGCAACAGAGGTTCAATGCCGTAGTGTTTGGTCATAAATAATACCCCATAAAATCCGTTTTGAACGTGTAACGTTCAATCAGAAATGATAAAATCCTACTATGTTTGGTTTGAAAGATGTACTAATTAATGGGCGATACTGTAAACATATAACGCCAGGAACCATATACATCTTTAAAAAAATCAAGGAAAATTTGTACCTATGAGCACGATTCGAACCATCGTTTATATTGGAGAATTTATCACCTCATCCTGATGGAGCAGATGAAAGAGTCAAATCCTCAAAAGAATTGCAAATCCATTTTCCGTTAGAAATGCACAACAGAACTGACACACACACACACATACACGCACACACATAAATATATATGAATATTTGAACGTGAACATCGAAATGCATGCTTATAGATTCATTCGAACACGTATGTCTATCTTTGTATCACTGTGCTAAGGACATATCGTTTCATAATGTGAATTTATATCGAAAATTTCACGGTATTTGCATCTTCTCCGTAGCGTAAACGATCAAATACACGTATCAAACTCATCATTGTCAAAGATCAAAGACTTATCCAAACAACAAATGATTTTTTTCTGTTTATTAATGTTAGTTTACCATTCAGGTCTTTGTCTTTGATGGAGCATCTCATTATTTCATATAATCCACAACAGATATTTAATTATATATACATACATATGTATGTGTGTGTGCACAGATGAGACATATTGTGTGTGTGTACGTACTTGTGTGTGTGTGGAACACACTGTGAACCACGTTTTGGATAAATTGGTCTCTAACAGAAAAGATTTGTTTTTTTTTTGAACCTCATCTGTCGTTAGACATTGCAAAAGTTTTGTGGATCAAAACACGGCCATTTGAGATTTGAGCCTTGTTTTTTCTTTGTTTGCGTGGGTTGAGACAGCTCAGATACAAACGTTGTGGCGTTTTGTATTTGAAAAAACAGGAACAAGATTGATGCATCAATTTAGAAATGTAAGCCGAGAGAAAGAGCGAAGTATTTAACAGGAAAAAGAAAAAGAGAAAGAAAAAGGGCTTGAAGGGAGGGAAAGTGGAAATGATTTACTGAAATGAAAGAGAGAAGCGAAAAGTTAATGAACTGAAATAGAAGAGGAAAGAAACGGGGTTAGCAAAAGCGAAGATGAGAAGAAAAAAGAGATGAAAAAAAGAATTCGTAAACAAGAAAAAAAAATCTAAAAGGATGGGGCAGAAAAAAGAAGAAGAAAAGAAGAAAATATAATTTGGCATTAGAAAGCTAAAAAGCTACCAGAATGGGCCCCTTCCACTGAAGAAGTGGCTTGTAAACTAGTTTCGTGAACTATTTCTTCTATAGTAAGTTCTATCTAAAGTGGGAATCCCACACTGGACTTCGGATTAAGCTTGATATTTACTGGGTGTGTGAGAATTAATCCATCAGAAATTATGTATTACTATTATGTATAATGTTTGTAGATAATGCTCTATTTCCGGGATTGCTTCCTGTTGAGGCAGGCAAAGGAGGTGGTGTACAGCACTAAACCACAAACACTGGATCAATTGGAGAAGCTAACTTGGCATGTTATGGGCAACATACCACCAAGCTTTCTTCAGAGGTCTATCGAGGCCATAGCGAAACGCTTGCAGAAATTGGTGAACTACGTTGAATTCAAACACAGCAGACAAATTCTACCATTGTATGGTCCCCACAAACGCTAACTTGACTACAATAGACTGATAAATAAGTAAATGATTACCAATCTTCGATAAATAACTTCTTTTTTTACCACCTGCCATCGTATATATCATCGGGTGCTTACTATAATGCTATTGCATATCAAGAAAAAGATATGTCTTTTGCTTGTATAAGTGGTTTGAATGTGTTCGAGAAAATGCTTGAGACCGTCTTCTCGTCGTGTTCACTGTGATATTAATTAACATCGACAAGAGGGTGATCATTTGGGTATATTGGTCTACGAGAGAGAGAGAGAGAGAGAGAGAGAGAGAGAGAGAGAGAGAGAGAGAGAGAGAGAAAGAAAGAGTTGGTATCTTCATGATGGATGATTTTAAATACCACTTTCTTATCTCCTTTTATCTTGGCGCACAGAGTCTCATATTCTGTCCAATCATTTTTGTTTAGTACTGAAGATGATCAACAGATGACGGAGTAGTTCTAGTGGAAGTGAAGGAAATCAACCTCAAAGGGTTCAAAGATATTGGAAACAAAACAGAACAAAGAAATGAGAATAAGAAAGATAAAAGAATGAGAAAAAGGGATTTTCTATTGTGATTATAAAACACAAAATAAGAAAAATAAAACGAAACAGCCTAGAACAAAAATGGTCCGGTGAATCCCTACATAGAAACCTTGACGTTCTTTGGCAGCATGCAGTGTTGGGGCGATCAATGAGAGACTTAGAAAAAAGGATGATCAATGAATAAGTTACATCTTTCGCCTGTTGTTGGGCAGTGATCACTAAAAAAGTCTCAAGTGATAACAAAAACAAATGAAAAGACTAGCATGTATGCAGCCGGACACAAACTAAGGGATCAATTAAAGAAAAACTTACATGGAAAACTGACCCCCCCCAAGAAAAAAATGCACCTTAGATTTGATAAACAAAACAATTTCTGGACATAATAATAAGTAAAAATATTTTAATTCTCAGCCGACTAACTCAATTGGTGCAACCTGTACATGCAGCACATTCATTGTCAGCCAGAAGGTAGAACCATTTAAAAACTTATGCAGACAGTTTGGGCGATAGTTTTTGTTGACAGTTTCTAATAATAGTTTCTAATAATAGAAATGAAATCAAAAAGCAAAACATATGAAATGTATGAAAAGGTATAAAAGAAGGGGAAAAAAGATTAAAAAGTCGAATATAAAAAAGAAAGGCAAAATGTATTGAACGGATAAATAATATGAACGACCATACAAACCATCCACGCCCTCAAGGTGAAAAACAGAAAAAATGTCTGACTAAGGATGAAACAATATATTTTCAAAATACAAAATAAGGGAGAGAGTATATAATATAAACAAGTAAATAAATCACAGACCGCGGCTCAATTACAATAAGGCTACAATCCAAGTCTGGCTTGTTGCTATTGTGAATGGTAAGAGAACAAAAACAAAAATCAAAATGTGATTTTTGAACGTTAGTGGGAAATTTATTTGGATGCCGCTGACTTCTCCATGACCCGTATATCTTTTCCTACTCACTTGCCCAGCCAAAATATAATAATCCCAAAATATGAATAAGAAACGAAATGATTTATTACAATCATGAACCATAATAAAGAAGAAATATGAATAGAACCAAACCAAAACAAGTGGAAAGAAAAAACGAAAGAGAAAACCGAATGAACAGATCGCTGATAAAGGAATCAATAGTTCCAATAATCTGCTGCAAAGCAATTTAGTTTCAAAAATCCTTCTGGCTAGGGTTTGTCTTTGCATAAATGAATATGGCGGCCGCCTTTAAACCGATTTCATGCATGGATATTGAATATACGACCCGTATTTCAGGAGTCAACGGTAGGGAAACACAGGTAGACAGAGACACGCACACACTAAGAAACGTTTTTGTATGCGTGTATATATGTGTGTATGCATATATCCAGACACGATGCTGTGTGTAAATTTGTATGTATATATCAATATATGTATGTGGCAATACCACGCACACATACACTATATATATATATATATATATATATATATATATATATATATATATATATATATATATATATATATATATATATATATATATATATTATTGGGTCATCCACAGACGGCTGTTTCGTTCCTCAGTGTGGCTATAGACAATACATTATCCCATCCAGTACCACGAGGCCGGATTGAAAGCTTCACTTATATATATATATATATATATATATATATATATATATATATATATATATATATATATATATATATATATATTCGTATGTATTGTGATTGCAAAACCCATTCAGTTTAATATCCTATACAGTTAGCATACATTTTGAAAGAGGATATATCATTTATATAAGATACTATACTGAAAATTAGTCAAAGATCGTTTTCTGCAGCGTAGTATATTTGGTTTTGTTCGAAAAAAAAATTCATACAGATAATTTCATTTGTATTGTCTGTCTTTTTCATATCGTTTCTTCTCGTGTGAATTATTGATTTCCTCTTGTGTTGATTAAAAAAAAGTGGTTCATAATTTCGTGCTGAGCATATAATTTTTCATTTAACTCAAAGATGACAACGTATTCGTAAGCACTGTCTTCTTTTGGCATACATGATTACATTTTATGCGGCAACATAGTGTCGAAGAAAGGAATGTTTATTTAGAAAGTACCTTGTGTCAGACTAATTCATTGAATAATTTGATTGAAATCATGTTATAAACGAGAGAAAAATTTGAGCAAGGGGTTGAATAAGTTACTTATCTCCCCTTTCATTCGATCACTAAAAGGTCTAAAGTCTAATTTAGCGCACATTAAAATTGTAAATAGAGCGACCCTAAAACTAATATCATCATCATCTATCTTTTATCGAACATCGTTGGAAATAGACTTTCCCCAGGATCTGCCACATTTCTCTATCATGAGCGTACGGAGCGAGTATTTTCTGAATTTGTCAAGTTTATCTCTCCATTTTATATTCAGTTGGCTTCGGTTTCGAATGAACTCCGGGGAGCCATGTTGTGAGTTGCGATGTCCACCGGTGGTCTGCCATTCTTGCAACATAGCCTGCCCATTGCCGCTTTAGTTTTTTAATAGTTTCTATGATGTCTTGGACTCCCGTTTTCTTCCTGACATACTGTGCTGTCTTGTGGTCTCTCCATGTGAGGTTGAGCATGATTCTCTCATGCGTGCGTTGCAGGCTTCTCAGTTTGCGAGTCTGTCTCTTGGTTAAGTTCCATATTTCAGCTCCATATGTAACTATCGAGAGGATGCATTGGTTGTATACTCTTCTTTTTAGAATTATTGGGATCGTCTGGTTTTTGAAAGTTGAGCTTGCTCTGCCGAAGGCTTGCCATCCAAAAGTGATTCTCCGCTTGGTCGCTTAAAAAAACAAAAACAAAAAGCGGAAACGTTTTTCTAGACATAATAAGGAAGATATGTTTAAATTTTCATCCCTCCAGATCAATTACTGCAGCTCACACGTGTGACATATCGCCAGTCATCCAGCCGACCACAATCATTTGGAAACTGTATAAACTCATGTTAGCAGTTTTGGTTGACGTTTCCTGATATGTATATAAAAAAAAATCCTTGATCGTGAAACTACTTTTGAGCAGTCAGTGTATTCATACATAACAATGCTTAAAAGTAAAGTGCCGATGTTATACGTTCTGCCCTCGGCCAATGGACTCTTCAGAACTTATTGATTTGTATTAAAGCTTAGAATTTGGTGGAAGATTAGAAAGGCCACGACGCACAATTTTCCATCTTGTTTCGTAAGGGCCATCCATGGCACCAGATGTATTAACACGCACACACACACACACACACACACACACACACACACACACATATATATGTATATATATTTGACTTTCAGCATACAAGGACAGCCTGGAAAGCTGAATTCACTCGACATGCAGGGGTAACGCCATCATATGCATTAAGGACAGCACGGGACCACCTGTCACAGAATATCCATCACGCTTATGAGCTTTCAGGCTGATTCACGTACTTACATGTCTATTCATCTACCAAGTTGAAAAGACTTCTGTTTTTGTTTTCTTAACGTTCTTTTGGATTGCTCGACACTGACTTTCTTTCAAGAATCAGAATTCATTGTTCGATCCAAGGTTAGAGCCTAAAGTCTGACTCTTAGGATAGGCAAGTTTCTGTTCGGGAAGCTGGCGCTGTATGATCTTCTTACACTTATATTAGATGATGGATATCGAGACAATATGATATGCAGAATCAAAGTAGTAAATCGATCTCACGCTCTGATATCAGGAACCATCCATTAAGATTGTTACCAAAAGTGTCAACATAAGTTTCTTCAGTTTCTGAGTTGGTGCAGCTGGCTAAGTATGTTAGCATGTATCACACATGCAAGCAACACCAATAGAGATAGAGGGATGAAAATTTAAACATTTACTCCTTATTATGCCTAGAAAAAAATACCAAAACAAAACGTTTTTTGTTGCTTTTTACCGCTGTTAAAACATTTTTTAGTTAGAGTTCAATTTGTGGTGTAAGTTTATGCTAAATTGATCACTTTTTGTCCAGCAGCATTTTCTCTTTCAGACTTTTTCAGAGATCACTGCCAAACGAAATATGAGAGAAGTGACTTATTCATTCATCCCCCCTTCTAATTTTTAATTGATCATCCCCGACACGACATGTCGCCAAAAGACGTTAACAATATGATGGTTTCTATCAAGTGACTAACCAGACCTAAAATCTATAAGAATTCATTTTATCCAGAGTTTAGCAGAGTGATCTTCAGAGACGTTGATAGTGACTTTGATTTTCTATGAGAACAGTTACACGACTAACCCAAGCCCGGTATCTATCTATCTATCTACTTTGTTACACCAGTACTCTGAATTTTGGTTGTGGTAAATACGATGATTTCGAATACTTATTTTCATTTTAGACCCTCTTGCTTGGATAACTTTCACAGGTTCAATATTTGTACTCCTACATTATAGAAACTTGTAAAATCCTGATATCTATCTATCTATCCATCCATCTGTATATTTATCTATCTATCTATCTATCTATCTATCTATCTATCCATCAATCTATCTATCTATCTATCTGTCTATCTATCTATCTTGTTCACCAGTCCCAGTAAATACAGGGTGTTCCCAAAGTAACCATCAACTCTGGCTGGATAGGGGGGGATTTTGAAACATCTGTGATATCGGAAATATTGTATGCATAATTTCAGACAAAATGCATGTTTTCTTTACATTTAAATAGCTTAAACCCCGTTTGTGGTTGCTCTTAAATTTCTGAAACTTCCCCTTATCATTCAGAATTAATTTTTTACAAAGACTGCGCAAGAAAGAATCTCCATAGCTACTTGCAAGATAAAAGGCATGGAGTGTTATCAAATTAGAAAAAGTTTAAGAGAAAATTTCACGAAACAGGTCCAAGTGATCATACTATTCGTGACCGAAATTCTTGAAATGCGTGTTCTGTGAAATAGTTGATTGCTTTAGGGATCTGTTGAGACATTGATGGTCGCCACGTAGAATCTGATAATTAAACTTGCACCCGTATTTCTTCAAGTGTTCATATAAAAAATTCGACTTTTTTTTAGTACATATATTAGAAGCTGTTTACCAAAACTGTCACCAACACTGTCAATATAGGCGTCTTCAATTTTCAAGATGGTCTGATTTACTGGCTATATATGTGTCACCTGTACAGCTAGCATCAATGGAGCTCAAAGGCTGAAAATTTGAATATTCACCCTTTATTACGCACAGAAAAATATTCTTGCGATTTTTTTAACCTTTTTCCATTTAATCAGCAACTTAGGTGCTAAATTGGTCCCTTAGTTTGTGTCTTTCCTGAAAGTTTGAAATGTTCAAGTGATTATGGCCCGGCAAAAAGAGAGAAGTGATTTCATTGTTCAGCTCTTTTTCCAATTTTTCTGATTGATCACCCCCAACACGATATGCTGCCAAAAATCATTGGCCACTCTATGGTTTCTATGCAGCAGCTAACCAGACCTGTAACTGCAATTGCCTTTCCTCATGCTGTAGCGACCGTAGTGGAAATAAATAAAATGAAAAGACTTAAAATGTCAGCCGTAACATTTCAGGAATAGCCGTGACAGAGACTAAAGCAGAAAGCGGAAGTAAGAATCCAAATGTCACTGAACAGAAGAAAAAATAATTTCACTTAACTTTTCAGCTTTCATCACGTTATTTCTTCTTGAACTACACAACAAGGTTTTACTTTCACAACCAACGTATACATTTCTCCTTTCCTTGTTGGAAACAGTCAAACGAAACTGTCAACATAGGTCTCTCCCAGTGTTTAAGCTGTTCCAACAGACTGACTGGTTGTGTATATATCACGTGTACAGGTCGCACCAATGGAGCTAAAGGGCTGAATATGTCAACATTTACTCATTTTTATGTGAACAAAATTTATTTATTCACTCGTAAATAGTTTTTTTTGTGAGATGTTCAGTTTGCATTGTAAGTTTATACTAAATTGGTCCCTTAGTTTGTGACAGCTAAATTTTTGAAAATTCAGACATTTTAGTAATTACTGCCCAACCAAGGGCGTGAGAAGTAACTCACTCATTGATCATCCCGTCTTCCGATGTTTTAGTTGATCACCCCTAACACAGCTCGGACACAAAAGACGTTGGTAACGTGACAGTCTGTTTTGAGTGACTAACCAGACCGGTTTCAAATCGATTTTCTCTATTCACAGAACGAATAATTGTGTAATATGTAAATGTATGTATACGAACGTACATAGATAGCTAGATGGAAAAGAATGATGGATTTAGATGACGAGTCATGTGAAATAATTCAAGTAACTTGGGTAAAAGTTGTTCAAAAACTTGCCAAACTGGAAAGCACTCGGAGAGCACATATCTCTGTCAACGGCATAGTGATTAGACCATAAGTTCATTTATAGCAACGATTCGGGGGAGGTAAACGCAAAAAAGATTCCTGCATCCAACTGCGATATCAATTGATTCTTTCTTAGGTCATGGCCAACCTTTAAACGAAATATCGTCGGAATTCATTTCAGATTCATTTCGGAGATATTGTATGGACAAGCAGGCAGGCAGACAGACAGACACGGGTGAATACGTACAAATCTTTTAACTTCGTTCCGAGCTAAATAAATACCATAGAAGTTATGCACTATGGGTGGGCATAGGCCCAACAAAGGCAGAATTAACTGTAAAAAATAACAATAAAACATTAACAAGCTCGTTAGGATAAGGCTGCGTGTGGTAACGATAATCCAAGATAATTCTATCCATCAATTCTTTAGCAAAAGTCGCGAAGCCAATGGATGGGAATGAAAAGCCAGATTAGTTGACTTAAATCTGTTTTACATAGAGAGTTGTTGAAATAACCCAACTTCAGAACAAAGCAAATTTGATTACGTATATATAACACTCACATGTAGAATGGCCACTGAGTACTTTTTTCAGAATGAGTACTTTGCAATGATTTAAAACCAACCGTATGCGTGTGCGATTTGACATTATCAAGCTTGACAATCGCAGGAATGGCCGTTTGCTACGATATATATATATATATATATATATATGCATATATATATGGCTTTTATACGCAACTTTAGGAACTCAACAATCTTTAGATTACTTCTTACGCAACTTTGCACCTGTTCACACTGAATTAATATAATTCAGGTCTTCCACTTTGGGGCATTCTTTATCAATCATCTATGAAATTCTATCAGCTTGAATTGAGAATGGAGGAAACAAGTATGGTTAGTCACTCAATGGAATCTGTATGTGACTGTCTCTTGGCACTGTGCCGTATTGGGGGTGATCAATCAAAAAATTGGAAAAAAAGATGATCAATGTAAGAGTTACTTCTCTCAGGCTTTTCAAATAAGTCTGATTTTTCAAATAAAAAGCGTGAGTGCTTCTGGACGCAGACTAAGAGACCAATTTAGGATAGAGTTGAATTGCAAATTGAACCCCCCCACTTGGAACCAATTTAGATGGGGGGATTTAGAAAGAAAAAAACCCACAAAAAATGTTTTTATCATGACATAGAATAAATGTTCAAATTTCACCCCTTTGCACTGGTGGTGTGATTAACACAAGCGCAGATAGTCAGTCAGACTCACTTAAAAACTTTACTGACCAATGTTGATGGGAAGCAGTCGACTTTTGACTCAGACAGCTATGCATAAATGAATCAGCCAACGACGATGACTTCTCGTTGGGCGTCGTATCGGATAAGTATCAGGTGTAAGACCTTAGCAGGGCTATTATCCAATCAACGTTCTCGTTAAATGGCACGTGACCGGGAACAAATCTGATTAAGACTCCGGAAATGGAGATCCATCATTCTGTATGGTCATTAATGACTTCCCATGCAACCCTGAACAAATTCTTAAATATTCATGACGTAGAAAAAAAATAGTAATTACCCTATTTTTTTTCGAGACATAACTAATCAAGTGTTATCTTGATCATCATCAGTTCTTCAAAGCAGAATCCTTGCAAGACTCTGGCAGTTAATTAATCAAGAGGTTTATACACAAAGTGATAAAGTGGTTTTATCTTCTGCCTTTCACAAGTTCTCACTAAAGCTTGGGTTGTATTGGTCCAAAGTTTTACTATTTATATACATATCAACTTGATGGTTTATCATGTTGCAAGAATGGCAAACAACCGATGGACATCGCGACTCACAGCATAGCTCCCCAGAGATCACATGCAGAACCAAAGCTGACAGAATACAAGATGGAGAGATGAGCTGGACAAATTTAGAAAATACTGGCTCCCCGACGCCAATGATAGAGAAATTTAGTCGATTCTGGTGAAGGTCTATGTCAAACAATGGACGTTAAAAGACTGATGATGATGATGATGATGATTTTATGTATTCAGAGAGTTAATCAAGAAGGGTCGGAACATGAAAATAAACTATCCTTCAGTCAGACCCATTAAAATATAAAACTCAATTATGACTAATACACACACACACACACACACACATACACATACACACACACACATACATGCGTATAAATATTTATGTCCGACAATAGTTTTGGAGGACTTATTGAAATGATACAGACTGCACCTTTGAGATTTTGCAAATAGAATCCAAAGTGATTATCATATTTTGATAACAGAAAAAAACAAAACTAAACAGATTTACCACTGTAGGTATTGACCCATTCAGTCATGTCTGGACTTGCATTCTATACATATTGAAACAAAACAGCCAGATGTGAGGTGATGTAGTGTTTTTACATGCAAGTCACTGTAACATTTTTATGATATTTGCTCGAAAGTTCTGGTGAGCAAGCCTTCGTCTTGAGCACCCAATATAAATACTATTTTAATCCATCGCCCTAAAGCCAATGGTGGGTGTTTTTTTCTGGTCTATATCAGGGTCTTTGCGTATTGTCCTTACAACCAGATTCTCTGCATGTTGCCTAAACTTTTTCACATATTATTATTATTATTATTATTATTATTATAATAATAATAATAATAATATTATCTCACACCAGTTGCCTGGTGGTAACCGCTGGAGTTTGAGTGACAGCAAGTCTCCTCAAGTCTCCAGCCCTCCTCTCCTAGTACTCATAGGTCGCAGTAATTCTACGATTTACAGTTTCACACCGGTTGCCCAGTGGTTATCGCTGAAGGCTGAGTGACAATAAGTCTCCTCAGGTCCTCAGCTAACGTCTCCTCCCTCTTTCGCATATCATGACAGAGCTACTATTCGTTGCAGTACTTATATCTGTAGCACCTTCCTCAGTATCCGTGCAGTTCCAAGTAGCGCTGTGGTCTGTACGGTCTCTATCCTCACCCTAATCCCGATCTCCTCCAGTCTCTCCCTCAGCGTTTTGGGGACAGTTCCTAGTGCGCCCACTATGACCGGTACTACCCTGGTTTTCATGTTCCACATTTTCCTTAACTCCCTTGCTAGGTCCTGGTATTTTTCCCTTTTTTCACCCTCCTTCTTTTTTACTCTATGGTCTGCAGGTACAGCCACGTCTACTATTTGGCAGGCCTTCCTTTTTTTGTCTACTATTACTAAGTCCGGCCTTCTTGCCTGGATGAGGTGGTCAGTTTGGATGTCAAAGTCCCACAGTAGTTTGTGGTTGTCCTTCTCCAAAACTGCCTCTGGCTTGTGCTGATACCACTTTTCCCCATGGTTGAATCCCATTTGTTTACTTAGTTCCCAGTGTATCATCGTTGCTACTCTATCGTGTCTATGCTTATACTCCTTCTGGGCGAGCTGACTACATTCACTAGTTATGTGGTTTACTGTCTCATCTCTTTCACCGCACATGCGGCATTTGCTGTTTGTCTGTGTTCTGTCGATTTTTGCTTTTATGTAGTTTGTCCTTATGCTTTTGTTTTGGGCTGCCATGATGAGCGATTCTGTTTCTCTCTTAAGTTTTCCCTTTCGTAACCACGTCCATGATTTCTCGTCTGCTATATCTTTTATCTGTCTTTTAAACTCGCCGTACAATTTTTTCCCTTCCCACTTTTCTTTTCTAGTTTGCTGTACTGTTCCATTGTTTTCTACTTTATTGTTTGTTGCACTATCCCTCGCGCTCTTTATGATTTCTTCACTATTTGTTTGCACATATCTATCTAGGACTACTTTAGCTCTCTGGACACAATCTTCTATGCTGATGAGCCCCCTACCACCTTCTTTTCTCTTAACGTATAGTCTATCTGTATCATCCCTAGGGTGTAATGCTTTATGCATCGTCATAAGTTTCCTTGTTCGCCTATCCATTGATTGGAGCTCTTCCTTTGTCCATCCTAGGAATGGTCCTGTATACCTAACTACTGACACAGCCCAGGTGTTCATTCCTTTTATTAGATTTCTGCTATTTAATTTGGTTTCTAATATTTTCCTTATCCTTCTGAGGTATTCTCTCTTAATTTTCTCCTTCATCTCTTCCCGTTTTATCGTGTCACATTCAAGGACACCTAGGTACTTGTATCGGTCTTGTGCAGTCAATGCCCTAATCTTGTTGTTGTCCGGAAGTTCTATTCCCTCAGTCATTGAAAGCCTTCCCTTATGCATCACCATGATTGCACATTTTTCTATCCCAAACTCCATTCCTATGTCCTCACTATATTCCCTTACTTCGTTGAACAGAGTCTCAAGCTCTCCCCTGTTTTTTGCAAACAATTTAATATCGTCCATGTACATTAAGTGATTGACCTTTCCTTTTGTTTTAGAGAAGTGGTATCCTTTGCTGTTTTTCAGGATTCTGTTAAGCGGTATCATTGTTAGAACAAATAATAGTGGGGACAACGAGTCTCCTTGGAAGATTCCCCTTTTTATCCCTACCTCGGCTAGTTTGTCCCCTGCGGCTGTCAAATCTACTTTCCAGTCTTCCATCGAATTACCGATGAATTTAACCACCGGTTCGCTAATTTTGAACATTCTAAGGCATTCGAGTATCCAGCTATGTGGAATCATATCGTATGCCTTTTTGTAATCTATCCATCCCATTGCGATATTCTTTCTCCTTTTCCTTACTTCTTTTAAGATCATCTGGTCTATGTAGAGTAAATCGTTTACCCCTTTGGTTCCTATCCTACACCCTTTCTGTTCTTCTGGTAGTAGTCCCCTTCTATCCATTGACATGTATATTCTCTCTGCTATTTGCCCGGTCAGGATTTTCCACATAAGTGGTAGGCACGTGATTGGTCTATAGTTGCTTGCTATGTTCCCCTTTCCCGGGTCTTTTAGGATGAGGGTGGTTCTGCCTTTAGTCATCCATTCTGGTGCTTTGCCTTCATTTAGACAATTTTGGAGTAGGTGAGTGAGTCTGCCGTGTAACGTGGTGAATTTTTTGAACCAATACCCATGGATCCCGTCGGGCCCCGGTGCTTTCCAGTTGGCTACTTTCCTAAGAGTATGTTTCAATGTGTTTTCATTCAGTACTATCGGTTCCCCCTTGTCTATATCTTCTAGTTCTTTTCTCATGTTTCCTAACCATTGCGGTGTTACGTTGTGTCTTTTTGGGTGCCCCCATATGCTATTCCAATAGTTCTTGGCCTCTGTGGCATCTGGTTTCATGTCCTGCCTTTTTTCCCCATTTAAATCTTGGTAAAACTTTTTCTCATTGTTTTGGAATGTACGGTTTTGTGTGTATTGGGCCGTTCTTAGTCTGTATCTTTTTAGTCTTGCCTCTTTGGCTAGTCTTTTCTGGTGTAACTCTTCGACTACAGTTGCGATGCCCTTTTGCGTTACTTTGTATTTGTTATAAAGTCTTACTCGTGGTCTGTCTGTGTGTGGTGTATTTCTAAGTAGTACTTCATCTCTCTGTAGTTGGGAGATCTGCCTTTGTAACCTTCTCTCCCAGTTGGGTTTCCCTTCCCTATTATTGCTCAGGTTCCTATCTTGTGTTGTGAAGCTTTGTGCTACCATTTTCGCCCCAGCGTAAATTAGGTTGTTGAGTTCTAGGAGGGTGTTCGTTTCTATGTGCTGTAAGAGGCAGTTGACCTGTTCGGTCACTTCTCCAACTTTCTTTCTGTCTTTGTCTCTTAGGGAGGGGAGTGTTGTTTTCTCTCCTCGCATGATCTCTTTCAAAGCTTGTATTTTGGTTTTCTCTTCTGCTGTTGGTGCCTCGTCGTCACCCTCTGGTGCATAGTTTACTGTGGGGGTCTCATGGGGAATTCTTATAGTTTTGTTATTGGTACTAGTTGTGCTGGGGGGGGGGGCATTCTACAGATGTGTCACCTGAGTCTCTCTCTACATTAATGCGAATCTCTAGTAGTTCTGTCTCAGACAGCCATTTCCTCTTTTGGATTTGTTTTACTTGGTCAGCAAGGCGTTGGTTCGATACTTTCACATCAGATTTTTCCCTCCATATCTGGAGCATACGCTCCCTATAAGATCGCACTGAAGGCTTGCTTTTAAAGTAACAATACATAACTAGTCTATTATTATTATTATTATTATTACTATTATTATTATGCATTTTCACACTAGTTAGCTGTTGGTCAACGCTCGAGACTGAGTGCCAGCAAGTCCCCACAAGTCTCCAGCCCTCCTCTTCTCAGTCTGACTCTCCACAGCTGTGCTTCGGATTACAGTTCCACACCAGTTGCCTGGTGGTTATCGCTGAAGGCTGAGCGACAAAAAATCTTCCCCGTCCCCACCTCTCCCATCGTCCTCACCTATCACAGCAGTGCTGTAGTTTGTACTGTCTTTGTACCATGTATTTTCCTAGGCTATTAAGCCATTGCTGACAGTTGAGGGTCGTAGATCTCATATTTCATTGTTATGGTATGATAGCGTGGTAAATTAACCAATGAGAGCAATGCACCAACAGGAATAGATAGGAAGACATGCTAATCATAATTCCAGATGTATATTTATATTTTACTGAAGTGAACAATTTGGGTTCTGCGTAAATCAAATATGTTCCTTCATACTGTGTGTATTTTTTCAGATTGTGTTGTCATGCAATAAAATGTGAGAATCACTGGTGTGAATCATTGTCGTGGCAGGAACTTTTTTATTGTCCAAAGACGGTGTCATTATTAATGCCCTGTTGAGATTCCTTCACAGCTCATTCCGTTTCTCTGATAGTCATTCTCATTCATCTTCCCCGTCTTGTTTATCGGATACGGCTTTGTTTATGCTAAACAAACAACTGAGTTGACATGCAGACGGCAGCAATTTATTGATATCTGCTCAAATTACGATATATGTATGCTCAAAACATACATACATACATGTACGAGGATGGATCAATATGTTTGTTGCCTGACACGTAATTAGTAGCTGTATTTTGATATGGAATTTTTACCGTACAACGTTGGAATATAAATGCTTTTTTCATTATGATGCTACTGACGTATTGGTGCACCTATGTGTATGTTTACATATACACATATACGCACACACGAACGCAGACAAACAAACACACACACATATATGTATGTATATATATATATACACTCACAAACACACTCACATACACATGCATATATATGCTATAACTAACCAACTAATATGTTTATATATTTATTCATTCATATATGTATAATCTGTAATGAATAATGAATAACTTGAAAACACTCGAACCAAGATAAAGAGACAAAAACACAGAATTCAGAAAAAGGTCCTGACACATAATCGAATATAAAGCTCATCTTTGCTTTCTGAAAATGAAAATTCCATATAGAGTAAAATTGATCTGTAAACAAAATCAACAAAAAATCCAATACAGAGATGTATTTTGATTGAAAAGAGAAGAAAAATAGCTTTGGATTGGGGAGGAAAAATCGTGAACGAGTTAATGTCAGAATAAGATCAGAACAGAAAAAAATCTCTTTAATGATGTTAACCTTCATAACGCTGCGAGCTAGTGATAGCTTGCGTATAAAAAAAACGCTGTTATTCTTTCAACAAAAGGAAATAAGTTCTCCCTTGAAAATCAACAATATTACAGTTTGCTTGATCGGTGAAATTTACTTTTGTCAAAACAATTTTGATCACGTAAAATTTTTATCGTAAAAAATATCTGATTTATCTATGTTTTGACTGAAAAAAATTTGATAAAATCAAAATAACGCATTAATTTTTTATAAAGTTAAAACCACACATTTATTCATTTTTGTATATAAAGTTCGATTTCACTTTGCTTATATGAACTTTTGATAGTAAAAAAATTGTTATTTTATATATATCCCGATTGAGCAGACTTTTGATCAAATTAAAACTACGTATTTATTCACTTTTTCGGGTAAAAAAAGCCCACACTTCAGCAATTAGCATGACGTCAATTTTTAGAATTAGGACATTTTTCGGTGAAGGAGACTCTATCTCCCGTGTATGCCATCTTAACGTGTTGGGGTCATGCCTATGGTTGAGATGACTGGCAGGTGCACAGGACTCAGAGAGGAGTTGATATTTGCTCTTTTTTTAAAGGTAAACGTGATATCAATAACTTGCAACCTTGAACGTGTCCAGTTCAAAGTTTTTATGTCTGTCCCGCTTCCGCCACGGAGTTGCCAAACTGGTCAATAATGAAACAACCGTAGCGTCAAAATATGAAGTCATATAAAAAAAAATTACATCGATGAATAAATGTGGGCAGAATAAATTGTTTTTATGACATCTCTGGCGTTAAGCGTTAAAAAATATCCAGAACTGAGTAAACAACATCTAAAAACTTTTAGATTTTGGAAAAGTAGATGTCATCAATAAACCCGCCAAAATGAGGCCAAAAAATGGCCAAATGTTTTTTTTCCAAAATGATTTAAAAAAAGGCATTGTGGAGTACTGAGGCCAATTTTCAAGTATGTATACAGCCAAACACATAAACACATCATCATCATCATCAGACTTTTAAAGTCCGTCGTTGGACATAGACCTTGTCCAGGATTCGCCACACTTCTCTGTCATAGGCGTTGCAGAGCCAGTACTTTCTGAATTTGTTTAGCTTGTCTCTCCATCTAATATTCTGCTAGCCTCAGTTCCACATGTGATCTCGGGGGATCCATGTCGTGAGTCGTGATGTCCATCGGTTGTCTGCCATTCTTGTAAGGTGGGCAACCCACTGCCATTTGAGATTTTTAATGGATTCTATGATGTCCCTGACTCTTGTCTTTTCCCCAGATGTACTGTGCTTTCTTGTGGTTTCTCCACGTGAGACCCAGCAGAATCTTTCAATGCGCACGTTGCATGGTTCTCAATTTCCAGATCTGTCCCTTGGTTAAGTTCCATGTTTCAGCTCCATAAGTGACGATGCATTGGTTATACACCATTTTTTTTTAGGATTAATGGGATCTTCTTATTTTTGAAGGATGAGCTTGCTCTGCCAAAGTCTTGCCATCGTAGTGTGATTCTCTGCTTGATTTCTTCTTCTTTTGAGGGTCTCACTCATGGAGATTCATTTTCCTAGGTAGATGTAGTGATCTACTATCTCCAGTTCTGTGTCCTCGATTTTGATCTTAGTGTTTTTATCTCCGATTTAGTTGTTGCACATGATCTTCGTCTTACTGAAACACATAAACACACGCAAATCTAAAAGAAAATATAAATCTTCACCATATTTGATGGCTACGGTTGTTCTCTATATAAAATTCCATACTTTAATCATGGCCTAGTATATACCAATATTGATATTCATATTTTGATTGAGTAAAAAGAATAATGATTTGGTATGTTGCGTGAGTCAAATATATTTCCTAGTGTACCATCATACAATAAAGTTTGAGAACCACAGGCATGAACTCATATGTTGATGGATTAAAGACTCACTGCGTAAGTCATATATTTGTGTGCCGTCATAGAAAAAATGTTGAATAATGGGTTGAAGATTTGCTACTTTTTTCTTTCAATCCTCTTATGCGCCTGTTCGTAATGCCATCACGTCAGCTTTGACTTCACTAAAGCAATAAACCATGTTCACATCATAATGACCGGTTAAAGAAAGAAATGTTTATAATTGCGCTTAAGGTAATACAGCGAGAGAGAATAGACTGAACGTGTATGGGCTGTGTCTTACTCAACCTGCAACTCGTCCGACTGCCAGCATTCTTAGATCTCGAAGAATCAGGTGAGAAGAGAGGGAAAGATGTTGCTATCATGTATGTCACTATAATTCAAAACCATACCAGACCTCCGTCCCTTGATAAAAAACGAAGCAATACGCAGAAAAAAAATTCCAAAGCTATCATTATTTTGAATTTTACTAATATATGACTTTATGTCTGTCGAAGAGGAGGGCTGCATGTAAAGATTTTGGATCTAAATTTATCTTTTTTTCTTTGTCTGCAAACAGGTTTTCCCCACAATCATGATGTTTAAAGATGTTTGCAGCCAGTGGCATTCTTCAAAAATAGTTGTTATTTGTGATACAGTTTTCCTTGATTGTCGCGTGACAAAAATGATTGAGAAAGAAGAGAATTGGTCTGTTCAGTCATACAATAAAACCCGCCAAGCAACCAACGTCTTTTGGCAGCATGTCACGTTTGGGGTAATCAATAAGACAAAGGGGGAAAGTGGGTGAGTAATAGATAAGCTGTTCCTCTCGACTCTTGTTGATCAATGATCACTAAAGACTCTGAATTAAAAAAAAAATGAACAACAACAAAATAAAACAGAACAAGCGGACACAAACAAAAGAATCGATTTACCATAAATTTAAATCACAAACTGACCCCTCCTCATTTAGGGGAGGATTTTGAAAAAAAAATAAAGAATTTTTTTCTTCAAGACATAATAATGAGTAAATGCTCACATTTTCAGCCCTTTAGCTCCATTAGTGTAGCATGTACTCGCAGTAAATAGCTACCTACATACAGATAGCCAACCAGACTAACTAGAAAACTGCAAGAAACTCAAGTTGACAGTTTGGGTTACAGTTGGAACGAACTCAATTTATGCCTTACAAGCCGCAGACATCGATAAACCTACATTTAAACTCACACACACACACACACACACACACACACACACACACATATATATATATATATATATATATATATATATATATATATATATATATATATCCTAGAGAGCTTTACAGTTTTAAACACTAAACAGATTAAAACACTTAAAAAAAAAGAAATTGTCACTCCAATCACTCATTTCCCAATATCCGTCAACACAATTTATGTACAGTGTTTTTTTTCGTCTATTTCCCCGATACTTCGTTATTATGGTACCATAAATAAATTTTCTATTGTTGATATCATCAGTTGTTCACCATGCAACCATTTCGGAAATTTTAAAAAACAAAACAGTTATGATAGCATGACACCCCAACAGTGTTGCCCAAGCATCTCCTCTTTCTTCTCATACGTAGTTTGTCATTTTTTATCGAGTCTTATGTGTTTTGCATGTTGATATTATTCTATATTGCTTATCATTTATTTTTCAAAACAAGGCTAACAATGAGGGATCAGTAAGTATAACCACATACATGACTCGCTATTCGTGTCGTTCCCATTGAATGTTCAGCCGTGTGAATCTTAAATCCGTTGTGTTGGTTTTAATCTCAGACTGCATGCAAACCATCTTATGATATCTTTTATATATATATATATATATATATATATATATATATATATATATATATATATATATATGAAGATCCCTAAAATCTTCAAAATCCCCAAATTGGACTCCAAACTGCCTTGAAGAGCTCCCATTCCCTGATTTTGGAATCTTATTCGTCTTTTTTCAAGAGTGGTCTCTTTCCAAAGGCTAGAGATTTATTTTACCCATAGCAGGCGGGTTGGGGCAAATATGTGTATGTATTGTCCATTACTGATACTTAATTAATTATATTTATCTATGTATCTATACATATATTTATGAAAGCGTTATATTATTTGAAACTCTACTTGAAATGACCTCCCGTTGTTACACAGAGAATGAGTCACTCGGCCCAGACAGCGTAAATAGAAACAAACAGCTGAACAACAATGGGGTGATATATATATATATATATATATATATATATATATATATATATATATATATATATATATATATATATATATATACTCATTTGAAATTGTTCACGCACACTTATTGTATGTTTTATTCAATAAGTGAACCAGTGTGAGTCACTGACTCTGGTGTATGTATAAATAATTCAAGAGAAATTAACACAATCTTTCTGTTGCTTTCCATCATCTTGACAGCGAAATATCCATTGACTATTGATTGGTGACTCCTGTGTAATCCGCCATTTTTCTTAATTTTGGCGCCATTATCCTTAATTACCGATTCAAAGTAAACAACTGACACGGACAGCCATATTGAATACAGACGTTTAGCGATTCGAAAAAGCTTAGAAAACGTCAACCAGAACTGTCAACATTGCTTCCTTCAGTTTTCAGTTTTTTCGTCTGTCTGTCTGGTTGTCAGGCTGCCTGGCTATGTATGCATGTATCACGCATACAAGCACACTAATGGAGCTACAGGGCTGAAAATCTGAACACTTTCTTCTTATTATGTCTGGAGAAATGTTTTTTTATTTTTCAAAATCCTCCCTGAATACTTTTTTTCTAGATGTTTACAGTGTAAGTTAATTGATCCCTTAATTTGTGTCTATTTCGACTTATTTTGTGATCACTGCTTAAGCAAAGCCGAGAGAGGTAGCATTCATTGATCATTTTTTAAAATTGATCACTCCAACACAGCATGCTGCCAAGAAAAAAAACATTGGTTACGTGAAGGTTTCTATTTGGTGACTAACCAGACCTGTCTTGGATATGACTTGATCACCTTATGACTTCTCTGCTTACAAAAAAATCAACTGAATAGAAACAAAATGTACTTGTTGGACCCATGTAAACCCCACAGGTGTTGACAACTGAGATTATACATTATCCAATACCTTTGCCCTTCTCATCATCATCATCATCATCATCATCATCATCAGTCTTTAAACGTCCGTCGTTGGACATAGACCTTCCCCAGTGGGCATCGTGGAGCCAGTATTTCCTGAATCTGTCTAGTCTGTCTCTCCATCTTGTGTTCTGTCGGCCTCGGTTTTTTATGTGATCTCTGGGGATCCATGTTGAGAGACATGATGTCTTTCATTCTTGCAACATGGTCTGCCCATTGCCATTTGAGTTTTTTAAATAGTTTCCATGATATCATGAACACCTGTTTTCTTCCTGATATACTGTGCTGTCTTGCGATCTCTCCATTTAAGGTTGAGCTTGATTCTATCATGTGCACGTTGCATACTTCTTAGTTTTTAGGTCTGTCTCTTGGTTAGGTTCCATGTTTTAGCTCCATAAATGAATTCCGGGAGAATGCATTGGTTGTATACTCTTCTTTTTAGGATTATTGGGAACATCTGGTTTTTGAAAGTTGAGCTTGCTCTGCCGAAGGCTTGCAATCCCAAAGTGATCCTTCGCTTGATTTCCTCTTCCTTTGAGGGTCTCATGGAGATTCGTTGTCTTAGATAGATGTAGTGGTTTACCTTGCTTGGTTTTGCATTTTCTATCTTGACAGTTATGTTCTTGTATCCCTCCTAATAATCTTTGTCCGTTCCTGTTTCTGACAAAATATTATACGGACATGGATCAGTTTCATATGCGAAAATCTTCCTACTCCAATGAACAATCTAACTTTTTTCTCTGTCCTCAATCTCTTCCTACTCCCTTATTGAACTACCTAACTTTTACCCGAAACATTACATTTGAATGCAGGCATAAAGGAGAAAAATATTATTATATATTTTTTTAATACAAAGTAAATGGATATAATAACTGTTTTTTTTTCTGACGACATATACAATAAAATTGACACTTAATCTCTTATCACTTTTTTCTAAGTCGAATTCTTATCACAAATAAACCTGACTGCTGCAAGGACTAACTCACCTCCAACTTCTATTCCAACTGGAGATGATTACTGCAATTTCTATATAGTATGTATGATGAATAAGAAATTACAAAAAATACCTTTAGTAAAAATATATTTATCTATTAAAATAGAATAAGCCCGTATGTATCTGCATGGTAAATTTTCATCAATGTCTAAAGCTTGTCAATGTTGCTCAGTCAGTAGGATAGATTTCTGGCAATCAGTTGGTCTTGAGTACAAATCGGGCAAGAGGAATCATGAATTTTACGTAACAGTTTACACCCGTAAATTTGGTGAGGGTTGTTCTTGTTACGGTAGGAAAACGGTAGTCAACTCCCACCTTTTTACTGGAGTTTGACAATGTCTTTCTTTTTGACAGAAGCATCATAAATTTTACGCTTATTCTTCTTTATTTTCTGCGAAGACAAATTCATATAACAAATAATTGTCTGGTGTTCCTCCTAATGAGTATTTGTCGCGTGATATTTTTTATCTCCGCCCAAAGGTCTTAAAAAATTGTCACAATCCACTTTTCTTTAAACACAGAGAAAGTCCGATGACAGAAACTGATAAGCGTAAATAAGAAAAACAACAATTATTTGGTATGATGCAGTTTCTATTCGATTTTATCTCAGATGGAGTCCTATGACGATCATTGCTCGATGTTTTTATAAACCAGATTCGTTATATACCAATGCTTCTCTCTGAATTAGGGGCATGAAGACTTTGCCTCTTCAATATTTTTCAACCTAGTGTTATTTAGATAACTATGATTTTTTAAACGATGGAAGGAATCCTTTTCTCAAATTTAAAAACGATACTAACTCGTCATCACAGTCAATAACAGTAGCATTGTCATATAAAAACGTCCATCGAAGAATGTGTATGATCAGAATAAATTCTATTTATGCCATTACTGGAATTCTACACGGGAAAACATCTGAAACAGAGTTAAAAAAAAAAACATCTAGAAACATCTAGGCTCTCCAAATCTAGATGTTATTAACAAATCATAATCGTCAAAATAAATTGCTAAAAGGGTCAGAAGAGCTTTCTTTCCAAAAATAGAAGGGGTTTAGTTGAGTACTGATGCCAATTTTCCTGTCTGTAGACTAAACGGTATAGTCAGGAGCGCTGGTCAACACGCTCATGAACAAGCACATAAATGAACACATGAACAAACACATCAAAATATATAAAAAAAAGATAGAACCCTTCACCATCTTTGATTGCTACGGTGGTCCAATGTCTGAAGTCATTTAGCTTTGAAAATGAAATGGTTATACGATAGATTTTTATTTTGATAAGAAACTTGATGAAATTTATTTATTCATTTTATGCCAAAAACTGAAATGCCAGCTGATACTTATTTTTAGTTAGAAATAATAGTACACATTACTTTGGCATAAATGAATTAATGTAACAGGTAACCGGTAATTATGAAAACACAGAACGTAAGCACAGTTACTTCTTTTCGCTTTTAGACGCTTTTAGACGTAATGAAATTACAGAAGTACTATTTCCCACTCCATTTAACGTCTTGCGTCAATATCGTTCTGATGTCTTTTACAGTACATGATGTGTTGAGATATTTTTTAATTATACAAACAAAATAAGTAATAAGTACTGACGTCATTCATATCAGTTGCAGATGGAGTCATTAAAAGTTATGAAGAACATCCCAAGAAGGTCAGAAGTTTACCGAAGCTGATTGCGCCAGTAATCTAAGTTCGAAGTGTAATCAAATTTTGATGTGGAATTTCCCCTGTTAATCTATGTGATCCACAAAGGAGCGTAGCGTTGAGCGCATTAACAAAAAAGGAGATTATGCTGAAAAAATATTTGATGTGTAAATTGAATGCTTTTTTTCCTTCATTAGGCCACGAACTTATTGACTAACCAACTTATCAATGACGGCTCAAAATATGGTATTGGGTATTCAAATCGTGTTTCGTACACAATCAGTTCTATTTGTAGAAATATCGAATTTGAGTCACAGGAATGTTTTAGTACCTGACTCGAATAAGAAATAGATGATTTAGAAGAGAATTCTTTACTTCGTGTATACATACGCATGTTCGTTTGTGCACACAGTTCCCCCGCCAAACACATGTAGATGGAAATCAAGTAAAACACTTTGCACTGTGTATATGTGAAAAACATTCCATCGCGTGCAGGTATGATTATATGGATAAAAAATTGAATATAGTTGCTATTCTCTGCCGTAAGTGTTTGCATATTCACAGAAACAAATAAAAAAACTAAGTTTTTGTTGTAAACGAAGTCAAAGTGATTAAAAATGAAAAAAAGATCGTTGAAATGTTTGATCTACTTACAGACTGCTTGGTGTTTTTTTTTTTCAAAATATAGGAAAAATCAACTTACCTGAAAAGAAAAGAAAGGAAAACATTACAATCTCAAGACACAATGCATTTATTCAAATTAGTTTGTCTTCACAAAACGTGAATAAAGATAAAAGAAAACGTCCAAAATACAAGCTTGTCGGTAATCGATAGTTAATAGACAAACATGAACCATGATTGAATTTGGCAGTATTTTATGTTTATTTACACCAAGCTCTGAAAATTCTATATGGAAATAACTCTCGATGTCTGTTAATAAGAATATGTACATACATCAGTACACATCTATCTATCTATCAATCTATCTATCTATTTGTCCATATGTATCTGTCTATCTATCTATCTATCTATCTATCTATCTATCTATTTGTCCATATGTATCTGTCTATCTATCTATCTATCTATCTATCTATCTATTTGTCCATATGTATCTGTCTATCTATCTATCTATCTATTTGTCCATATGTATCTGTCTATCTATCTATCTATCTATCTATCTATCTATCTATCTATCTGTTCATATTTATCTATCTATCTATCTATCTATCTATCTATCTATCTATCTATCTGTTCATATTTATCTATCTATCTATCTATCTGTTCATATCTATCTTTCTATCTATCTATCTATCTGTTCATATCTATCTGTCTATCTATCTATCTATCTGTTTATATCTATCTATCTATCTTTCTATCTATCTGTTCATATCTATCTATCTGTTCATATCTATCAATCTATCTATCTGTTCATATCTATCTATCTATCTATTCGAAACTGTCAACCAAAGCTGTAAACACAGGTTTCTTCTGTTTTGAAGTTGAATAGGTTGGTTGGCTGGCTAAGTATGTATGTATCATGCTTACAAAGCGCATCAATGTAGCTGAAGATCTGACTCCTTATCATATCTAAAAGATTTAAAAAATCCTCCCCATAATAGGTCTTTATTGGGGTATTCAATTTGCAATCTGAATTGATCCCCAAGTTTATTTCAAGCAGTATTTTCGCTTGCTTTTGAAAATTCAGAAATGTTTTAGTGATCACTGTCCAACAATCAGACCCCAACATGGCATGTTGCCAAAGGACGTGACGATTTAATTTCTGTTGAGTGACAAACCAGATATATCTATTCATCTCTCACATTTGATCGAATTTGTCTTCGAGGAAATTCAAAGTTGATTCACCGAATAAGTTTTTCTTTGCTGTTAACCATTACACCACCTTTCACACACACACACACACACACACACACACACACACACACACACACACACACACACACACACACACACACACACATGTATATATCGACATCTTGGCCCAAAAATTTGCAAAAGTCTCTATAAAAGGTATCAATGGAATACATGCAAATATATTGGTTTATTTTAGAGAAGATTCTGTGCATAAGCGATTTTGATTTGGTTATCACAGGCTTTCCTGTTTATTCCTTGTAGAACTGAAGTGGAAATATTTTCCCTCTTCAAACACTAAAATGATCATAAGACTTGGGTCGACTTCAGAAAATCAAGTATCTATCTATCTATCTATCTATCTATCTATCTATCTATCTATCTCTCTCTCTCTCTCTCTCTCTATCTATCTATCTATCTATCTATCTATCTATCTATCTAATACTAAAAGTCTGATTCCATTTCTCTGTACCAAGCATTTAAGTAGCCAAAACAGTACATGTAGCCAAAAGTAATATATTAAGATATCCCCTCTAAAAAACCCACAAAAAATAACAGTTTTGAACACTTATTGAAGCCCAAGGCCCTGATTTTTCTAGAACTTCCGCAGGAACTAGCTTTTTCAGCTTGTTTAATATATGATAACGCACACGCACACACACACACACGTAATATCTTTCATGCAAGTTTTGTTATTGACGTCTGCACAATGGAATCGAGCTTTATTGATTATTAAATCAATCACGTCTCTCTGTGCCAGTTATTGCACTGCAAATAACTCTTGAAATGTCACTGTTAATACCGGAACGTTCAGTCTTTCCAGTTTCCCTCCCAATCTCCTTCATACTACACTGCTTTCCTTCCTGTCATATCCGAAAGGTTCGATTTTAGAAACAGGCAGGCATGGGCAGCAAAGCACATTAGACAAAATCGATCTTGTTATGACGTCAAAGAGTTGGAATTGAGATAAGGGAAGTCCCGAAATTTAGTAGACGTGTAGTTGAAGTGTTTTTTTTCAAGTGGCCAAGGCAAATCATTCTGAGAAGACATTGATTTTTAAACACCATCAACTGCATGCCTCAAGCGTAGTTCACCGACACAATATGATATACTGAGGAACAATCAAGAACATGCCATCACAATACAGAGTACTCTACCTTTAACTTTAATGATCAATATAGAATCAGAAATCAGATAACTTCTTCTAAATGTGCTAAAATATATTTTAATTTGATCTCTACAAAATGGGAGAAATCCTATTTTTTTATGTAGCCTATTACATTCGCAGAGTCATGTTATATATGCCAGCAAAGGCTCATCTAAATCACTTCTGACGTATAAGTGTAGATGAAAGCGCGATCTTGTCTTTTAACGTCCGTCATTGGACATAATCCTTCCTTAAGATTCGCCAGAGCTCTCTATCATCGGCGTCGCGGAGCCAAAACCTTTTGAATTTTTCAAGTTCATCTCTCCATTTTATATTATGCCAGCCTCGGTTTCGCATGTGATCTCTTGGGATCTATGTTGTGAGTCGTGATGTCCAGCGGTTGTCCGCCATTCTTGCAACATGACCAGCCCATTGCCACATGAGTTTTCTAATGAATTCTATCATAGTTTGGACTCCTGTCTTTCCCTGATATATTGTGCTGTCTTGTGATCTCTCCGTGGGAGGTTGAGCATGATTCTTCTATTTGCTGGCTGCATGCTCCTCAGTTTGCAGGTAAGGTTTTAGCTCCATAGATGGTGCATTGGTTATATACACTTCTTTTCAGGATCAGTGGGGTCAACTTGTTCTTGAAGGCTGAGCTTGCTCTGCCGAAGGCAGGCCACCCTAGAGTGACTCTTCGCTTGATTTCATTTTCTTCTATGGATTTCATGGAAATTCGTTGTTCTTGGTAGAGGTAGTGGTATACTTTCTCCAGTTCTACGTTTATGATCTTGATTCCCTGAAAAATGGACGTTGTTGTCTTCAGATCTAAGGCTGCTCAGGTATTCACTGTCTATATTGATTCTTTTACTTTCCCAGTCTAAGTTCGCAAAGATCAGAGAATGGGTGAGCTGTTATCACCTTATCTAACCCGTTTTTGGAGCTGAAAAAGCAATGAGTCTTTATGTAGCCTGATGAAGGAGCTGCTGTGGCTGTATATATGTTGCAATACTTTTACATTTACAGGCTCTACACCTAGTAAAATGATAGCCTCAATGACATAGGGAATTTCCACTGAGTTGAACGTTTTCTTGAAGTCGATAGATGATACAGCAAGTGGCATTTTGTATTTTACTGCTTTTCTTTTAGCTGATTTATCGAATGGAGATGGTCATGGTCGAGTAGCTTCTTCTAAAACCGGATTTTTCCCGTGGTTCGTTTTCATCTAGCGTTTTTGTGATTCAGTCGATGCTGATTTTTGTAAAAGGATTGTAGATGCAGTTGAGTAGAATTATTGGTTTGCAGTTGTTGAAGTCTTTAAAAAAATACAAAATCATTATGATTGCAGTGTTCCAATCTTCAGGGACTTTAATTTGTTTTAGGCATAAGTTTAATGGAATAACTAGGTTCCTAGTGATGTTATCTCGTCCAGGGATCTTTCCTTTCATTATTTGTTCGATGGCTTACTTAATCCCCCATGGTGTAACTTCTGGGAAATCATCGACTGATTCCCTGCGTCTTCGGATCCTGTTCGTTTTTTTGTAGTCCTTGTCTGAAGGAGTATAGCTTTTGGTAGAATTCTTGGGCACGTTCGACAATATGGTCTCTGTCCGTTGCTAGGTTTCCATTTTCCTGTAGTATACTAAATATCTGTTTCCGTCCTGTACCGAGAGCTTTGTTTAATGCTTTGAAGCCCCAACCTTTAACTGACCTCCAAAAATATGTATGAAAGTATACCCTAGGACCAGTAGGGACATGCACCTGTCAGTGGGTGAAAGACGATGAGGCAAAATCTATGTCAAAGATTCGCTGGCTTTGTAATCTCTGCTTAATTTTTCGTTAATTTTACGTTTCGTTTTCAAGTATAATTTTCATTTATTGCGTTTACAAATAAAAGCGGAAACAAAAATAGCAATGAGCGTTTGTTTTGCCACGAGCCGTCATAGAGACTGCACACATCCTTCTCCTCTACCTGCCACACCCCGATAGTCTGTACTTTACATCACCCTAAACTCTGATGAATCAGTCTAACAAATCATCATTTTGGTCTGGGAACGCTCAAAATTTTCCTCACACAAATTGATGGTGACTTTTGTTTCACTCTTTCTACATTCTTTTCTAATAGAAATGGGGTTTCAACAAAGTCTGATTATGATTACGTCATTGGTGATGATGTTGTAAATGGTAATGTTTATACTGATGATAATGATCGAATTATTCATGATGATGGCGATGATAAAGACATCCCCCGATATAACGCTATTCGTTATTGTGTGGTTCGTGATGTAACAAAAGTGGATGAAAATGAATTGGCAAACCTGGTCATTGTGGCGGAGCTGTAACACGTTTGGCTTTCTTGGACTGATCCCTGCGTTATAACGGGGGGGGGGCAGTGAAACGTCTTATTCTAGGGAATTTTAAATAAATATTTGATTGAAATACCCCAAGGTAAAAAAGCATTATTGTTTCGATTGATATATTTTGAAAGAGACTGACAGGCTCAAATGTGTCTTTAGTGTTACATCAATATCAGTATATAATATTTGCATAGCTCGCCTGCCATAGAGCAATGGTTGATAATCAGATCATTGCTCGTGTGGCAAGATCGATCCTCAATGGTTCCCATATTATCGTGCGGCCCTGAAGCAGCCTTAGCTAAACTTCGTAAATGTCTGCAGTTATCTTTATACTTTGTCATTTGGGCTTTCAATTGCATTACATCTTTTTCTCGCTTTTCTATCTGTGGTGTACAGCTGTGGGGATAGGTGGGAACGGCATCACTTGTTTTGGTGGAAGGGGGGACGACTTTCCCTCAGCAATCAATATGATACTAAAATTCTTTATTCAAACAATTCAGTAGCCAGATCCCTCTCTTCTTTTTTTAGAACTACGCTATTGATTTCTACCACAAAGAAAAAAGTTATAAGGTCAAACTCACGAGACGAGGATTGGCTAGAGAGTTCGATTTACTGTTAAGAGACATAATTTAAACTAGACAGGGCTCGCATGGCTTATGTTTAAAATCACGCAACGTTATATTCCTTCAAGATTATATGGTACAAAAATAAATATATCCGGTTATGATTACCAAGGACAAACTTTCTCTATTGAGGAGCATTTGGTATGTGTCCATCACAAAAGTGTAATTAAATGCACTAGCATCTCTAGCAACGATCACTGTCACTGACTGACAATCTGATAAGTCGACATAACAAACTCAACGATGCATTCCATCTCACTTCTCCCATGAAAGAAAAATGCTCGTATTTTGTGTTGCTTTGCAAACATGGAATTCTATTTTACGAAGTCAGAATACAAAAATGTTTCAGTTGCATGAGTGAAATTCTATTTTACTCCGATATCAGCTTGAAGACATTATCATGTGTGTTGATTAATTTTGACAACTATTTACCTTCATCTTACCTTTCAGATAGTACCGCTGACTGTCACTGACTTGATGAATAACTTATCGAAACAAAATTTAACAATTTAGCTTTTTGTTGCTAGATCTAGCTCGTTTTTGGTGCATTTAGCACCTTTTAATCACTGACATATCGAGACAAAATTTCAAAGGAAGGGGATTTCAAGGAGAAAGGTTGTTAAATCAAGGTGCGTTCAGAGAAGAGGGCTTTTAAAATAACGAACTTTGAAAGGAAGGGGCCTTTGATGGCGCTGAAGGTAGAACTAGCGCATCAATGGTCTGATTCAGGGATTTGTTTTTTGTTGGTTTTCCGGTTAAAAGATTGTAATTCTAACTAATCGTCAATACTCGGCCATTAAATAATTTTTACGTCTTTATGGCTTGCTTATGACTTTTCTGTCTCGATAGGAAATTTAAGTACTTTAAAAGAAAGATCTGGATTCCTGATTTCCGAAAGAGGCTTGCCTAAGTTTTCTCATGCTGTGAATTAGTGGACAGTCTCGTTTTCGTGAATAACAAAGTATCATATCACATGTCACATTAAGCTATATTGTATATGATGACAGGTTGGCGTTATTTAATGGAAACGGTCTTGGCTCTCCTGGTATAGTTTTGTATTACTTCCCTTTTCTTCCGTGTTGCACTTTAATGTCTTCATCGAATTTCATTAGCACATCAGTCCCTCTCCTCCTTTTCAACTCTTTCTTCCGAATTTTTAGCCTCTGTTTTCACCTTTTCTTTATTATTGTGGTTGATACAGTAGACTTCCGTAATTACGGTACCCCCGGGAATTTAAGACAGGCGTTAAAACACATTTTGATAATAAGACGTGGATAAGAAGCGTATTAATAGAGAGGAACGTAGAGACAGAAAATGACTTTTTATTACCATTTCACAGTCTGGTGTCCCATATACAGGGTCCAGATTAGCAGCTAAAATGAACGAACCAAAAAGTAATTATGTTTACCATATATATTGCAGTATTGCAATTGGATTGCAAGAATAGAAAAGTATGTTCCTTTAGAGCGTGCGTGAAATTAAGTAGTGCCGTTACAACAACGGTTGAACCACCATAGCCATTGAAGATAGCAAAGGGTCCTATCTTTTTTTTTGTATGTGCATACGTTTGTTTGTGTATTCGCTTGTGTAATCTAGCGCTCTTGCCCATACTGTTTTGTCTACAGACTTGAAAATTGGCGTCAGTACTCCTTTTTTCATTCTCGAAAAAAAGACTAGCTGACCTTTCTAGCCCTTATTTTGACGGGTTTATTACTAATATCTAACTCCAGATATTTTTTCTTTACCTTTTTAGACGCTTTCTGGTGTAAAACGTCATTGATGTCATAGAATTTATTCTGGCCATAATCTTTCATCGATTGAATGTTTTTGCATGCCACGGTTGTTCAATCATTGATTAGATTTGCAACTCCGTGGAGGAAGCTTCAATTACTCTGACGTATAATTATCTTTCCATTTTCGCATCTCATAATCTATAATCTAACCTACACCATTTACATAATTCCTAAACTAGCCTGGCTGCAGCAGGGTCAAACTCCATTCGAACTTTTGACTGAAGATAATTGCTGCACTTTTTGTACAGTATATATTATCAATACAAAATTTATATATATATATATATATATATATATATATATATATATATATATATATATATATATATATGCATTAAAATGAAATAAGCAATCGTGTATCTGTATGATAAATTTCCGTTGATATCTACGTTCTCAGTTAGTCATCATTCTAGCAATTGGATGGTCGTGTGTTCAAATCACGATAGGTATATGATTTTACTTATCGGTCAACACTAGTCTTAAAGTTTGACAGCATTAAATCCAGAATAATACATTTGAATTGAAATCAGATGGGAGTTCAAATTCGACCCCGTGTTATTGATATTGCTTTTACCTTAAAATAAGAGCAGATATCAACTCATCTCTGAGCCCAGTGTATTTGCCTGTCATCTCAACCATAGGCACGTCCCTAACACGTTAAGACGGCGTACAGGGGAGATAGAGTGAGGATGTCACTGAGCGAGTCTCCTTCACCAAAAAATGCCTTGATTAAAAAAAAAACTGACGTAAAACACAACCATGAATAGCTACCTTCTACCAAATGAACTATACAGATATTTTATTTCGAATCGGTGAAATTCCTTAATAGTTGAAGTTTTGGTTTAAAAAAATGAACAAACAAATTATGACGCTTTGGTACTTCGATTATTAATTGTGATAGCGAGTTTACTGTACTTTTCTTTCTATCATAAATTCTTTTTATCTCTTTCTTCATTCATTCACGTTGACTTGTTTCTCTTCGTAACCCTTGCCTTTTGTTTTTTGAGCCTTTTAAAACTTCCATATCATTTATATTGTTATTCTATCTTCAGTTTTTTTTTTAAAATTCATTTGTTCATATACATTCTTCGTTGAACCTTCCCTTCGTCCAATCAATTTCGCCTTCGATTTTTTTCTGTCTTGTTGAATTACTTGGGTAGTACCCGTAAATATCACAGTATCAGCGTATCTTTCAAAGTGTTACTCTCCAGTCTTCTGGAGGCAGATCAGATTTTAGTGTCTGTGAACTTTCAGTATCAAAGTATCGCTTCCTGGCACTTTTATAGCGGATCAGGAAATAATATCAGTGTTATAAATGTCGCATATAACAGTATATATATATATATATATATGTATATATATTCTGTTACACCCCCCCAATTTTTCAAATGAATTTTTAAAGTGAAATAAAATGTACAATCTATAATGAACCAGTGAAGAAAAACCTTTACTCATGTTATAACCACTCTACCGATTAAGTACTATTTCGAATTAAAAATCAGTATCATGCATATACACATACTTGTATATTCATTTTTGTTCACTACATATGTATATATATCACCCACGAGCACACGCATACACACGCACACATACACACACACTATATATATATATATATATATATATATATATATATATATATATATATATATATATGTGTGTGTGTGTGTGTGTGTGTGCGTGTGTGTGCGTGTGTGTGTGGCTTTGGATGCACATTGGGATTTGAATACGTGGAACCTTTTGTTCAAAATTTCTTGTAAACTATCAACTCAAAAATCATCTCCATTCACATCTTCATTTTTTTCCCCTGTCGCTTCGTGTTTTATACTTTTATTCTATTTCCTTCATTTCATTCTATTGTCCAAAATCGCTTTCCTGCATCAATCTTCTTGACATTTCTAGTGCCACATCCCAATTATCCACTACCCCCAACCATCTGTTTACCCCCCACCCCGCATTAATTTTCTTCCCTTGATATTTTTTCTCATTTATACGATCATTTAAAAGAAAAATTCATTAATCAGAATTATATTCTGATTGATTCAATTCTTCAAATCGATCTTCTGTCACTCCATCTTCAAACTGACCTACCCCAGGCAAATAATGGTCCAAGACTCGTGAGTGATGATGTAAAGGAAACCGTGTAGTTTCGCTTGCCAATAGTTTTAGTACGTATTTGAAACACAGATATTTTTTAGGTTACGAATTTCTACGTTCCCTCCAAGGTGTTCCTATTTCCTTCTAAAGTACCTACCGGAACGTAGAATAGTGTGTTAGTCTTATACACCATTGTTACAGTGGCAGAGTAACCATTCAGCTGAGTGGGCTCAAGTGTAGGGGTCTGTGAGTCAGGGGCCTCCGAGAACAAACACTGGTTTAATTGAGTGTATAAAATGGTTTAATTGAATATTCACATGAGTTTTTACACATACGATAATGCAGGTACATAATAAATAGCAGTGAGATATGCCAGTCACTTCTATTCAACGAGGAGTGGAGTGAGCAGTGAGCCATGGGGGAGCCATATCAAAGCTTATCCTAGGGTCCTTAATTGTAGGTAATTCGTCACAGTATTCATAGTTAAAAACTCGAATGACAACGGTGCACTAATAAGTCCGTAGCCAAACACAGTATTTAGCTGAATTTTGATCTGAAAATATCATAGTATTAATCAAGTATATTTACAAGGGAGCAAATGTTGTTTAACATAAATCATTAGACTCCAGATACACCACTACCCTTACGTGTATGTTCCTGTATCAGAGCAGGCTTTAAACATTGTTCCAAAAAGCCTCGATATCAACGATTACATTGGTTCCTAGACTGCATTCAATTCGCTGGTTTATAGAATAACGTTGAACTTAAGACAACGCCTTAAGCAAAAGATTAGAAATAAGCGCTGGTCTCTAGACATCTATTTTAATCATTTGAGGCTATTCGTCTGCTGCTTTTAGTTGGAGATTGAACATTGAGTATCGAGAAGCCGGCTTTAGCGATTCAATTGACGTCGTATTTGCGTGGAAAGGCAAAGTGAAAGAGAAATGAACTCACCTTATGGAGCATGAACACATCCTGATAGAATTTCTACTCGTATTTCTCATTTCCAAGCCTAAATCGAAGATTGTCACAGAAGATACTGAAAAGCTTAAACACTTCGCCTTTTGTAGCATAGCCAGATGCAGACGTAGTCGTATCGTCTATAATGTAAAGCAAACACACTTTCATAGAAAATTTCAGTGAGATCATGTGCCATCACACCTATATTCTAATGACGCTTTCTTCCCACCAGATTGTTCTCTAGTTCATTCGTCTCTAGAAAAGTTTGTAGCTTTGTATTCCCTCTATTACTGTTGTGAATGCTTTTGTTTAAACAACGCTTTCTATTGTTTTAATATTCTTCATTCATGGTATTCCTCTTATTCCGCATTATTGATATTACATCTTTTATTTCTACCTCTTTTCTTTGTCCTTTTCATCAATCCTATTCACTTTCTTTACCCCACTTTTGTTCTTCTCTTTAAACCCACTACCTTTTCTTTTATCTCTCTCCGTCTTTCCAACTTATACCACCCAGGCGCTTCACTTCTACGCTGTTAGCATCCATACAATTCTTAAATCAGTTTCCATTCTCGCTTATTTCTTCGGTCATTGTCCATTAAGAACTTCAACCAAATACGTCCAGCGTCAAAGGACGTTATTTAACGCCACTTCTCGGACTTCAAATAAATCATGTTCAAAGACCCGTTGGGATTGTGGTGAAAGGAATTGCTGGTCAAACAAAATTACGGATGGAAGATGAAAAGAAATATCAGATATGATATTATCTCGATTTTTTCTGGAATAAAAAGAAACTAAAAAACCAAAATGAAAGAAAATACTAGTCAAAAATCATTAATGGCTGACAATATTCCTGATAAAAATATAAATCAAGATATGTTACTTTTACGTCAACTAGTGTACGTAAAAACAATTACAAATATGGCGCCGAACGATGAAGAGAGGATAAATTTTGATTTTAAGGATTAGATTTGAAGTTCTGCCGGCGATAAGAGCTCTAGTAGCACATCCCGTAGAGTAATGCCATACATGAACAGCTTCTCATTAAACATTAAGCGACATTGATAACGTAATGTCCCCATTTTTGAAATTCACGCATTTTCTGCATTTTGTCCTCTGCACACTACAGTGGCTAATACCAGCTTTCTAGAGCTGCTATCTAGTCTCTGGGAAATCCTCATTTTTCTGTTCTTGACTTACAAACGTCAACAAAAAAACTTTGGCCTTGAAGGTGTTAATTTCTCTCTTTTCCCATTTTACACAATATTCACTTCTCTTAACGCGTCAAGTCCACTTCATTTGGCATTAAACTAATATTGTCGGTTTTTAAGTCACAAGACCTGTCAGTTCAGCAGCGTTTTTGATCCGAGTTCAGAATGCCAACCAAGTTGCAACCCGTTAATCTATACAACCGGACAGCAGTCAACATATTTTTATTACTCTTTGCGACTTGTGTCTGATATGACATTCATATTTGTTTTAAAGGGAAAGAGCCTTATGGCTCATCAGGGAGAGAGAAAGAGAGAGTAGTTCTTCATCTCTATATAAACAGTAAGAGACAAATTCACATTCTTTTACGAGTACGCAGATACACACGTATGCACACTACACACGAACTCGTACACACAAACATATGTATGCACACACACACACACACACACACATATATATATATGTATAAAACAATTGTTAACTAAGAATTATACTCTTAAATTATAAGGGTTGTTATGGCTCATTTGGTCTAAAGTGGTGGCTACTCAAGAAGCCATTCTTTCTTATTTATGTTTTCACAGCGAGTCTGATCCAATGTCTGGTCGAGGCTGTTTACGTTCATTTTGCACTAATGCCCTCGGGAAAGGTATGCATCTATCTTTTCTCTCTCCTGCAATGGATAAAATAACAGTAAAGACTGGACTCCCAAGACTTGAGCAAGCAACCAGTCTAGAAGAAGGACAACTCTGATTTTAAACCGAAGAGAAGAGCTCCACCCACAAAGCAGGTGAATGCCAACTTTGACACCCTTTCGGCAGCTCTTGCAGCCAAGCGTATGCCAAACATATCGCTATGAGAGGGGTATTCTGTCGACTGGGCACTGTAAGAGCTCCATACGATTCGCCCAGGCTTGTGCCTATGAGCGGTCACATCATTGTCGTTAAATTGCCAATGAATACAGAAGGACCTTCGCTGTCCCAGGGATTTAGGATCCATTAGCGACTCTCAAGGATTATTCAAACTCACTGTAGTCAATTCTTTCATGTAATGTTAAAAGTTAAAATATTTAAGGGCAAAACAATTATCTTATGTAGATATTTGCCCGATAGGTTGACAAGTATCGGTGTATATTGTCAAATTTAAATACATGTCAGTATAAATTGACATTTGTAAACATATCGTGCACATACCTACTTAAAACAACTGTTTTGCCTTCAAAAATGGTGGATTTTAATGTTACATGAAGGAGTTTATTGCAGCAAGTGTGAACAGCACACTTCAACTCAAGTCAAAGTCTAGTTTTTGGTATACGTAACAACAAGGACAACCCCAGCCATCCTCACTTAATTCAGGGGAGTAAAATTTTCACTGTTTTCCTGTCCCGTCACATTGAACAAAACGATTATTTAAAAAAAATGAACATTCCCTCCCCTGATTTGAAATCAGGACAAAGTGATCGATAGAAGGCTCTCTTATCAATTGAACTTAATCAACAAGTCTTACACATCTACGAAAATCTCCGTAACACATATACATTAATATCATTCTGATAAGTAAATTACATTCATAAGAGAAACATATTTTTAAAAATCTATTTTTATTCTATTTGTCATAAATACAATGGAAAAGTCGGATTAGAAGATGACACGAAGTTTGACCATACATTAACCAGGCTTGTTCCTTCCTTCAATTATTATTTTCCGTTTATTTGGTCCTTTCATCCCCCTCTATTTTAATTTCTTCATCTCAGTTATTCGTGGATTCATATCCTTTCAAGTATCTTCAAAGAGAACCCTACAAATTGAAATATTTCTCATATTTCGTACAACCCTCTCAACGCCTGTTTAAAGTGACCAGGCAAATCACGATTTGGATAAAGGTAAAGCCTTCAGCCTCTGACACAAATAGCACGTCTATTACATTGGTCACCGCCACAAACCTTTTCTCCATTCCTCTTATCAAGTCACAGCCAAGTCATTGACCTTGCAAAAGTAGTTTAAACTTCGGAAATAGCTGCTGTAAGGAACCCATTCCACTTCAAGTACTCACTAAACTATGGCTACTTGAACAAGCTTCCATAACTTTGAAACTCCAAACTTGGATTTTGGCAACATCTTTTCTAATAATTCCACATTTTGTTGAAACTAGTAAATGCCCGTTGCTTTGTTAAGGGTGTACATAAAGCTCTGTACTATATCAGTATGTTTACGCAATAATTTGAATAGTTAACGCAAGACAATGTAACCTTGATTTTTTTTAATTTCGAGAGAAACAAAAAGAAATTGATATTGCAATAGTAGCAACAGCATTAGTAGTCGCAGTTATATATCAGTAGCCAGCAAACGAACACACTTACACACAGAAGAACAGGCAATTGTGTGTTCGTGGGTTTGCATTACCCCTTTCGTTTCTATCTTTTTTTTTATGTCAAAGACAAACTGACAGTTCCCAAATTATAATAATGAGGGCGTTTTCCAAGGTGTAATGTCCATTTCAACTATTTCTTATGTGTTTTCGATAAAAAGTGGTCGACCATGTTGATACACCTGTGAAGGAAAGACTCAGAGGTGTGAATTGGTCTTCTCGGTTGCAAATCATAATTTGCCAAGTACTTTGACTGAGGAGGTGACAGTGGCCAGGCGGTTAGCAGCAGGGAAAATAGAATCGCTGAGCCAAATTCAAACTACGACTGAGACAAGCCACGTTCACATTGCATTAATGCATTGAGATGGAGTTGAAACCACCCTCTCTCTTCCCAGCTAGGGGTAAAATAGTAGGTAAAATGAGTGATGCCATTTCGGTTGTATGTCACTTCTAAGTCAATCGTCACATATTGCAAAACTATGGAGAACTTCCAAGTCTTGCTGTGACAGAGGAATGTGAAGAAAATTATTGATATGTAATGTCTGGTGAGTAGGGATTGTTGGTTCGTGGCCAACGGAAGTGAACTATCAATCAGTATTTTGTCCCAGTAAGGTCATTACGCCTGGATGTATTGGAAACTGTCAACTAAAACGGTCAACATCAATATAGTCAACATCATCAAAAATGTCTTCAGTTTTCAAGTGGGTCTGGTGAGCTGGTTGAAAATATATATATATATATATATATATATATATATATATATATATATATATATATAGGTGTGTGCGTCGCGCATACAGGCCACACAAATGGCCTAACAGCGCAGAAATTTAAATATTCACTCATCATCTTGTCTAGAAAAACATACTAATTGTTCATGGAAAACCCTCTCTAAAAATGGTTTTTAGTAGGGGGTTCAATTCAAGTTGATGCTAAATTGGCACCCTATTTAGACTGGTAGTGTTCACGCTCGTTTTTCTTTTAAATTCAGCGATCACTGCCCAACAAAGGCGAGAAAAGTATCTTATTCATTGATCACCTTTTTCCAATTCCTGATTGATCATCCCCAACACAGCTTTTATGTGTGCACATGAGATAATCTAGTGTAGATGAATACGTATTTTGTAAACAGTCCCTCATCAAAGCACATCTATGCTAATTTACCGTGTATGTGTAAGAAGGCATTTAAGAGTACACGTATGTTTATAAGTGTAAGTGTGTGTACCTATGTATAGTTGTTTGCTTAGTACGTGTACACGTATCTTTAGATATATATATATTATATATATATATATATGCAAGTAATTTTTTATATGCAAATGCGTGTGCTTAACATGGAAATGAAATGCATAAAATGAACATAGAATCATATTGTCGAACCCTAGACCACATTTGGGTTAACTTTATTCCCTTCCCCGTAACAAAAGATCTTTGAAGAAAGAAACACAAAGGCGACGTACTAGCACAAATATGTGCATCTTTTTACATGCGAAATTCTCTGTGGTTTCATGTGATAATTGTCAATGTTAATAGCAAGTGTTGTTCTAATGAATTGGAATCTATAGGATAAAGGTTCTATGTGATAATTGTCAATATTTATTGCAAATGTTGTTCTAATGAATTGGAATCTGTAGGATAAAGGTGAGATTGATTTGTAGATATAGCCAGACCCACCAGAGAAGAACAATAATTGAAATTTCCAATACCACCCATCGAAACTGATATATAAAATCAACATTTCCACGCTGTCTCCAACCAAATGAGCCAAACTTATATATAGTCTTATATATCTACGAAATTATTTATCGTATATACAATTGCAATAATCATCTTCTGTTGGAATAAAAGTAAGAGTGAGGTTTGCCCATGCAAATGCCTGTTTTCAATTTAAACTCACACATCTATAACCATTAAAACATACCCCCAGCCGTATACAAATGTATATTAGTATACGTTTAAAACTAACAAAATTTTCATAACAATAAACCCATATAGAAAATTGAATTAGGCGTGTATTTAATAATACGAAAATAACTGTAGAGTATTCTGTCATATTTTCCCTCTTCATAGCCACATGTTTCTACTTTATGTTTGGTGATCCGTGACTAACGATCCACTTAGGAAATTATCACGCCGTTGTAACAAGGGACACAACTCTGTTTCACTAGTTCGCTTATTCCAACTTGCCAGACAGTCTCAAGTGGGAAAACAAACTAATTCAATATCACCGAGTCTTTCCTCTTCAGGATATGAAATAAATATTTGATGTGGACATCACACCTTTAGAAATTTTTACATCGGACGAAGAACAAGAGAAGCTGGTGCGGTTGATTCGATAAAATATTCAGATTAAAGGAAACGCGACTGAATCAGATTACAGAAATTCGAAGTTCTGCGTTCGAGACAATAGAAGAGAGCAATTATTTGGTTATTGCGTAAAATTCTTATATCGTAGATAAACATCACTGAATATGTAACTAATACATCGACACTTGTCCAGCCTTCCGCAAAATGTCATTGAAATTCTTTAAAAACTCTTTGAGATGTCGTCTGGGCAGACATGAAGTTTTGGCTATATCATGTGCAGTGGAGATATGACTACGATGTAGTGGAGATAATTTTGTATAGATCTGCTCCAAAGTTCATAGCCTATTGCTCGCATTTCAACGAAAGTTCAGTGAAATCCTTAAGAACTTTTGGATATATCGTTGATTGACATTAACTTATGAATAAATGTATGAAGAAAAAGAAAATAAAGGAAAAATCTTTCAATCGAAAACGATTTCTAGATCCAACCAGAATTTAATATCTTCTTCATTGCCTCATTCCTCACCCGTCCACAAAATTTCATTGATATTCAATGAGTACTTTCAGAGATATTGTGTGGACAGACAGACCTAAAAAGACAGAGAGACGCGACCGAATAAATCATCATCAGTCTTTCAACGTCCTTTGTTGATAAAGACCTTCCCCAGGATCCACCACACTTCTCTATCGAGAGCGTCGCAGAGCCAGTACTTTCTGAATTTGTCTAGCTCGCCTCTCCATCTAATTCTCTGCCAGCCTCGGTTGCACATGTGATCTCTGGTGATACATGTCGTGAGTCACGATGTCCATGACCAGCTCACTGCCATTTGAGCATTTTAATGGATTTTATAATGGCCCCGACTCCTGTTTCCTTCCAAATATACTGTGCTGTCTTGTGATCTCTCCATGTGAGGCTCAGCATAATTCTTTCATGTGCACGTTGCATGGTTCTCAATTTTCGGATCTGTCTCTTGGTTAGGTTACACACCTCTCCAAATTCAGCAGCATAGCTAACATCGATCAATGAGAACCAGCACTCTAACATGATGAGCTTGTTAACCAACACTTCATGGTAGGCACCGTCTCTATCATCGTTTCTGTTTTCAAATGTATAGCTCTTGCAACATTTTGCCGATGATGAAAAATAGAGATTGTAGTCACGGAGTCAAATGCTACCAACGCAGACTCATTTATTATTTCTAAATCAAGCTAAATTCTTTTTTTTAAGGGTAAAAAAAAGCAGAAATCAGAAAACAAAACAAAAAAGAAAAATAACTAAATGAAATTATCATCAGGACATTTCAACCTGAGATGATTACATAAGATTGATTCACATCCGCCGAAAATAACCCAAAGAAAATTGTGAGCAGACCTCTTTTAACCGCCTCTGCATTATTCTTTTGCAAATACATTTACTTCACGACGGATTAGCGAATAAATTGCTCGTGGCACTTATTTAAAAATATGGAATCAACCAATATTCTTACTTATAGTTTTAGATACATCGCAGACGCAGTTATTAAAGAAGATCGACTTGCTAGCTTTATCTACTCAAAATTTTGATATGCTTGAATAGTAGGTTTGTTTTAATCACAAAAGAATTTATCACAATCTAAACGAAGAATCGTTTTTGATCAATAAACATTTGCTTTAAATAGAAAAAAAAGATGTGAAGCGTTTAGTACGTTGGTGAATAATTGTTGTGATCTACTTATGATTAAGAGTGTGATCTTTTCTGTTTCTTTGTCCTTAGCAATCCTCCAATCCCTTCGAAACAACGGACCCTTCCACTGAAACGAGTTCGGTAGTTTCTTTCCTTGGTAAAAGTCATCATAGAATTAAAGAAAAGAAACAAAAACATCCGTGTCCTCTTTTTCTTTTCACTGGATTTACATCATCTATTCCTGAGCAAGTCGAAAAAAAAAACCAACAAAAAATGAGCAAATTAAAAAAGTAAATAGAGCAAGCAAATTAGAAAAATAAAACAAGGAAATTGAAAAAAAACAAAAAAAGCAAAAAAAAGCAAATTAAAGAATAGCGCAAGCAAATTAGAAAAATAGAGTGAGCAAATTAAAAGAAAATAGAGTGAGCAAATCAAAGAATTTAGCGTGAAAATTAATAACAACTACAAGGAAACTGAATCGATGAACATGAATAATCAAATACATTTACTGCTTCAATCGCAGCAAATATCTAATTTTTTGTGTCAAATTAGTTGGAACTTGTCTTTTAATTAGTCCCCACCAAAGGCTCCTACCCTGGCTAATTATACCTTGTACAACCCATCATAATTTTGTTCGCTAATAAATGTGAATAAAACGTTTTGAAGGAAGACATTTAAGCAACTTGGCTGTTATTATTTCATCGAGATAATAACCTGGGGTTAGAGTCTATCAATAAATCAGGGCAAAGATTAGTTTGCGTTGGGGTCTTTGAATATTTCTTAATTTTTGAATTTATTAGAAAAATAGCTGTAATAGCTATAATTATTTAGCGTGGTTGGGACTAAAGAAAAAAAACAAAAAATCCGAACGATAATCAAAATGCAAGATAAAATTGAACATTAATACGGTAGAAGTAATCTCTACACCCGCTCCGAAACTATGAATGTCGGTTCCTAATGGTTTGTGCATTCGACGGTGAGATAATCGCATCACTTTTGAGTTTTTAAAATGTTCAGCCATCAACAAATTCCTTCAGGCATGAATAATTTTCTAAGATGAAAAGAGTGAGAAAAGATGAAATCAGTTGCTGTTATCGGACCATGATGTGATTCCAGTTGCAGACAAAATTGAACATTTTTTTCTCACCAAGGTTGCAGTAAAACTTTTCTGGACCAAATTTCGACGCAGATTACGTTTCAATCTTGCATGCCTCATATTTTCACTACGGAGTTGTTCTATATACAGTTCTATTGCATATGAGACGATATTTTGTAATAGAACTTTTCAAAGCAGAAAATTAAGATTATTATGTATAAGATATAGAACGATACTTTGTAGAAAGACAAAGCTAAAATGTTCTATTGGCGTTATATGCTGAAAAAGGCTTTCTTCACATCATGAAAATTAGACTTGATACTAAAAAAAAAAAAACAAATTTTCGGATCAGCATTCAAAACAACAATACGTCTTTATTGTTGATCATTGAATCATTATTTTTGTCATCAAACTACAGAGTCTATTCTTGGACATGGGCCTTCCCTCAAAGTCTGCAAGATTTTGGGAGGAATGAGCCTCAACTAGCTATACTGACCCAGGACGTACTGGAAAGGAAATAGATGGATTAATTCCTTCCCTAACAGTATTAGTACGAAGTGAAAGCAAAATGTCAAAGACAGGATTTGAACCCAGCTTGCCGGTCCCATTCTCCACGCTGAGAACTCACAACTCCTTATTAATTAATTATCAAGACGGAAATGAGCGGAAAATTTATAACATTTAATTTTCTGCTAATGGATCATCCTCTTGTAGAATGCATCCTGTTTAATCAGAAACCATCAATCAAAACTGTCACCGTATGTGTCTTCAGTTTTTAAGAGGATCTGGCTAATTATGTATGAATGCATGTATCAAGCGTACAAGCTTACCAAGGGAATGGTGAAAACTTTAACATACACTGTTTATTATGTCTAGAAAGAATTGTAAAAAATTTTTTTTTGATTCCTCCAATAGGTGTTTATTGAATAATTGAATTTGCAATGTAAGACTATGTTCAATTGATCTCTAGGAGAATTGATTTATTCATTGATAACCCCTGTTTCAATTCTTGAATTGATTATCCCTAACACGACATGTTGCTAAAATGCGTCAGTCACGTGATAGTTTCTAACAAATAACCAACCAGACCTGTTTCATTAATAAATAATTTATACTTGTGGATTTTTCAAATTTCTTTTAATGCGCATGCGCCAACGGATTCATGCGCGTGCGCCAACGGATTCATGCGCGTGCGCAGAAAAAATGGACATAAATTTGTTAAACAACAAAGGGAACGTTAAAAAAAAAAAGACTAATTAGAATGAATGACTTTAATTAGAATTAATAACTTTCATAAAGATAGATTTCGTGTGTGTCTGTCATTTCCGAAATAATTAGGCATTCGGGCAAACAGAAAAATTTAAATTATGATTTGAAATGGACGGTCGTTTGAATACGTAAAAATACCCACAGAACACCCACTCATGAAACATCTCTCGATTTGTTCCTCATCAAGTTCATTGACGCAAATGATAATAACTTTATTATCCACTGCTAAAGCACAAAAATGGCGTATAGTTATATAAAAGAATGTGGTTATAATAACTTTTCATAATCAACTTATATAGTTTAACAGTGTGTTTTTGTCTATTCCTCTGACCATAGCAATGAGATCAACTTCAGCAAGCAAAAATATATCCTACCCACCATTTAAACGATGGACACTTCAAATGAAACAAATTCAGTAGGATTCAATAGTTTCTTTAAAAAAAAAAAAACATCTTGCAGAAATTCGAATATATCTTCAAATTTCTTCACGCAGATTAATTAGTTCTAAGATATTCTAATAAATGATTTACTTAATCAAACGAATTTCACTCGAAAGATCATTTTGCTGAATTGTTTCGCATAAACAACTGGTAAGACTATATTTCATTCATATTTTATACCTGAGTATATTATCTTATCCCGTGTCCTTTGAACAATATCTTCATCACTGTATAATATGTACGTGTGTGAAGAGGCCATCATTTCTCCCAAGAGCTCAATTGGAAAAAATGGCCGTTAGGGAAATGTGTGGTGCCTCGATTGCTCTATCGAGTTGCTGGGCGACCGAAGGTTAGACCGATCAAGAAACAACACAACATAAATCAACAGTTAGAGCGCAGTTAGCAGAAAGTTACAGAAAGTGGCCAGTTTAAGAGTGGGTATATTGAACTAAAGACTTCCTCGTTGTTGGTTTTCTTGTACAAGCAGATAGCAGTTCGAAACTAAGGATGAACGTGTGTGTGTGTGTGTGTGCATGTCTTTCTCCGACCATTAGATGGAAAAACATATAAAATGGACAATTCTCTACCGCCTCACACTGGTTTTGTATATTAATGTATATAAAGTCCTGACAGTAGAAATAGATTTTGCTTTCGTTGTTCTTTGATATTACCATTTTTCTCTAGTTCACATACACACGTTCATATAAACACAAACACACATAGAAACACACCCACACTCACACACACACACACACACACACACGGACACACATATATATACACACACATCAACACATGGAAGTATTTGTTGACGATTGCCTTCTATTCGTTTTCAGGTTTTCTCAGATTAAGCCACGTCAGATACCAACAATAAACATACCCCGACGATATAAGAACGTGGTACTCTACGACAACGAGTAAGTCATGAAAACAGGACCATGTATCTCTAAAATTTGGGAATAGATACAAAAGTTTATATTTGTAAAAAAGAGGAATCCATATTTAATTTTTAAAATTGTAATTTGAATATTTACGAAATTCATTTACATTTGGTTAGTTGGTATTATTATCCTCGATTATCAACAACTTAACAATCTTTATGCAAAATAATAATCTTCGTCTTTTTGCCGTTCTCTTCCCCTTGTCGTATTTTCTATTAATACGAACATTTTAAAACATATTTGCTATGGAAATAATAAACAACAATATTAATATAACGAGTGGCTGAACATGGATTACGAGAAGCATATTATACGGTGCTGCGGCAATTTGTCGCCAGTAAATTGGTTGCCGGTGAATTAGTGGTGAGATAAATTAGTCGAATCCAAAATTGGCCTCCAATTTGTTTTCTACGTTTATTTTGGTTTGAACAATACTAATTGGACAAATGATCTTCCAGCTCTGCAACATATTTTGATTTAGTCTCAAAACGTTACTTTCATTCGAGAATACTACCCATCAACTTATACCACCCCCAAGTTCATCGTTTAAGTGAATGGAAAAAATAACGTTATAAAGAAAAAGGAATGATGTAAATACAACAGGTCTGGTTAGTCAGTCAATAGCAACCACCGCGTGACTAACATTTTTTTGCCGGTAGATGTGTTGGGGTGATCAATTAAAAATTTAAATAAAGGTCCAGATTTTCGAAAAATCAAGCGCGAACGCTGCTAGTCATAAACTAAGGGGTAAAAAATTTCAGCATGAACTGAGATTATGAATCAAACTCTCAACTATAAACCTATTTGGGGGCAATTCAAAAATGAATAGAACCGTTTTTTTTTTTTCCAGATATAAAAAAGAGTAAATATTTGGATTTTCTGCCTTATAGCTCCATCGGCGAGGCCGGTTCATGTGACATATACATAGCCAGCCAGCCTGCCAACCAGTCAGCCAGTCAACCAGTCCGCCAGTCAAACTCGCATGAAAACGGAAAATACTTTGGTTGACTGTTATGGTTGCAGTGGGCTCTAATACCCCAAATAAACAGAATACTAATGGATCTATGATGAATTGGAAGTGCAAAAAACGAGAATTGGTTTAAAAAGAATAAACGAGTATCATTTGATGGCAAAAAGATCGTATCACTGAGAGGGAAACCGCGGATATCTTTTCCTATCACGAAAATTCAACGGAAAGAGAATAAAAGACGACAGTTAAGTGGGGACCGACAAAGTCAGTTATAAAGATGTTGGACTCATCTAAAATTAAAACCAATATTTCAATGCAATAACATTGCTAACAATGACAAATTTTCGGCTTTTCGGAAGTACAAACCCAGTAACGACGACATCACAGTGACGTATTCATAATCGAAGTGTAATGCAATAACAGCAATGACGTCATCATGATGACGTAATCAGATTGGAAGTATACTATGGTAACGGAATCGTTAAATATTCAGTGACGATAGTTTTGGCGGAGGTGTGCACTTTCTGAGTACTTCCTAGTTCCGAGAAGTTAATGTATTGATTTTGAGAATTATCCTGGGTGTCTGATAAGAGTTCAGGATGGAGGAGGAGCAACGGGGAGCACGGGGGAGGAGCGGGAGAAAAAATAAGGATACGACAAGAGAGAGAGAGAGAGAGAGAGAGAGAGAGAGAGAGAGAGAGAGAGAGAGAGAGAGAGAGAATGAATAGGTAGGTGCGTAAATGAGAAGAGACATAGCTGATAAGCCTAGCTACGGTAAGGTCAAACTCCTCTTACTTCTCTTCCGACTGAAGATGATTATTGCAACTTTTGGATTGTATATATATATATATAATGAATTTGTAAATATGCGAGACTTATCAGTTTGGCTCAGTTGATAGGAGATCTACCTGGAATTACTTGCGCGTGATTACATATGGTAGGGAAAAGTTAATCAGTTTCGTTTAACCTGATGGGGTAGACAAACTGTGAAGAGTTTACCCACCTAAATTAGGTGAAGATTGTTCTTATTCTTATTACGGGGCAAAACAAGGACGACCCCAACTACAAAAAAAAAGAAGAGTACCATTAATTTGTTTTTTTCTAAATCTATTCTTGGATGAAATATTACAACAATATCTGTAATTTTGTCTAGCTTTTTTGCCTTCATCTTAGCTTTCAGTTGTTTTTTCTATCACATCTTTGAATCGGACCACAATTCTACAGCAACTATTTAGCAGCGCAATCGGAAAAAAGGGAAGAAGTACAAAGTAAGAATCAAACCCAGAACGTCTGGTAAGAGGGGATCCAGTATAACGCCTGACTGCATATAAACATCCAACCACGGGGATCTTATTGTTCAACCGAAATTGATTTTGGACCTTAAATCTAACTCCTTATGTCCGATATTCCACGTTTGTTGATGTTTACAATAGAGATCTTGTTTTTTGATACATTGATATTTTTATTTTTTATCCAATTTTGTTGTAGGCAAAAAAAAAGGTAAAAAAACTAGTTAAAATTATTTAAAAAAGAAGAATACTGTATCCAGCTTCTCATCCGAATAGACTCAAAGTGTATAAGCCCGCGAGGAGGCTAATACTATGAGAGATAATATTGAGGATTTGACTATTTTTCTTTCTTAGTGGGTCTGGCTCTATCGACAAATCAACTTCATCTTTATTAATGGATTCCAAATCATTGAAACAACATTTGCTGATTTACATGGGAATTATTCATATGAAAACACATGGAAATTTTGAGATAAAAAATGATGCACATATCTGTGCTTACATCTTGTCTCTTGGTCGCTTTATTAGTTATTTTCTTCAGAGTTTTTTTTAAAAATTTCTCTATGTCCTTTAATTAATGCATTTGTTTTTGGATTTATGTATTTTTTTTAGTATATTTGAATCTTGCTCTTTGAGTAAGTTCCAGTTGTTTATGATTCTTTGAGAGGATGTTTTTTTTACTGTTTTTTGTATTGCTTTTTATATAATTTGTCGTTTTTTCTTCTGCTCATTGTGAAAAAACTTTTTAGCTGGGATTTTATCTGTACTTTTCTTCTTTCTTCTAAAACTTAAAAAAATCATTCTTGTGTAGTTTGTTTTTATTTACGCAGTTTTCGTGTGAGATTTTCAAGTCCAGAAACCATTGCTCTTCTTCATATATATATATATATATATATATACTTCATTGTGTCGTTGTATTACAACTATTCAGTGTGGCTACAGACAGGATTGAAACCTTCGCTTCGGATCCGGAGGCCAGTATCCTACCGCTGAGCCACGGAACTGGACGGTTAGTAAGGCTGAATTTAAGCAATATATTTATTCAACTTAAATTCCTCATCCACCAGAGTGCTCTATTCCTATTGAAGAGCATTGCATAAGCTTACAATGAACGAGTTACCTCACTTGAAGAGTGCTCAACCCTAAATAGAGGATTGTTGATTATCATATATGTATGTATATGTATATGTATGTATGTGTATGTTCATTGTTCGTTTGAGAATTAGAAAACGCATAAGATTTGTAACCATTATTAATTTTGACTAGTATTTTTGTTTTGATAATTTTAGTTGCCTTTAATTTCAACTCATACCCCACTGTACAGCAGTGAGTAAACACTGCCGAGCGGAAATAAATAAGCTCTAGGCGAGACTCGCAATCAAATACCTTCCATTTGGAGGGAGTTGCCCATAAAAAATATTTCTCTCTCTCTGTACACCCTCTATATCGTATTTTTCTATCTTTACGGCTTGCGAAAGTCTTGGAGAAAATTAATAACAAAATGTTTTCGGGAAGCCCGTATATCTTTTGATGAGCTGACAATGTTCATTGAAGCGAAGAGAAACGAAGCTCCCACATGGCAACCAATATATCGTTTTGATTAAAATGTTTTACGTCTTTTTTAAATTTAATTTCTTGAAAGAAATTATTGAAATGTGTCTTCTGTCAGAGAAAGTGATTGATATCATATGTGAGAAAGAAGGATCTGGACAAAGGCGTTCCTCTGATGTAAAATTTCTGCGTTAATTCTATTAAAATTCGATTCGTTGTTTGTTAGTCCCCACTACAAACTAACGTTCATAACTTAAAAATACGGAAGCCTGAAAAAAAAAATTAAGTTGTATTTTCTCTTGGTTGTCAAAAACGGCCGAAAATTCTTGGTCCTTTTCATTCATTCTCGCCACGAAGGCACAGACCGTTACCCTAAACCCAATACTTATCCTAACTATTAGGGCTGAGTCGGAAAGACAAATGAAATTAACTTGATATATCAATTTCCAATGTCCACGAAAATTCTGTTTGATAGGGACTAACGAAAAAGTTCTGTTGCTTATTTCAAACCTTAGACAGTATTGGCCCCTTCTTCAGGCAAAGCTGCAAATTGACATCTTGACTGATCTGGAACCCAACTGATTAAATCTTAACCCCAAATAAGAGCACAGATTTAATTTCTTGTCGACAAGAAAACGGAAATCTTTTTTTTTCCATTCATGCTTCCGTACTTAAAAATTTTAGATGTTAACTTCTGGTAGGGCCTAAGGAAAGAGTTCCAATCAGAAGTAATCTTTAGCTTGGTTCCTGAGTCTGGAAGATAATGATAGGAAACTACTGGAGCATAAAATAGACTTTTAACTCTTGGGATTAAACTGTGAAATTTATGCGAACTTTTGGAATCAAATATTGTGTAGAGGAATAACGCTCGAGGAAACCAGACACTCCTTATTTAGTTTATCTCTTCAGTGCAGCTGAATAATTCTTAGATTGATTCGTCGTCTTCAACCATGTGAAAATCTAGTGTCACGCGAAGCTCCCCTCCGTGTGATCAAGCTAGACTCTTAACCCTCAGATAAAACTAGGGTTAGCCACTAAATGTGCCTGCAATTAGACAGAAATATCAAAAGATGTCCGTTTTGGTCATCTGAATTACAGTATTTGTACACAATAGCAAGTTCAGAAACTCTTATCTGTCACGATGTGTGCTTTATATCAAACTTAATACCCAAAACGTGGCCCTTGCCTTCTAATATACGATTTACAGATGGAATAAAATTGGAAGACTTTTAAAAATTTTTCGCCTGCCACCCAGGGGCTTAGTTGCATTTCTTTTGTCACCCACATATTTTTGTTTCTATAGCGTCTGGCTTAAAGTTTTGTTTTCTGTATCCATTCATATTCTTGTAAAATCATTCTTTGTTTTTTTTCCAAAAACATGCAGTTCTGGATCGGTGACGTGCATAGACTTTCAGAAGTTCAGGGGCTCAGCTGACGAAGTGTCACCCCAATGTTTAGTGTAGCGGTCCCCAACTTGGGTACCGCAGATTCCCTCAGCTACGTTCTGCTTAAATGTTTTTATACATTACATAAATGTGAAAACCAAAATTGTTATCTATTCATATTTACAAATGTTAACATAAGACAAGCACGTAACTTAACTGGAAAATACTACTAATTACAGTAATATATGATAAAATATATCTATATAATCGCATCAAATTATACTAATTTTAGTAATACTACTGCTACCTCAACGATTTACAATAACATATGAGAGATGGTAAATGAATATGCACGTAAATTTACTAGATAAACTTCACTGCTACTACTACGACAACTACTACTACTACGATACATTATTATAAAGTTTTACTCGCCGAACCAGTCGCAGAAAGCCAAGTGTTACTAAGGTGACTGATAATCAAATATATTTTTGAATTTTGACTTTTTGACTTACTTGTGCAGTCCTCAGTTCATGCCTTTTCAGTCTCGCTTTTTTGGTCATTCTAATCGGTGTTCCATAAAACGAGCTATTATATTTTCTAAAACATTCTCATTGTTCCTAATTCTAAATTTGAAATCTGCAATTTCAAAAAAGTGTTTTTTATTCATCTACCTGAGAAGAAGAAACAATTCAGATCATCATCATCCTTTTTGTATCTGTTGTTGGACAAGGACCTTCTCTAAGATTCGCCAGACAACTCTATCATGGGCGCTGCAGAGCCAATACTTTCTGAACTTGTCTAGTTTGTCACGCCATCTCATATTTTTCCGGCCTAAGTTTCGCATAAGATCTCTTGGGATCTATGATATGAGCCGTGATGTCCAGCGATTGTCTGCAATTATTGCAACATGACCAGCCCATTGCCATTTAGATGTTCTAATGGGTCCTGTGACACCTCTGACAGCTATTCTCTCTAATATACTGTGTCGTCTTGTGATCTCGCAATGTGGTATTGAGCGTGATTCTCTCCTGTGTATGTTGCATGGTTCTCAGTTTGAGGGTCAGTCTTTTGGCTTGGTTTCTCATTTCAGCTCCATACGTGACTATCGGGAGGATGCATTAGTTGTGTACCTTTCATTTAGGGATTGTTGGGATTTTCTTGTTATTGAAGATTGAGCGTGCCCTACCGAAAGCAAGGCAACCTAGTGTGATTCTTTACTTGATTTCTCCTTTTTTGAGTCAGAACTTTGTTCAAGGTTTCAAGCCAGGATCCACAGAAATTGATGAGCCATTTTTCACTCTTCGGCTTGCTTCATTTCTGTACTTTTAAAACCGTTGATAATCAGTTTACAATTGACCCATTAACCGTGGAAGTTGGTACGTATGTTAAGTATCCATTGCCTTTGTTCATTGCAAGTTATCCATTGCAGGTTATTGATCACAAGATAAAAGCCCTGACTCACAAATAGATCTTAGTTACCAACAATCGCAATAAAACGGAATTCGTCATTGAGTTAGATATAGAACTGTAATGACAGAAATTTCCGTCACACGCAGATAGTGTGTTGATAGTAGAGCTTATTCTTTATAAACATGCCATTTCCATTTCATACTGATCCTATGAACAGTGTTATAAATAAAATTCTTGTCAATGCATTTGCAAGTAATTAATGATATACACATGTTTGCCCTTAAGAATTTATGTTGATTGTACTGATTAAAACCCTTTTGTTTCTAAGGAAATTTGCGATCGAAAAAATATTTTTGTGGATTATTTAAAATCAGCGCAGATGAGTGTCTCAAGGCGATCTCTTGTAATTAGAAGTACTTATTAAAAAAGATTTTTGAAAAAATTGTTCTTCATTAAAAATATTGTTGCATCACGAACCACCCTTTATAGATATACTAACATGATATAAAGATTATATATTTTTTAAGCTTCACTTCGCCTGTTACTCAGCTTGAATCCTGAGTCTGGGAGATAATGAGGAGTTTGAATTCGCTATCTTACTGAATCGTCTTAAAGAAAAACTTGCCAACCATCACACTATAGAAGGATGAAGTTTACATATATATATATATATATATATATATATATATATATATATATATATATATATATATATATATATATATACATATATATATACATATATATATACATATATATATACATATATATATATGTATATATACATTTGATAATTGAAAGTGTTAAAAAAAGCACTTGATGGAAGCTTGATGTTATGCGACGTGGAATAATTAACTTTAAGGTTAGTGAAAAATAATTGTCGAATTCTCCGGTTGAATACGTTGGTGGAGAATCGACTCGAAAAAAGTTTTCTTCTGTGTAATTAATATTTTTAAAGATGATATCATAATTTGGTTTGCATGTTGTCTGAAATTATAACTGATGCAAACGATTTAATATTCACATGGCTGAACATTCAATCGAAATGACACGGAGAACGAATCATGTCTGTTATTATAATTAAAGATCCCTCATCGTTAAAAACGTTTTTAGGGTAACCTACGAAAGTAAGCCGTGCTCCAAGAAATATATATGTAGTATCGAGTAATATCAATATACAATATACATAAAACCTTATGTAAAATGACAAACTACATGTATGGCATAAGCTGTAAAATAAGCAAGGGAGGTGATGTTTGATCAACACTGCTGGGATACTACATTTATATAACTCTTTTGTTTTTTTAAAATCAACAAAACTGTTACATGGTGAACAAATGATAATCTCAAGAAAAGAGAATCCATTCATTGTATAAAAATGCAGAAAAAAATTACATGAATTACATTGACAAATATCAGGATATAGATGACTGAAATGACAAAAAATCATCTGGAAAAGTTTTTCTAATGTTTAATGTTTAAAATTATTAAGCTTTCTTGAATATATATATATATATATATATATATATATATATATATATATATATATATATATATATATAATACATATATATACATATATATATATATACATATATATATATACATATATATATATATATACATATATATACATATATATACATATATATATATACATATATATATATATATATACATATATATATATATATATATATATATATATATACATATATATATACATATATATATATATATATATATATATATACATATATATATATATATATATATATATATATATATATATACATATATATATACATATATATATATATATATATATACATATATATACCATTGTATTTAACCATTCGTGGATCAAGTGATGACTATTCTCACTAGGTGTCCTGCTACTGTCACTTTGTAATAGACCAAGTTTATTATAGTAAATGGCTGAATTTAAGGACAAGAAAAAAATATAAATTACTTATTTGCATGAAAACAAAAATCTGTAAATAATATTCACATAACCGAAGAGCTTTTTTGGTGTTTGAATCATTACAGGGTTAATTTTTTTCAAACAAGGGTACAAAAGCATACACGGGCATGAACAAATCAGCTCATGTAGAAAATTGATCATGATTTGGGGGTTCCATGCCTTTCTGAAAGCTACGAGCAAGAACCAACACTTATTGGTTGTTGGGCAATTTTGTCACTAATTGTCGAGTCAGATAGCTTTCTTCATAAATCATACTTGTCTTCATGATAAATACGCACAACAGGGATATTCTTCAGGAATAATGGATGATACTTCATTTCTTTTCTACAGTAACTTAACGCAGTCTCTCGTAATCAGCGAAAGAACGAAAACAACTTGTATCAGGGTGACGTATAGCGAGAACTCTCCGTTTTAAATCTGACTCCTGTTTCTAATCAAATCAATCGAATTACGAACAGTGTAATCATACTACAGATTGAGAGGAGAGACTAATATTACTGATGGCTCCTGTCACTATTGTAGACCGGAGACAAGAGAAAATGAAACTTTAGAGCTGAGTAAACAATACAATAGCTTCTGCGAGGATCAGTAATTAGCAACTTAATCTCACAAACCATTAGTAATGTAATGAGTTCGATTCTCTTTTGGCTCTCTGACAGACTTAAGCAACCTTGGTAAATACTGTAAAGATCATTCCTGTGTGCATCGAAAATGACTTTACCCTCAAGCAGCCAGAAGTCCGACGTTATCTCTAAAGTGTCGAATAAGGAAGAGTCTATTATGGTCAAACTCCGTTCCAAGACGAAGGCAGGAGTTGACTCTGTCTTTTCATCGTAATAGTATGAACAAGAACAACAATTCCCTGATTGCTTTTCAAATATCAAAACATAGTGAAGAGTTGCCTCTAAAAAATCTTTGGGATATATAAAATACATAAGTTGCAGTAATCGTTTTCAGTTGAAAAAGAAGTGGATGTCAGGCTTGAATCATGCGTGATAAGAGAAAAAATGGAACATCTGATTTACGGTCATTATAAAGAGAAAAGAAAAAAACTTATGTATTGATAGTTCATTCCTTCTGACCTCAGTCCGAAAACGATTGAAGCCCGGAGATTTGAGTGAAATGTAGGTGAATTTAGCTGGCTTAATGTGCGTTTATGAAAAGTAACAGATTCGAGTGATTTTTGAAGCAACTGTGTCAGATCTTCCTTTGATTAAGGAAGATTCTTGGTATCTCTATCATCCAAATAAGTGGGGTATCTGGCCCCAGTTTTTTTCAACCACTTTTATTTAGAGACCATCAACAAAAACTCTCAACATAGATTTCTTCAGTTTTCAAGTAAGTCTGGCTGGCTATATATGGATGTATATATTATGCATGCAGGTAGCATCAGTGGAGCTTGAAGGCCGAAAATTTAAACATATAACTCTTATTATGTCTAGAGAAAACGATCTTTTGGCTTTTCAACCCCCACCTCAAAATAATTTTCTTAGAGAGGATTCAATTTGCAATGCAAGTATATGCAAAATTGGTCCCCTAGTTTGTGTCCGGCAGTGTTAACGCTTGTTTGTTTGCTTTTTTTGTGAAAATCTGTGATCACAGCCCAACAGAAGAGAGGAAAAGTAAACTATTCATTGATGAAACCCTTTTCAATTTTTTTTAATTGATAACCCCCAACACGGCATCTTACCCCAAAACGTCGGTCACGTGACAGTTTCTATTGAGTGACTAACCGGACTAGTTTATCTATTTTATGTGTTTTTAAAAGCCAGTATTTCATATCCGCCTCATTTATCTACTTACCCTTTTTTCCCTCTTTAAGCGAATCTGCTTTTTTTTCTGGCAAAAAGGGTCAGTCACGAAGACGCCAGGTAAAATAATGCTTAAATTTTTCAGGAAACAGATGGCAAACTGAATTAAAGCTGAGGAGACAGGACTAGAGGCCGGTGCGCTTGTAGCATAATGGGTTTTTGGTTAGGGTATAATATGAGAACCCCATTGCATTACCATGTGTTTCATGAGCGCATGATGCAGGCCCAATCTAAACTTTGTTGTGATTCAAACGTGCCACGGATGGAAAAAAAAAGAAAATAACCGGAAACAAAGTGCCCCCTAAAATGATTGGAATGGGAACTAAACGGAAGTGGAGAAAGAGGAAAAGATGAGGATGCTGAGATGTGCAAGCCTTTGTTGCTTGGTCTTTGCTACCTAGGGGTTTCAGTAGAAGAATATCATTTTCTATGCACATGCACTTGTAAATAAATTCAAATGAAGTCATCGTTTTGATAAATGAATTATATTCATCAGTGTTAACTTATCACCCTAAATGATCGTATGGATAGCGCCTTAACTTCAAGTAGAGACTACTGAGCGTTTTCCTAATTCAATTTACGTAGTCTATCTGACCTTCCTTTTCACTGCAGTTCAAGTTTCTCTTTCTCTTTATTTAGTAACTGGACATTCAACATTGGCTCATTAGAAGCCGGCCAGTTGACCAAGACGCATCTAACCCCAAAAGGGTTTATTTTCCAAGTGTTGAATTTTCTAACTCAATCAGTTCAACTAACCAGATACTCAAATTTGATTGGCCAAGTATAGTCACGTAACTTGGATTTTATTTAGATATATTTGTCATATTCCAATTAACTTCATTTGCTCAGAACACTTGAAAACGAAAATATAATCACTTTGACAAACACAATTGATAAATTCGTGTTATCTCGAAGACATCCTCACATAAACACCCTGAGTGAAGGATGATGGATTTTTTTGCACGCTTCCGCATCGTAGCTGCAGCAAAGAAAGGAGCGAAAGACGCAAGACTCATGTGGGGATTCAAGATCAAACCTTAATTCTTCTTCTTCGACCAGCCAGAAATATATCGATAATCTCCAGTTGAAGACTAAACAAAATTCTCACTCACTAAGAGAAAGAGGGAGGGAGAGATTGTCGAGAGACAAGACGGGAGAGTGAGAGTTTGATGTTTCTCTATTGCCAGCAGCCAGGGCCAGCAGCCCATAGATCAACCGTCTACCTACTCTTGTCTACCCTGGTACTCTGGTATCTAATGCTCTCTATCTACCTAATCTACTGACCAACCTTTGGTCTCCCTTTTGGAGAAAATAATTTTTTCTTCTTTTGCTATCTTTTCTCGAATTTACTTGTCCTTTTTTTCCCCCCTGATACCGGAACTAAACAATCATCTACTCTTTTCTCTTCTATTTACCCACTGCTTTCTTTCATTTCTCAGGCAATTAAACTTACTCTCTATTTTCCATACTTCCGCTGTTAGAATTCTTATACACCATCCCTCTGCTATCAACTCATTTTCACTTTCTTTCTCCTAATGTCTTTTTAATTAACTGGCAGTGACTGGCTATCTATCTGCGGTGGTTCCAAGCGACCAGACTTTATCTTGTCAATAAATCTACATATAAATGGATATTTCTTCCTTTCGGCGCCTGAAAAGGGTTACTCTGTAACTTCTTATCTTTAGCCAAGTATTTAAGTGTACTTTACTAATACCCACGCGAAGAGTATCTTCAATGAAAAAATTCTATTCAAAAATGAAATAAAATATCTAAGAATAAAATCAAATATTCGATTAAAGAGTCTCCTCAGTCTTCATTTTGATACCAAAACAATTACATGTGTACTTGTGTCAAGTGACGACACCATTGTCTGACACTTTTTATCCCAGCCATTCCCTGCCGCTTCTCGATTCTGCCTGCTCTCAAGCGTAAACAAACTCCCAGCCATTCCATGCCACTTCTTGATACTACTAGTTCTCAAAAAAAGACCTGATCCCAGCCATTTCCTGCCACTTGTTTTATTAATGTATGAGAACTAATTGTATTATGAAGTGGCAGGGATAATTTTTGCATCGAAATATTTCATTAACATGTGACAGGGAGTGTCAGGAAATGACGGGGAGTGGCAGTGATAAAGAGTACTCTATTTAATTTTTGCACTTTGTTTTTTCTCTCTCCCCGATTATCTTCACACCATTCGCGTATTTAAAAGCAATGTGTATCCATGATTCAACTTATATAGAGGACTGTGTTTTTTCTGCTCCTTTTATCAGTAACGATGGAGACTTCCACTTGCAAGTAACAATGTTACTTTAGAAAATATCACACATCAAACATTTAAAACAATGAACTCTTCCACAGACATGAGTTCAGTACTTTGATTTAAAAAAAAATCTCATAGAAATTCAAGTATATCTTTGAATTCTCTCACGGAAATCGACTGGTATTAATATATATATATATATATATATATATATATATATATATATATAGTGTCATTCACAGACAGCTGTTTCGTTGTATTACAGCTCTTCAGTGTGGCTATAGACAATCTGTTATCCCATCCAGCGCCACGAGGTAGGATTGAAACCTTCGTCTCAGAGTCGGATGCCGATATCTTACCCCTGCGCAAGGGAACTCTACGGTCCATGATGCTGGATTTAAGCGATATATTTATTTTGGCATAAATTCTCTATCCACCAGAGTATTCTCTCTCTCTCTCTCTATATATATTACATATATATATATATATATATATATATATATATATATATATATATATATATATATATATTATATATATATATATATATATATATATATATATATATATATATATATATACGTATACAAATGCATATATATATATATATATATATATATATATATATATATATATATATATATTGTTTATATAACTCAATGAACGCAGTTATACCAGCTAGGGGGAGCTCTTCGTCATTCAAGAGAGTGATAACATTTGTGTATTTTCAGATATTAACCCCTTAATGCTCAAAGCACCAAAATCCTCCCAAAATAGGGATTTATTAGATTTTATTCAAAAGACTCGAATCAAATGCAAAAAATTGCTTTCATGAATAAATGCAGGAGAGAGCAAATTTGATGCATTAGATTGGCGCGAAATCTCCAAAACTCGATTTTTCTTGGATATTGGTGCTTCGGGCATGAAAGGGTTGATATCTGAAAGTTTTCCAGGGACATCACTAGAAACTCACTTGTATTTTAATGAAACAAGGTTCAACCGCATGGCCCCAGGACTAACTCGTTTGCACACATCCCATCGTTTTATAAATATGTATCGACTTATTTTTAGCGAGATCGTTTTGGTTTCGCGAAAAAAGGTGTGGTGTTCTGTTAAGGGCAAACGAGGGACGAACTTTTCTGCTGCGATGAAAAGTGGATTGTTTTGTCTTTGGTTCGTGAGAGATTCTGATTAGGAATGGCGTGGTTGGTGCGTGACACTATCTCGACCTTACCATACCGGTCGTTGCACCTTGTTTGTGTATATCATATGAATGTATACGTTATCACCTGTTCGACTAATTAGCATGGCTAATTCGTTTTGACATATCTAAAGGCCACATAAATCATGTGAATAACACTCTATTCGTGGATTTTAAAAATAAATGAACAAAAATGTTACCGTAAACAAGCTTCTCGAGTTAATTTTTTCCCAAGACACGCGAAGTAGTTGTGTTTTATATGTTGGCACCAGCTCAGAAGGAGAAAATAGGTTTTTCAATACATATTTTCAAGGTAGGTATGCCCTCCCAACTTGGATGATTGTACAATCTTCTAACTCTCGTTTATTCCCATTTTTACCTTGTGTCGTACTGAGCTAAGCTGAATAACATAATGATAGTACAATGGTTCTGCAGATTTCGAGGGTATTGGAAATCAAACTGGAGATCTGTCAAGAGTTAATATCCCAAAGACTTTCAGCTATACCTGACATCGCATTGGTGCATCTACTTAGTAGCTTCAGAAAAAGAGAGGGTTAAGCTGCTATGTGCATAGTTAGTAATAAGAAAAGCTTACAGTAAAGTAATTTGTATGTACACAGATATATATTCTCGGCTCATTGGTTGCGACAATTGGTTGCTGGTCAATTTGTTTTTGAGGTGACTTTGTCGTTAGGATAATTCCTTGTTCCTCGAGTTATCTAAACATCAGTTTTGAATTGGCAGTCTCTGCTGGGGAGTGACATCACCGTCAATATCGAATAGTCAGTGATAACTCCTCACCTTTATCCGTCTTTCAGTCATCTCTCAGGTAACTGACCATAAATATGCAAGAAGTTGGAAGGTTTAAACGCTAAGGTAAATCGGTTAGTAATTTGATATCAATCTATCGGAATACCCACGTCAATGACGTGGGCTTGATTTCATAGGAAATTTGGGCATTTCCATCCCCTCTCTCTATCTCTATCTCTGTTCCCCTTTCTTTTATATTCACATCCACTCCCTCGCGTCAGGTGCAAGTGTTTGATTTTAAGTAAAAACCAAGACTCGAGTGATGATTTTCAAGAAAGGTAAGCCTTACTCGTTTGGGAGATTTATGCTCAGCACCAACTAACCATCCTCATAAGTTGGTATGTGTATGTGAGTTACGTACCTATGTATGTATGTATATATATATATATATATATATATATATATATATATATATGAATATATATATATATATATATATATATATATATATATATATATATATATATTTGTGTGTGTGTATGTTTGTCTGTTTGCTTGTGAGTGTGTGTTTTAGTTGTTGCACAAAAGTTGGGAGATCTCAAGGTATGAAATGGCTTCCTCGCAGAAAGAAGGAATTGATGAAATGAGTTTCCTTATTTTGTGGTGGAGTGATTTAAAAAAAAACACATGAAATCTCCGACAAGACCCGGGGAATGCTGGTTCATTCGATTTGATAATTTGACAGATTACCAAAACGTTTGATTAGCGTCTCTCGCGTGTATGCAGATTTACATAATGTCCTCATGAGCACAAACAGTTAGATCAAAATATATTAAAAAAAAACTTTCCAACTTAATTCTTGAATAAAGTATTACAACATTATTACCAGATTTGATTAGGTCTTTCCCTTCATCGTAATTTTCAGTTGCTTTTCATAACAAATTAGAATCCGACCGTATTTTTACGGCAATGACTATATAGAAAAATCAGGAAAATTGTGATTGATTTATGTTGGATAGGTCCCTTGGCTTGTGTCCGACTGAGTTCAAGTCTTTTTCTTTAAGATAAGAACCTTTTAGTGATCACAGCTCAACATAAGGCGAGAGAAGCAATTTATCCATAGAATACCTCTTCTTTAATTTTGATAATTGATCATCTCTAACAGCCAAAATACCTCGGTCATGTGACGGTTTCTACTGAGTGACTAACCAGATCTCTCTCTGTCTGTCCGTCCCCCTCTCTCTATTTCTCTCATTAATTGGCTTTCTCAAAAAAGTTAACCTCGTCTGGTATCTGACGTGACAGTTATAATACTTTCAACAGTTAAAGTTGATATCAACCAGGATTCGAAGTGTCAGTATCAGGATAGCACCCGGCTCTTTGGAAAATCAGTGATAGTTACTTTTTAAACTTCCAGACTGCCTATTCGTGTACAAGTTACATTTCCGACTGCCTATTCGTGTACGAGTTATGTTCGTGGTACCTATGGAGTTTAAATATTTACTAAAACTTATCTGTCTCCTCTCCTAGAACTCAATAACATCCCATTGGGTATCAATACCCGGCTAATCAACATCATCTGTCTGCCTACGCTGAACTATCAGTGTCTGACGTGGACATTGACCAAAGCTGAAGAGAGGAAATCGACACCTTTGAGATGAGACGCCTCTGACGAGCAGCAGATAAGATGGGGAGGGAAGAGAAAACCCGTCAGAGCAGTGCCAGTCCACAAATTCATCCAGCGTCAGAGAATTAAAGGGTTCAGATACCTGATAAGAATGACAACCGGCCAACCGGAGTTCAAAGCCAGTAATATAATAATTTCTGACATCCAGGCCAGAGAACGACCTTTAGGCGTTGGATCAGCGTGTGTGTGTGTGTGTGTCAGAAATGTTCAAGACCCATGGCCTGCCAGTCGCAGAAGAACCCCATCAGGCTACCGATAACTTTCACCTCTCCCATAACAACCAGCAGTGCATGTGGAAGATAGAATAAAAGATCTCAACGCAACAAATGATTTATCTCTGATGAAATGTAGAAAGAACGCCCTCCCCCCTCTCTATATCTCGCACGAGTTTTTTTTTAAACTACAGATTGGCTGCAGTAACTTTACATATAGAATAAATTATGAATCACTGACACCTACATGTGTTTATTTTGATCACATGAATCTAGCATAAATCTATTTTGTAAATTGAATCCCTCACTGAAAATTCTGGAGGGGGATTCTTCAAAAAACAAAGCAAAACAAAACAACAACAACAACAACAACAAAAACAACAATTTCAGTACTCATTCATGGGAAGGGGCAAGGTAGATGCAGAATTTGAAATTTCTATTCTGAACGGTCACATTTTGGCTAAGTCTGGAAACATAGATACACAGATAAAAATACATAATTGTCAGAACCCATGAATAACTTGGACCCTGGAAAAGTATTTAAACTGGTTTGTTGTAGGTAGAGGCAATTAATAACAGCAAAAACAATAAAAATTACATGCACTGCTGATGAGATATATATGAAAAAGTGTTTTTTTAACCATCCAGTGACCAATGTCTTTTGGCAGCATGTCGTGTAAGGTGATCAATTAAAAATTAGAAAAAGACATAATTGAATAAGCTACTTCTGTTGCCTTTTGTTAGGCACTAAAATGTCTAAATTTTCAAAAAGAAACGAAGATGGATACAAATAGAGGGATCAATTTAGCATAAACTTGAACACTGAAGCCACCACTAATATGTCATTTTGAGCTTATTTAAAAGAACCAAACACATATTTTCTGGACTCATTGAGTGAGAGAGTGATTGCAAAATTCCGATTTTCTTCTATGAACAATTAGAGCTGGGCGAAGTCCGGACATATAGCCACATAAATACATATAAATGTCAGTACCCACAAAAAACCCAAACCCAACAACAGTATTTAAACCAGAGTTGTGAGTAGCGGTGGTTAATATGACAGACTGGATTGTGAAAACAGTTATATATTTCCAATTAATGCGAGCTGTCGTGTTTGAAGAAATAAAAGCTTGAATTTCGAATGCTGATTTTCTTGGTAGACAGACTTTGCCTACTCAAGAAAAGCATAACAATATCTTTCTTCCATTTTCTTGCCCCACATTTAGTCAAATGTCGTATTAAGCAAAGCTTGGTAAAAATTAAGAATACATTGGATGGTAAGGGGTAGCGAGTTGATTGCGTGAGCCATTGTCGCTTGGTGTCGTCTGTTTATCAAATCAGATTGAGAATATTTATTGGTATAAATGTACACATTAGCGCGGACCTGCCCGTCGAGCAATGGTTAACGAGTCGAACTCGCACATCGTTGCTAGTGTGTTCGATCTTCACTGGGTGGTCTAATTTTAATGCCTTGTGTCAAAACTAAGTTTTGAGCACATTGCTGAGGGAGTAATAGAAAGCGATTTAAACTTGTTCTTATTGATTAAGAAACACTGACAGCAGTGGCCAAAGACTCATAAGCAAGGATCTAAGCATTTTATGGAGTCTATAGGACTGGACTTGAACAATAATCATACCACATCATAAGGTAATAAGGTTGATAATTTACATTTCGACAACAGATTATCATTTTTTCAAGCATTTTAAACTACATACCTATATTAAATGGTTCAATAATAGGGAAACTCTGTTTTGTGCTTTTACTGAATTTGTGACCACTAAACCTAAAATGTCTTACAGAGATTGTATGTCATCATTAAAGGATTGGAAAAGGGTCATTGTTTTAATTGGATCATATTTAGATTAGATATTCGGTGTTTTTTTTGTTTATATCGTTCTTAATTTTACCCCTAAAATTTCAAATGAAACAACGTACATTACAACTAATTCAAAAGAAATAAAAGAGTATCTACCTTTTGAGGGAAGTAGCTGTAGGAGCTAACACAGTAGAACAGGTTTTGAATGTACTTAATCAATTCGATGTTTACATCATCCTTCGTCTTACCCTTAAAATTTGATACAACCTGAGGTATCACAATTTATTCAAGGAGAAAAAAAAAGAGACTATCTACCTTCCACAGAAAGATAGTAGTCGTAAGTAACAAAGTAGAACAGGTTTTGAATGTACTCAATCAATTCAGCATCAATATTGGACACGAATCCTTCATGCAAATGCTAATAATAGCAAAGAGGTTAGGCTTGAATGTAGAAAAATAAGCAGGCAATGACAGGTAGGAAGATAGTGAAAAAAAGTTATAACAAAAGGGTGTGTTCAGATTAATCGCACCAAGTGACAGAACACGCAAGGTGTGTAAAGTTGGGAAAGCTGCCAATAAATGTATGCCTACACTCTTGTGAATGCGCGTGTGTATGTGTGTATTCGTAAAGAGCTGAATTGGTATAAGAAGAGAACGCAAGAATATATATTTTTTTAAATTCCTGAGTCCGTGCACTTGTAGGTGTTCGTGTGTGGGCGTCCGTGAGTATGCATGCGTGTGTTTTGGTGCTGTGTAAACAACTAAATTGGTTCTGGAAGAGAATTTTAGGATACTTTTTTTTTTGATTTTCAAGTCTGTGAGACTGACGTGTTTTCATGGGAGCAGCAAAACCAATTTTGTTAATGGATCTTTCGTTGAAGAGTCGAAAGACTCGAACTTTACACGTATAAACCACTGCAATCATTACTTATACTAACATTGTGTCAAGGCAGTAGCTGGATGGTCAAGTGATCAGATTATACTCCAAAGTATCCAGATCAATTCTGATAAGACTGGCCAGTAACGGGTATTTTCAAACAATTTTGAGACAGGTCTAGTCGGTTACTCTATAAAAACCACCACGTGACCATTATCTTTGGGTAGCATACCTCGCGCTAGGTGCTAGAGTTCGATTTCAAGTAAAGACAAAGACTCGCGTGGTGATTTTCAAGGAAAGTAAGCCTTACTCGTTCGGAAGATTTGTGCTCAGCACCAACTAACCATCAACATATGTCGGTATGTGTATGTGAGTTGCGTACGTATGTATATGTATATATGTGTCTGTTTGCTTGTGAGTGTGTGTTTTAGTTGTTGCACAAATGTTTAAAGAACTTAGGGCATGAAATGACCTCCTCAAAGAAAGAAAGAATTTATCAAATGAGTTTCTTTATTTTGTAATGGAGTGATTAAAAAAACACATGAAATCTCTGGCAAGACCCGGGGGATGCTGGTTAATTTGATAATTTGACAGATTCCCAAAACCTTTGAGTAGTGTCTCTCGCGTGTATGCAGATTTACATAATGCCCTCATACGCACAAACAAATAAATCAATATATATTAAAAAAAAACTTTCCTACTTTATTCTTGAATGAAGTATTGCGACATTACTATCAGATTTGATTAGGTCTTTCCCTTCGTCATAATTTTCAGTTGCTTTGCATAACAAATTAGAATCTTCCTGTAGCACTTTATCTCCTTTAGGCTCATTTTTTCCGAAAGATTTCAGTTGAGTGTTCCTGTCTCGACTAATGAGTTCAACAATCCAAATTTGGTGCTGATGCTGATGTTTTTGTCTTTCAAGATTCTTTTTAATTTTGTGAGTGCTTGTGTAATGCTGGAAAGGTTTCCCGATTTCGACCTTTCGTCCGTGGCGAGGGCCTCAAGATATTTGGATTTGTTTGTTCACTGATCTGAATATTTCTAGTAATGCCCCTGAGGTCATCGGTCATAAGTTCTTTTTTTCAGCACTGATCTTTATGTTTTATGCTTATGACCTCATGTCAAGGTGTTGGTTCCTTGCCAAACCGTTGACGTCATCGGCAAAACGGAGATTGGTGATTGTTTGCCCCACAATGCTGATCGTTCCCCCATGATCTTCCAGTGCATCTGCCATTATCCTCTCCAGGAAGACATTGAAGAGAGGTCGTAAGAGCAATCAACTTTGACGGACGCCTACTGTCGTGCGGAACCAGTTTCCAATTGCTGCCTTGTTGTGTTCTGCGCTGGTTGCTCTGTCATATAGCTGTTCAATGATTCGTTCAATGTTTGGGCTGATCTTATATTTCTTAAAGATCTTATATATATATATATATTATGCTGATGCTCGTTTCTCTACCAGGATATAGTCGATCTGATTGTGGTATTCTCCATTAAGGCTGTGCAAGAAATCCCGAAGATTACCATGGCACAGCCTTAATGGATCTAGCCAGAGTAACTTGTACAAAAACAATCCTCACCAAAATTAAGAATGCAAACAGGTACGTGAAATCCACATTCTCCTACCGTCATTCGAACTCACGATCAACTGCTTGCCAAAAAGCTGTCTTATTGACGGAGATAAATTGACAAATATTCGATACTAACAAAGATTTATCGTACACTTACGCACAGGCTCATTTTATTTTAATGATAGATACATTTTTACCAAAAAATATCTTCATAATTTATCTATTTATTATACATACAATACAAAGGTTGCTATGATCACTTTCTCTCAGAATAGAAATTGGAGTGAACATTGATCCTGCAGCAGCCAGTCTTATCTTCTTTGAAGTTGTGATTTCAGTTTTAATTGCAAGAAAACAGCATAAAGTTGAAGTCAAAGAAAATATAAATATCAGTTGTTTGCACTCGAAGCAGGTTCTAAACTGTTTTTAATGCCAGTTTTTGTCATGCAAAATTACTTCAATTACGCTATAATTGACGTCTGCTATAATTGATGTCTGCCGAAAGAAAATGTTAAACTCTGTAATTAACGAGAACCATAAGTTAAACGATGTATCCACCGTTTTTACGTCCATATCTGCGATTTCCAATTTCAAAGAGATTCTAAACGAAATATTTGAAGCATTACTAGTAGTGGTAGTAGCAGAAAGGGAAAGAGAGAGTCAGGATGGTTCAACCTAAAATCGGGCCATTAAAAAAAGACAATTAATTAGTATTAATTGATGTAGGTGTGTAATCTTTATCAATACTTTGTTCTGGGATATATATATATATATATATATATATATATATATATATATATATATATATATATATAATTTGTAGCTAGATATTGAAAGGTTTAGTCGATTTGGGCCATTTTTGCAGGTAGTTTTAGATTTTAATAACAAACGGTACTTGGCAACTCCGTAAAAAGTGAACGTGTAATTCGTCATCTATTGATAACATCACACCTCTTATGACATAATAGCTGCTAGTAAATAAGACATAAAACCATCTCCTTCCTATTTTTGTTCCATTCGATCGACCGGAAAACGTCTTATAAAGATGTCAGAACATATGAAACAATATTCAGAAAATAAAATATCTGTTAAAGATAGTAACCCATGGAGCTGGAACCCAGAACCTCATCCAAAGATCACCCTTCAAACTGAAAACCATGCAACGTGCATAGAAAAGAATCATTTTCAACTTCACATAGAAAGATCACAAGACGGTACAGTACACTACAAAAAAAACGGATGTCAGAGATATCATAGAAATCCATTAGGAAAATCAAATGGCAACGGGATGATCATGCTGCAAGAATGTCAGAAAACCGCTGGACGTCAGAGCTCACGACGTGGATCCCTGGAGATCATATGCAAAACTAGCCGACAGAAAATAAGATTTAGTGATCAACTAGACAAGTTCAGAAAAGTCTGGAGAATCTTGAGGGAGGTCTCTCCAGCGACGGACGCTTAAAGGCTGCTGTTTCTGCTACTGATGACTCCACTGGATCTTAATAAGACATTACTTACATTTTAACTTAAAATATAGAGAGACTAAGTTTATTTAAAACGGGTTTCTGTCACCTGTTATATCATATCAACGGTCAAGTGAGTCACCTTTCCTTACGTAATGGAAGTCCACTTGAATCCACGAGCGTGTCATTGAACAGCTTAAATATGGATGGCCAGAAATGACTAAAACATGATGATACTAATAAAGGCAAAAGCATGTTCCCAACATAAAATCACCGACATGCAACGGGCAAGACTTTAGTGGAGTGATAAATAACGTGCAGGCAATCGTAGGAACTGTATTTTTTTTTTGGTTAAACTGATTTAAGCACAAGGCTTTATCCTATGTATACCTCGAGTTGAAGGTGAATATTTGTTAGAATGAACAAGCACTAATGGGACACTAATTAGCGTATGAGTCTGTATGTGTATATGTAGATACGGATGTATTGATATAGATTTGTATTCGTATGCTCATTTATTGTTGGTACAGTTTAGCTTGTGTATCTGTACACGTACACGTGTAGACTGATACGTGTACACTGCAGCACATATGGTAATATACCACGAAGGTTCCCACCCTTCTGTCTCAGAGCACGAGTATGAATGTGTGTTCATTTAAGCGTGAATATATATGTATATATATATGAATATATACATGTTCGTGTCTTTGTATTTGTATCCTCATCTATTACCGGTACAGATGTGAATATATTTGCCTGTGTAAGTGCATACGCACACACACATGTAGACACAAAAGCACACTAGCACACATACACATACATACACATGACAACAAGATATATGCTAATACACCGGCTGAATGTCCACCCATCTCTCCTGTGTGAGTTCCTATGTGTACGACTTGATATGTATATGAATCGTATACCATGTATGTATGAATGTATACAAGTGTGTGCATATTCTTATTTGTATGCGAATCGATTGACGGTTCATGTGTGTATAGATTTAATTGTGAATGCACACACACACACACAAAAACACTCACACACAAACACAAACACACACACGAGCGTATATACTACTATATCGGGGAAAATGCTCGCCGGTTTGTCTTCTCTCACTCTTTCAAGTTTCCCTTTATCAAAAGCGAAGAATCAAAGTTGGTTGATTGTTCATTAGAATTCATTCCACTTAGATAATTTCTATTCAGATTAAGACGAGCGACGGCAGTTGATTTGTTCATAAAAGATCCATTGGGGAAAATGTTTTCATCAAGAATAAGCTTTCGAGAAATACTGCGTAGGGATGTATAACTTGAATAAGGATTTAAATTAAAAAAGACCCACTGGAAACTTTATTTATCAATGTCTGTTCTCATATATCTACCTGTCTATCTCTCTCTCTCTATCTATCAATTCTTATCCAGCTATCTTTATCTGTACTTATCTATCCATACATCTATTTGGCTATTTATCTGTCTATGTCTGTTTTTATCCACCTGACTGTCTATTCTTATCCATCTATCTTTGTCTGTACCTATCTATCCTTCCATCTATCTATTTATCTATGTCTGTTCTTATCTATCTGACTGTCTATTCTCATCCTTCTATCTTTGTCTGTACTTATCTAGCCATCCATCTATCTATCTATTCATCTATCTATGTCTGTTCTTATCTATCTGCCTGTTTATTCTTATCCAGCTATCTTTTTCTGTACTTATCAAGCCATCAATCTATTTATCTATTTATCCGTCTATGTTGGTTCTTATCAACCTGACTGTCTATTCGTATCCATCAATGTTTGTACTTATCTATCCTTCTATCAATCTATCTATTTAGCTGTCTATGTCAGTTTTTATCCATCTGACTATCCATTCTTATCCATCTATCTTTGTCTGTACTTATCTATCTATCTATCTATCTATCTATTTAGCTGTCTATGTCAGTTTTTATCTATCTGACTGTCCATTCTTATCCATCTATCTTTGTCTGTACTTATCTATCTATCTATCTATCTATCTATCTATCTATCTATCTAGCTGTCTATGTCAGTTTTGATCTATCTGACTGTCTGTTCTCATCCATCTATCTACCTATTTATCAATGTTGGTTCTTACCAATCAGTTTATCTATGTATATCTACCTGTTCTTATCTATATACGTTCATATCTATCTATATATCTATCTACCTCTATCTATTCATGTCCATACTTCTTTTTAGTTTTTATTCTCGCTCTCTCTCTCCAACAGAGTTCCACTCAAATGCCTTCAAACGATACTGATTTCCAAAGCTGACAGGTATTTTGCTATTCAGGTGATTGACACTACGCATTTCTTTGGGTTCCTCAACGTTTAGTAATCCAGTAGAGGAAGCGCAATACAAACATTCAAAATAATAAAAGGCATAGACAACATCCCTGCAAAAAAGTTCTTTACAACGAACAAAAGAAACAATAACAAATATTACTAAGAACAGCGTAAAAACATTATGAAATATTAATTCTCACAAAGAATAATAAACAACTGGAACCCTCAAGTGTAGCCCGGCCCTAGTGTAGTAATAACAGATATAAGAAGTTACATCAAGAATAAATCCTATGAATACACGACATATTAAAACCAGGGAAACTTTTGAAGAGAATAAATATATAGAGGCAAAATACAAGCACACATATATGCATCATTTTTACTCACGAATTTTTCATGTAAATTCTAATAAAATCAGTGATATTCATATTTTCACAAATATCCTACGGGTATTTCTCAATGAAACATATGCACAAATACAATTTATTTCTGGGGACATTATATAGACACATACGTGTATACATCTATCTAAGCCAAAAAAAATCGTGAAGTTATTTTAATGAGGAATATCGATTTTTGATATATTCAATTTCAATTTTCGACATCTCATTTTAAGTCTATTTCGTGATAAGCTAAAAGAAAAATATTGTATACTTATATTTACTGACATTTACGATCTCAATATTCCTAATAATTATTTTTGCTAGCTAGGCCTGGGGAAAAATAACTGCAAATATAACAACACAAGAAAAAAACTTTCATCTTATAGAAGAAGTAAAAGAAAAAAGATTATTTACACTATTTACAATAAGAAATTAGCTGTCACTGAAAATTTTATGGTACGCAAAATATAACAAATGATGTAGTTTCATGGGACCTTTGGGAACTGAAGATTCAGTGGTTTTCCCATTGGGTACTAGGGTGAAAAGCATGTCTTTTTCAAAAAGAATGTTTGTCTGATATTGTCTTCCAGGTTGCACAAACCTTTTGATCCCAAAGTGACTGTTAGTGACCTCCAATTACCTTGGAGATAAGCACCACCTATCCCATCCGCCTAACAATTTGTGAAATCAAGAACTTAATTTTAATTTATATAAAACTCAATATTACTATGGAAATAGCTCCTATTGGTTAGAAATGGTAAGAAATGACATTCGATAACCCCAAGGACCTTCAGATCAACCTCACAAAGCCTACGACGCAACTTGGTGTTTTGTGCGTTTTCATGCAAAAATTAAGTCAGTCTGCCTTGTAACGGGATAGTAGCACCAATGGACAAACATACAACAGACAGAGGCACTGATATTACTATAGATGCTGTACCCCAACAGACCTGGCACCAACTCCAACAATTTCAGTCTTATATGAAGGGATCGATAGAGAAACTACCCATCATTATGAACTTATTATTTTATTGAAAATGTGTGAGTTCGTCAAATACGTCAAGTTGGTGGCGAAAAACGTGATATTCGTTTTACTTCAGCTGACAAAGTTGGAGAGTTATGTGTCCTCTCGTCTGTTTTCTTACCTATCTATCAACTTGATATCTTCAAATATTCTTGATTGATTTCAATGACATTGTGTGGATGGGTGGACAATAGGCTACAGAGAAAGTAATCTGATTTTGGAGTGAGCCCATACACAATTATATATATATATATATATATATATAACACAAAAATGCTGAAGAAAATGACAAAAATTGTATTGACTGATATTTGGACATGAGTGATTGAAGTGATACGAAAATCTTTTTGAAAAAGTTTTAAGAATAAAAAATGTCCAGTGTTTAAAGCTTTCTTGACTATATATACATAATGCAGCTTAGGCCCACCACTGGACAAAGAGTTTTCCTTTGGGAAGATAGTTAATTAAGCTCAGATATTACCAATGGCTTTGAATTTAGATTTGTCATTCTCCTAGATTGGTTGGTTCCCCAAGCTCAGGAGTTCAGTTTGCCCAGCTATTTTACGCATAGCCCGGATGAGAAGATCTGGATTCATACTTTTCCAAAGGAAATTAGTGCAAAGTAAACGCATACAGCCTCGGCCAGAATGTGAACGCGGCGCTTCGATTCAATTGTCAGCATCATAGAACGTTAAACCACTCACACCACCATATAATATCCTCATGTATATTTGTATTGTCTTCGTTTTTAGCTTTTCATACTATTTGTTTTTTCTGAAGATAAAAATAATTGATGAGAGTTGTATAAGAAGCGTTATTTGAACATCTTGTCCTAGTGAAGAATTCGGTCGTTTATTGGTGATAAATCATTGAATTGAAGAACGAGATTTAATAACAAAGAAAATGAAAAAAAAAAAAGGTTCTTATGCACGATCGCTTTCAGGAATAGCATAAAAATCTTGATTTTTTCTGTTTAACTTACATTATTATATTTTTTTGTAAAAATAATCATCAGTTTGCTTTACCCTGGCTACTGCCTAGTGATCAATTTTGATGGCAGAAAATAAATTGGAAGATAAGGGGTTTCTTTTTCCCGATCCATCAATAGCGATTTGTCAGTTCTCGTTAAAGAAATGCACAGAAGACTTATGGTATTTCTTTTGAGCTCAAAGTGTGGGAAAATATATATTTTCAACTATGGGCTAAGTTTAGTCTCTCAATTATTGTGTTAATTCTCCATAGCAGTCATTAAATGAACAGCCGTAGCGTCAAAATTTGAAGTCCTGTTAAAAAAATTTGCTGATGGATAAATATGGTTAGAATAGACTCTCCATAGAACATAACTGGCGTTTCCCATCTGAAAACATCTAAAATACAGTAAAACGTATCTAGAAACGTCCAGATTCTGGATAATAAGGCCGAATAGTGCCCCAAAGAGGTCAATTTTTTCCTCCCGAAAAAAACAAAAGCAAAACAAGCATTTCTTTTAGAGGTCTAATGGAGTACTGATGCCACTTTTAAAGTTTGTGGACAAATTTGAATAGCTAGTACCGCTGGAACAAACAGTTTAATAAACCCGTTAGAATAAGGCTTTCAAAAGGTGACGATTATTTCTTCACTCAAAATCAAAGGAACTATTTAAAAAAACCGGTTATAATAGAGTATTGTTGCCAATTTTGAGGTCTGTACACAAACTGGTATGGCTCAGAGCGCTATAACCAACAGATTAATAAACCTGTCAGAATAGGGCCTCCAAAAATGCAAAAAAAGATTTTATCCAAAAATCAAAGGAGCCGTTTTTAGAAGGGACTTGACTCCGAGGTTTTCCATGGTTTTGCGACATATACTAATCAATGAGCACCCACATCAGTGCGAAGCGAACGCAGATTGTCTCAGTTGGAGTTTGTATTTAGACTTTCCGGTTCCCTTTTCCATACTACTCACCGCTTCGCCACCGGCACCTTCACGAACAATATGAATAAGTGAATAAATCGTCACGAATGCAGCCAGGTAGTGAATTAGTTTTCTTCTTCCTGTTCGCCTAAACGTCGATATCATCAATCGACCAATCGCTATTTCAACTGGGAATTCAACGTCGTCGACCAGCATCGATAATTAATAACCTGAAACCTGCAATTGATGGAATCGGTCTACACACTCTTTCTCGCTCCCCGATCACCGGTCCATTGTTGAGCGTCGATGATTTGAATTACAAGCTAGCAATGGACGTATCAGATCGAGGCTTTTAGCAGCTTTTATGCTTCTCTGCAAGTTAAGTCGTTTTTCTTTTGTTCCCTCCGATAATTCCTGGGAGAGAGATTTTCTGTCGTTCATAAAGGAAGTGATTTGCAATAAGACCGGTGACATTTATTTATTTATTTATAAACCATCTTTTATGTAGCATGCTGAAGCCAATGGCGGAGAATCAACGTACTACTGTCGTTTCAATTGGTCACTAAAGCCATTAAACACTAATACTCATGGGGAAATATGCAGCTTGGACATTTCACACATACATAAACACGGTCTGATTGAAAAAGCCAGGGCGGGAAATCTCATCTTTCTCCGCACTCAATAGCCTATCATCAGAACTTGTAGAACCAGTAGAAATTCTGAGGTGGATCTTTGCATTTAAAAGTAGAACATAAACTAATTGATACATTTTGATAAATAACAACTTATTATCTACGATGATTATTTCTGTTTAAGAACTTGTATACCCTCTCTAAAAATGTCAAAATAAAAAATTATCAATTATCACTTTTTCAACAGAAAAAATCTTTTCAGTAAAGAAAATTTCTCCATCTGCTTTTTTCAATTGGTTGAGAAGTAACATACTGGAAGTACGATTTCTGTTGGCCACTAAAGCCATTAAAAACCATTACCCTCAAGGAAGTAAGTAGCTAGAGTATTTTACTGATACATAAACACATTCTGATTGGAAAATCTCAACCATTTTTCGTCTCTCTTTGCACTAAACGGGTATTCACCTATAATCAATTTCTTTCTAAAGAAACTATTCTCTGAAAAGATAAGCTTTCATTCATGTCTTGTCCAACTATACGAAGTTAAATTGTCGTTCGTACTGTAACGATGAAAAAAAGCCTTTATTTTACACAAAAAAATAGTTATTCTTCAACATGATTTATCTCCTTGTCAATGATTAATGGTGATAAATAATCACATAGATCGAACATCAGGTCAACATTCAGCCAGCATGTCAGACTGTGGACATTTAAATATAAATTTACCTTCATAACTTTCCCATCTATGCTTGTGGAAATAAAAAAACAACACAATCAAATCACCGTAAACCCACGAATAGCCGAAAGCTAAGAAGACTTCTGATTCTTCTTTTTCGAGTGTCCGTAAGTCTGTTTGTGTCTCCAGATTTCCTGATCACATTTTCTGGGCTACGATCTTGAAAAATTACATGAGTACATCACTAGGCATCATATAAAAAAATCTATCTTTATTTCAAAAGAATGCTTTCCTAGGTCTTTATGGTCATTTTGAACCTTTCCTCAGATAAATCTAGATAAAAGATCCATTTCCTTTTCGATAACTTCAGATAATTCAACATTTTCTTTGAGAAGAACTTGGTAAAAGCACACGTGCTCCAAAGTATTTCTGATCAAAATGTAGTGTTTGCAAAATACAATCTCAAGTAGAGAACGTTTGATCAAATAATATATGGAAGAAAATAATAAGGACGAGAAAAAGAAGAAAGATCAAGACAAAAATAACAATTTCATTATGCGTGCAAAATGTCGACAGGCAATGGAGTCGTCATAACGTTTGTTTGAAAGCAAGTATAGAAATAAGAAAAAACTATAAAGTAAACACCGATCAGAGGCGATCGTAATAATAACAGAGATGATAGCAAAAATCGATCAAGTTGATGACAGAAGCAGATGCTCAAACTGGTTTAATAACGTGAGTCTTGATTGATCGGGTACTAAAAATATGATGAAGTTAGAAACCGCCAACCAAGACTGTCACCCGAACTGTCAAAATAGGTTTCTTCAGTTTTCAAGTTGGTCCAGCTTATTGGCTATGTATGTATACATCACACTTACATGCCACGCCGATGGAGCCAGAGGGATGAACATTTCAACATTCACTCTTTATTGTGTCTCAAAACACGTTCTTTTTTCAAACCTCTAAATAGGTCTTTAGTGATATGGAGTTCAATTTTTGATGCAATTGTTTATTAAATTGATCCCTTATTTTGTGTACAAAGGTACTCATGCTTGTTATCTGAAGCCCTTTCTTTCAGTGACCACTACTCAACAGGAGGCGAGAGAAGTAACCTATTCATTGATCACCCCATTTTCAATAATTCTAACTTGTTGCCCCTAACATAGCATGCTGCTGAAGTCGTTAGTTATGCGACGGTTTCTATTGAATGACTAACCAGATATGATTTTCTTT
>OY735218.1:22544917-22614917 GCA_963457665.1 Thysanoteuthis rhombus
TGCACATTTATATAATGCAATGTACATGCGTCACAACCAAACATACACAAACACACACACACACACACACACACACACACATATGTATTATTAGCGAAGCATATCAACCAATCAGCTGACTGTAAATTCAAGAAGGCGATTCTAAGGTGTTATTACCCTTTCAAATGATACATTTTGAACATATATCCTGAAAATAGTGCCTGTACCTTCGGCGATTACTTAGATCCTATGCAGAAGTGCCAATTCATACGTGGATAATCTCGTCATTTTATGGATACTGTTCTAGTATCTAAATAACCTACAAAGAAAAACTGCAATACCCAGGGAGAATGATCATACAAATAGATTATTGTGGTTATTACATCATTTTGTAAATGCGATGGTCATATCTACATGAATTAATATATAGGGGAATACTCCGATACCATCATTAACGTCTTGGTCAGGTTCTTGGAAACTACGATTTTAAAAGAAACTACGTTGAAGAAAAAAAAAAACAAAAAAAAAAACAAAAATAATTCAACCATCGACCATTCGAACAAGTAGTTGTGAAAAGTAATTTATTATAGTGTTGGTATTTTGCAATTAACTTGGGTCGTCAGACAAATGACCTTTATTAGCTATTCCAACTACAATATCGTATATTATCGTATATTTTTTATCTTCTCAACGATGTTAATGGTGTATTATATTTTGAAAGTATGAATGTTTAAAGAAAGTGGCAGTCGAAGGACAACTTTTTAATTCTCGAACAATCCGACTGATTTAGCCCCAAACATATTTCTTTGCGAAGTAAATTATTAATGGACTCCCAGAAGCATGCAATATGCTCGATTGAATAAATAAATGGTATCCAAGGCAGAAGACGCCCACGAATTATTGGTTGTATGGGTCACGTTGAACTTCCATGCCATGGCAGACACTGATGCGGAGGATCAGGCGTGTTCTGATGATTATGAGCGCGTCCAACCCTACCTTGCATCGATCGGTGAGACCTGGGTTCGGTAGTCGGGAGAATAGCACACGATCATGCAAATTGTAACCAAAAGAAGGAACTAGAAGTTGTATAACATGTCTGGTAGCTTAAAGTTTGATAAGAAGTGACAACCGATGTTTTGAGTAAAAGTAAGAGAATAAAAGAGCTAGGAAGCACCCGGAGAGCGCATACCCGTGCCAATGCCATGGTCACTAAAACTGATTGAAAATCACTTCATACATAGTTACGATGCAAGAGCGGTAGTTGTGGAAATTCCAGGATTCGTCTCAGGTTTTAACCGAATCTCCCTAATCTCATAGTCAACCCCCTCAGAAAGTTTCATTGGGATCCATTGAGAACTTTCAGAGATATTGGGTGGATAGATAAATAGCTACGTTGGCAAAGGTAGAGAAACTGAACACACAATAGTTTTTAGAATTGATTAATTGATCAAACAGAGAATCGTGCAACTTGCACAGGAGAGAATCGTACTCGACATCACAGGAAAAGATCACAAAACAGCTCAGAATATGAGAGATATCATGGAATTCATTAGAAACATGAAGAATATCGGACAGGTGTTGGACATCATTCCCGACGTGGATCCCTGGAGATTATATGAGAAACTGGGACCGGCAAAATATAAGATGATGTGTCAAACTAAACAAGTTCAGAAATTATCGGCTATGAAATGCACATCGAGGGGTCTGGTGGATCCTAGGTAAAGTCTGTGTCCAACGACAGACGCTAAAAGGCTACTGCTGCATTTTTTACAAGTTGAGAATGGAAGCCAAATCCTCAGTAACCTTTCCATAGTAGTTCCATTCCTGGTTTCGAATTCAGTTGTTACCAACCGAGGCTAGAGAACCGAGGCTGGAGAACCGAGTCTTCCCCATTATTCCATTGAAAGCAAGGGGAAGAGATGAGTTGGATTCATGGCTCTCCCCAAGATATTAGTGAGAAGTGAACGCAAACAGCCTCTGCTGGAATTCGAATTCAACTTGTTGACTCCATTTTCTGTGCCCGTAACCGTTACGCTACTCTGATTAATCCAATTTCATATTTCCTGTTTATACATATGTTTCCAAGTTTATACATTCAAGTGAATATTTCCTGAAAAACATGGCTGTTTCCTGCAGTAATAGTGAGAGGCATAGAAAAGGAATTCTAGTTTATCATTTATTGTTCCACGTGTGTGGTTTGTGCAAAAAAATTGAGCTCCTTCCAGCAAATATCTATATCATTGTATGCATGTCATTTTCGACGGATACTATACAAGAATCTAAATACCGTCAGAAGACAGGAAGGGACGCTGTTCTGCCTGGAGAGCATGCAAATAGATTAACATGATTATTTAATCAACGATTGTTTACAGAGAATTGCAGTCGAAGAACTACTTTAAAATATATTTAGTTTATTTATATTTTCAAACAATGTGACTGATTTAGACAAGAACAAATATATTCAAAGAGGGAATTTTAGATGGACTCCAAAAAGCATGCAAAATGCCCAATTGAATAAATAAATGGTCTCCAAGGCAAAAGACGCCCACGAATTATTTCTCGTTTGTAATGTGTAGCCTCACGCAAAACAGAGTGCTTCATCGGATGTGTATCTTCCACATTACTCGTATGCTGGTTATTTACTATCACAGATGTCCTTCGATTGTGCAAGGTAACGAGAATTGCATTGTAAACATATCAGTTGGCCCGAAGCGAATCTGATGGAAAGACTTACGAAGATGTGGTAAATACAAGAAATGGGTTAAGTTTAATAAGAGAGAAAGGCATTGGTTACCGTTTTTGTTAGGATAAGGTCAATAGGTAATTAGATTCCAGGAACGAATATCATGTGCCAAAATCTTCTCACCCAGGTGAGACAATCATTTATAATTCCGATTTTGAAGCAATGCAAGAGTCAATGTAGATAAAGACTTCAAAAAAAAAGATCGCAGTTTATATGTACGGCGGTATATCAGAAAATCCAAAGCCGAATGACGAAAAACGTATTTGCACAGCAAATATTCAATTTTCTACGAATTTCACCCATTTATTAATGTCCCTAAGTCAGTGATGAATTTTATGCAGATTAAAAATTATACAGGGGAAATTGCAGATCGAAATTTAGTTATTAACTACGTGCCACGTTTTATGACTTATTGATCCAATCTATAATATATATATATATATATATATATATATATATATATATATATATATATGTATATATATATATATATATATATATATATATAAATATGTATATATATATATATATATAAATATGTATATATATATATATATATATATATATATAAACATATGTATATATATATATATGAATATATATATATATATATATATAAATATGTATATATATATATATAAATATGTATATATATATATATAAATATGTATATATATATATAAATATGTATATATACATATATATAAATATATGTATATGTATATATATAAATATATATATATATATATATAAATATGTATATATATATATATATATAAATATGTATATATATATATAAATATGTATATATATATATAGATATGTATATATATATATATAAATATGTATATATATATATAAATATGTATATATATATATATAAATATGTATATATATATATATATATATATATATAAATATGTGTATATATATATATATAAATATGTATATATATATATATATAAATATGTATACATATATATATGATTATGTATATATATATATATATAAATATGTATATATATATATATGTATATATATATATATAAATATGTATATATATATATATATATATATAAATATGTATATATATATATATATAAATATGTATATATATATATGTATAAATATGTATATATATATATAAATATGTATATATATATATATATAAATATGTATATATATATATATATAAATATGTATATATATATATATATAAATATGTATATATATATATATATATATAAATATGTATATATATATATATATATATAAATATGTATATATATACATATATATATATATATATATATATATATATATATATATATATATATATATATATATATATATATATTGTGCATCAACCAAACCGCTCTGAAATGTATGCTTATTTCATCACCCCAAATGTATATTTTTATTCATTTATACACGAAAATGAAACGCATTAAAGTACATGCTTTTCTAGCGGCTTCTGATACAAGTATGTTACTTTCAGATTGCTCCTCAAACTTGCATTAACACAATTAATTTATCAGATCAATCATTTATACATTCATTCATATGTATATATCTTTATCGACACCTCATCTATCTATCTATCTATCTATCTATCTCTCAATCGATCCAAAATTAATTTTTCAGGCACTTATACGATACGTATGTATATGTATATATCTTTATCTATATCACACGCACCCACACAGGCACACATATATATATTTATTTATTATTTATTCATACATATCTTCACCTACAATGTATTTATTTCTGTATATCTATATCTAGACAGAGAGATATAAATACATGTATATATGATCGATGTTTGATAAATTAAATCAAGTTCGAGGAGCGTTGTTTATACATTTCATACATAGCATGCACACAGTGGTCCCAAGTCTTTTTTCTCTTTCCATATTGTCATTTTTTCGCGCACACACACACACACACACACACACACACACACACACACACACACACAAATCATCATTTGAGGGGTTTGATTAATGAATAATTTTGCTGATAAGTTCTAAGCCACCTTATCGCTTGTATGTCGGACTTAATGCAGAAATTGAGCTACACGTTATGCCCAGTGACTTGTACAGAAGATATATCATTTCTATCACTGTAATTACTGATATTCATCGTAGCCTTATTAAGATAAGCCTATGAATTAGATTGAATATGAAATTAATTCAGACACAGATCGTTAAAACAACTCGTTTAGTAAAGTCCTGTCAGTACCGAGCATATTAAAAATTATGCAACTCTCAAGAGTGAAAAATGGATGGATTTTACATTTTCTAATACATAAATACATAGACTCTGTGCTATATACTGACATTTTCATATATATATATATATATATATATATATATATATATATATATATATATATATATAATGCTTTTCATATGAATAGAGCACTCTGGTGGATGGGGAATTTATGCGTAAATGGATAAATCGCTTAAATTCAACCTTACTGACCGTCCAGTTCCGTGGTGCAGATATATGATACTGGCCTCTGGGTCTGAAGCAGAAGGTGTCAATCCTACTTCGCGGTACTGGATGGGACAATGGATAGTCAATAGCCACCCTGAAAAGTCGTGATACAACGAAACAGCTGTCTGTGGATGACACAATAATATGTACATGGGGGTGTCTAATACATTTTTGATTAGGAAAAGTCTGATATAACAAACAAGGAGTGCTTAGATTTTTCGGTCGCTCCTCACGCATGCACACACACATACACACACATATATATATATATATATATATATATATATATATATATATTTATATATATATATATGCAATACGAACCTGGGGTATGATATAATATAATGCGATGTCAAATGGGATAATTTCATAAAGTGTTTGATACATTCAGCATCAAGCATTAGGTTTAGTTAGAGTAGTGCTTGTAATATAATGAAATCATGAGATATAAAATATGATAAAATATTCGCTACACAAACGTGTTTATGTTTCTGTCCTCTTTGGGCTTCTTCGGGCAAATGATTCAAATCATTTTTTATCTCTATTTGGGACATTCTAAAGGTGTGTCTATTTTTCTAGGGAAGAGAACTTTCCTCTTTTTCTATTCATATATCTTTTCTTTTTTTCCTCTCCTTGTTTAGTTGTTGGTCACTGCTTGTTATATTTTATCCGTTTTACATAATGGAGATACTTTTCTGTCCATCATAAGTGGAACATAATAAAGTATCTCCACTATGCAATCCAGAAAAAAAACATAACGAGCAGTGACCGACAACTAAACAAGAAAAAAAAAGAAAAGGTGTGTAAATAGAATAAGATGAAGGTTCTCCACCCTAGAAAAATAGACACATCCCCTAAAACATCCTAAATAGGGATCTACAATATATCGAGTTATATGCCTGAAGAAACCCAAACAGGGCAGAAACATATATGTGTCCGCGTAGCGAATCTTTTATTTCATTGAATATATACATAGTCTAGAAAAAATTTAAAGCTTTAAACACTAAACAATAAGATACTTCCCTGAAAGTTTTTTGTCATTTCAGTCACCCATTTCTTCTTATCTGTCAATGCAGTTTATGTAATTTTCTTCAGTGTTTGCCTCCCAGTTTTTCCTACACTTTGTTATTATGGTACAATGTATAAATTGTCTTTTGTTGGGATCATCAGTTGTTTACCATGTGACCGTTTCGGGGATTTTGAAAACAAATCAGTTATATTTACATGAACATGTGTGTTTATTCGAGCCAAGAATCGGGGAGCTGGATAAAAAATAAATATATGTTTTGATTTTTAGGACATCACTTAATTATAAATATTCAAGAAGTAAAATAAGAAAGAAAAGAACAAAATTTAAATTCATTTTTGTGCAAAAAGACCCGTATCATATACAATGATATCACTTTATATATCTAAAAAAGCTTCCTATTTATTCAAAATGAAAGAGCACTAAACGCTATTGTGACATTCGTTAAGACACCATGCCATTAATTAACGAATCAATAAATTATCAAGAATGCTGTTTGAGTAAATTACATTGTTCAACAATAAATTTTAATGAGGTATGTTTTGTTATATATCTTATGTAGTTTTGAATGTTGATTCTGAAAATGTAATCTGTTTTCTTGTTTAGTTTTCAATTTCAGGATTGGATGAAAGCTGTATTTTAGCATATGACCCCTGTAAAACACTATAAGCCGAACGTTTTCAGTTTGTCCTTCAATATAGTATCTTCTTTGTACATCTAATACATAGACATTTTGATCTTCCGCTTTGAAAACATCGGACTGATACAAATTTCCATTTAACCTCTAAGTATACTGCCTCATAGACAACAGGAGAATGAAATAACAATAGACCTTGGATCAGAATGAGTCCATAGCCAAAGGATGAGACATGCTAGAATTAAACGAATTTTGAAATATGCGTCAAAAATTGGCCTGAAAAGTTGTATTTCAACCATGATGAGAAAAAAAGTTTTGCTGACCCGGGTTATCTATGGAAGGCCTATATGAATAAGTTACTTTTCATTGTAGCATGAGTTTATATGAGTGAGAGTACCGCATTTTAGCTTATATAATCCATATTTTCCCCCATAATATTTTGGTCTAAGAATTCTAGATGAGTATTATGTGGAAACAATTCTTATACAGAATTACGTACTTATATATGGGAAAATGTATTTTTAATTCGGAATTGAAACTTAATCGGCTAATGCAGATTATCTACGGTAAAGGATTACGGCATGTGAGCATATTGGCCAAATGAGAACCACCTGGATATTTTTCAACTTTTGTTACCACGCGTAGCATCACAATATCTCAGAATTAACTCTTACCTTATCAACAACGAAGAACTGAAATCAAGCGTAAGCTAATGCTAATACCCAGTCTATGCCACAGACTTAAAGCTTAATCGATCATAGGGTCTTTCTAAATCTAATTAACCGTCCAGAGTTCAGCATTCTCGGGAGTCCTATTCAGTTTTGGGACACCTGAATTATGATTTAGAGTAGAATAATGTGATAACGTAGGCCTATAGAAGGGCAGTCTCTCGTAGCCGCCTGGCCCGTGAAGAAGCTGCTTTATTCAAGAGCAAATTCGGTTTTGGTGAACAAGAATTAATAATGTCATCTTTAATTAGTGAGGTCTTAATAGATTGGATATCTATTCCTTGGTTAGGTCAGCATAACCTGGTAAAATCAACATAAATAAAAAGAACCTGAGCACACAAATTAATTAACGAATCAATGCATTATAAACGAAGTAGGTCGGCTCAATCGACTAAATGAGAAACAGCTGCTGGCCTTAACAAATTTTGCTTCCCCGCACAGGATAACTTTCACGCAAAAAGGCGCTCAACGTTTGTTTTACAGGGAGCCCCACCTTATTGCTCTGCAAGGAGCCAGACCTTATTGTTTTGCAGGGAGCCACCCAAAGTCAACTTTCACTTTCTTCCTCTATCTCCTATACCCAAGTTCACTATATCTCCCTCCACCCTAACCCTTGATGGCCACGCCTAAAATACCATCATCACCTTTTTTTGAATGTTCATTTTTTTCCATGTAAATCATTGGTAATAGTTTCTTTGGTTTTCGAAAGTATTTTCCTCTCTGAACGTTTTGATTGTAGAGAAAACTTAGCTCTAAATTAGCTCTAAGGTGGTGAACGGTGAACTAAAATCAAGTATCAGCTGATACTAATGTCAAATCTTTTGTCACGGCCTCAGAGTTGAACTATCTAATCTTTCAAACTATGATTAATCAGAAAGAGTTCAGTATTCTTGAGAGATCTGTTCGGTCTTAGAACAGCTGAATTTTGATCGAGAATGTAGACCTGATAGAAAGTCAGTCTCTAGTTACCGCTCTAGATCTTAGTGAAGTAGCTTTATTCAAGTTCAGAATAAAGCTAAAGCAGTCGGTTTGTGTCTCAGATATTGAACAAGAATAAAGACTGGAATTACTGATCTTAAGAGACTAGATATTGGCTCCTGGGTTAGGTCAGTGCCACCTGGGAAGATCCTCATGCACAAGAAGAACTTGTCTGTGTGCATGTTTGTGAGACTGTGTGTATGAGGTATACCCAACCATTTCTTTGACCTTTTATAGATCCATTCGCATCTATCTGGAGCTTATTATCCTCTTTCATCCCAAGTACCAGTACGGCGATCAGCATTATTGACCAAACCTGGTCGTAGCTTATAGATTTTCGCCGCTTACCAGACTGGCTCCATTGAAGTGGAAAATCCCTTCTGAAGATTATCATACCGATATTTCTAATCGCCGGCTATAAAAGGCCATGACTACTACTACTACTACTACTACAACTACTACTAATACTACTACTACTTCAACAACTGCAACCATTCGATTTTGTACTTGTCTAAAGACACTCTATGAGGAATCATCGAGGATAAATATTCTGAGAATCGAAGCAATGCGATGAGTCTTATTTCAGTAAAGTTATTGGAATCTTGTTATTTTGAATTTTTTCTCAGGAAGGAATTTATGGTATCCCGATAATGTATTGCTATCGAGTAACGCATTAAGAGCAAGCATTTTGTCAAAATCCAGTCCACATCGGAGGCTCTAGATGACATTGTTCCTCCCTAGGAGCAAGAAAAACAACACCTATCACTCGCTTAATCTAGGGAAGCAAACATTTAACTGTTTGTCTGTCTCATCAAGTTAAACTAAACTGATATACAGAATTATTATTTCCCAAACGTGATCTGAAATCACAACCAAGTGATCGGCAGACGGCTTTCTTAGTGACTAATCCAATCTGACAAAATTTATTTAGAAAAATGTTGCAGGTCTTATTTAGTTCTAATGAATAAATACATCTATTCTAAAAAAATATATATTCAAAAAAATCAATTTAATATACAGCGACCCTTTATTGTTTAATAAAAATTAAGTACAAAACACTACTTTCAAATAAACATCGAAAATGTCACGTCTAGCGGCGATTCCCTTGAAAGTTCCAAACAAATGCCCCGGCGTTCGTTGCCAGTTACTTTTTCTCTCCCTTGCTCCTCTCTAGGATCAGTATAATTTCGCGAGCCTCCTGGCTGATCAGAATATTAGCGTTTTTCCCTCACAACTGATCTAAACGTTCCCCATCCTATTTCACAGATGTTGAGGCATCTCTTATACCCTCAGTTACTCACCACTGGCTCAAAACGCGTGTACACCCCCGTCACTCGTGAATGAAATGTCAACGCATGAACTACACAACAATCACGATTATCTGTTTTCTATTTCGAGAAGCACACATGGATTAGACTCCATGTGTTTTCTATGATTTACACAGTCTTTCCGTTGTGTGTTTTCCAGTGTCTGAGAATGATATCCAAGTTGCTCAAACGTGATCACGAATAGATCGCCCACAACTTGGCATTTGGCTGTATACACATACCCAGTCTCCGCAACTATTCCATGTTCCGCGTGGATTCAAATCCTTTCAGAGCCCTCTACTTCACCGGCACACGATTGCTGCTATAACTACTTGGCACCGAGCGGCTATCCTTTGCTTATCAGCTATTTCCTATCTTCATCTTCTTTTTATGATCTTACCACTATTTCCTTACTTGTACTCCTTTTCAGTTCGCTATTGTTGTTAATGTCTATTCATTAGAGGTGCGTTTTATTTGTTCGTCAAAATACTGGTATGTGTCTTCATTACAATAATCTTTACTTTGCTTAATTAGTACGTTCACACTTTTAGTTGGCGCGTATATTCTCGATGTAGTCATGGCAACTATCGTTCTCCCTTCCTTCTTCAACATTTCCAATGATATCTCCACGTGAGCAACGAAAACTCACGATATATGCAAAACAAAAACTTACCATCTAAAAGTAATTATCTTCAGTTGGAATAAAAATACGATTTGATTTTTACCGTGCAGCAGCTAGGCTCACATTATTTATACTTGTAAATTGTCCTTTCCACACTTTTGGAAAATAGGTTTTTCCTTTTATAAAGCTGTAAAGATATCGATTTAGTCTCTGCAAGATAATCGAATCAAGACCAATGTTTAAGGTTAGTGCTGAACTCATGAAAGAGCGACGTATGGTCGTTTGGGATATCTTTTAGTATATGTTCATCTAACTACCATTGGAGAAATCTACGCAATCACTTGATAAATGACCAATGTACAAAGTTGAAATTTATCACAAATAAAAATCAGCACAACAGACAATATCAAGTTTGGAGTTGTTCGGATCAGCGGTTCTCGAGAAATTTAGTCAAATAAATACAAAAAATACAGATTAATAATATCTTATCTAAAATTACTGATCTAAATGTGGATATAAAATATTTAATTATCTAAATTGGTGGCACTGATGAAAAGTAATCAAAATACTTTGAAGCTGCAGTTTACAGGGAATTATTTTACATGACTTCATAGGATATGACTATGGAAAGCTTTTCGACACACCATATAGTCCAGTCTCTTCCAAACATGCAGCTTCTGAATTGGCATTGCCCTAGTAAACATAAGAATGAGACCCTGAGTAGAGTTTTATTAAGTTCGGTTTAGACTTGATAGGGTGTCCAGTGAAAATCGAACTATATAGCAATAGAAAGTGAAATGTATGAACCAATGATATGGTATCTAGGCCTTAAGTAGTTTCTTTTAGAAGATGTATTGCGATTGTGTTAATTAAAATGAATTTGATTGAAATAGATATTAAAAAATATTCATGGATGAAGGAGCATTAATCATTCAGGCTAAGTTGGATTTTGATTGATGGGTTTCATTAAAAATGTTCTGACTTAAATGTCAAAGTTTCAGCAATCAAGTTTATAAATAGACGTGTTGAAATGTTTTATGGTGATTTGCTCGAAGCAGTCATTAGATCTAATTTCCTTTATGATATTTCCACATAGTATTGCATCTCACACAGTGAATTTACATATGTCTCTTATTAAAACACATTCAGATCCAATGAGATGCATACTACAGCACACACAATAAGACAAACCCTAAAAGAACAAGGGGATCCTATTTGTTCCCAAAAGAAAGGTATACAACCAATGCATCCTTCCGATAGTCACATATGGAGATGAGACATGGAACCTAACCAAAAGGTTGACCCTCAACCGGTGAAACACGGGAGAAACAGGCTCAACATCACATAGAGAGATCATCAGACAGCTCGCTGTTCTTGAGAAACAAATAGGAGTCAGATATATCATAGAATACATTAAAAAACTCAAATGGCATTAGGCTGGAAATATTGCAAATATAGTTGACAACCACTGGACGTTACAATTTGGATCCACGGTGATCGTTTGCGAAACCTTATCCGACAGAAAAGATGGCACGGCGAACTAAACGCATTCAGAAAGTATTGGTTACGCGACACCTCCGACGAAGAGGCCTGGCAAATCTTGGGGGAGGTTTATATCCAGCGATGGACTCGAAACGGCTGCTGTCACTGACAAAACACAAATCCCATTCACGTTTACAGACGTGCATAACGATTGTAGCTGCATAGTAAATGATTGTAGTAGTAGATTTATGCCGAGACAAATATGCGCCTTATTCGCTTACACTCACACTCAAAGGACTGTCAGCTTATCAATTGTAAAAGTCTCAGCCAATACCAAGAAATTACAAATCTCTTGCGTTTCCAATAGTTTATTCCTTCAGTTACTGAAGAGACCAGGAGATGATCAAATATCGATTCATAATCTGGTTCTATTGATCAGCTAAAGTGAGATGTTGAAGACATGCTATCCAGAATTTTGATTCCAGTTCTAGCAAAATCTCCCATGGGATAACAAACGTTCAGGATTGAAGTGAAAAGAGTTAAGGACGTTTCAAATATTGGCATTTCTATGAAGAATGTGCGCTTTTGAAGAAAGAAGAAGGATTTTCTTCTTGTCCAAATTTTTTTTCTTTCAAAATTCTCTATATAAGGATTTAAATTCAGATCAATTGTTTTACCCTGGCCATGTTAAACTAAAAACAACAGTTATTACAATATGAAATATTCGTCGCTATTTACAAAAAATGAATGAATAAATTACGAATATTTACAATTTGAAAATGTGAATGAATTAGTTGCGAATATACTTAAATTATTAGTCCTTTAAAAGAGGAAGTGGGGTCGCCTTTTCAAGTTAGAGCATGGGGCAAATTCCATAGGCAAGCTCCTCTGTATACCAAAGATTTTGGCCATTGGTAGTTCTCATGAATTGAACTTCTAGGTCGATGTTATTTTTAAAAAGTAATTTTGGGGATGTAGATCATGAGGTACTGATTCTTTCACATAGACAGGCGGCAGAAATGGCGATCAAGGACCTACCGATACATAATAAGTGATATTTCCTAGTATAGTGAATCTTTAATATAAGGCTACCATAGCTCCCTGAATTTAATTAGATGGGCTGTTTTGGTCATTGTGTTTTTTTCCATCTGATGTACTTGCCAATCCCAGTAGAAGAAAATTCAAATATATTTTCATTAAAAGAAATACTGAATTTGTTTACTGGGAATAGTGTGTAGCTTGGAACGGTGAGCAGGGAGTACTTTTTTTCAACAAAACTTTAAACTCCAATACCCACACATCAAGTGGAATTGTCCACTGTTATGACCGACGAATCAAGGAAACCGCACTGTTCAAGATTACAGTTGATAAATGATTGAGTAAATTTGGATTTTTCTGGGTCCGAATCTAATCTTTCCATCTCATACACTAGTTGCTGACGAAGATCATATAGCTCAACCTGACCAGCCTTTGAGGGATACATTCATGCTTTTTCCAAGTGCATTAGAGCAAATCGAACGCCAACTGTCACAGTCAGAATTTGAACTCGGTCTGTCAACTCAAATTTCTTTCCTGTGAACCGTTAGGCCACACCTTCCAAACACTGTGAACTTTATTAACAACTCTCTTTGACTCAGACTGTTTTTCTGTTGTTATTTTTTCTACAAAAAGGGATAAAACCGAAACGTTGTGGAAGAAATTTGTATAAGCAGGACAACGATTTTTTACTTGGGTCAAATCTCAATTATGAAAAAATACTAAATAGATAAACTAGGTATGACTAAATTGTTGAAGTGTAAAATGAAAGGAGACTCGATAGAGACAGGTAATAATTTAAATGGATTTAACGACTACGGCAGGAAATTCTCTAACAGATCAACAACGCCCTTCTTGTGCTGATATCTTTTAAAGATTACTCTAGACAGAAGATGTATTTTTTTTTTAGATAAATTCAGATTTTTTTTCAGAAAAATTTCTTCTGGTGGACACGCGCGCTACGGTGATTAATCTATGAGATGAACGGATCTATCTTAACACCAAATCAAATATCTCCGTACAGTTGAAAGAACGGCAGTTAAACGGTTACTAGTTACACCTAAAACCTAATAGAAAAGAGTAATGAAATGCAACTAATACTACTACTTCTTCAGAAACATCATCAGAAGATACTACTACTACTACTACTACTACTACTACTACTACAACAACTGGCAAGAACTATTCAAGCAGATCATCCAATCGAGACCAGATGTAGTTATCATAAAGAAGAGGAGTAATCTAAGAGTGAATTTGAATTTTCCCGGTTTGAAATCAGATTTGCCATTCTCCTAGACTGGTAGCCAAAACAGTTTGCCCTTATATCGAGAAAAGATTAGTGCATAACGGACATCAACTGCAACAGCCTGAGTTCGAACTCCAATTTCGTTTTCCGTTCTGTTAACCATTGAGCTAAACGATACCTAACCTAACATAGTAAAATTTTTAAACTACTCACTTTAATTCGGTATTTAGGATGGAATCTCCCATCTCTTTGATGTTCTCTTTTATACCGTGTTTTTATATTGAGAGTATCAAGGTCTGGTTAGTCACTCATTAGAAACCGTCACATGATTAACGTCTTTCGGCAGCATATCTTGTTGGGGTGATCATTGAAAAATAGAAAAAAGGGGAACAATTTATAAGTTACTTCTCTCACCTTTTATTAGGAAGTGATCATGTCTGAATTTCAAAAAACAAAACAAAAAACAAACCACAAAAACAACAACAAAAACAAACGTGAATTCTGCTGGACTCAAACTAAGGGATTATTTTAGTATAAACTTACATTCAAAATTGACCCCCCCCCTGAAAACCTGTTTGAGTGGAATTAAACAACAAACCAAATTTTTTTTCTGGTTATGATAGGGAATCAAAGGTTGAAAACGCCATCCTTCTAGCTTCACTGATGAGACCTGTATGCGTGATACATAGCCAGCCAGCCAGCCAGCCATACCACATTGAAAACTTAGAAACCTATTTTATCGGTTTTTGGTGCCTGCTTCGGTTGATGGTCTCTAATCAATTAGATATATAGAGAAAGTATGTAGATAAGATAAATATATAGGTACGTACATAAGATAAAAGGTACAGTACCAAATCTGTGAAATGTACAATCTTTTAAATGATAGACTTATTTGCTGTTCCTAACGCCAGGTGTTATTGACAACTATTGTATCTATAGCACAGTATAATCAGTTGCCCTCATAGCTCAGTCGGTAGAGCATCAGACTTTTAAAGAGATAAGCTTCAAGAAATCTGAGGGTCTGGGGTTCGAGTCCCCATGCGGGCTAACAGTATTTTTGAAAGAATATAAAAAAATATGATCTTATATATATATATATATGGTTGCATATCAAGTACCGATTGAACTCAAAATCGATGGATTTCAAGATTATTTTGCTAATCATCAAATGATGGCTAAGTGATATTTTATAAGCATAATTACTTTTAAGTGGAAGGGTCCATCGCTACGGACGCAAGAACAGAAAAAAAAGTCAGCTGATTGCTTTTTATAAGCGTTTACTTTCTCACTGAGTGTGTGGCAATGTGCGCATGCTCCAACGTTCATTCAGTTTCATCATCTCTTCCGTCTCCATCCTTACAACCATAACGATACCTTACCGTATATTACGAGAGCCTAGAAGCATCATATGCTGTGCGAAAGCAGGTGGATCGAGTATCTGATGTCTCTGAGGTGCACAGAAAGTACTTACCTGGAAAAAGAAAATGAAAGAAAAATACGTGAGCATAGTCGTACGAAAAAATTACAAGTTTTGACAGGATCGAATTCACACGGGGTGTGCGTGCGCATGCGCACACACACACATACACACACACATATATATATATATATATATACATTTATATTAGAAAAAGAAATATAAATGAGAAAAAAAGCTTAAATTTTCAAATGAAGGCGTATGTATGTGCAAGTAATCAATGATAAAACACCTGGCGAAATGTGAGATGTTCAGTTACTAATTGGCAACCAGTAACGCTAATCAAATATAAGATCACAGAATTTGAAATATTACAAGAAAGAGATATGATGAGCGACGAGGAACACATCGAAAGAAATGTATCATGAAATGGTATAGCATTTAGATACAATATGTTACGTTCATGTTTCAATAACGGAATCAGTCAAGTACCTCATCACGTTCCCTCCCTATCTCTCTCTCTCTCTCACACACACACACGCACACACACATATATACATAGACAAGCACACATAGAAACACACATATAACCAACCAAAGAAACAAACAAAAAACCCCGAAATGGACGAATAAGCATAAAAAAATTTCCGGTAGTGTCTCATCTTAATGGTGTTAAGGAGAATTAATAATTCTAACAGGTGTCTTTGTGACAAATCACCATCAACAGCAGCGTCCGTTATTGGGCATAGGCCTTCCCAACGATTCGTTGAACCTCTCTATCATTGGCGTCGCGGAGCCAATACTTTCTGAACTTGCCTAGTTGGCCACATTAGCTTATATTTTGTCGGACACAGTTTTGCATGTGATCTCTGGAGATCCACATTGTGAGTCGTCATGTACAGTGGTTGTCTGTCATTCTCGCAACATGACCAGCCCATTGCCATATAAGTTTTCTAATGGATTCTATGATATCTCAGACTCCTGTTTTCCTCTGCGCTATCTCATGATCTCTCCATGTGATGTCGAACTTTTTTTTTCTCTCCTGTGAACGTTGCATGGTTCTCGGTTCTCGGGTCAATCTCTTCGTTAGGTTTCATGTCTCAGCTGAAATAAAATTGTTCTACTGATATTCCTACGCTAAAATAGTGTAACATTGTAAAGAATTCATTAATGGTTTGCTCAAAGTAGGCATCCAGGGTGAAAACTTCAATTTCTTTGATGCAATATCATATACTGTGGTTAACTTGGAAGTATATAAATTAGATATTAAGAGGCGAAGTCGTAAATCCGTGACATTTACAACTTTTTAAAGTATCTACTTATAGGTTATATAAGCTATATTAAAGGAAATGTATCTGGTAAGAATATAGCAGTTAGACACGGAATCTCTGGTTAACGTTTCAACAACGGTATCATACAAGTATATAGGTACGCTCTCTCTCTTGGTATATATATCTCTCTCCCTCTCCCTCATACACACATACACGCACTCCCGGATAGATGAAACCCACAATTAACAAACGAACAAACACAGCAACAGAGAAACAAAACAAAAAACAATCAACCTATCAAATAAACAAATATTTGTGTTTGTCACAAAATGCCTCTTCATATACTTATATAATACATCACGTATATACCTATATTTCGTTCGAAACAATTCGTCAAGGGAGATAAATATAAAATGCTAATCATAGGGTAGTATCCCTTACTTGTTTTATTTGTTTGCAAATGCATTAAAAATTCTGGCCCATAATATTTTGATATTTTTTCGAAGTTCAATGGAATTGCTAGATCAATTCAACAAAGCCGATATTTTTGGTGGTATGTGTAAACTAGTTGGATGATAAGTTTGATACAGGTCTGGTGAGGCATACCATGTCGGAGGTGGTCACTTAGGAAATTGCAAAATAAAAAAAGGGGTGATCAATGAATGAACGATTTCTTTCACCTTTTGTTGGATGATGAGCATTGAATTAATAAAATCACAAGCGTGAATGCAGCATGGCACAAACTGAGGGTCTAATATAGCATGAGCTTACTATGTATACTGACCCCTCGAAAAAACTATTTTTGGGGGAAATTTGAAATAATAACCTCGATGTTTTTTCTTGACATAACAAGGAATAATTGCTTACATTTTCAGCCCTGTAGCTCTGCTGATGCGACTGGTAGGCATGATCTATCCATCCATCTATCCATATATACATGCATAAATAGCCAGACGGATAGACGGACTTGAGAACTAAAGAAACCTGTGTTCACTATTTTGGTGACAGTTTTGGTTGACGGCTTTTAGTAAAGATTTTTACACTTCAGATTTGAGAAAATCGAGTAATCTTCCTTGAAATAAAAAAATTATGCATACATATATCAATATCGATACGTAAACATGTTTATTCAACTGATTTCAAACCATATTGACGAAAGACGTGGTCGCAGGTAACAAGTATCCGATAAGCAAGCGAGAATGTGTGGCTGATATCTTTTGCGCCGTAAAAAACTTTGTCTAGATACGTAAAAATGAAAATGTAGGTAATTGATATTCATTGAGAAAAATCTTTTTTGACATTTCGATATTTGTTATTATTATTATCCATTAGAAACTATTTTTCCTGTTGATTTAATATTGATTGCAAATATGTATATCTCACTATATTAGTTTTAGCTTCTCTCTCTCGCTGTATATGTATATATGTATATATGTAAAATGTGCAATTTAAACGTTCGATGGAACATAAAGAAAAAAAAAATGATAGAAAATGAGTTTTTATCTTATTTTACTGATGAAGTGATTTCGTGAGATATGACTGAAATTTCCGGCAAGACACGGGAAACGCCGAGTAACTTGAGAGATGAACGGATTGATCAATCTGTCTTATACCTCGTGCGTTGGGGGGGGAGCTATATGTGTACCTGTAACAGGATGCCAATCATGGAAATTCTGATGATCATCCTTTTAGAGTCCATCATCATCATCATCATCATCATCATCCTCTCAAAGCCCGCTGTTAGACATGGAATTCCATTAAAATCTGCCAGTCTTCTCGCCCCCGGGCGTCACGGTGCCAAAGTCGCATAAACTGGTCTAAATAATCGCGCCATTTTATTTTTTTGCTAACTAGAATCTCGCGTATGATCTCGGGAGATCTACATTGAGCCGTGATGTCCAGAGATTACAGGGATATTCAAAAGTGATGTTTTAAACACCGGATTATTTTTAGGTAGATATGATGTGATATCTAATCTTTAGAACCATTAGCTTTCGAAACACTTGAACGAAATACGTTAAAATATGCTGCTCAATCAATTAAAAACCTAGCAGATAATTGTGTTTTGTTCATGTCTACGCAATACTCCAGTCAGAATGAGGCATTCTTTATTATGATAGCCTCTTGTTAAAATAAGCACATTAATGACTCAATAAGATGAAAGACATATTCAATAATATTAACGATTTTTAATCCACTTTACTCATTATGATTTGTTAAATTATCGCTTATCAATATATGTTTTCAATATTTTTGCTATAAAGTTTGCTTACCGAATCACTGTAGCCCTCAAAATAACCGAACAACCAACCAGTCAAGATTATTCTTTTTTTGTTTGTCTATGTCTGTATGTCATTCTGTGTGTATCTCAAGATGCTCCTAGTCAAATGTTGGGCAATACAACATTGGAAGATGACATGAGTACACCACTCAGCATGATCTAAATGCTTCTGTTTTTATTTTTTTCAAAAAATTCCTATGGTCATTTTGGGGAAAATAATGCCCAAATCTTGCACTCTTTATCTTTTAGATACTTATTGATAAAATATTTATTTTTATGGAAATTTTAGACCATCTTTTTCAGATAACCAATTATGGAACACATGTAGGGTACAGTTTACTTCACTTTATGTGAGATGTGCGTATCTTTGTATTATTCTTTTAGTTCATTTTGAAATGTTATGATGTCACAAAACCCTCATGAGATCAGATAGTTGGGTAACGCTCCACTACATGAGTGCTTGGTCAAAAGAACGCTTTCTCTTTTATGACTGTATCATGGGAAAATGAGCTGAGTGAAGCTAAAAGAAGATAAAAGACGGTTTCAATCATTTTAACATTCGATTGAATTGGTCGGTAAGCAACAAGGGGACAGGCTGTTAATGCAAAAGTAGAAAAAAACAACTGTGAACGTTAATGATCGGTTGGTAACCCCATTGAGACTCGACAAAGCTTGATTAAAAAGGGTTTGTGGGCACCAGTGTAACAACATGATAGCCTGACTTATTATTTGATTTCTAAAAAACGACAATAACAAAAAAAAACCCAAACAAACAAAAACAACAGCGACTTGTTTGCTGTTGGAGTCTACTAATACTAATTTACTCACTAGTTTTCTCGTACTGTCAAAAAATACACATTGCATTTCATATCCGGGGGTGATTCGCATTGCAGGGTGCTTGAGGAAAACAGGATTATTTTTTATCAAACGTGAAACGTGTGGTGAAAATTTCCAAGATACATTACACAGTTTTTTTTCTCTTTGTGTTAGTGATACTAAAAACTCCGTATGCACGCAAGCCTCCAGCATGTAATTTACGAGGGATTCTCATCAAATTAAAACAGTCGTATTTCTCGAAGTACTTTTATTTTGTTTTACGAAAAAAACTTTTTTGTCAAGTTTCATGAAGGGTTTATATTTACAGTAAAACTCGGCCCTGGTTTCTGCCATAGTTTCAAAACAAAGTGAAAGAGAGGAGCAATAATGCTTACGTTACGAATGCCATGTCATCTGGTCGTTGTATGATATGGAAGAAAGAAAAAAAAGGAAGAAAGACAGGGAGAAAGGAAGAAACAACAAAGAGAGTGAGGTAGGGAAAGAAAGGAAAAAGTATGATATATAGTCTAAAAGTTTGACAAGCGTCATCAGTATACCGACTTCTATTCAATAAACTTTAGTACGTAAAATGTGTCTCAAGGAGTAATAGTGATCACATTTAATTGAAATTTATCTGTCAGAAAGGAATTCTATCAGTTTTAATGCATCTCAAGATTTAATTTATGAATAAACTAATGAAGAGAAAATATTTACGATGTTGAAATTCAAGATTTTCAAAACAATTTTTACAAACGACGGTAGTTTTGCTTTTTACAAAAAATCTAAAAAAAAAATAGTTTTAGCACATAATTTTTTGTGCGTTCAACCCGTAAGACTATGGGCTACCCTAAGAATTTTTCACAATTTTCTGTTTGAAAGTGAAAATAATTCGAAAGTGGGCACATATTTCCCGCCATTTTCACGAAAGTTCAGACGGAGTTACATCTTACATGGTTTATCTCATTTAGAAAATTTCATACTTTCAATAGTTTTATGTTCCTTACGGTTACGTTTGGGACTGGAATTAGGGTATAGTGTAGGAAAGGTGGTTCCGATTATTAGGTTTCACAATCTCGCTTACTCGATGTCATAAACGGTGCACAAATGAAGATAATTTAAGATAAATTTATTAGCAATAACAATATGATTTGCTTATTTGCTCGTGTTTTTCTTTCAATATTTCTCGTATCTCTTTCTATTTCTATATCCCTACATTATGTAAAAAAACAAAAAACATTTAAAATTTTTTTATTCTTACACCATTTTTCGAACTAAAATGGAGATTCTTCAGGCAAACCATACTTTGGCAAAGATGCAAAAGATTTTGTGCCCACTCTATCTTCATAGTTAAATTGTAAACAAAATACCCCCTGAAACCCTAAAAAATAATCTTTTTCAAAACTTCCATGGGTACACTAGGTTCAAATGGATTGAAAGCAAAAGAAATTACTCCCCAAAACATCTTTCTCGATTTTTAAAAACTGAGACCGTTTTCTTTAACTAGAATCCGTATTTTATAATCTTTGTATGGAAAAAATTGGGATGAAAACGAAGAAAACATGTTAATGACACTCAGATACAAGAATGTATGCCTTATGTTTTAGTGCTTTTTAAATCGTTGAAGTATTACTTGAAACTACAAATTAATCACTCTTATATAAAATTCACTACTTATTTAGGATTAGACAGAGCACCGACCCATCCAACACTAGATTCGTTTGTTTTTTATGGCAAGTCAACGTTAGGTCGAAGCAGTGGGGTGAGGGGGGGTATGGGGATGTTTTGGTTTTCAGGGTTTTAGTTCTTGGGGGGGGGAAAGAGGGTTGTTTTTGTTTTTTGTTTTGTTTTTTTTTTAATTTCTGGTTAATTCCGGGTGGGGGGGGGTATTTAGGGATTAATTGGAATATACGGAAATGGTGCACATTCAGAGATTTTTTTTTTTTTTTTGGCTATTTTGACCAACGGTTCGAGGCAAATGACATTACAATCAGGTAATACAGAATGGATGAGTAGGCAGGCATTGGAGAATATCACAAAATAATAAGGAAATGAATAAATAAATTCAGAAAATTCAACAATACTCATCTAAATTTGCAGCAATTTCAGTTGGTCTGGGGACTTCATTTTAGCCGTTGAAAAAGTTTCAATTTTTCATCGTTCCTTGCTAAATATTTCATGCCCGTCTCCCAGCAAGAATTCACTACTTATTTACGATTAGACAGAGCACCGACCCATCCAACGCTAGATTCGTTTGTTTTTTATGGCAAGTCAAAGTTAGGTCGAAGTAGTGGGGGGGGGTATGGGGATGTTTTGGTTTTCAGAGTTTCAGTTCTGGGGGGGGGGGAGAGGGTTGTTTTTTAAAATCATTTTTTTAAAAAAATTTTGGTTAATTCCGGGGAGGGGTAGGGATTAATTGGAATATACGGAAATGGTGCACATTCAGAGATTTTTTTTTCTTTTTTCGCAGAAACTAAAATTTTAAGTCCAGATTCATTTTTTTTCAGCAGTTAGCAATTCTTCAATAGGAATGTTTTTCTTTCAATTAGAGTTACACTCAATACATTAGACCTTTAAACCGCCTGGAAATTAGTTAGTTTTTAGAAATTAAAAAAGAAAGAATAAGATTTTACAGGGGGCAGTTCTTTTAACATCGCATCTATTATGGTAAAAAATCGCCCTCAACCTTAACCCCAGCACAATGTAGGGAAAGTGGTCCCGATTATAAATGGTACAGTTCCATACCGTCGTTCACTTGTTGAAAAAGCTGAACAACCGAGTTCAAACTCTGTCTGTGACTGCAACTGGTTCTAATGCCCTGGGGGGGGGGGGGGCAGCAATCTGCCTTCCCCCCAGCTATGGGTAAAATAGCTAATGGTGAATTGAGTGACACAACTTACGGCCTGTAAGTTTTGTCGCCGCTAAATTTATTTTCACATGTCGAAAAAAAGCTTGAAACGAGACGAGGAGAAAGTTATTTGTGAAGCCCTGGTAGGGGCAGCTGTTGCAGTGGCCAGCGTAAGGACGCTTACTTACTTAAAAGTGTGTGTTTTTGATGTAGTTAACACAACTTTTCAGCCGACCCATTTTGTCACCCTGGCAAGTTGTAAAATATCAAAATTCAATTGTTAATTAGGTAAATTAACGAATGTACGGCAAACTGCAAAAAACATAACAAAAAATCATAACGAGGCTGATGATGGAAGAAGAAGCTTCATATTCCAAATAACGAAGTAGAAACGATAAAAAAAACAAAGAAGACGCCATGATTGAATGACTGAATTCAGAAAATCAAGATGATGGTGGGCGAATTGGGCACGAAACCAAAATTTTCTGATAATAATCATGGAACCTAACCAAAAGACTGACCCTCAAACTTAAAAGCACGAAGGAAACTTCATAGAGATATTACCAGACAAGATAATATATCAGGGAAAAAAATGAAAAGGAGTCCTAGACATCATTAGAAAAACTCAAATGACAATTAGATGGTCATATTGCAAGAATGGCAGACAACCGATGGACATCACGTCTCACAACATGGATCCTCAGAGATCATATGCATAAACAAGGTCGACAAAATATGTGATTTAGAGACAAACCAGATAAGTTCAGAAAGTAATGGCTCTGCGATGTCCATGATAGAGAGGTCTGGCGAATCCTGGCGGAAGTCCATGTCAAACAACCGACGATAAAATATTGATGATGATGATGATGACGATGATGATGATTCACCAGGAGCAAAAATCACGAATTTAAATCTTTTCATTCTTACTTTTTTTTTCTCTTTAAGATAAACAAATACAAAAAAGCACTCCTACTGTAAGACATTTAGGTATATAAAGACATGTATACAAGGGATACTCACACATATTTTCATATAAAATGACTCAATGATACAGTATGAGACACAAGCATAAATACTTGCACTTAAGAATTTACAAATTCATATACATGCACACACACACACACACACATATATATATATATATTTATATATATATAATATATAATCTGAACGTTCTTTATTATATTTTTTGCACCCCCTTAAATGTATATATATATATATATATATATATATATATATATATATATATATGAGGGTAGGAGAAGTATATACATATGTATGTGTGTAGGTACAAGAAGTACAATAAAATACATTCAGATTTATTTTGCGAATATATATCAAATGTCGATGATTAATAATCGTGTCATCCAGAGACGGCTGTTTCGCTGTATTACAACAGTTCAGTGTTCCTGTAGACTATCCAATATACCACCCAGTATCACGAGGTAGGATCAAAACCTTCGCTTCAGAACCAGAGGTTGGTAATTTACCCCTGTCTTACGCAGAACTTGACAGTCAGTAGGACCAAATTTAAGGATATACTTATTTACCTGCAGTTTGCAATCCATTAAAATGCTCCATTCCAGAGTTGGAAGAGCATTGCTATATTAGCTTTTAATGGAGTATCCCTACCTAAATGATGTTCAACCCTGAAAGAGGGAGTGTTAATTTTGATATATATATATATATATATATATATATATATAGAGAGAGAGAGAGAGAGAGAGAGGTAGAGAGTGAGAGAGAAAGTGGACTGATAAATACAACCGATTGCTTGAGACGGTTATCAGCTGGATATTCTGGTATGAAAATTTCGTTGTATAATTTTCTATCTATGTATTGATCTACCTATCTATATGATAATATATAGAAAGATACAATATGGAAATCAAGTTAAAAGATTTTTTTCATTACATGTTTTGCCTTGGAGGAAGCATTTTCAATTTGTCTCTCTGTTATCCTGAAGCCGAATAAATCCTATCCATATGAATGTGTTTGTGTGTGTGTGTGGGGGGGTTGGGGGGGTTGTGTGGAATTGTAAAGAAAATGTTAGCATGAACGGAACGGTAATACAAGACAAATTATAGGGACAATTTTTCCCATCGATTAATTCTGGTTTAGAATTAAGAATACACTTCATGGCTTTAGGCATAATTGCTAACCAAGAGGAATGAATATATAGATAAGGATCTGCAAATGAAGCGACTGATTGATAGATTTGAGTAAAATACCATAGATGTGAAAATATGGAAAAACTGGAATAAATGAATAGAGACAGAAAATAATGGAAGTATGTTGAACCTATCATTAGAATCTGTTATACTATGATAAGCCATCGAGTACAACGTGGGTATATATATATATATATATATATATATATATATATATATATATATATATATATATATATATATGTGATTCATAAACCTCTTACTGATAGTAACCTCACATCCACATCTACCCATCCCTCAGACACATTCAATACTAGGAACTTCAAAGTCACTCAGACCTATAGCAAACTCCACCTTAGCCAGTCATATCACTTGCTCAAATCATAGCCAACCTATTTTTGATGATTTGTAAGGTTAAAACCTATGTAGTTCCTCAACGTCATCACCTCTCCATTTACACTATCCCTAACATACCCACACAATCTAACACTACATCACTTCCCTCCTACCCTGATACCTTTTGACCTCTCCAAGACCAACTGGTGCTTTAAAAAAATAGACTTAATCACTGGCTTGACTTTTTTTCACAGAACAGGATGCCCCCAGCAGCCTGGATACCATTCTTTGCACGCAAAGCAAAGCTTCTGATGATGGACTCAGGTTACACATCAAACCTATAACCTCTAAAAGTGCACACTCTCACACACACACAGCGCACACTGCTAAAGATGGTGATACCTCCCAAAATATGTTTAGACCATTGATATAAACATTTACAGATAAATAAACCTAACTTCCATACACTTTACTCCCGAGTCTGTCTCACTCCCTACTGTTCATATTATATATGAATACGATTGAAATATGATTGGGTGTTTTTCGTCTCTAATAAATATATATATATACATATATATATATATATATATATATATATATATATATATATATATATATATACATATATATATATATATATTATATATATATATATATATATATATATGTATTCGTTTATATAGTTCTTATCATAAGTACTTGAACAAACACACATTTTGCATCTGATCGTTTTGAGAATTGAAATCAGGACCATTATGCAAGAAAAGGAATTTTTTGTAATCAATATAACAAGGCAGGCTTTTAATCATATTTTGCAGACTTGAATGCAAAATTTCTGTAGAAGATTTTTCAAGAAGAGAATTAAAATTTCAAATTAACTGAAGCACTTTTTTCTTTTGATCCTTCTAAAAGCTTGATCAGAATCGACCGAGGAGGTTGTAAAAATGAACTCGCATCGCTTCATGGTAATCTTGCCAAGAGAGTTGGTTAATTTAGACCCCTGTGCTGAAAATCCATAATAGCTTCTGTAGTCTTCGTCAATAAAAATAGAAAGTAGTGATAGAATTTCAACAACATAGTTATCATCTATTCTTATTGATACTCTCACAAAGATATGGAGAAATACGACACGAAGTCAAAACTGGTGTATAAGGTCTTTCAATCCTCAGTTTAACTTACGTACTCGATTTCACCCATCCAATTATTCATTATTCATTATCTCAGCACAAAACCACATTTATTCCTAACATATTGTTTACTTCACAATCAATGAAAAACATTATTAAAATTCTAATACCATACTATTCAAAGTGACTTGGTGGTAATATATGAATAACTTTATACGCTCAAATCTCCACAGTGTGAATCGACTTAAATTGGTAGGTGTTGTATCTTTCTCCACACTTTGTGTGGATATATATATATATATATATATATATATATATATATATATATATATATATATATATATATATATATGTGTACTTTTACGAGGTGATACCCAAAAGTCCAAACTGATTGATCATCTGTCAGATTATCCAGCGGGTGCAGTGTCTCAGTGGACATTTCACAAATTTTTCAAAATCACCCCCTCTGGAAATAAATTCCCAAAGTGTCAAAACACGAACAACCACATTAGATGGATTCGTTGTTGAATTTGCACTCAAGAGGAAGGTGGCTGTTTCATGTATTCTATCGAGTAAAAAAGTTGTCCTTAACTCTATGGTGTCAGATTGATTTAGATGGACCTGGGTTTTTTACACCTCAAGAAAAACACTAGTCAGAGATATTCTAAAGGCAATTATCGAACTTAAATGGCAGTTGGCGGGTTATGTTGCGAGTATGTCAGATAACCTCTTGACATTGAGACTCACAACATCAGTCCTCAGAGATCATGGTCGAAATCGCAGCCGACAAAACAATAAGAGAGTGTACAGATCTGGTGGAATTCAGAATACATAGGCATCATGAGGCTCAGAAGCAAAAGAAAAATGGCCGAACACGTAGGAGGCTTATGTACAACAATGGGCTATAAATGGTTGCTACTACTGATACTTGAAAATCTCGAGTACATCGACTCTATAAACAAACCATCTATATCGGGCGTAGCTGGAGATTTGAAGGTTGAAAGCGGGCTGATTGGCTCCTTGAAGGTACTCACTACAGCATTTGATGCAGAGGTTCCCAACCTGAAGGCCACAAACATCGCTCCGACCACATCCTCGAATACGCCTCGCTCGCCTGCACATGAAAATGCGTGTGGCAATTGACTGAATCGGTTATAATTCTCATATTCTTTGACAGAGATTAATCACTTTGGCATTGCAAATTCTGGTTGAAAATATTTTTGTCCGAACCTGTATTTTCTGTTGGCCCTTGTTTAATTACTCACTGTCAAGTGGACGTATCAATTTTGTGTATTTCAGGAATAGTTGGAAAATAACTCAAGCAGATGTCAGTTCGTCTATTGCCTGTTTTCTTCAAGTAAATAGTATGATTTATGGTCATCATTACCAAAGCAAGTTTTCCGTTCTCTCGCACTTTTCAGAATAACTGGATATAAAGAAGAAACAGGAGTGATACGAGCCACGAAGTCTGTGGTTCCACCCAACAAACACCTAAAGAATTCACACAACCCAAATCATATATATATACATCAAAAGATGGACGATTTATGCCTAACAAACTGTGATAATTAAACCGAGGAACTATATTTGTTTTGAGTAGGAATTAGATTTTGTTCAGAACAGTGCTACCCAGTAGCAACCACACAGACACACATACGCATACAAACACACAGACGCAAATACGCATATATAGGTATACCTCGATTAGTGTGGTTAATTCGTTCGAAAATTTTCATTTCGGTTATTGAAGACCCAAATTATTCCTACTATTCAAAAGTGCTCTGTTTGAAGTCTTTTTATAATTTGATGTATTTTAAAGCTTATACTTAGTTATATTAATTTGTAAAGCAACAACTAACCAAAATCAACCTAAATCAAAATTCGCACCAGTCAGAAGCGCATTACTCTCTCTCTCTCTCTCTATATATATATATATATATATATATGATATATATATATGTGTGTGTGTGTTTGAGTGTGTGCAAGTATGTGCGCACTAATGTTGAACTTCGATCGAAGAACTCGGGGTCGACAGTCTGGTCCCAGGCAACAGCTAAGACAATCAGTGAAAGTTTCACATTACCAAGAGTTCAACTGTTTAGTATTCAAGTATCTTGCCTTATAACCTCCATTGAAATCGTTCGAATGTATTCGTCGTAATTAGAAGCCATTAAATAAACGAAAACTGCCACTACATTGTTGAGTATACCCTTGCCAATAAAAGCGGTGATGATTGAAGGAATACCATAAATCTTAATTAGGCGTCGATCAACTGCGTTCATTTGTATGGTGTTAAGGGACACGCAGGAGACGTGTAACTGTGACCTCAAACATCATCATCAGTCTTTTAACGTCCGTCGTTGGACATAGACCTCCCCCAAGATTTGCCACACTTCTCTATCATGGGCGTCGCAGAGCCAGTATTTTCTGAAGTAGTATAGTTCATCTCTCCATCTTGTATTCTGTCGGCCTCGGTTTTGCATTTGATTTTGGGGGATCCATGTTATGAGTCGTGATGTCCATCGGTTGTCTGTCATTCCTGCAACATGGCCTACCCATTTCCATTCAAGTTGTCTGATAGATTCTATGATGTTTCGGACTCCTGTTTTCTTCTTTATGTACTGTGCTGTTCTCGAACATGTTATAGGCTAAATACCAATGTAAATAAAAAAAAGGACTTGAAGTCCTCGCAAGTTTGGTATGAACTTGGTGTTCGTAAAGTATCATCGTACCATTATTCACCTTTTTGCATGAAACAGCATAACTCACGGACAATATATCCACATAAATATTTTCCTTGTATATTAAAGGGACCCGTTGCCTTTTTTTGAGCACGTTTAAAATTTGTAACCTCTCCAATTATTAAGTTTTTTTAAAGTTTTGGAAGCCACACTTTGATCCAATGAAGAGCGCTTAGATACACTTATCCATGGCCCTGATCCATTTGTAAATAATCTCGACGGGTGCTATCCTAATAAAAGGAATAATCCATAAATCTGGTGAAATTACTTGGGATTCATAGTGAAGAACTCACAGTTCCTTGGAAAATTAGTTTAGATATATGATAGATATAAAATACAGCGGAAAGTGATCACCAGGTAGCTTTTCGAAGAACGTCCACAAAATATGAATCCTAATCCTGGGAAGAAATTGCTCTCAAAAACGCTTTTTTTTCTATTCAGAGAAGGAATATTTTTACTGGAATGCGTGATACAGTGAATTTCGATTGGTTAGAATCTGTTATGATAAATTCAAGTCATTAATAAAACATCGACTCAGTTGTCTTAAAAATTCTATGCAGTTTCAAATTATACTGCTCAAGAAGAGCATATTTTTGAACGTGAAATCAGCATCAAAATTATTATCATTATAATTCATGCATTTGCATGTTAACATTACACCTGTAGTGTTTTTCGGAGGGGTTGTTAACTTCATTTTCCACTATCTTCGTCCTATTATCGGGCATCGGGTTATTATCTATTTTTCCCCACTCACTTTCAGCTTCACTTTGTGAGCTGTTGGGACGTCTCCATTGATTTTTTTTCTCGATCAAAAAACCTAAGTCTTGTTTACCGGCTCGAATAACGTAATCAGTTTGAATCTCGAAATCTCATTTTGCTTAAGATTCGCATCAGGTCACAACATTAACAATAACAAAAAGCAATAACGATAACTGCGATAGATTTACGCAAAAATTTTGTTTGACAGTAGCGATAGAAATGTCAATAATAAGAATAACGATAATGATTTCTTTCAATGGGAACCCGTAATTATATAATGGATAAATAGATGATAAGACAAGATAAATAATAATGATAATAGCGGTAAGAAGCAGACGGTGGAGGAGAATGATTATGGCCATCGCTAAGCCCATTGCTTGATGATGAAAAAAGTATCTATCTTACTCAACAAATATTTAACTTCAAGGGGAAAAAACGAACTCTTTTTTTGTAGGTGCACTTAGTTTAGTAGAGCTATGCAACGTGCAATGAGAAAATTATGCAAGGCGTCACATGGAGAGACCACAGAACAGGACAGTACATCTGGGAAGAGACAAGAGTCAGAGACATCATAGGATCCATTAAAAAGCTCAAATGACAGTGGGCTGGCCATGTTGCATGAATAGCAGACAATCTATGGACACTGCTACTCACGACATGGATCACCCGAGATCACATGCAGAACTGAGGCTGGCAGAATATTAGATGGAGAGACGAGCAAAACAAATTCAGGAAGTACTAGTTCAACAACGCCCCTGAAGGAAGATCTATGTCCAGCAATGGATGTTGAGACTGATGATGAGTAATGGCTCTGCGACGCCCATGATAGAGAATTGTGTCAAATCCTGGAGAAGGTTTATGTCCAACAACGGACGTTAAAAGACTGATGATGATGAATAATCACGTAGATCGGACAGAATACAATGACAATTTAAGATCTCTGTGTACTCAAGTTCTTGATTTTCAATTGATCTCCTTCAATAGGGCATGCTGCCAAAAGACGTTGTTCATGTGCCGGTTTCTATTGAGTGACTAACCAAACATGTATCTAATTCCTTTGGAACATATCTTCTTCGTCGATTCTCTACACATATCGTGACTGAAGCTATCGAAGTTGAACCTAACCTGGTTCGTGTAACAGATTCTAAATGAAAATCACAGATGCGATAGAGGAGTTGAATGTAAATAAAGGAACGTATTGATTTCGGATTTCGTTTCGTTACTCTTCTTTTTTGTTTAACGCTTATACAAGACAGGTTTGTGCTTTACTTGGTTTCTTCTTTCGGCTAGGCAAAAAAAAAAAAAATAATAAAAGAATGAGTCGGAAAACAATACTGCGCGTTGTTTTGAGGTGTGAATGAAAGATGAACTAACCGGTTTTTAGTGAGAAACCTTTGTGTTGAATTTGGTATACGGCGGTTGATTATTAATAGATTTTAGGAGAGAGTGGTCGATTGAGAGCGAGGAGGAGAGAATATATCTGTGTGTGAGTGAGTGGGAGAGAATGAAAAGGAGAGTGCAAGAGAAGAAGTGATTGGGTGAATGAAGTGATAGAAAGAGTCCACGTATAGAAAGGGTGATGATAAACGGATGAGAGAGAGAGAGAGAGAGAGAGAGAGAGAGAGAGAGAGAGAGAGAGAGAGAGAGAGAGAGAGGAAGGGGAGCAAGAGATAAGAATATATAGGTGAAATATCTATTTAAGTTGAACAACCGTAGCCATCAAGGTTGGCAAAAAGGTTCCATCCTTTTTCATACGTGCGTGTGTTTATTTGTATGTATGTATGTATGTATTTCAGACGTTTTCCCGTGAAAAACGCCGGTGATGTCATGAATAGAATTTATTCTTTGAGGGATTCTATTTTACAAGTAATCAAATTTTGACGCTACAGTTGTTCGATTATTGACTGTGATGGCGAGTTTGCTCTTTCCCCTTCTGTATTGCTTTTCGAGAATACACACAAACACACACACATGCACACATACACACACATGCATACATATATGTATATATGTGTGTGTAAAGAAAATGAATAGACTGGCATTTGTATAGTATTAAAAACGGTCAACCAAAACTGTCAACATAAGTTTCTTCAGTTTTTAAGTTGGTCTCTGAATGTATCACGCGTACAGGTTGCACCAGTGGAGTTAGAGGGCCGAATATTTAAACGTTTACACCTCATTATGTCTACAGAGAATTTATTTTGAAAATCGCCCTCTAAATAATATTTTGGTGAGGGGTTCAATTTCCAATGTAAGTATGTGCTAAATTGATCCCTTAGTTTGGGTCCAGCAGCATTCATACTCGTTTTTTTTTGTTGAAGAAAATTAACACTTTTTTTTATTGATCACTGTCCAATTCGAACAAAAGGCGCGAGAAGTAACTCAATTCACTGATTATCGAATTTTTGAATTGACCATCCCCAATGTGTTGTGCTGCCAAAAGATCTCGGTCACGTGACGGTTTCTAACCAGACTTGTTCTGTGATAAAATATGGCATATCATCTTCATCTCTCCCTACATGATACGGTATTGAAGATTATTATATATAAGGAATGTGCATTACGGTTTATAAGCATAAAGAAAGCAAAGAGTAAATATCTCATGCTTCACAGCTGTTATATATTTCCAGTTTCGTAAGTAAGTATATTAGAAATATTCTCAGTGCCCCGTTAATGTTCTCTGCACTCCATCTACACCATACTGTGGCATTCTATCAAATAAAGATTAATCTTTGGTTTTATATATATATATATATATATATATATATATATATAGAGAGAGAGAGAGAGAGAGAGAGAGAGTGAAAGAGATAGATAGATAGATAGATAGGTAGATAGCTGTATGTATAAGTACAGCAATATCCCGAAATTTCTACGGTTATTGAGATCCCGAATTTGTTTATACTGTTCAAAACCTCTCTAATCATGTTCTTAATATTGATCGTACTACAATATATATATATATATATATATATATATATATATATATATATATATATATATATATATATATATATATATATACGCATACGAGAGGCATACAGAAGCATATGAATCTAAAAACATATACACTCAAATATGTACATTCCCAGCCGTATTCATAAACAAGATAACTCTAATGTCCGGTTGCAGATTTTTAATAAATCTTCTCCTATGTTGCATAATATATAAATGTGCGTCAGATTTTGTTTCTTGTGGGGATATATTAAAACATTCATCTACTCAACAACTCTAGTTCCCAAACATCTTCAAGCTCAGATAACAAATGTAATAAGTTTCATGAGACAACAGATGTCAAATATTTCGAAAGAGCTTCCTATACATACTAGAAACCGCCAATCAAAACTGTCACGTAAACTTTCAACATAGGTTTCTATAGTTTTCAAGTAGGTCTGGCTGAGTGAGTGGCTATTTATGTGTGTATGTGTCACGCGTACAGGGCACAACGATACAGCTATATGGCTGAAAATTTAACCATTTACTCTTTATCAAATCAGGAAGAAACGCTTTTTTTCTCATCACTCCCAAATGTGTCTATAAGTGTGTTTGCGTGGCGAAGGTCAGTATTCAGTCTTAGTTCAAGCTAAATCACTCCCTTGGATTGTGTCCAGTAGCATTCACACTTGTTCGGAGTTTTTAACGATCACTGTCCAAGGAGAGGCGACAGAAATATCATAATCTTTGAAACTCTTACTTTTTTCGAATCTTTTAATCGATCATCATGCAGCTAAAAGATGTTGGTCACATGATAGCTTCTTTTGACTGATTAACCAAACCTGATAGCACTTTTTTTGTATTCAAGTGAGCCGTTGATATATTAATAGTTAATATTCCTATAACGAAATATGGTGTATCCCGGGTAAATTTGCTCTTTTTCTCGTTTTATTTTATATTTATACCTTGTATAGAAAGGAAGTTATTACGGATCTAAACTGCACCAGGATAAGACTCCTTCATTGATACACCCATACACAAGCCCACACACAAGTGCATACACACACGATACACCACTCACAAGCACGCACACACACACACACACGGGCGCGCATACACACACGGATGCCATAAAACTCACACGTTAAAAGACATAAAAAATTGTACACTCGCACATACCGAGGTTCAACCAACGAATTCATCATCATCATCATCATCATTCTTTCAACGTCCGTCGCTGGACATAGACCCTTCCTAGGATTCGCCATATTTCTCTATCATGGGCGTCGCGGGGCCAGTACTTTCTGAATTTGTCTATCTCGTCTCTCCATCTAATATTCTGCCGGCTTTGGTTGCACATGTGATCTTTGGGGATCCATGTCGTGAGTCGCGATGTCCATCGGTTGTAATATTCATATAAAAATCCATCCTTACATATAGCAGTACACATAGACATATTCTGGTAGATAAGGTAGTTACTTCGTTCCTATCGGCGACAGTGGTCGACGTTTGAATCCAAATAAAAAGTAGGATTTCGAATGCTGATTTTCAAGACGGGCCACACCCTTGGAAAATCGTTGCAACACCATCTCTCTGCTCCTGCTCTAAACGCACGAACACACTTGAACTCAAACACGAAAATACGTATACAAATAGACAATCACATATATGAATAAACATACACACACTCATAGAGACAGAAGCGCACACATATTTATACAAGCATGCATACACGTATACATATCTCTGCACATACACGTCAGTATGCATTGTAATATACATTTATATTACAAGACAAAGGCAAATACTAGAAATAATAACAAACAAAATAAATGAACGATGTCTGAATATTCATACATTTCTATTATTATTAGAAACTGTCAACTAAAACTGTCACCAAAAAAGTCAACATAGGTTTCTTCAGTTTTTAAGTAGGTTGGTTGGTTCATTAGCTATGTATATTATGTATCACGTGTACATTTCACACCAGTGGAGCTAAAAGGCTGGATATTTAAACATTCACTCATTATGTCAACAAATGACTTTTTTTTTAGATCGCCCTCTAAATAGTATTTTAGTTATGGGCTCAGTTCCCAGTGTAAGCTTATGCTAAATTGATTTTTGTGGGTCGTTGGTCTCTGGTGTCAAAAATGTATCCTAATTAAGAACACCTTTCGTCCTCCCCACGATGTCTATTATAGGTATCCATATTTCCAGAATTGATCATATTAGACCAACCTTGAACAGTAGTGTTAACTCAAAATGCTTGAAAATTAGTTAAACTCATTGGATAGGCTGCGTAGTTAAGGGCTCAAAGGAACTTCAATATTAACAAATGATATCTTTTATTTACATTAAATCTGACAGATATGCAATCAGATTAGGAAATCTTTCACTCTTGGAATTGTTCTCTACCAGAATGACGTTTCATGGGTAACAGCCTAATACGAACTGTAAAATTAGCAAAGCGGATCTGAAATAAGAAAAAAAAAAAAACCAAACAAACCCCAAACTAGTCCATGATAAGATTGGAACTTGTCTCCCATATACTTGGGTAATTTTGACGTATGTGTCACTTTCTTTTATTTAGTTGGAGAGGCGTAAAGGCTCGACGAAGCCAAAATGCAGTTATATGGCTACCTTTTCCCCATTTGATTATTAATGTCGCATTGCTGCTTTCTATCTAGTCGATGTCAGGCGGAGAGAAAAACCTGTCAATATCAATCATGAAAATACTTCATCTAAAAAATTCAGACAATTGATAAATACAACTATTAGCACATTTATTCACACACATGCTTCCTCTCATCCCAAACCGTACATGAATTTGACCTATATACTGTGAATGGAAAAAGTATCCCATACATTTCAAAAAGTTCATTTTAACAACCTTATACAGCTTCAAAATTCATAGTATTTGGACTAAAGAATTTTGATTTTTGTGCATAGCAATTCAAATTCGATCTTCGTATATCTTAATTTTTGGTCCAACTTATGTCAATTTTGAAGCTGTATGAAAATTTTTAAATTAACTTTTTAAAAAAATATACCGGATAAATCTTGCACTCACGCGCAGTCACAACGCAAGGCAGAAAATGGAACATATTTGGTGCAAAGATTGGGTTTTTATTGAACGAATAAACATGTTTTACCAGAATTTCTTTTATCTTAACTTTGGTTGTTTTTTTTCTTCTACGGAATTATCTGAATTAAAGGATAAGCTCTCGGTGAAACACACGTTCATTTTGCTTCGAGTTATGTGACAGAAATGGCGTTAAACGTAATCAACATTGATTTATATTAAAAAAATTGAGCGTTCCTAGACCGCAAAATGTGTGGGTTTGGTAAGCTGAATCGTTGGAGGTTGGAGTGGTGATAGGCACAAGAGTGCCGTGCTTGCGAGTGAGATAGAAGCTGCACGCTGCCTTTAATATCTCGATGCAGAACAGGCACTGAACATTATTTTCCTTTTTCAAATTTTTTTTCTCATAAAAGCGAAAAAGTAGCATAAAACGAGCTGCCCAAAACGTAGCGAATACCTGTACGCAAATACATATGCATAGTAACACACATGAAGTGGGAACCGAGAGTTATTTGTTAGAAAGCTGAAGATTTCATCGAAAGAAAAAAAAACGCGTTTACACCGTGTTTGCTCCAACCGTTTTTACACTTTCAATTTAAAAACTCGAATTTCAAATCGATCTTTTCGTACGCAAACCGGAAATTACCCCGACTGTTTGAAGGGAAGCTGTCAAAGTATTGACAAGAAAAGGGCAGGATTCCATTAACGCAGAACTCATGTACATCAGATTCTCTCGATAAATGGAAAACATATCAGTATTGTTCTTAGTAGCACATTTCTGTTCGTGAATTTCGAATATCTCTTTTTCGCCAAAAATAGAATCAGTAGAGGGTTTTTTTCTGCTATCAAAATTCGTACAAAATCAATGTTCGTACGGAGATTTTCTGTAAGCCGAAATGGCGTAAAACAGAGAGGCAATCACAGCTTATTCATATCGAAAAACGTTTGAACGTTTTTTAGTTCGTAAATTTTGAATATTTCATTTCACTGAAAATAAAATCAATAGTTTTCTTTCTGAATTCCCAAAACAACGTTCCTTTAAAAACCTTCCGTAAGCAGAAACAGTGTAAAGCGAAATTGACAAACCTGCCTAATGCTTTACTCATCATAAAATTGAAAAAGATAGGCAGTAATTCTGCTGATTTGTTTGTTATCAAAATTTGATTCGAGACAAAAAAAGAAAAAAAGAATTGTAAATTTTTCAACTTTCAATTACGTCAATAGGAATATAACTATAAAAACAGAAGTCATGCTGCACACTTGCTTAATCAAACCAGGTGCTAACCAAAAGAGGAATTTCATAGCGAGCAAACCAAAAATAGTACGGAATTTTGCTGCGGCCCTTTTTGAGCTATACCTTAACATTATTCATATTACTAGTTCCTAGAAAGATGATAAATATCCCTCAACTTTTGAGTGTCACATCATTATATGCACTGGTGTATTTGAAATAAAACTATTTTGCAATCGCACTATTGGTATCACTAATTTGATATGTATGCATGCAGGGGTAACTTCGTCTTTCTCCGACCCTCGTTTACGTCTCTCTCTTCTTTCTGATTTAAAAAAAAAATTCCATCATAAATTATCCCAAATAGAATATTCTATCTGGAAGAAATCTTAAGCGTTCCTCTGTGTGGTATCAACTTTTTGACAGAATCTTTCTTTAAGCAGATGTAGCACGCACACCTTTACGTTAAACCTCTTCATTCTAAATTCAATTTTGAAAATTCACATGGAATGAAATATCAAACGAATGAGATTACTTTCAGATCATATCAAACTGTGAAATCTAAATTTGATTCTAAAAAGAAATTTCCCCAAGACCTTTTTCTTAGTGCTATCATATTTGCAATTAGTGATATCTCTCTTTCCAAGTTCTATCTATCTATCTATCTATCTATCTATCTATCAGCTATTTGATCGTTCTTTCGCTGCGCACGAATGCTGTCAGACTATCCTTGGTAAAAAGATCGATTTCTGTGGAATACTGGTTAGTGAGCAGGTATCATCATCATCAGTCTTTTATCATCCGTCGTTGGACATAGACCTTTCCCGGGATTCGCCACATTTCTCTATCATGGGCGTCGCAGAGCCAGTATTTCCTGAATTTGTCTAGTTCATCTCTCCATCTTGTGCTTTTCGGCCTCGGTATCTTATGTGATCTCTGGGAATCCATCTTGTGAGTCGTGATGTCCATCGGTTGTCTTCCATTTTTGCAACATGACCAGCCCGTTGCCATTTGAGTTTTCTAATGGATTGTATGATGAGCCGGGATAGCTGACCATTATTACTGTCTAATGTGTTTGATTCTCATTGGGAACCCTAAACCAGAGGTCTTTTGCAAAACTAAGCTTAACCCAATATCTGTCTAAGGTAGACAGGTATGACAAAGTGGATTCATGATTACGACCCCTTTTTATTTGATAAATGACTTTAGGGGTGCATTAATCTGGAGAGGTGGTTAGCTAGTCTTGCAGACCATTGCTGCTGTGGTGATTAAAATCCTAACTTGGTATTCCACACTCGTGGCCCTGTAAAACTAAGATACGCTAAATGAATGTTAACTTCTTTTATTAGTCAAATGATGTGGAATCTGAAGACATAATATTCGTTGCTCAGATCTGATACATTCAAGTTCTGTGTGCAGTTGTCGATGACCAAAGAGAGATAGCAAGCCGTGTTCGAAGTCTGCATGTGATAATCAGCATTCACTTCGCCAAGAAATGTGCAACTTTATTTGAACTGGAGCTGCGAATATACTTTTTTTCTTTACCAAATAACGACTATAAAAAAAGATTGCTACTATTATCGCAAAACAACACTCTGCAAAGAGTGGTTATGCTCTCAGAACATTGTTTTGAAATAATATTTAGATATTTAGAACCTGTTTTGAAAAGTACTTTTTACTTATTTGATTAAAAACACTTTCTTCAGGCGAAAATTTTATTGCAAATTTTATTAAATCCATCGTTGTCTCTCAAATCGAAAGAACGTCACCTAAAATTGGATTGTTTCTATAAAGAATGTGTGCATAATCCCTTGAGTGAACACATTTATATTAGTGAATGTGGAAGATAATCCCAGTTTGGAGAGCATTTTTTTTTCGAAAGCGTCAATTTTTTCCCTTTCACTTACTCGCGAAAACCCCATAAACTCTCTCTCTCCATTCTATTCCGAAATCATTAGAGACGCGATTCGTATCATAACTAGATGGTCACAAAATATGGGCTCATTCCAGTAAAGTTTTTTTGATTATAAATAGAGCACTCCCATAAATTGACGAAGAAGGCCTCGAATCGAAAAACATGAGATGAGATGCATGTGGTAAAAAAGCACCACCAGTTCGATAACCATCATGATTTTGCTAAAAAGGAGGAAAATGCATTAGCTCATTTGCATATAATCATCTTAGTATCATCATCATCACAATCATCATCCTTTCAACGTCTATCTTAGGACATACACCTTCCCCAGGTTTCGCCAGACCTCCCTCTTATTGGCATCGTAGACCCCGCACTTTGTGAATTTGTCTAGCACGTCACACCATCTTACTCACTGTCAGTCACAATTTTGCATGAGTTCTCAGGGGATCCTCTTTGTAAATCTTAATGCCCAGCGGTTGTCTCAGATTCTTGCAACATGTCCAGCCCATTGCCATTTGAATTTTCAAATGGTTTCCATGATATCTTGGTCTCCTGCCCTTTATAGGATATTCCGTGTTATTTTATGATCTCTCAATCTGAAGTCGACCATGATTCTCCCATGTGCTTGTTGCATGGTTCTCAGTTTTGAGGGTCAATCTTTTGGTTTGGTTACATGTTTCAGATCGGTAGGTGACTATTGAGAGGATGCATCGGTTGTATAACCTCCTTTTTAGGACTATTTGAATTTCTATCGCTCAATCTACCAAAAACTTGCCAACCTAGAGTGATTCTTTGCTTTATTTCTTCTTTTAAGGATTACATGGAGATTTGTTGTCCTAAGTAGATGTAATCAACTTTTTTCAGCTCTGAGTTTTCGATTTTTAACTCAGGACTAGAACACACTTTCATACATATATCTTTTGCCAATATTTTAAGTAACCGAATTCACCAAATCGAAATGAAGGGAAAATATCTTATAAACACATTTAGTTCGAAAGACACTTTTTTTCTCGTGATATTTATTTAAATCACCAGAGACAAGAAACTAATATCGATTTAAAAGATATAAGCTTGGCTGCTTTAGGGTTAAACAACTTTATATAATTTAAACCTAAAGTAAACAAAAGGAAATTCATTTTTCCATACAATATCATTCCAAGACTACGTATCTCATAGCGAATCCTTTATCAGTTATAAATTCAATGTTTACCGAAAAAAAAACCCTTTTAACTTTGAAACGAACAAAATACTATAACTTTTAAAATTAATCATCTTTCTCTTAAATCTGCAAGTTTTCTTAGCTAGGAGTGGATATGGGAATATTAATTTGTTATTGTTTGTTTGGTGAAATATGATATTTTCTATCCTATTCTATCCATCGTATCAAAGAAATCTGACACGGTCATTTCTGTTGTTGTTTGACTCGTCATCAGTTTATGTGTACCTCACGGTTTTGCATGTATGACTCATCAGATTTTTATGAGATGATATTGTTATTCAACGAGAACAGTCAACTTTAGGGTTCGACAAAAATGAGTAAAAGTATTGTTTGTATGATAAATAGAAATCACATGTTGTTATGGTAGTTTGTGGTAAATTTTGAAAGTTTTGATTTTAATGATATATTTTTCCTATAATTACTTTTAAATAAAGTCAAAACAGTAGAATAAATCATCGTAGTATACAGGCATATCTTGATCAGAGCGGTTAATTCCTTTCATTTTTTTTAGTTCTGTTTGAGTCATGAGTTTCATTTCAGCTTATCTTTGGTTACACCAATTTGTACTGCAATAACTTAATCGTACAATATGTGAAACCACACCAATCAAAATCACACGATTCAAGTATTTCTGTATATTCACCTCCATCATCATCATCATCATCATCATCCTCTTAGTGTCCATCGTTGGACATGAAATTTCCACAAGGTAAGCCAAAACTCTCTTGCATGGGCGTTGCGGAGCCAATTTTCCCCTGACTTATAATCACTTTTGATGACGTAAAAATCTTTGAATAAATCATTTAGTTATATATGCTTATCTCTCAACTAACTTTCTTAATATTTTTTGTGCCTTGTTCATGTACGTCAAGTCACAAGCAGACAAAACACTTGAAAAGAACGAGAATATCTCATGGTAAGGACGTAAGCAATAATAATGAGAAGTACATGCAAAAACACGTATATTTGCAAGTACACATATGTATTCTTTTACGTAAGGATTATAAGAAACCATTATAGATTTCCAGGACCTCTGAGTTTTTGAAACAAGGCACGGAAAGAACAACAAGTCAACCAGAAGTGAATCAGTCAAGTTTTGAACGTCGTTGGCAAGTATTAGTTGAACAATAACCATACGTTCAATGATGCATCCACCATCCCTTATAGTAGTAGCAGGAGAAAGAAGAAGATGGGGATGGTTCACCCGAAGACCTGCACTGAGTTTCATATCAATCGAACATGATACAAATGGGAAAATTGGTATAGAGGAAGAGGAAATGGAAGATGAAGATGGACCAACCTAAGGCCTGCACCAGGTTTCATCCATCCAGCGAGATGTATCTGAGAAAGTTGATACCTAACGTTAATAGTTATGGTAGTATCAGCAGTATGAGGATAAGGAGAGTTTGAGCAAGATGAGGATGGTTTGTTCGGAGGTCTGGACTGACCGAAAGTGTTTTATAAAGATGCCTTGGGTGCTTCTACAAATTCAGATGCTGCGTTCGACATAAACTGATACGACTAAGAAAATTGGTATTGAACATAACCAATCGTGGCAATAGTACCAAGAGGAGAAAGAGGAAGATGCAGATGGTCTAACCAAAAGCCTGAAGCTTCATATCAATCCTACAAGATGCATCTGAGAAAATTGATATTTGATATTACTAGTTGTGGTAGTAGTAGCAGCATGAGGATGAGGAGAGTTAAAATAAAGGGGAGATTGACGAAGAGAGGGAGAGTTAGAGCAAGTTAGGGAGGGTTCAGACCAAATTTCATATCAATCCAACATAATGCAGCTGAAAAAATCAATATTCAACCAAGTAAGGACCAAGAGCAACCGACTGACCGAAAGTGTCTTATAGAGATGCTTTGGACGTATCTATAAATTCAGATGCTGCGTAGAGCATTTACTGAGAGGAAAGAACCTGCAGGTAGAGTTGCCGTCCCTTGTTTGAAGAGACTATCTTCTTGGTTGCAATTGTAATTAGTACGCCTGTCTGCTTCTATTTTCATTTCTCACTTGGTTTCCCAATATCAGCTTTTTTTTGTCTTTTTCTTTGTCTATAGACACAGAAATATCCCCTGAAAACTATATAAGCTCAATCATTCTTCCTCTGTCTCCCTCTATCTGCCTTTCTCTCTCTTCTCACTTTGAATCTGTTGTTTTTAGGACTACTTGCTATCAGTCTTCACATTGATTATTGTTTATTGCAATAAGCTAATATTAGTATTAGAACCTACATTGACTGTAGGAGTTAATTACGCTCACCTGGCATATTAACACCTGCTTTGAATCTAACTGGCCTCAGTGCATTACTCACACACACACATATATATATAGAGAGAGATAGTTATAGACAGCCACACGGATAGAGAGATTGATGAATATTCATACATCCAATTGTAAGTATATATTTACTCCTATTTTGTAAAATTAACACATAGACACAAACATACGCACACACATATAAATTTACAAGATACACGCATTTATATATTTATGTATATCTGCATAATGTACTGAGGGAGGTTAGATTTAATATATATATATATATATATATATATATATATATATATATATATATATATTGTTTCATCATAATAAATTCATACACTCACATAAAATCCTTCTTTCCCTGAAAAATGACCATTTTCACTGCCTCTCTTATTCAAGACAAGTCAAACACCAACAAAGACATGATACGTACATTCCCTATCCCTGCTTCTCATAGACCCAACTCATTTCAAACCGAATGTCATCCTCAATTACCTAGATATCAACTCCTCCCCTTCCGCTCCTACCAAACAAACACAGAAAAATTATTCACATTCTCCTCTTCAGCATCGAAATGAACACAGCCCATTTTCTTTTCTGAAAAATACAGCTGGCCCCCGTCGAAATGCATCGAACTGCACCCACATAATAATAATAATAATAATAATAATAATAATAATAATAATAATAATAATAATACTACTAATAATAATACACTAGGAACTGTCCCCAAAACGGTGAGGGAGAGACTGGAGGAGATCGGGATTAGGGGAAGGATAGAGACCGTACAGACCACAGCACTACTGGGAACTGCACGGATACAGATATAAGTACTGCAACGAATTGTAGCTCTGTCATGATATGCGAAAGAGAGAGGAGACGTTAGCTGAAGACCCGAGGAGACTTATTGTCACTCAGCCTTCAGCGATAACCACTGGGCAACCAGTGTGAAACTGTAAATCGTAGAATTACTGCGACTTATGAGTACTAGGAGAGGAGGGCTGGAGACTTGAGGAGACTTGCTGTCATTCAAACTCCAGGCAACTGGTGTGAGATTCCAAATAATAAAAAAGATGTAAGACCTTTTTCTTGAGTTTTTCAATTCACCTTCCAATTGTCATTTTCATCTACATTCTGGCAGATCACCTCACATCCACAATACAGTTGTATATAGATATATATATTAAAAAGATGAACATTCCATATTGTAAAAAAAGGTAATATATGTATATGTATACTTATATATACTCAAATACATAAAGTCTACGTAAGCACGGAGATTATTACATATATATATATATATATATATATATATATATATATATATATATATATAGAGAGAGAGAGAGAGAGAGAGAGAGAGTGAGAGAGAATAATTAAAGTAAATCAAATTAGATATAATTGAAAATAATACCTATTCGATAATATGGAAAATCATTTTCCGTAAATGAAAAGAAAATTACTCTTGATGCGATGGAGTGGATTTTGAGTTATTAGAAGGAAATTCTCTGTTATCAGCTCCCGTAATCAAAAACAACCAATCATCATCACGTGACTCAAATTAGAGTCTATGAGAAACCAACATATCTGCCATACTTCATGTAATGCTTTTGAGCCGAGTTAGATGGCAAGCAATCGACAACCAATGACTGTGTCGCTCCTTGAGAGGGTAGAACATATCAGTATCCAATATAAAACCTAGTTCAGAGGTACGACTGGTTTGAAAAGTTATATATGGGGATTCGTTTAAGGTTATGTCCATCTATCTATCTATCTATCTATCTATCTATCTATCTATCTATCTTTGGACTCATACAAGCACACGAGAATATAAACACTCGTGTAGAGACGCAAAAATAACTGTTAAAATGCATATTTTCAGACATATTCATATAAACAGATCTCATATATGCGTATTTGTGAAAATATATATTTATAAGGCATCATCCTTGTCTTAATCATCAGTCTTTTATCGTCTGTCATTGGATATAGACCTTCCCTGGGATTTGTGAGGCTTCTCTATCATGGGCGTCGTGGGGCCAATACTTTCTGAACTTGTCTAGTTTGTCACGCCATCTTATATTTTGCCGGCCACGATTTGTGATCTTTTGGATCCATGTTGTGAATCGTGATGTCCTGCAGCTGTCTGACATACTTGCATCATGACTAGCCCATTGCCATTTGAGTTTCCCATATTATGCTGTCTCGTGATCTCTCCATGCGACAAATAAGACGACCAAGATATGAATACTGAGACAGAGTTAGAAAGAAGAATATTGATTAAATAAATGGCCAATCATAATAAGATTATTTATTTATCACATGATTTACTGGTTTATTTGTATTTACGTATTGTTTAGAAAGCAATCAGCACATTATACATTATTCATAAGGTTATAATTGAAGATTTATGCGTCTGGTATTTTTAATTTGGAACAAATCCCATAGGCTTAATTATTCACTTGACGGATTTTCATCTAACGAGACGTTTTGTAGAAAGGATTGTCCTCGTTAAGAAAGTGACAACTGTACATTTGAAAATAAATTGAATACGAATTGATCGTATTTGTTGTTGTTGTTGTGAATGCATTGTAAGATTTTCAAAAGAATTCCTTACAAAATTCCTATCGACCCAATATTCATGCAAGCCTTATTAATTCTTCGTTCATATAGTTCTTCAGTTTTGCACACTTGAGTTTAATTTCATTAATAAGATTTGATTCTATCGTTTTGCATTCAATTTCATGCGTTCACACGTGATATTAAGAAGTTGAAAATTCCAAAATTCTAAATTTAACGGGACTTGGTGTATCGATTGAGAGTTAGATTCATTTGTGATATAAGAAGGTGTTTTGGAAAACATCGGAAGCCTGTCACCGCTGATTCCGATCTAGGCAGTAAGAAATCATGGCTAAAAAAGCTGATTAGAATTTAAACTAAGGCAGGATGCGTAACGTTTAATTGAGATTAAAACAGGTGCAGATAGCCAGGTGCATGCAATGTGGACTGCTGGCACTTGATCCATCTAGAAACAGATCACATCTATCAAGCTTCTCTATGAAAGCAATAATTGACTCAAGGTATGTTTACTGTGGGGTCCTGCGTACGGGAAGTTCAAATGATGTCTCCATTTTCTGCAAATTGTGTTGTGAAGGCCCCTGGGCAAACATGACCCTCCACTTTTCGTGCAATTGGGCGGCGCTTAACTGGAGATTGGGTAAGGTAATTTTTTGTGGCCACAGGGAGAATCCTAGGCCTCTGCACTCAACAATACCGAGCTCCGGTAAGCCCCCGTCAGCTATGGTATTACAGAACAGATTTTCGAGTGTAATTTGATCCGCCCCAGGAATAGTATTTTTGCTTGGTTCAGATAGCAACTACATAGGGGGCGAAACAATTTCTTTGCATAAAAACAAGAAAGAGAGTAGAGGAAGGCATTTATTGTTGATTACACAAAACTGTTGCTATTCATTTCGCGGGCCGTTCATTTGGAAAGCACATCTCTTCCCACAACTACGGCTTCTTCGCCTTAGCATACCAGAGACATGATCGTAGATGCGGTAACCACGGCATTCAACACAAAACAGCATTTATGGGTCCGTTCACGCAGAGCCACAGGTGTTCAGGCATTGTTCTGACAAAGATGTATCTTGATCTGCGCAACGGGTGTGCAGCGTTTATTTTCCCTTCTTCACTTCACCGGCCATTTTGTTTGACGAGACAATGTTTTGTCTCTCTTGGTTTCGTTAGCTCTACCTGTTGACCCAGAAAAAAAGGATTCAATCATTCAGAAGAAGGTATAACCGTATAACAATGATCACATAATGATATCATGCAGTTACGTGTTGATCTCATAGGGGTAGGACTAAAGTGTTCGTTATACCTCAAATGTATTATCAGGTCTATGAATAAGGATTTACCTGAGATCAAAAAAGATTAGATTCTTGCAGTCTTTCTTTTCATGGAATCAAGTTTATTTAAATATCCTTGGTTACTTAGTTGCTGTATGACACCAATGAGTAGAAGATAAGGCAGACTGTAGCGCAGTCGAGGTCGTCATGGAAAGAGATGGGAATGATCTTAACCCAGTGAACTTGTAATGGCTGATGCTGCTGATATATATGTGTCTGTTTATGTGCAGGTATGCTTTGATGATTTATGTGTGTGGAGGTATTGTTTCATGACTTGAGTATATGCTGGTAGGCTACGATGATTTGTGTGTTCAGTTATGCATTGATGATTAAAGAAAATAATTTGATGAAACCTTTGAATCCCAAGTAAAGAGTTTTAAAAGACTTTTTACCTGCTAATAAGCATAAGTTGAAGCTTCATCGAGCAGATTTCAAAATATAAAGCTTTAGGGAGTAATTTTTTTTATATTATATAAAACGAATTTTATAGAGATTTGCTTGAGAATGTGAAATAAATGCTATTTGGTAATTGAATCTTTCGAGTTTTCGCGAAAAAAAAAAAGTCTTGTTGGCATTTTTAGGTTCGTTTCACCATTTCCCACCTGAAGCACATTTAAAAAATTCCAAGTGTGGGGGTTGGTTGCCTAGAACTTTAAGGGTTTATAATAATCAAGTGAAATGAAGTTAGCAAAAGGAAATAATTCAATACGTAACTAAAGTTGAAACTGCAAGATCTACAGTACATGGTCCCAGGGTGTGACACCCCTGTTCGGGAGGGACACAATCGAATTTTCAAAAATAACTAGATAAAGGAATTTTATGAATAAAAAACCTCAAATAATCCCAAGTAATCATAAATTTGATTTTAAAACCAAAAAATATTTTGTTTTTTTAATTTAATATGAGTAATGAATATTGGTTCAGTGCTAAATTTCTAAGATTATTTTTCTTTACTTTTCTCCTTCGTCAATTTTACTGCTTAAAAGCCACAACTCAAATATGAGAAATGTCGAATTACGAACCATTTTCTAGTTTCTGGTGTTGGAAATTTCTTTTTTTTTCACGTATTCATTTGTAAAAATGTAATTTCCCATTTGGAACCCACTGTTCAAAATACTCTATTTGCATGCACCTCAATAAAAAAACTTGTTAAGCCTTTTCAATATAAAGACAGACGTGTCAAAATTTGAAAACAGCTGCACTCATCATCATCATCATCATCATTTTTTAACGTCTGTCGTTGGACATAGACCTTCCCCAGGATTTGCTGCGACGCCCATGATAGAGAATCATGGGCGTCACGGAGCCAGTACTTTGTCTAGCTCGTCTTTCCATCTAATATTCTGCCGGCTTCGGTTGCGCATGTGATCTCGGGGGATCCATGTCGTGAATCTCGATGTCCATCGGTTGTCCGCCATTCTCGCAACATGGCCAGCGCACCGCCATTTGAGATTTTTAATGGATTCAATGACGTCCCTGACTGTAGTCTTTTCCTGGATGTACTGTGTTGTCTCGTGGTCTCTCCAAGTGAGGCCCAGCATAATTTTTTCATGTGCACGTTGCATGGTTCTTAATTTGCGGATCTATACACACAACTAGTAGCATATCAGGTACATCACCAAGTTAGAATTTTTTTCCTCTAAAATTAAACGCTCAGCTTTGCACCACAGTAGAACATTGAAATACGAACCCTGTACTTCCATATGCTTTACCCAGAAACCCAAACAGAGATGATTCGGCAAGAACTGGCCTTACAGCATAAAAGCACAGGATATCTAGCCACCAGATGTTACTTACGCTGAGCACATGTAATCCCATTAGATAAGCCGTTTACGAAAACCAAGGTGCTGGAAGCTTTTGAAAATCGCACCTAAGGGAATTTCGGTAGGATTTTAAATGCGTTCAACTCCTAACCATATTCGGCACTTGTGAGATGTTGTTACAACTCTAAATGCTTTTAACTCTTAAGTATATTCGATCAATTTTCGGCTATTTTTAACCAATGTCAACTATTCAATCCCCTTGCATGCATAGCACACAGGTATTTCGGTGATATCAATAGTGCTTTGTCCTCTATTCCATTGCATAAACATCAACTTTGGACTTGAATATATAATCTTCTAAAATGTGATGGCTAGGTTATTGAACATATATATCTTCGAGGATATATCGATTTTGAATCAGTCTCTACAGTTGCCCTAGTGGTTCTCGTCTTTGTGAGAGTAAAAGTTTGGATAACGAATCATCATCATCATCCTCATCATCATCATTCTTTCAACGTCCGTCGTTGGACATAGACTTTCCCTAGTATACAATGGGCGTTGCAGTGCCAGTATTTTCTGATTTTGTCTAGCTCATCTCTCCATCTAATATTCTGCTGGTCTCGGTTGCGCATGTGATCTCGGGGGATCCTTGTCGTGAGTCGTGATGTCCATCAGTTGTCTGCCATTCTTGGAACATGGCCAGGCCACTACCATTTGAGAATTGTAATGGATTCAATGATGTCCCTGACTGTAGTCTTTTCCCGGATGTGCTGTGCTGTTTTGTGGTCTCTCCATGTGAGGCTTAGCATAATTCTTTCATGTGCACCTTGTATGGTTCTCAGTTTGCGGACCTGTTTCTTGGTTAGGTTCCATGTTTCAGCTACATAAGTGACTATCGGGAGGATTCATTGCTTATACACCCATAAAAACCTCGTACGATTTTTTACCAAAAATTGAATCATCCAAGTGATTGCAAACTACGGATCTGCTTCTTTAAATACTACATTCAGTTTGGTGAGTTCACGTTTTATTTACGGTTCTGATAATATTCACTTATTTTAAAAAAAGGTTCACTCACTATCCGAAGATAGAACGATCCTATATAAAACCTTTCATAAGCCGACTGAACAATTACCGTTAGTTTATAAGGGAAATTTTTCGAATATTCCTTGACCCCAAAATGGCGTTGATGATTCCTGTAATGAACCTCTCGTAAGCCCAAATCCCATTCCTCTAACTGTTAGGCCACCTGCACCTCCTGCATGTAAATAGTTGTAGGATAGTAAGTTGTCTCTGGTGGCTACAAACATAGGCTGTCAGTCATTAGGTTAGAGATTAATGGTTGTTATGGGAAGTAGAAGGGCCAGTGATGAGAAAACATCTTTTCAAGATAAAATTCAAGGAAAAATTATATGCAATACATAAAATAGAAAACAAAATTATATATATCTTATGCATTTATAACAAGTTTTATTTACATAGTATATTAATTTTATACTTGTAAGTATTTTCAGATTTATGAATATAATCATTCTTAGTATTAAGCTGTAGTTTAATGAAAAAAAAAACATATTCTATGTGTATTGATGAACTAATATTCTACATTATCAACTATAAGGTAAATACACACGTAGGCATACATCTGTTACTAAGCTTAACGAAACACGTGTACTCATTTATCAATATATGTTATAATTCGGCACATAGCCAAATGAGAGTAAATTGTGGTAGGATGATAATTAGTATTCAGAATTCTGGCTTTTAGCTGGGCTTGATTACTTGCCACTGTTGCCAGAGGGGAATACGTAACCATGTAAACTAACGAGCAGACCCAGTTATTTACTAGATATAGCGGTGTCTGGCACAAGACCACGCAAATGGGACACCAACAGCGAACCATGTATGTCTTTCATCTACGTGTCGACCATAGAAGTGAAATTTCTATTTTTCTACATACCGTAGACTACATACGTAGTATTTCATACTGATTCATAAACCAACGGGCATTATTGCTTGCTAATATACACTGTGTCCATCGGCAACGTATTCATATAGTCAAAAGAATTTTTGATATTTGACTGTGCTGAATATGAGTCAAACTGCTGATTTAGGACCATTTTTAGTAAAACAAAACTCGTCTTATATAGAAAAAATACGATATGTATATATATATATATATATATATATATATATATATATATATATATATATATATATATAAAGAGACTACCTATCATATAAAAGATGTTATATGTTGCTTTTATACGTTTCCTGTAAAATTTGATGGGATTTTCATATTTTTGTCTTGTAAGAAACAGGATTTACAGACAAGTCTATTAAAATGCTACCAAAGATTATTTTGCAGATGTTAAAATATGGGATGCTGAAAGCGACATTAAATAAAGTAAAATCCGAATATACAAAGAACAAAAATGGATGCCAAGAAAAAAAATCAGAATTACTTATGCGGTTACGTAGAAGGAATGTCTAGGAGATTAAGTGAAATTTATGCAAATGTTTCAGTAGAGCGTCAGACAGGAGCAATTGCAGACGGCCATTTTAAAATGGCTACGATACTCATATCGAAGTCCATTAAGAGAAATGTAATGCTCAGGTCAAACACTTTTCGTCTGATGACGTAAGCACTAGCTGCAGTAGTTCAACGAAGTGATAGACAAGGTTGTGACGAGATTTCTATATGTCGTAGACCAACGTTACTCAAACTGATATCTGTTTTCGTGTACCGACGAGGTTTTTCTTTTCCCCAATCGTGGCAGGGAGCGGTGGCATACCTCTGTACAATGTTCGCTGTCTAAGTAAGGAATTGATAGGTGCACTATTGTAAATCATCAACCAAAATTGTTACCAAGATCGTCAAGTAGATTTCCCCAGTTTTTAAATTGATCTGGCTGGCCGGCTGACAATGTATGTATGTATGTATCAATGATATAAGACACACCAATGGAAATAGAGGGCTGAAAATTAAAGTCATTTTCTCCTTATTATGTCGAGGGAACGCTTTTTTTCTTAAATCCCGTCCTATATATGTTTTTACTTAGAAGTTCAAATTTAAATGTAGGTATGCTAAATTTATGCATTAGTTTGTGTCGCCTCGTTTTCAAATCCTCTGACTTTTTTTAACTTGTGATCAATGCCCAAGAAAAGGCAAGAGAAATAACTTATTAACTCTTTACACGATTTTTCAAACGATCACCCTGAATAAAACATACTGCAAAATGATGTCGGTCACATGAAGATTACAGTAAGTAACTTTTCCTGTTTTTCTCATAAAAGCTGAAACAAAATATTTCGTTGGATAAACATTTCATAATAAATAGTATACGATTTAATGTATATTAGAAAAAGTTTTGAGTGTTCGCAGACTACAAAATGATGTTGATGGTTCCAGTAAAAACCTCTCGTAAGACAAATTAGTAGTAGATACATGTTTAAATTAATTTTTCAAGTCTAGGAGGTAAAGGCAACCAAGCTGCACTATTTAGGGATTATAATAGTTTTGTATAGTTTCTCAATGGTAAGATCAACAAATAAACAAATCAAAATCAAATAGATGTATAGATAAAAAGAAAACTTCTCTTATTTTGTACCTTTTTGTAAAGAAAAAAGTGTATATTTCTGCTCATTTAATCACTGTCTATTATATACGATCCGTAAGAATAAGGGCAAGTCGTGATTTATCGAATATTTACCAATTTTAATATCATGAGGCAGAATGCAAACAGACCTAAAATAGATTAAAAATGAACAGAAAACTAATTTTCTTTCGTAGCTTTTGTAAAAAAAAAATGGTGTACATTAATTGTAATCTGATTACATTCTGAAATATAGGATCTGTAAGAATGAAGGCAATTCATGATTTATCGAATATCAATTTGAAGATCATGAGGCAAAATACAAACAGAAGCCGAATAGATAGGAAATGAACAGCAAATTATTTTTCTTTTCTTAGGTTTCTGTAAAGAAAATAATGCATATTAGCCGCAATTTATCTACTGTCAACAAATATTGGATTCACAAGACTGAACTCGCAATCCCTTTATTTATGCGTCTGAGTGTTTATTTTTGCCACTATCACGCTAGAGGTCATTTCCAGTCACTTCCAATAGCACCGTCAAAATGATGATTTAATGGAATGATAAAATATAACCATGCATTCATTTTAGTATAACTTAACTAAAATTAGTAAACACATATAGTTCATCAGTTAATATTGGTGAATCTTTTCGGCTTAACTTGAAGCCAAAGCTTTTAGGAACATTAACAAAGCATTTGATGAGACATAACCATATTAGATGTAGTACGAGAATAGCTGGCTTTTTCCCTCATGCTGGCTACGGCATCAGCTGTCCTCGAACCTCACATGTCATGTGTCGCTTTTTCTCGGTTGGCAATATGTAAGATAGACTTGAAGGCGACAAGCACCCTAACTAGCGTCACTGATTTGATTATTTTTGCTTGAGGTACCAATTGGTCAATCATCTAGGTACTGACAAAGTTCAACGTTGCTTAACTTCGGTGATCACACGAGAACCGGGATATCCAACGTGATTTGGCTCTAAGAAAATAGAAGACTAGAGGTATCTTTTACTGGTTGTCGCCAAAGGAATGATATTATTACTTGTGTGTGGATCTTTTAATCAAAGCATCTACTTGGCTTGTAGTACGAGAATCTACAACAAATAATAATTTCCAGAGGAAGAAAAGAACAAAGAAAATGTCACAATGAGGAATCATCATCATCATCATCATCAGTCTTTTAACGTCCGTCGTTGGATATACACCTTCCACAGGATTCACCATATTCCTCTATCGTGGGCATCGCTGAGCCAGTATTTTCTAGATTTGTCAAGTTCATCCCTCCATCATGTATTCTGTCGACCTCTGTTTCGCATGTGATCTCTGGGGATCCATGTTGTGAGTCGTGATGTCCATTGGTTGTCTGTCATTCTTGCAACATGGCCTACCCATTACTATTTTAGTTTTCTAATAAATTCTATGATGTCTTCGATTCCCATTTTCTCCCTTATATACTGTACTGTCTTGTGATCTCTCCATGTGAGGTTTAGCATGATTCTTTCATGTGCACGTTGCATGCTTCTCATTTTGCAAGCCTGTCTCTTGGTCAGATTACATGTTTCAGCTCCCTAAGTGACTATTGGGAGGATGCATTGGTTGTACACCCTTCTTTTTAGGATTATTGGAATTGACTTGTTTTGAAGGTTGGGCTTGCACTGCTGAAGGCTTGCCATCCTAGGGTGATTTTCGCTTGATCTCATCCTCTTTCGTGGATTTCATTGAGATTTTTTGTACTAGATAGATGTAGTGGTCTACTTTCCCAAGTTTTGCATCTTTAATTTTGGGAGTTATGTCCTTATTCTCAATGTGATCGCTGCACATAATTTTTGTTTCATTAAAGTTCATGCGTAGGCCAGAAGAGTCAGTCGTGTGTTATTTGAACAGACGCATGGGCGAAATTGGAAGAAAAAACCTCTGGAAAAATGTAACATTAACAACATTTGAGATTTCGTATTTGAAACTTTCAGAAAACTAGAGTTTTACGTGGGAGTTGGCATTTACATAACACATTAGATTTAGTAAAAGGCTACAACGAATAATTTGATCAACAAGTCCGTATTTTGACAAATAGTTATTTGTTTATTTCTAAAATGAACAAAAGTTTCTATCTTTCTAAAATCTTGTTTAGCAAATCAAAAAGACAAACTCACATTGCTAAATGGAAGAGTTCCCAATCTGGTAGGTTAAATTGGGTCCCAACTGCTCAAAATCTTTGATGGCCCCTACAGTCCTAGGCATTGAAAACACATATTGTATTCGTTCAAATACTTATGGGTAGTGATTTCCATACGAATAAGTTAAAATTTATCTAAAAAGTACTGCACAAAAACATTATGACAATTACTATATGTATGCTTGCAAGTAGGATTATCCGTGGATATTTCCTTGTATGTAATTCATTGATTATCTTTTAAATCATACTAACAGAGTAATGAGTTTCAATCTAATCCCGCGCCTGGGTATTCAAGTCAATTAGCTTAAGAATACAATACTTTTGGTATATATGTTAAATGAACAACTGAGGCCTTTAGCAGAGGAAACGCCTTTCAGTCTGAGATTTTTTTCCCGTTAGGTTAAGAAAATGGATCTGCACAAGAGCAATTTAGAGTTATCTTTCTTTGTAGGAACTCATTAAGAGTAAAAAGGAACCTCCAGGAAGGTTTCTGCAGAAAGAAGTAATCTAATGAATTTCGGTAAGTTCTTACATAAGCAATTAGGCTTGGAATCACCAGAATTGAAAAGTCATGCGATGTTTTGCCGACGGCCTTTGTTCAACCCTGAATTACATTAACCGATAAAATTTTCATCTCAAAGCAAGGCACTTTATTTACAGTTGTGCTCCTTGATAGATGGATTGGAAAATAAGTCAGGGTTGGTAAATTCAATGACAACCCACTCATTTTAAATTTATTTGATCAGATTCTAGCAACTATATTGGTCTTTTTGCATTTTGCCTTTGATAACACATGCACACGCACACGTTCAAACATACAAACACACATATATATAAATATAAGTGTGTGCGTTGTCTTGGTATGTGTATGTATATGTGCATCTTCTCAAGTACAGGCCCGCTTGTTGGCCGAGTTAGTTGCATCAGCAGTCTCTGTTTGATAATAAATGAAAGGTAAGAAGCTTGTTGAGGTACTGCTAACTTTCAGGACCTCCAACTAATGCTGGATGATTTGAATAAAGAAAGCAAGGAAGTTGGCCTTCAGACAATCCTTGGCATAACATAAGCCATGTATCACAAACATGTTGGAGACAAACACAGAACGATTAAAGCTGAAAACACAAAGAATGTAGACCACTACATCTACCTAGGATAGTGAATCTCCAAGAAATCCCCCAAAGAAAAAAATCAAGCAAAGAATTATTTAGGCTGGCAAGTGAATACGACCACTGCATCCTCCTGATAATTGTCAATGGAGCTGAATTATGAAACTCAATCGAGAGATAGACCCCAAAAGTGGGAACTGTGCAACATACACAGGAGAGAATAATGTTCAATCTCACATGGACAGATCATAAGACATCACATAATATTAGGGAAAAGACAGGAATCTGACGCATCATAGCATTCATAAGAAAACTCAAATAACGATGGGCTGGTCATGTTGCATGTATTCCAGACAATCACTGGACATCATGACTCACAACATGGATCCCCAGATATCACATGCAAATCTGAGACCGGCAGATGGGGAGACAACTTAGGCAAGTTCAGAAAGAATTGGCTCCGTGAGGCCCATGATAGAGGGTTTTGTTGAATCCCAGGAAAGGCCTATTTCTAGCAATAGACAATAAAAGACTGTTGATCATGATGGTGACGCAAGAATATAATGGTTTAAAGATATTTCTCTTCAAGTGGAACCGGACCAATTTATGTGATCGATAAAACCCCTCAAAACAATACAAAAACAGGAAACCAAAAACAGCATAAATAGAGCAATTCATTCTATCTATTACACTCAACACTCGTAAAATGTTATCTTATTAAATTCTTTTTATTATTAGAAACTGACAACCATAGCTGTGATCGAAACGCTACGCGCTACGCGCATCGGGGAGCCTTTGGCTCGTCCTTGGGCTCTTCCATTATTACTTGGCCCAGCTCCGGGGCAGCGCTGCTCCGTTGCAGCTAAAGGAGCAGGTCCCCTGGTGGACGCTTTCGTGGCGGAGGTTGTCTAGCCATTACGATGCGCTTTTCAACCATAGCCGCGTCGGCTGGAGCCATTTTTGGAAGGGTTGCTCCTATTTCTTCCCACGTTAAGCCCGACCTTATGTCACATATTGCTGTGGTGGGAGAGTGATTAAATAGACACTACCAAGAGAGTTTGGTCACGTGACTGTGTCTATCGAATAACTAATCAGACCTGTTGTTCATATTTTTTTTTGTCATTTAATTCTCAAGCAACCAATTTATCCTCATTTTCTCAACCTATTCTGGTGCTAAGCGACTGGTAATGAAAGTGTTTGACTACCTAGGTATAGGAAAAGTAGAATCAGATAGAACAGATTTATCTTGCTGTCTTAGCTAAACCCTTTCATGGTATTGTAGGTTGTGGCAGATCCTGGGGAAGGTCTATGTCCAACGACGGACGATAAAAGACTGATAATGATGAAGTTACTCACGCATGAGCAACGACCTCACTCTCACAAAAGTTTATATCTCTCAATAACCACATAATTTGAATCAGATGCTCTTACGTGAATGTTCACCCAATATATCTTAGTTTAGTATGCAGAGTCAGGGCATCGGTGAAATATTAATGTGTATTGTAATAACTCTTATTCCCTTTGGCACAGCAATTGGAAATGACGACTGTTTTAGAGTCAGATGCTCGTACATTAGCGATCACACAATACATATTTAATTTTAGTATGCCGAGTCAGGGCATCGGTAAAATATTAATGTACATTGTAGTAACACTTATTCCCTTCGGCACAACAGTTGGAGATGATGAATGATTGCATCTTCCATCGAGACAATGATTCACACTGCAAAGTCTGTGAGAGAATAGCTTTTCCAGAACAGTATAAATATGCTGTAATAGCCTCACCCTTCCTCCTGATTTGGACCCCCATAAACAAATTCATTCCGATATTCGAAAAAATGTATTCGTGAGTGCAATCCGAGGAATCTTTTGAAGATAAGCGGTGCTAGAGAATGAAGAAAGATTCGTTGATTATCGGCTTAATGCAATCAGTAGATATGGACGAAGACATCCTCTATTCCTTTTCTTTGTATTAAATTTTGGTTTCAAGGGAAAGGAGAAACCTGAGCAGGAAGTGGGATTTCAAAGCTGGAAGGGATGGACAGGCCAACAGGAACACTATCTTAGCTCGCACAGTCAGAGTCTTATAGCTCGGGGAAACAACCAGGTATTGTATAGAGATGCCATTAACATACTGACTTGTGCTTTGTAAGTTTTATGAAAATCATTTCCAAGCAGAAACTACAGAACAAATGTTTTGGAACTAAATTTATCATCATTTGATCCATGTGTCTAAATTATCTAAATTATTATGAGCAACTTTTTCTTTCTTCATCAACAGCGTGGTATAATTGGTGTCTCTCTCAGTTTTCTAGCTGGTTTGGCTGGCTGGCGTACAGGCTGCTTCAATGTAGCTAGAGGGCTGAAAAGTTAAACAATTTCTCCTTATCATGGTGAAGAAATTGATGGAATTTATTTAAGAGAATGGCGGATTTAACAGACAACATGGAAACATGGCATTTTGGAAAATGGATCGTATTTATTTCCGTTACATGTTTTGAGAGACTGGTTCCTCTCTTTGTCAAGCATCAAAAGGGAAAGATAACACAGTCACTAAACTCGACTACATATACACAGATTATCACTCTCATCTTCATTTCTCATTTACAAATGATTTGGACTTTGACACCGGCAAATTTCTCCTGTTTTGCCAGTGTAAGTTAAAAATGTAGAACAATAACAATATTAACCGTGCATCATCTTCCTCCTTTTTAAACCTTGTTATTCGGAATATTTATTATTTTTCCAGTCCAACGTTAGGCGATGAGAGAAACCAGTCCCTCAAAATATGTAACAGGAATAGATACGATCCATCTATCCAAACTCTTGTCTTTTCATATTGTCGATTAGGTCCATCATTCGTTATTATGAAAAAAGGAGTTGCCAATCTTGTGGTTTTATCGCTCGATTTTGTGAGATCCCAACCGTTTTAGCGAAAGATGAAAAGAGAAGGAGAGTTTAATATGTACATAAGTGTGTTGATGTAGAAGATTCGTTCTTTCATTGCCGAAATGTTTTCGTCGAATTAATTTCTTTTTAACAGTGTGTTATCTTACAGAACACGTTTTTATTACTACTTCAAAGTTTACATGTGTATCATTAATCAGCTATGTATTTTTCTGATACAGTAATGTGATTTACACAAGCTTTCCAATGGAGTAGATGATTGAGTCATCCACAGACAGCTGTTTCGTTGTATTACAACGCTTTTGTGTGGCTATAGACTATCCATTATCCCATCCAGTACCATGAGGTAGGATCGAAACTTTTGCTTCAGAACCAGAGGCTGACATTCTAACCCTATCCTACGTAAGACTGAATTTAAGCGATATATTTACTTACGCACAATTCCTTGTTCACTAGAGTGCTCCATTCCAAAGTTAGAAGAGCATTGCTATATATATATATATATATATATATATATATATATATATATAAAGAAATTGATATGTATGATCCGACGTACTTCAATTGATTATTCTATTTACGTTGTCTAGGGAAGCTGATACTTTAATCATGTATTGAAAGGGTATCATCTAAAATAAGTTTCTAAATAATATAATACAATTATTATATATATATATATATATATATATATATATATATATATATGATGTGATAATTGCAGAGACAATCTGTTTGGAAACATATTTCGTCTGGCACCGAAATTAACTGTTGCAGACACTATTCCCTCAGCAGTTGATCATCAACTGTGACCCACTATAATGCATTTTAAACAATTTTAATTAGCTACAGATGATGATCACGGCAAGATTGTCGTAAAAGAGTTAAGACAGATTGATGAGTTTCTGCAAAAGATTAATCAATAATTGAAGGTGCATTCTACACGTGCATATTGCTGGTGAAAATATTCTGTTTCCATCGTGACAGAATAATGACTGTCACTTTATCGAAGATCAGGTATGGTACCGAATTAATCTTAATAATTGAAAATTTCACTTCCAATTTGTAACGCTAATTTTAGTTGTAGTTCTTTGAAAAATAAAAACCCAACAATTTGTCAATCCGTCATTGTTTTCAGCAATTATATCAAGTAAGATTAGGAGATTAGGTTGCCGATTCTCATTGCAAAGCCAGTACTATAGCAACCGTTTTTTATTTTTCTTCTAACTTCTTCCTCTTCTTCCTCCTCTTCCTTATAATCCTCCTTTTGCTACTACAGTTCAAGATATATATATCGAAGGATTCCTTGGAAAATACACCAAATCTCAATTGGAATAGTTTTTTTTTATGATTGAGTACACGATTTAGCTTAATGGCGGTGCAAGATCATAGAAAGTCAAGAAATATTTTGATGACTGAATAAGCGCTATCAATTTATATAAATAAGATAAATTGTGTTATCATCATCATCATCATCATCAGCATCATTATTATCATTATTATTAAATACAGTTACAATGAATGTGCCAAGTATCTGGTCGGTGTTGATTTAAATCTTTTCGGACAATTGACCCCTTCATTGGTTTTTTGATCCCCACCCCCATCTAACTCAGACGAGTTGAATGAATAAATGATAATGATTTAATGTTTTCACTGTTTCCGATATGGCTCCGTCTTGTTTTACTTCATCATCATCATCATCATCATCATCATCACCACCACCATGATTCTTTTAACGTCCGTCGTTGGACATAGACCTTCCCCAGGATTCGCCACACCTCTCTATCATGAGCGTTGCAGAGCCAATTTTCATTGAATAAAAACCCCTCAGAAAAGCGAAACAAGGAAAAATTTAATAGAAATCCGATTTTGTTTGGTAACACGAATATATGAGAATTTGTGGGCGAAACGAAACGATAATATGAATATATAGAAATTTGTTGACCAAACAAAACGAATCAACCTCTGAGAACTATGCTATTATCATTATGTATCAGTAAACATAATATAAAATGAGTAAACAATAAAAACTTATATTTAAATTCAATAAGCGTATTGCCAACTTGCTATGCATGTATTTTTAGTTCTGATGTGAATGTAAGCTTCTAACCCCAAATGTTGCATCGACCCTAGTCCAAAATGGCGTATACCGACCTCCTTTTGATCTCTGGGAATTTATCCCCTTCATTAGTCCCATCGAGCCCCATACATCGTTATTGAACACTTTGGTGATCCCTAATCTAAAAAGTCGTCTCAGTTGTACTTTAGGCAAAATGAAAAGTTGTGATGATCCGAATATATTGATATCATTTTCAGTTAACAACTAATTTCCTGAACAATTCCCATCTTTCTCGCAAGTTGAAAGCAAAACAAATATCTAATTGTGTTTACGCAGACAAAAATAACAGTAACGGAAGTTTTGGAAAGAAGTAAAGCCAAGTGATGAAGATAAGGACAGGCAACGCAAATTAATTCCCAATTAACAGTCTTCGATCTATCCCTGATAGGAAATTACACACCAAATTCCTTATCGAATCTCTGGGTGAGCAATCATCACCAATCTTCACGAAACAAGTTTTCGCATTGAATGACACTTATTGTTTTCATGGAAAGTCTTTGTAGAATTCTCTTGACATTGAATAGTAACAAACGGAATTATTATTGAGAAAATATAATTCTTCTTTTTCCCGCCAAGACCAGCTTTCAAACTTAAGTTACCACGACTCCACAAAGTTTCCACATTGACACTCGTAGCTTTTGCAGAAACTCCTTGTAAAATTCTCATGATATAGTAACAAATACGTTCTTTATTGAGAAAATATAATTCTTCTTATTCCTGCCAAGACCAGATTTCGAACTTAAGTTACTACGACTCCACAAAGTTTTCACATTGAACGATATTTGTAGCCTTTGCAGAAACTATTTGCAGAATTCTCATGATATCAAATAGTAAAATGGTCTTTATTGAGAAAATTTGATTTTTCATTTTTTGCTGAGACCAGAATTCAAACCTAGGTTACCACGGCACCAAAAAGAGTTATGTAGTATTATGCTTTATGAAATTCTCGGAGAAGCCCCCAATATTAGTCGGGGTACTATTTCTCGTCCCAGCCAACCTAAAGAAATGATCCACATAATTCTGTGCGGACACAAAAAGTATTTCCATGCATATTTGACCTAGGTCAAGGCATGTCAGGTAAATGAGCCATTTTTTAACGAGTATATATAAATATTCGTATGTGCGAGGTAGTCGAGCGGTTGATGTTACGGAGAGTGGACTGGACGAGCCAAGTTCAAACTATAGCTGAGAGAATTTCTGTTCATTTCGCACAGATGATAACTATAGCTTGGGAGAGGCATGAATCCATTTTCCCCATGCTACGCGTAAACTAGCACACACTGGAGAAACACCACAATGGGTATTTGTCACCTTCAAGTCTATTTCACAAATTGTAAATCAGAAAGAGAAGCTAGTGATATGCTGAGTCCATATAGGGGTGGCTGGAGCCGTAGCCAGCATAAGGGCATATCTAACTAACAGAAAAATAAAAATATTTAGAGATATAATGAATCTATAGGTGTCTGTATAGGTCACGGATAATTATCAAACAATTAACGCTTGGAACAATCTGTATTTGTACAATTTAATATTTTTTATTTCACGAATGTCTCTTACAATCACCTTTAGAAATTGAAGCATAGATTTCCTGGTTGATAAGTTAATCAACTCATTTTTTGTTCATTTGTTTATTAAGCTCTGCTTTTATAGTTCAGTCTGCTTTCGTCTTTATCATCATATTTCTCTTTTTAATTAGTTCCAGCGTTGTCTGTGAGTACTTCCCTGTGCTATTATTTCCATTTGTTTCGCCTGCCATCTCTGCAGATTCTTTAATTATGTTCACTAGATTCATTACTCTTTTACACTGTGCTGCTTTCATTATTCCACAAGGTCTCGAATCTATTCCTTATTGCTATTCGGAAATCGGTGATTCTCAACATTTTCACACTGGTTTTCTTCTAAAGGATAATTTCGTTCCTTCCGAAAAGTTTGTTCGTAAAACATGGCAAAGATTATAACAATCACACTCGTCATGGAAGGAGACAGGAAAGCCCTTCGTTCAGCAAGGACTTTGAACGACTGCTGCTGCTGCTGCTGCTGCTGAAGTTAATTAACTAGCCATCTTTGGATGAATTGCTACAGGCTATACTCGTGTAACCATTTATCGACGAATTAGTTTCAATAAATTCTTAATATCGTTGGGCCTTTGGGCATTTCCCCTCTTAAAATAATTTTTTTTTAAATTCCGGGATTATTGTTATAAACATGGCAATCATTTTAGAAAAATTTGCTGCTGCATCTCTTGTAATTCTATGTAGAACAGTTTCAGTTTTTAGATGCATCTCTATAAGACACTTTCCTGTCGGTCGCTCCCGATTATGATAAATATCAGTTTTCTCAGTCGAATCATGTTGGATTGATATGAAACTTGGTCTGGGCAAACAAGTGAATCATTTTCATCTTCCTTTTCCTCTTCTCCCAATCCTGCTACAACTACCACTTCAAGTGATGCTGCTGATACTACTGCCACTACTTCGATTGGAACTTCCTTGAAATGTGGACGTGAGGATCGCTGTAGTGTCATTAAACTTATGTCTCTTCTTGCTATATTTTCATTGATTACGCCCTACGATACCAGTCTATCAGTTCTGGCAATTGGCTAATTTTTGGATATCTAATTTATTTTTATTGGAGAATAATTTGTTACCATGGGTACTTCAGATTTTAATTTAAGAATAGATTTTATTTACAACAAAATCCACGTTTATATAAGATTAACCTTTTATTTTGTACATATTTTCATCTAGTTTCATTTTTTTTCATTCATTTGTAATAATCAAACAATGTTCCCCGTTTATGGTGATTGTCTCTTCAATTTACGCCATTTAAGCTTAAGAAAGCCCTACTTTCTAATAGCAGTGGAATTTTGTATATATAAATATAGAAGTTAATTTAGAAATATTGTCAAGAGATGTTGAGAGGTCGACCCGTACCAGAACTCATCCATGTAATTAGAGAGAATGGGAATTGCTCAGAGCCAGTGTCTCGAGCGAATGAAATCGACACACTCAGTTGGTTCTAACATGGCTGACTAAACCTATGATAAACAGAAAAGTTTGAGTTTTGTCAATAATCAAAGGTCAAAATGCAATGGCCGTAGCAAACCATAAAATTTGTCAATGTCAGGAAGTACATTGACGGCTTTTATTTCTTCTCATCAATTCTGGTCAAGAATTTCATTCATTATTTCTTTTGCTTTTTATCGCAACTTACCAGACCGTTCTTCTACGAGCCCCAAAAGTGTGAATTAGAAATATCGCATAAGACTCGGACATTCTTTCGTTTCTTTATTTCATACTTCAGTATTCCTTTGATTACTCCTTATCATATTACTCATTATATTGCCCGACTGAGGCACAAAACCAATCGATTCCGAACGTCACAGACAATAGCCATCAAATTGGACTGTACAGCCTACCAAGCGTAACACGGAGGGAATTATCAATTATTATTGTGAAGGGTTTTTGGTGCATCGTAGGAAACGATTCATAACTTGCCTGTGCCCCTAGTTAGCAGCTCTAAAGAAAAGGGCTATTGTATTCCATATGCAGGGAATCAATTGATATATAATTTTAAAAGTGTTCAAAATGCGTGTATGTATGAGTATTTAAAAGTGGTTTTACGCTACAGGAAACTTGTTCAATCACACCAACTTGAGCTGGAGATAATTCATCAATTACTTTTCCCCAAAATAGAGAGAGTGAGAGAAAACAAAAGCAATATCTGCTGCTTTCAAGATTAATACCGAACATTGCCCTCTAACGAGCTAGGCGTTATTTTTATTTTTTGTTGTTGTTAACAGCGCATACTTCACTGTATAGTCTATCAAATGTGATAAGTAAGAGAGATTTCGACGTGAGTTTATATATATATATATATATATATATATATATATATATATATATATATATATATATGTATATATATATACTGACTCAAACGAAAATGTGTAATTGGATTGGCGAACAAATGAAAAAATTAGGAAATAATAAGTATGTATATAAATATCAAAGACAGTTACCTATAGTGACGTATGGTGCTCTGTATCTTGGGTGTGCTGTGCGATACATATGCGCAAAAATGTAAAAATATTTTAATGTTCGTGAAAAGCAATGGACAGTTGAAGCTTTTTTGGCATAAAGTAAGGAAAGTGGTCCCAATTGTAGAAAATAGAGAATTAATGAAAAATAGGATTTGTATTAGACACTATTATCAGTGAAGAATAATGTTCAATCAAATCTTGTTTTTCTTTCATTAATTCTCTCATTTCTTTCTATTTGTTCGTTGTTTGTAACATCGATCGAGCGAAGGTGTGAAACTTTACAATTTACAATCGGGACCACCTTACCTACTTCCGACTATAAAAGCTTCAGCTGTCCGTTGCTTTTTACAGACATTAAAATATTTTTGCCGTTTAATGCATCCGTAGCACCCCAAATAGAAAGCAAAATACGCCACCTGTTACGTACTGATGTTTTCAATCCCATTCACCCTATTAACAAAGGGAGACCGTAAAATCAACCCTGTGTATATCTGTATTCGATCGGAATAAATTGCCATTCGCTATCTTCAGAACTCAGTCAAATCAATGTGATTAGGGTGGAAGAAACCCTTTAGTAATAATGATTGAAGGCACACATCAGCTGGCAAAGTTACTTGCTTTGGTATGAAAACAGACTGTGGAAGGAAGAAGGCCCCTCTATAGAAATAGCCATATTCATCAATGGATAAGTTGGGTCCTTCTCCCGACTTTTGTTGGACAGGGATCACGCAAGAAGTTAAAATGCTGTCAGACATAAGTCAAGTGGTAAACATAGCATAAACTTATTTTGCAAACTACACCCTCATTAAAAAACCTATTCAGAGGGGGAGATCTTCCAAAAACAAACAGAATATTTTTTTCTAAAGATAATAATGAGTGAAGATTGAACTTTTCAGCCGTCTTTCTCCATCGATGATATATGCATATCTGTCCAACGCTTGGGTTATTCGGCCAATATATATATATATATATATATATATATATATATATATATATAATTAAGAAATGGAATATATAATCCGTCTGATTGGTTATAAATTGCACTACTATTTACATTGTCTAAGCCAAAGGATACATTCATCGTGTTATAACAGGAGGTCAATTGAAATAAGAGTTCCCATATAATATGACGCAATTCAAATATATATATATATATATATATATATATATATATATATATTGAACAGAAAATAAAGGATCAGTTCTGCATTATGCTTACATTATGAATCTAGAACGTTTGAAGATTTTTTTCTCAAAAATCTCCCTCTCTTCAGACCTCTTGGATTTTTTGTTCAATATATATATATATATATAAATATATATATATATATATATATATATATATATATATATATATATATATATATATATATATATATATATAATCATGATTATAAATTGTATTGAAACTACATATATATAGATATATGATTATAAATTAGATTGAAACTATTATTTGAAATGATCTCCTTTACTTTATACCCATTAAATAATTATGTATAAACATAAAATAAGATGATATGTACATATTGGCGATGAAGGTTTCACTTAGGTAATATAGTTGCATTGTAAACAGAGCCCCAATCTTGATTCTTTAAAAAAAATTTTCTCAAAACTTGTTGTTTTAAAACTTTTCTGGGTTCATTGAGAAATTAAGCCAAAATTGATTTGGCTGCACCCATGTTTAGGCACTTTTTCTTGAGTGACAGACAAACACGCAACAAACTCTCACTTATATATTAAGATACATAACCAGCCAGACTAACTTGGAGACTCGAGAAACATATGTCGACAGATCAGGTGGCAGCCTTGGTTGACAGTTTCGGATAGGAAAGAAGAAATCTCTATTGGAAAACTGATTGAAGGCTCACATTTGCTAGCAAAGCAATTCAGTTTTATGTGAACACAGAACGGGGAAGAGAATCAATTTAGATAGTGGATCGAGGAAAGAATGCAAAGAACATCTGAAGAGGTCTAATTAAATTATTTTGAGATGATGGAGAATAGGTCTGGTAAGTCACTTAATAGAAACCGTCACGTGACCAACGTCTTTAGGCAGCATGTTGTGTTGGGGTGATCAATTGAGAAAATCGAAAAATTGAAAAAAATAAGTGATCGATGAATGAATTAATCCTCCCAACTTTTGTAGGGATCACTAAAAAGTAATAATTTAAACAAACAAACAAACAAACAAAACTTGAACGCATTTTAACACAAAACAAGGCATCAACTTAAATATTGACAGCACGCCGTGTTGGGTGATCAATTAAAAACTTGAAAAATTGGAAAAAAAAGGTGATAAATGAAAGAATCACTTCTCCCACATTTTATTAGGTAGGGATCATTAAAAAGTAGTACTTATAAAGAAGAAAAAAATTAAAACAAGGGTGAAGGCAGCTTGACACAAACTGAGGTATCAATTTATCTTAGCTTTAGCCTTACATTGCAAAAAGTAAACCCCTATAGAACTCTATTCGGGGGTGAGTTTTCAAAAAAACAAAACACAAACAAAATATAATTGTTTCTAGCAATGGTAAGGAGTAAATACTGAAACTTTCAGTCTTTCCAGTTCGTTGGTTCTTCCTGCTACGTACATAGCCAGTCTTTAACCAGACTGATTTAAAAATTGGAGACACTTATGTTCACAGTTATGGTGACAGTTTTGGTTGATGGTTTCCAAAAGTCAATACAACCTACATTTTCCAAAGAGCTCCTTTGAGACACTCTGGATTTTAGGAGTTAAATAGAACGTATCAAATAAAACGATTTCTAATCGATTGTCCTATATTTTCTTCGAGGAAATGAGAAGGTCAGCATGAAAGGTCGCTCTCACAGCGTTCAGATTGGAGAGGAGAATAGGCGTTATTGTAATTACAAGTGACAGCGTAGTAAGACAAGAGCATATAATTGATATCATTTTAACTGATTAGAAACAATACTACACCGCTAGTTGTCATAGAAAAAGAAAGAGATGTTTACTTAAAGGCGGTTGTTATAATTAAAACAGATTGTTCTTCCTTTTATTCAATTCTCATAATCAGCATTGAAAATCTCATGACTGCCGGTACTCATTTTTTTATCATGGAAGGCGAGAAGAGCAGAGATAGGTAGCGGTTAACCTACAGGAAAGTTTGAACAAACGGGCGCCCGGACGAGTATTTGAAAACGTAAAGGAGCAAGAGATGCTGAAAGAAAGAAAACTGTGGAGAGCTACGTCCCGAATGTATATATATATATATATATATATATATATATATATATATATATATATATATATATATAGAGAGAGAGAGAGAGAGAGAGAGCAAAGGAGATTTCATTGAGTTTATTGGTTTGTTTGTAATATTCACGCTTATTATAATCAAAATTGCTCAAACCTTTAAACCTTCTATCATGTCGTATTATTACATATGTACTTCTGGAGTTTTCCAACTAGAAGCATTAGGTGGCTTCCATTAGAGACTTTGGGACGACAAGTCTCCCTAATACTTCAGCTCTTTACTCCACAGTAATCTAGCAAATTTCAGTAATGCAGTCATCTAGATAGTTCCAGGTCTTCTTACCTCTTCACAATTATTCTAAGCCCACTAAAAACAATGGATATCATCGTCTTACATTATGAGCCCATATCACTTTTTGTCCTTTATTTGTTTATTTGTTTCCTGAAAAAAAAGAGGAGGGGGTAAAGTAGGGCTATACTCTGTCCGTGTGTTCGTGTCAATAAATACTACCACTGTTGATATCTTGATAGTAGCACTGAAAATCCACTACTATATGCGTCTGTGATATTTCATGAATGAAACTTATGTTTATCTCATATTAAAAAAGAAATCCTTTGCCTGATTGTTTCAAAAATTAGTATAACACAGAACTCATGAAAATCAACGGGCAAGCATATCGTTCGACGTATGTTTTTTGTTTGCAAATAATACATTTGCGCAAAAATCTATTTTTGTACAATCTATCAATACGCAGATAATCCAGTCATTTTTTATGCGTCCCGTGCCCGACACTTTCATGTTATACAATTTTTCAAGTTCTTCTGGTATTTTCTTTGAGTGCTGATCCGTCGTTCGCTGGGACAGCGACATCTATCATCTGACCAATCTGAATCTTATTTACTTCAAGTAGATTTGATCTTTTGGTCTGGATTTATTTTATTCTTTATTCTATGGGTATGGGAGAGCCTTTGGTTTGAGTATATACCATTATATTTTATTGGTTCTTTCCAGTATTCGTCCCATGGCTTCAAAAAAGTATACTATGTCTAGTCTTGATGGGGTAGCTGCCCCGGGGGAGCATCTCCCCATTGCACTTGAAGGGAAGGGTCATAGACCATTTGATGCCTTCGAGACACAGTTCGTTGAGACTGGGCAATTGTTCTTCTTGCCCACATGTACGTATTAAGCCTTTGAGTGTCTCCTCAAAACTTGATACTGACTGCGTCATTTGCCATAAACGTCGTTGCTGTGTATGTCACTATCATTTTTTGAATGATTTATAAACAAATACCGCTCTTACGCTGGCAACGGCGAGCCGTCCGTGGTCGTGAATCACATTTCAGAAGATTTTCGATATTTGCGACTTGTGAAAATTGAAAAGCACCTGAGGAGGCGGCAATCACTTCTCCTGCTTTTTACTGATAGAAGGGAGAGTGAGGACGGATTTATGCCTCTCCAAAGGGCAGTAGTGTAAAGTAAGGGCATAATGTCTCATCTAGACTTTGAACTCGACTCGTCAGTTCCACTCACGCCTCTCCCAAAGGTAGTAGCGCAAAGTGAGTGCAGATTGTCTCAGCCAGAGTTTGAACCCGACTCGCCGGTCCCATTTCCTGTGCTGCTAACTGCTCTCCCCCGTCCCCCTCGAATTATCAAGTTCTTGTTACTCTACCCCTGGAAGACTCGTATTCAAAAACCACTGCGCATGCTCATGTACGTGTTAAATAGAGCCGATATTGAATCAATAAACACGATGCTTGACATCGAAGAACTAATATATGCCAGTTTTATTAAGTGTAATGGGATCTTACTTTAGTGCGCTGTCGTATTGTGAATAATAATGAATGATATGTCTTTTGAAACTCTTTTCCTGTTCTGTCTACCGGGAATTTAAACGAATGGCAGACTTCTTTCGAATTCCATCAAAAGCCTGCCATTAACGTCGACCTCATTTGAACACAATTTTGATATTCGGCAGGTAATCAGTTTAGTGTTGATACTCAGGAGCCTAATTTTTTCCCCGTCTAAATGTACTACCTTAATTGGATCAATCTTCGATTTGATTCAGTTATGAAATCAATACTATTTTTTTTTATAGGCAGGATGGTATTTATGCAATTCATTGGTTGCCAGGGTTGAGAGTCATAGTTTCTTTAATAACTTTTAAATTTATATATTTTTGTTGGTAAATGTAATTTATGACAGTGTTACTCAATATGAGTACCGTGGCCAGTACACGAACCATTGGCTATAGGTACGCGGTTCGTTTTCCAAGTTTCAATGACGCTCAATGTATGTATTATCAAATGGCATTCGTTGCGATCTAGTTGTGATTTAGGTTATGTGAGGTTGACCTCGGAGGTCAGTTGAGGTCAATTTTGTATTAAATTACCCTTTTCAAGCCAAATGAGGGAACGAAGGAAACATAACATTTTCATAGTGGCACTTATTGAAAGAACTTT
>OY735218.1:22619917-22689917 GCA_963457665.1 Thysanoteuthis rhombus
ATGTTGACAGTTTTTTTAGAGTTTCATATATATATATATATATATATATATATATATATATATTAATTGATTGATTGATTAATCGCAAATTATTGATTTTGAGAAAGATTTAGATTCTCCTGAGGTTTTTTTCTCTTTTGTCCGTTCATTGGGATTTACACATCGGACAAAAGGCACCAATCAGGAATATTTTGCATCGCACAGTTGATTGGCAAATACATGAGAAATGAGAGCAAGCTGGGAGGGGATGACGAGCAGGTATCTAGGGCGGCAAACAAAGAGAAATGAGATCGAATTCTGTAAATTCTCCCAAATGAGAACAATGGAAAACTAAAATTTAAAAAAAAAATTTAATGAGTTTTAACACCTGAGGAGAACTTATCACTCAAACACACGCGTGCGCGCACACCCACACATATATATGTGTATTTGTATAAATATATTGGAATGAATTTCTTTTCATACACTTGCATACAATTATATATATATATATATATATATATATATATATATATATATACACACACACATATATATATATATACATGAATGTAAACATATATATATACATATATATACATATAACTTCATTCATGCATATCTGAATACATAATTTCACGTATTTGTTGTTTACATATGTATTTATGTATATATGTATGTATGCTCATATGTATATTTACGACTACGTTGTGTTTTATCCTGTGATAAACTTTTACAAGGAAAAAATAATGCAGTATGCATAAATTTGAACACATAAAGTCATACCTACGACACACACATACACATACACACACACACACACACATATATATATATATGTGTGTGTGTGTGTGTGTGTATGTGTGTGTGTGTGTGTGAGTTGGAAGCCTAAAGCAAAAGAGAGCATTCCATTTCACTCTATAGATATTTTGCCAAATATCATTTCCTTTCTTGCCGATGTGCTTAACCCATTGCTCATCCACCAATCGTCGATCGAATACTATACAGTGAAAATTTCAGATCTAATTCTATGGACTCATTGATCCACTTTAAATGTGTATATTCTTGTTGTATATCTCTGTTTATAAGCCAATCAATATCAGTTAATTGATAAATTGCAACTGAGATATAGATATACTGATATGCACGAAGATACGTTTATATTCATGCATATATCTACGAAAGTTTTTAATTTTGATGAAAGTACTCTAATTAAGGAAATGTTTATGCACTGAATTCCTTCGGTATATCTTTTGCGTGATCTTTCGTCATCTTCATGATGGTTATCAGTGAGTCGTTTTGAAATACGAAAACTGCTGGGTTGCCTCGATGAAATATTATCATTCTCACTAACATTCCATAAAACATTAAATGAAATATTTGTGGGAATGCAATTATATGAGCATCATTATAGCCTAGCTCTGCAAACGAAGTTTCCACATTTGCTGCAGGTCTGCTGGTAACTGCAATGAAAAGTTTGGCATTTGGAGCGAACTCTGGGTTAACGGTGTTGCCTCTCCTCTTAAACTCTAGCTCTACAGTTTACTTAGGAAAATGAGATTGCTTTGAAGACCTCATGGTGCTGTGTTTCCCTCTTGGAAACTTCTGTTATGCACTAGCGGCAATTGATTCTACAAGATATGGGGATCTGTTATACATCTCTTTTGTTATTTTTGTTTCGCCAGTCAGAAACCAGTTTGCCAGCAAGAAAGGTTTTTGATAGACGATAGTCTTCTATTCTTGACGTATGGCCTACCTATCGCAGAGGCACCTTTTGCAACTTAGCCTCGATGCTTGTGGCACAGGTTGTCTCGAGGTTTTCAGATTATACTGAAGTCACTCCAGTGCACATCGAAAATGTTGCATGCGCAAGGCTGATAGAAGTGTGACTGACGGGCGTTATCTTCATTTTCTTTCCCTTTCTTTTATGATATACGGAATTTCTGTCAGAGTCAGGAAGAATGCCATTCGCAAATCTAACATAATAAACACGAAAAAGAATCCTAGTTGCTTCATGAGAGAGAGAGAAAGAGAGAGAAAGAGAGAGAGAGAAAAGGTTCTAATTCTCTTTTTTTCATTACGATCTGTAAAATTCCAAGAATACAGTTAGCGATTTATGAGGTTCCACCTGAAACTGTTTTTAATTCTTGGGGATACGGAACAGCTTTATAGGGAAGCCAACACCGTTACTCATAAGTTCTGCCTCGCAGTAATATCCTTCAGAGAGACATGAATCCCTGCTTCTCATCTTCCTCTCCATGAAGTCTGTATGTTGGCTTGTCCGTAGCAAGCTACTGCATATATGAAAAGAGAAGAAGGCTAATTATATGTAAGTTACTCTTAATGGAATATTGTTCTACTGAACCATAATTCCCCAAAGAGAGATAAGGCTGGTCTCGTTTCTTAGTACCAATTATCTACAGAAAGTGAATGTTTACTTTTCTATCTACAGAAAGCGAATGTTTACTTTTCTAACCACAGAAAGTGAATGAATACTTTTCTAACTACGGAAAGTGAATGTATACTTTTCTTAGTACAAAAAGTGAATGTACACTTTTCTTCCAAAATTTACTTTAGGAGTTGGAAAACCAATTAGCGTCCCTTCTCTTGAGTTATTGGAGAAAATTTAAAGAATTTTTCACAGGATCTTATCAGTGTATATTCCAGAATAATACTGTCTCATCTTCCTTTTTGCAACTCGGACGAGGATGTGTTGTGAGAAAGTTTCAATTTTTGGGACTAACTCTTTTAATCATTTCCTTACTTTTGCTGATTTGTCAAAAAGCTCTCAATTTTTTGCATATTTCTAACCTACTTTTATCTAGCTCTATTAACTCATATTTTGAAGGTGACTTCTCCAGACGCCTTAATCACTGTTTAGATTTTTGCACATAATTCTATTAGCTATTACCCGCAGGTAATTATATTGGCAACTAATCGGCTCGTTATCATGTCGTTCTTATGAATAACGTACATATTAGTTTCGTTGTAAAGTATTCATATGATGCTCTCGTCTTTGGCGAATATTTGGAATCGTCAAACAATACAGTCACCAAAACTGTCAACACAATAATCAAAAAACAAAAACAAAAACAAAAAACAGAATAAGGGGTGATCAATGAATAAATTGCTTCTCTCATCTTTTTTGTGTAGTAATCACTGAAAAGTCCGAATTAAAAAAAACAAACAAACAAAAAGACAAAAGCAAAACAAACATACGTGTGGATGCTACCAAGAACAATCTAAGGGGACAATTTAGCAAACTGAACTCCCCACAGGAAACCTATTGGGGGTTTTCGAAGAAAAAAAAAACGAGAAATTTTGTAGACTTGATGGAGAGTAAATATTTAAATTTTCTGCCTTCCGTGTTCACCGGTCCAGCGTGCACGTGCTGTACATAAATACATACCCAGACAACCAGACTGACTCAAAAATTGGAGAAACTTAAGTTTGGGTTAACAGTTTATAATTTATACATCAGACCAAATAACAGGTACAGAATATATTTTTATATTTACATAAATGAAAATCCATAAAATACTTTCGCCAATCACTTATTAATCGGCCACAAACTTTTATTTTAATTATTACTAATTTTAGTCTGGATATCTTGAAAGAAGTTTCCTCCGGGCAATATTGGATGGATCATATTTTAATTAATTTATTATTTCTCGCTTCGCAGATCTTGAAGAAAATTTATTGAAGACTTCGCAGAATAGACGAACAAGCTACTGTCAGCCAAGAATTGCAACGAAGACAGACACTCTCTCCTTGTCAGAATCGATCCATATTGACCATAATAAACTTGAAATAACTCTCAGTTTTATTTGCTGCATGGGCAGCTTTTCTATTAGGAGACCGTTATCCAAAACTACCATCAAAGGTTTCTCTAGTTTTTAAGTTGGTCTGGCTTGCTTGCTGTGTATGTATGTACGTATCACGCGTACAGGCCGCACCATAAGAGTTAAATAGATGAAATAGAATTCACCTTTTATCATGGCTGGAAAAAAATTTTCTCTTTGTTTTTTGAAAACTTCCCCATAATAGGTTATTAGTGGCCGTTGAATTTTCAATGTAAATTTATGCTAAATTGATTTCTTAGTTCGTCTCTGACTGCATTCACGCTTGTGTTTCTTCCTTTAAATGCAAATATTTCTAGTAATCCATGCCCCCCAAAAGGCAAGAAAAGTAACTTATTCATTGATCATCCCCTTTTCTTTGAACGCAGCATGCTGCCAAAGATGACGGTCACACAACTGTTTCTGTTGATTGGCAAACCGGACCTGTTGAAATTATTGTTGAGGGCAGGACCCACAGAAAATATAAATTTATATAACTCATCACCACGAACCCAAATCCGTCATGGAAATGGACGTCTGTTATCAGTGAGACCTCAATCATTATTTCCAGAATTATTTATGGCTCAGGATTCAGAATCCTCGCGATGACACGAAGCGTTATTTCTGATCAGTAACTGTCAGGTGAGAAGATGTTGATATTCATATTCGGATATCAGCGGCTGTCGTTCTGCGTCTGCGTGAATCATTATCTTTAGTCGACATCTCCGATCGACTCCAGCGCTGAGCGTACCCTTGATTAAAATGTAATAGCCAGATAGCATTAGTCAAAATGCACATATCCCCTTTTAACGAGCCACACGCGAACAGGTGTAGTCGCAATAAAAAAAAATCTACCCTAACACGAATTCATACAGGGTGATCCAGAATTGGACGCTGATTTTGATCTTTTTTTCCGGGACAAATGATTCAATTGTTATAACCAATATGTTAAAAAAGAAAAGTGACAGCAATTATGGGCAGAGCCTCAATCAACAATCACTTTATCATCATCATTCTCCTGTTACCGTCCGTCGATTTTTCTAACTTTCTATGATGCACCAGACTACAGTTTTTTTTCTCTGATATATTGTGCTGTCTTATAAACATTCCATGTGAGGTTGAGAATGATTCTCACATTTGCATGTTGTATGGTTCTCAGTTTGAGGTTCAATCTTTTGGTTCGATTCCATGGTTCAGCTCCCTAGGTGACTATCGGTGGGATACATTGATGGCTTACCCGTCTTTTCAGGACTAGCACGACCTTTTTGTTCTTGAAAATTAAGCTTGCTTATCTGAAGGATTGCCAACCAAGTGTGATTAACCACTTGATTTCTTTTTCTTTTGATGACTTCATGGAGACTCGCTGTCCTAGGTATGTGTATTGGTCTACTTTTTCCAGTTCCCAACTGGCAATAAATGGTTGGGTGCTCTTTGAACAGTTTCCATGACTTTCGCTATTGAGACATCAGTCACTGGAGCCCCTCTCCCCAGACCCCCAAACTAACAAAAAACCGGAAACTAAAACCACCAAACAGATCCACACACACAAGCACACAAACACACACACACACTCACACACATACACACACACACACACACGAGCGAGTAAAAGATATAGACTCGCACCTTGAAAAATAAAAAAAAACAAAAACGAAAGACTGATGACAGACACACGCACAAACCAAGACAAAAATACCCCCATACAAAAGCAAAAAAACCCCCCAAAAAACAAAAAAAAAACAAACAAGCAAACAAAGAGGCAGTATTCTGAAAGAATCGAAACGTTCTGTTGATTTGGCAACAGGCTGTAATTATCCGCGTAATTTTAACTTCGAAATACGTCAAGAAAACAGATCTCTTATTTTGATTATTGTTTATTCTACATGCGTTGTTTTGAGATTACACTTTCCAAACATTTCCCTTAATTATTTATAACGTTCAAAATGTAAACAAGCAATAATCAAGCTTACACAATGTCTCTTAAAGTAAGAGAAAATAATTTTACAATTCTATAATTTTCTGGAAATTTACCAAACGTAAGTCTCGATCGATGTATCTAAATTCCAGACAAAAAGCAATTTTTTAAAGAGCTACGCAATATTTCATGTAACTGTATCAATCATTTATAGCTATCATGAAATGAAAACTACAAAATATTGCATTTTGGTGAAAAAAAATGTCACTTTCATTGGCTTAGTTTTTAGAGTACAAACGCAAAATCATATCCGTATCCAGATCATAGTTCCTTCTTAGCTGTCCGCATGTCAGCGTACAATAAGGAAATTGATGTGCATAGAAAAATATAAAATTCTGTAGATGGCTTACCGGGCTTTTATTGAAAATAGTATTGATTCCCTGTTTCGAATTGAAAAGTGTGAACATACTTTTGTCACAGGAAAAATGCACGACATTGGAACACATCATGTATATCCACTGAGTACCAAAAAATAGGGGGAACATTCATTAAGACTATAGGCAATCTAATCTCTTTTATACAACAATATTTGTTGACAATGACTAAGAATGATAAGGATAGACCTACCGTCAGGCTAAAATGACTACAAGTACAATATAGCGCATTCATTTTTCTATTTCAGACACAAACACAAAGAGAAGTGAAAAGGTGGCTCTTCTATAGAGAAAAAAGTTCTTGATATTCAGATTGAAAAACTTAAATCGTATAGTCTGCAATTTGCTACGATTTAGATAAACTGATGAGCAAAATCATCATGACCACCTGACTGATAAATCATTATGACGATCTGACTTAAAAAGGGCCTAAAAGGTTTGCATACGTACTCTTATAGGTCGGTGACCATATATATATATATATATATATATATATATATATATATATATATATATATATATATATATGAATGACTTATACATATATGCAGGAATAGAACCCAGACCAATAAGGTAGGCCCTTTTTTGCATTAGAAACAACAGTGCAGACATTGGCAGTGGATTCACAAAATGAAAAGAAATGAGATAAAGCGGTTATTTTGTCCTTTGCTTTTCCGTCAGGCTGTTGGAAACAATGGTGGAGAGTGATGCTACGCTGAAGCAGCAACCTCATTGGTCACTGGTTCGATTCCAGCAACAGCTCCATCTTTCTTCAATTATTTATTCTATTAACGCTGTCTAGGCCTAGTGGCTCATTTTCTGCGTAGCAACGGTAGGTTGTTCCCAATAATATAGTGCACAGATATTCTTTTAGATATCAGGTATCCATTTTTGAGTAATATACATGGATGTACGTAGAAAGTTCATAGAAAATGTACACCTATTTACAGGCTTTTTATATCACCAATATCGAGAATTCTTCATTCGTTGATAACACAACCCTAAAAAAATAACAACTATCTCTCTTCCTCTTTCTCTCTCTCTCTATCTATATATATCTCAATCAATCTATCCATTTCTATGTATATATATGTGTGTGCGTATTTATATCAATCAAGCATTAATTCGTATAGAATATACCTTATCGTATATCTATCATCGTATTATCGCATATGCATATATATATATATATTTTTTTATGTGCGTGTGTGTTTATAAATATACATTTTTGCATGTAAATAATCATACACTCACGTACATGTATACACGTGCACACACATATACGTGTATATATAAATATATACCTTCGTTTAGTATCACTGATATGCATCACAATTGCACCAGCAACACTTATAAAAGATGTACACGCTCACACGCACACTCACACAAAAGTTTTGAAAATACAGCAAACACGAATTCTTAGGAATGTGTGCACACGGATCGTGGATAAAAAAAGCAACCGCCCACAAAAAACAGCCTCCCCAAGTCTCAATGAATCGTTCAACATAGAAGACAGCATAGAACAAGATGCAACTTTTGTTTCACCGTCACCCAACAGGTAAATAAAAAGATAAATAGATAAAATGGATGGAAAAAAAAACAACAACAAAAAAAACGTTTCTACTTCTCTTTCTTTTTCATCTATTGGTGCGTTTTGCTGGGGCTCCTCCCCATGCACACACGCACGTGCATGCTAGATATAATTTGTCCAAGAAAAAAAACAAAAACACTGAGTATATAGGTAATCTAACGAGACGTTTTCAGAGTGACTGCAAAAAGACATTACTAGATAAATAGGGGAAAGATCCTGACGTAGATAAACAATGGTAATTACTATTTCTTATACCACCTTCTCTTTGTGCTTGACAATAGTCATCGTTTTTTTTTTTTTTTTTTTACTGTGCAGTCTTTGTATTTCAACATTGAATTCTTTTTGTTCTTGTTCTTGGTGTTCTTTTTTGTTATTGTTCTTACTGCTATTTTGGTTCTCGTTCTATTCTTCTTCTGGGAGAGCACTTAGAAATCCACCATCCATCTGTGTCATTTTGAAACAGATCCCTTAATAATTCATATCTTCTTATAACGCAACAAAAAATGGGTATCACTTCTTCTTTTGAAAAGAGACTTATTATCCATTACCGAATTTATGCTCGGTTCTTTCAAAAAAAAAAAACACCATTATACACCATTTTGGAGTGTACTTGCAAAAAATCTTCTTCTTCTTCTTCTTCTTCTCTCTCCTTCTTTTTCTTCTTCTTCTTCTCTCTCCTTCTCCTTCTTCTTCTTCTTCTCTCTCCTTCTTCTTCTTCTTCTTCTCTCTCCTTCTCCTTCTCCTTCTTATCTCTCCTTCTTCTTCTTATCTCTCTTTCTTCTTCTTCTTCTCCTTCTTATCTCTCCTTCTTCTTCTTATCTCTCTTTCTTCTTCTTCTTCTCCTTCTTATCTCTCCTTCTTCTTCTTATCTCTCTTTCTTCTTCTTCTTCTTCTTCTTCTTCTTCTTCTTCTTCTTTTTCTCTCCCCTTCTTCTTCTTCTCTCTCCTTCATACTGATTTCTTAATTTTCTCGTTCTGCTTCTTTTTCATTCAAATTTCTCACCACCTTCAACCTCGTTTCTCTATTATCCTTATATTTTCTTTTTTCTTACTCTCTTTTCGTTCCCCTCCTCGTTCTCTTGGCGTCTTCTATTCGCCAGTTATTCCTCTGCTTATTTCGTCAGGTCACATTCTGTATCCTCTTCCCATCTCTCAACCGTCACTTTTATCCACCTCCTACTCTCTCTTCCTTCTCGTCAACTCCCAATCTCCCAATTCCCTTCATCATTATGCTCGCTTTCCCCCTCTGTAACCTCTTAATATCCCTTTTCCTTTCTTCTCTCTCCCCCCTCATCCTTCTTTCAGATAAATTACATTTCTTCTCTCTCATGTCTTTCATTCCATTTCTCTTCCTTTCTTCTCTCTTCTCATCTTTCTTTACACATATTCTATCTCTTTCCTCTCCCATAAAAACACTTCTTGATCTTATCGTATTCGTTCTTCCTATTAGCCTATGCACATGATATAAGCAAACCAATAAAAAAACAAAAACAACTCTAGCCCTTGAATGGAAGACACTGGACCGACCGTGTAGCAATTTTCAAGATCAGGCAACAATCTATCGATTCAACCAATACGGACGGCCGCGATTTGATTAGCGTCATATGTCCAAACGTAGACATCTCCATAAATTGGTTTCGTCGATGGATGCGTACGTCACTAGGTGCCACTTCATGGCACGGTCTTCTGTCAGTGACAGTGACGTGCTTGGTCGCTCGTGAACTAGTTGGACTTCGTAATTCTGATAGAGGGAAGTTTTATACCAAGCCTTTAAGAGCGAAGAAGGGTGACTAACAAAAAGAAAAAAACAAAACAAAACAAGGGTTGCTAGAAAAAAAAGTAGTTACAGAAAACTCTTTCTCTATAAACCCCACACGAGCATACACGCACAATAACGTACACACACGTACACACGAAAACATACGTATAGTGCAAGTATATACATATACGCACATTTGCGATTCCTCATCTTCGAAACCATAAAAGTATTCTTCTTTTTCATCTACGACTTTCAAGATTTTGTGTTTTATAGGTCTATCGTTATTGGAAATGTGATGGGTCTCCTTTCAAGGGGGATAGGAACTTCAAGGAAGCTGTAGCTACCAGAAAGAGACAGTTGAAAATTTATGGGTTCATGATGAGGGGGGAAGGTTCGGAGAACCTAGCGTCAACAGGTTGAATTTGAGAGCAACAGAGGCAGGGGTAGACAGCGGGTAGCCATCTTGACGAATTAGTGTGAATAGATGGCGGAACGAATACCAGGGAGAGAAAAGAGTTGTAAAAAGTGACAAAAGAAAGAAAACTGTAGATAGTTAGGATAAACCATGTCCCTGGAAAGACATGGCGAATAAATCATGGAGAAAGATAGATTGAGATAGATAGATAGATAGATAGATAGATAGAGAGAGAGAGAGAGAGAGAGAGAGAGAGAGAGAGAGAGAGAGAGGGGGGGGGTAATAGTGTTTATTGCCTTGTTTTTAATATTCAAATTTATTGTTATCAAAGTTGCTCCAACCTTTTCCTCTTCCATCTCATTGGCGATGGAATCGGAGACACGAATCGGGGCTGTTTACGTTCACTTATCACAAGTGCAGTCGGGAGATACATGAATCCATCTCCAGCCACCTATGAGTAAAATAGTACTAGCTTGATAGTATTATGCCTTGAACTGTTCTACGAGGCGATCTAGAGGTGCTCCAGGCTGCGCAAAGCAGTTGGAAAATGAAGTAGTTGGATTATTGTGAAAATTCGTTGTTACCTGTGAAAAAAATTAACAGATAATATTTGAATTTTTATGAGATAATTTAAGAAAAAAAATTACTAAGACTCAATGGTTCACTTCTTCAAAGCTGTTAATAGTGTAAATAAATGTTTACGTCCCATCAATTTCATCTAAAGTTTTATTGCAAAGTAACTGGACTCGTTAAAATGGAAGAGTCGATTGTTTCGAATGGTGGGTAGGAGCTATTTTTACATAGGAAATTGTTACCGTTAAGTGGAAGTGTTCATCGTTACAGACTGAAAAACAGAATATTGTCCATTATATGGATAGTAGTGCAGATCATAACAATAACCTCTGCCACAACAATTATCATTAATGTAATTATTAGCAGTGTTTTTGCCAATGGATTTGATTATGTTCGTTATTTTCTAATCATCTGATTCTACTAGACTTATCATGGGGAGATGGTGACAGCAGTCGCAGTATTTCGTCTGTCCGTTTTATTCTCTAATTATCTTATTTGAGCAATGTATTTCAAACCCACTTCAGACTGGCTAAGCCCTTTGAGACTTCACCAGAGCTACGGCAGTCGTACATTTCAAAAGCCAGCTTCAATGGTGATATCAGTACTGATCTAGGAAAGCAAACCGTTTAGTTTGCATCAAGGAAGAAAGATATTTCGCTCAGTTGGTCACTTTCGCTCTTCAGACATTATCACCTAAAGGGTGCGTACATAAGGCTTCATACGCTGGATTATAGTAAGTGAAATTTGCATACCATTTCTTTTATCCACATTTTTAGTAATTCATCAATTATTTTTCACAAGGCTCTGTGGTGGATTATCTAACACCTGAACATGCAAGCTGAGTTTTAGTAAACAGAATCTTGCGATTGCTTTACGAAGTTCTAAAAGCATTACTTCTAAATGTTTTAATGTTTGGAGCCGAATTTAAATACACAAAAACAAAATAGCATTTGTAGTGTCCCAAATATGTAAAAAGTACCGGCGTTCAAGCCGACTCTTTATTCAAGTAATTTTCCCTAATGGATCATGTTAGTCCGTTCAGACACTCTGATGGACGCAGTACTGGCTTTTGGAGGGCAATCGACTGATCCAGCGAAGATTAGACTAAATCAGAAATTGACATCTTCGATTTGGGATCAACTTGAACGTTAGCATATGCAGTACATGCAAAAGTATTGAGATACCATCAAAATTACTCACGTTAAACACACGAATTTTTTCCGCCTTCAGACCCTTTCTAGCTCCCTAAACGTTGGCCTACTCAACCTTATAATTAACCCACGACTCACAAGACTGAATGATTGTTTGCGTGTGGATAGTGCTCTTGAAGTTCATGCCTTTTCTATCAAATCGAAAATTTTGATGAAACTGAACGAATTGATATTGGAATATTTTCTGGTTGTCTTTGCTCGTCGATACCAATCACTGTCGCAGCTGTGCAGTTAACTGTGCTTAAGTCAACGAGGTTTGCCGATTTATCAGTGAAGAGTCGACCTATCTTTCTTAACACTAGCAGTCGTTCGAAAGGTGAAACAACAAGTAAGGTGAATCGAGATAGTCACGAATCTTTATCAGACTTTTAAACTTGGAGCAGACAGATTATGAAGACAAGAAAAAAAAAAAGACTAACGGAAGAATATTAATGTCTCAGCGTGTCTACCATACTGATCACGAACGATCTCGTTTATCACACAACTGACTGCTCACCGTGACGTTGGCGCATCAGAAACCAGCGTGTGCTTTGCAGAACCTTGAGCAAGGCATCAAGCTTTCGGTTTTGGGGGTGGGTAAGCAAACTAAATTTCGGATTTGTTTATTTTTTTTTGCAAATATACAATTTGTATCCTTGATCTTTCGAAGAAGACTAGGAGAATGAACGAGAGTTAGATATAGACATCATATTGTCGAGGATTTCGAAATAATTGATTCAGAGATGAACATTTTTTTTTCTATTTTATTAAACGCATAACACAGACACACAGACACACACACAAACACACACACACACACACATATATATATATATATATATATATATATATATATATATATATATATATATTATATATTAAACTAATGGTATGCTGGGTGTTTTTTAAATGCTTTTTATGGTTTTATGGCCATGAATCTTTCCTTTAACCATGATTACTAAGCCATTTCTTCAGCTGATTTAAAAGAAAGACAAGCGTGAATATTTTCAGACACAAAGTAAGGGACCAATCTAGCGTAAAATTACATTGTGAATTGGACTCTTAACTGAAAAATTTTCTGATGGGATAATTTTCAAAATTGAAATTTCATACGCTTAGGGCTGAGCAAAATCTGGCTAGATATAAATGTCAGAACACGTGAATCAGTCTGTTGTGGGTAGCCGTGAATAACTTAAATTTACGGTCAATAGAAAGTAAAGAAACTTATTGTACAACTATACGAGGCAAAATTTAATAAAATCAACTTGAAATTTGGACTAAAGTCGCTTGAAGATAAGAACTGATAGTTTCAAACTACTATTTAGTCTGATTTTTTCAAGTCTCAAATGGAATAAAGAATATCAGATGGAATAAACAATATTTTTTGTCGATTCTTTCACAGTTCAATGATTTGAACTAATTCAGATAAGAACTAATCTTGCCTGAAAAAGAAAAATTTATACACACACATACATACAATATATATATATATATATATGTATATATATATGCAATGCTACCAATATTTATTGTGGAAATTAGCATGGATCCTGAGTGCAACTTCAGTCACCTGTTTCCCAATATCTGCTTACACAATTTTCGTAATTTTCTTCAGTATATATATATATATATATATATATATATATATATATATATATATATATATATATAAAGGCAATACTGTTACCATGAGAAGTTAGGCTTGTGAAACATCATTTGCTTGAAAGCAATTGATCTGGCCTTCTAATTGATATCTGTTCATTTCCAACCAATGAAAAGTCTCCGAAAAAATCTTAGAAACAAACGCCTTGCAATGGTGTTTTGTCTCTGCGGATGAAATCCCTAGAAAGACTTGAGAGTTAAAAGTTTTAGCGCAAAATCCACAAATTATAAAGGTGAGGCCATTTCTCCATCCTGTTTTATCGCAGTACATTAAGAGATTGAATCGATCCATCTTTTTCAAGCTTCAATGGAGACCATTTCGGAAAGAATCGTCTGCTATTGACGTCATCCAGACGTATGCACGTTTATGGCCAGGAGCACAGAATTAATGTGTCTCATCATCCCATTGATTTTACGATCTTGTAAAGTATCTTTGGTTAAGCTCTTATCGATTCTTTGATACAGACTTTTTTGTTACTACCTTACATGTATTTTTTCTAGAATATATATATATATATATATATATATATATATATATATATATATATATATATATATATATATCAGACGCTAGCTGATCCTTAATTGAATAGGACAATATAGTAGAGATGTCTTTGATCGACCTGGACGTGATGAAATATTTATGACTACGACCTTTCGTATATGGATCGAAAATTCGCTCTTTCTTCAAAAAAGGTATAAACCTTATTGATTGAAACATTAATAATCTGAAAAGTATCTTGTATATTCGCACATACGTAAATTACAAATATACAAAATCATGGAGAAAGAATTTCAAATATATAAACATATATGTATATATATGTATGTGTGTGTGCGTGTGTTAGTGTGAGTGTATCTATAAAGAATTTTTGTTTGGTGACTATCGTCGATAATAATTTCCGGTAAGTAGACGCTTTCAGACCTGCAACGACAAACGATTTTCTTCCAATCTACCGGGCTTGACTGTATTGTTCAAATCATATCACCGTGCAAGTAAGCAAACAAAAAATGCATTAGTCAAAGTCGATATTTACCTGGGCATATTACGTTACTTCTATTGACCCCCCGTCTCATTCAATTGATTCGCTCAAAGTACTGTGATGTCTACACGCCTTGAGCGCTCACCTAGACTCTTTCACTGACAATTGTTACGCTTGGATTGAGTCTTGAAAGAATCTTAAACAGACATGTTCGCTGAATTGAACGGTGTAGAGGTCTGGGGCCTGCTGCTTGAGATTAAAAAAATGTTGGCGCCGGTTGAGGCAAAAACTTGCTTGCTTGGTAATTTACTTGATTGCTCTAACTTTTCTGCGAGATTTTCTCCCTGTCTTTCCACCAATGGGGTTTTCGGATAATGTGATTCATATCTGCGCGATTACATGAATAAGTGAAGGATATTATCCTTCATTACGCGTACACGTTTAACCACAAAACGAATTCATGCATTTGAACGTTGACATGAACACGTAGTGTTTTCGTTTCCTCTTTTGGTGTGTTATTTATCTACGTATGTATGTAAGCATTTCTTTCTCTGACTCCCTCTCTCTTCTCTCTCTCTCTCTCTCTCTCTCTATATATATATATATATCATGAAAAACATCTTGAATGCTAAATTCGAGAATTTGACTTGCAGAATGACTAGCTAAGTTAAAATTTCCAAGCTAACTTTTACTTTTATACAGTGTGACGATTCATCAATCTTGTTTTATAACAGAATGAAATTGATTTCATGAACATATGTAATATTTTTGGTGTTGCTCTAATTGATTTGATATTGAAGACTTTCTCATCACACTAAGCACAATTCTTTTATTTTTTCTGCGTTTCGTTGAATATATATATATATATATATATATGTATATATATATATATATATATATGCGTGTGTGTGTATGTATCGGCAGTGATCATTACGCAGGTGAGCAAAGAAAAACTGCATTAGATAGCCTCGATATTTACCTGTACGTATATTCGACTGATACCTGCAATCAATCAATTTGTTGATAAGAGGGTAAATCGATTTATATATGCCAGGGCTTTTTTTCTTTTGGGACAATTGACAATTTTCTCTTAATCTACTGAATTTTACTTTGCTGCTAGAATTAAATCACTACAGGAGTAAGCAAACGTAGATATTTTCTTGTACGTATTACGTTTCGTCTTATTCGATTTAGTTACTGAAAAGTATGTACAGTGATGTCTACATGAAATGAGCGCTAACCTCGACTTTTCACTGACAATTTTTACGCTTGGGTTGAATCTTGAAACAAACTTAAACAAACAAGATACTGCATTGCATGGCCTCAGAACTTTATAGCCTCTTGCTTTGAAAAAAAATGTTGGCAAAGATTGGGGTAAAAACATGTTGGCTTGTTAATTTAGTTGATTGCTTGAACACTTTTTCTTCCAGCCTTGCAACCTGCGGGATTTTTGGGTGATGTGATTCATATATGCACAATTACTTAAATGGGTTAAGGGGATTATCTCCTATCACACATACACGTTCAACTGCAAAACAAACGTATGTGTCTATTTATCTGCTCATTTGAGTTTCTATGCTTCTGCATACAACTCAGAAAACCTTGAAACTATTTTAATTCACATTCTTATAGGCTCTCTCTCTCTTTTTCTCTAATATATATCTAATATATATATATATGTCATATATATAATTACATATATATATATATATATATATATATATATATATATATATATGTATATGTTTGTGTGTGTGTGAGAGTTGTTTAGGTCATGAAAAGAAGGATTCCAACACATAGTTTTCATGAAAACATCGGCGAAGACATAAAGCAATTTGAGAAAAGATTCTCACATTAAATAGCAACCTAAGTCAGTACTACATTGGATTTTCAAATTGTACAAAGTCCCTATACTTTTGGGTAGCACTGCACCTGCATCCAATCAGTTGATTGAGAAGTTCTAATTTACAGAACGAACATTCCATGGCTGATCTCTGCACTCTCTTCTTTTTCATGATTGAAGCCATTCCTACATTTTGTTCTATCATAACGCAACAGGCAAAGAAATTGATCATATTTTTCAAGCTTCATTGAAGCCTATTTTCGGAAGAGTCGTCTGCTATTGACGTCACTCACACGAACACACAATCATGATCAGGAGTAAAAATCAATGTCTGTTACCAACTTAGAAACAGCCAACATTCCCCAAAACTAACCTAACACATATCATCCAATGATAACATGATGACTTTAAAAAAAAAATTTTTTCTCGAACGCGTAATCTACATCGTATCTTTAGAAGTAGTCCCATAGAGTGATTTCAAGAAAGGTACTGGCCTGAATGAATAATGACGAAAGTCCTTGTTACATTAGGTTCGCTCTCTGTACGGTATCCTTGGCTAAAATACTACATATAACTCGCTTTGAATTAGCTGATCAGTCAATCTAACTAAAATTTGTTTCAAATTGTTTTCTTAATTCATGAAGTATTTTGGAAAGAAACAAAACAAAACAAAACCTAAGAAGTCGATACCTTGTTAAGGTGGGTCGCATAAGAGGATGTAATCTTCAGAATGACAAGCAAAATAAACACTTTATAGCTAAACTGTGATCTTTAAAAGGTGAAGCCATCTCTTCATCGTGTTTTACCACAGCACATTAAGAGATTGAATTGGCTCATCTTTTTTTAACTTCAATGAATACGATTTCGGAAAGAATCGTCTGCTATTGACGTCACCCAGACTAACACACATTCATGATCAGGAGAAAAAATGTTTGTCATCACTTTTAAAAAGAAAGCCAACATACTATTGGTTTTATCATATTGTATAGTATCTTTGGTTAAGCTCTTATCGATTCTTTGAGAGAGACTTTTTTTAAAACTGCTTCACGAATTCTTTAAAAAAAATTTGTAAGATCCTTAGATGGTAGGATTTTTTAATATCAGGCATTAAGCCTATCCTTCATTGACTAAGACAAATTTATAAAGATGACTCCGATCAACCTGAAACACCATAGAATACTATGACTAGCCAGAAAAAGTATGACCTTTTAAATAATGAATGATATTTTTTAAAGAAAAAATTAAATTGGATATTTAGTTAATGTAAATGATGATACCTTGGGCAGTATTTTGCATTTGTTTATAATACCACAAATAAGGCAAAACCTGATCTACAGTCAGCCAGGTGTCTAACGACTAACTTAATGAAAATTTACACTCAACCTACAACTAGTTTGATACTAATATAACTTTGATACTAAAATTTGCTGCAATGATAATATACTTGAAAAATAAAATAAGAAGTACAATGGAAAGGTCACAAGAGAGCTAGAGTCCAACACACAAATGGCAATGGGCTAGTAATGTTGCAAAAATAGCAGACAAGTGCTTGGCTTCACGACTCACAATGTGGATCCCTAGAAATCTAATGCAGAACCGAGTCCGGCTGAATATTGAAATGGCAATACGAACTGGACTGGTTCAGAGAGTATTGGCTCATTGACGCCCACCATAGAGGGGTGTTGCGAATCCTGGTGAGGGCCTATGTTCAACAATGGATGTCACAAGATTAATGATGATGAAATACTCAGATACAGAACATCTTAGACTATAGTCATGATCCCCACTCCTCCTTGTGACCTATACAATCAAACCTCCCACCTAAAAGAATACCTTTATGAACCATTCCGCCCATAAGCTCATTATAACCACCACTTTGACCAAAAATATACCCTTAAAACACTGTAAACGATTCCGTCTTGGGTGAGAAACTGTTTTTCAATCAGCCCTAACAAAGGGAAGGGGGCAATCCTTTCCTCTGACAAGTTGAATAAAATACCGCATAAAAAACTTTTTCCTGAGATCTATTGTTTATTTCATATATATATATATATATATATATATATATATATATATATATATATATATATATATAAGGAATATTTGCATTCCGACTATCACCGATGACAACTTGCACTAAGTGGACAGTTTTAGCGATTTTCCTCTAATATACGAGCTTGACAGCGCGGTTCCATTTACACTTTCATGCGAATTAGCACAAAAAAGGAATAGAATACATAGAATTTTACCTATACGTATTGCTTTTCTTTCGTTGAACCAACCCTGTCTCTTATTTAATTGATTTGCACGAGAGAAGGTACAGCGATATCTACACGCCCTGAGCGTTCACCTAGAGTCTTTCACTAACAATTGTTACGCTTTGATTGAATCTTGGAGCACTCTTGAACAGGCAGGTACTGAATTGGACGGACTTTTGTAGCCTGACGCGTGAAACTAAAAAAAAAAAAGAAAAAAGAAAAAGAGAAATGGCACCGGTAAGGGTGAAAAACATCCTGGCTTTGTTATTCAGTTGATTCTTCAAACTTTTTCCGACAGATTTTCTGCCTGTCTTTCCACCAGCGCGTTCTTTGATGATGTGATTTATATTTGTTCAATTATATATATATATATATATGTGTGTGTGTGTGTGTGTGTGTAAAGGATATTATCCTTCGATATCAATACACGTTAAACTGCAAAATGGACTCTTACGTAATGACTTTACATTGTTATAAACAAACACTCTTTCCTTATTCTCTATACTATCTATCTATCTATCGATCTATCTACGTTGTGTTTCACGCTTGTTCCGTCTGATAATATCAAAGAGGAACTGGATACTAGTTTAATTGGTATTGAATTCATATATATATATATATATATATATATATATATATATATATATATATATATATATGTGTGTGTGTGTGTGTGTGTGTGTGTAGCTTAGGCTGATTGAATTCGACCATCAAGGAATAATATATTAAAAAACGTAGTTTCCACCGCATTTCCCGATGTAGTCCCTTTGGGCATACGTGGAACAATTTTAGGAAACCCTTGAAACTTTGGAGTAACACATCATTTGGTTTGAATTGATCAGTCAATTCAATTGATATCAGTTTTTTGAAAAATAAATATAGAAGCCCTACTAGGGTGGTCAATCTCTGTGAATGTAATCTCCAGAACAACTAGCTAGGTAAAATCTTTATAGCTGAACTCTGCAATCTTTAAAAGACGAAGCCATTCCTCCACGGTACATTGAGAGATCCAATCGATTCATCTTTTTCAAGCTTCGATGAATACCATTTCAGAAAGAGTCGTCTGTTATTGACGTCAACCAGACGAGTCCCTAACTATGATCAGGAGCGAAAGTTGACGTATGGCATCATCTTGAAAAAAAAAACGAAACCCCCAAAACCACCAAAAAGAATCAAAACAAAAACAAACAAAAAAACATCCACACATACCATTGATTTTATGATCTTGTATAATATTTTAATGCAACTCTCATCGATTATTTGGTAAAGGTTTTTTTTTACTAACGTAAGCGCAATTTCTACTTACTTTTTTAACATTTTGTTGTATTTTTAAATATCAGACTTTTGCCCTCCTTTCCTCCCTCGACTAGTTTGGGAAATTAACCCATGAAAGAATGACCCCAGCACATAGTTTCATTCGCGTTCTGAAAGACAACAGTTTGTGAGTCTAACCTGATAACTATATCTAAATATATAAAGATAAATCCTAGCACAGATAAAAAAAATACAAATGGACTAATAAAGATATGAACAGAATTATAGCTAGATAGATAAGTACGTAAATAGATGTATGGGTGTGTGAATGTTCCACCTTGCGGTGTTTAACTGAGAGCTTTGGTTGTCTTTTTCATTGTACCTCACCAGAAGTCCCAGGGCCTCAAATCCAATTGATATACCAATTACCGGCTTCAAATCTCAAATTTTGCACAAATCTACTTATTTGACTAACAGTGTGGTTTTCCCTCTCTTTTTCCTGTAACAATTGATGCTTCCAGATGGAGGTTACAATTTTGTTGATAAAAATATCTCCAGCCCACCATTTAAAACAATAGACTCTTCCAATAAAACATTTTTTTTCCTAAAATAAATCATTACGTGGAATACCTAGTAATGATATAAATATAAATATATACACCGTGCAATAGAATTGCATCGTGAAAAAAAGGCCTCAGCCCGATATAAAATCGCTTGTGTGCGCGCATGAATGCATTCTGTATTTACTGGAGTATAACGAGCAAACTTTACCGGTAGTTTTGGAACTTGGTTTGCTATTGATGCATCTTCAAATCAAATCGATGGAGCAGGATTCAAACATTTACTCTGTATTATAACCATGGAAAAAAATGTGTTTTCTTAAAATCACCCTCCCCAATGACTTTTTAGTTGGACTTCAGTTTAGAATGTAAGCTTATGCTAAATCGACCCTTAGTTTGTGTCTACGCTTGTTTGTTTTTTTTTAAAAATTTGAACATTTATAGAGATCAACCCCTTCAACAAAAGGCAAGAGAAATAACTTATTCATTTATCCCTTACACCTGCCATGTTTTAATTGATCATCCCCAACGTGTTGCTCACATCACTGTTTTTTTTATTGAGTGACTATCCAGACTTGCTTTTCATTATATTTTTTCGAAAGCTTTTGTTCCTGTTTGTAATTAAATGCTACCGAAGCCTTTTTGTGTTTATTCAGAGGTTGAAGATTAAATTCAAGCAAAGTATCAGTAGGGATTTTTTTTAATTACATTTCAAAATCTGTTTTCTTTTCAGGGAAGAAATCAGTCAATAATTAAGTTGTATTCCAAAGCAGCTGAAACATAACCTTTTTTTTTCTCAATCTTCGTGACACTGACCTACTTAAATTGTTTCTCAACAACGAGAATTTAATTTCAGCTTTCAATTTCTTTGAATGAAAATTCGACACGCAGATTTTCGCGTCGACCGCAAATTTATTTTTACCCCCCCCCCCCCCCGCTCCTCCAAAATATCACGTTTCGATTTTGATCTCTGTGATGGGAATAATGATGCTTTTCTTCAATCACTGATTTGAACAAAGAATAATAATGGGTTGGATGATATTCACTGTAAATGGATATAAAATTCCTCTACTGTCATGAGTAGAGAAAGTATTCTATGAGAGAGTGGAATTCTTGTTTTGCTATCAATTCTGTTATTCACCAAATTATATCGCGTCAGTCATATAAGACCGATGTCAAATTTTCTGGTAAGGAACCTGAATAAATACTGGTCTGTTTAGTCACTTAATAGAAATCGTCACGCGACCGATAATTTTTGGTATCATGCCATGTTTTGGGCGATCAATCAGAATTTTGATACAGGGGTGATCAACAAATTACTCTATTTGTCTTTTATTGTTCACCTGAAAATTTCGAATATTCAAAGAGCAAGCGTGAATGACATAAACCAAGAAGCTGATTTAGGATAAAATTACATTTTAAATCGAGCCCCTTGCTAAAAAGTTGGGAATTAAATAAACGATTTTTTCAAGACATAATAAGGTGTATTTATATTTTCATCTCTTTAGCTCCATTAGTGCAGCCTGTACACGCAACACATATATAGATAGCTAGCCTACCAGCAGGCCAAACACACTTAAAAAACTGAAGATGCCCACGCTGAAAGTTTTGGTGACAGCTTTTTTCACGGTTTCTGATAAAATCCTTCTTCCGTTATGACTGGAGAGAGTATTTTTATGTGTCCACTAACACTAATCATTACCAAATTCGAACTCGTCAATCACAGAAGACGACAGTCAAATTCCCAGGTAAGGAACAAGAATAATGGGATGACTAGATTATTTACTTCACATGGATATAAGCACAAACATTACACCCATAGTCCTGATTTGAGGGCAAATCACGTAATTTCATTGTCAAGGTACTATCAATGCAAAAAAGACATTTCTACAAGGGGAATTTCTTCGTGACACTGGTCGCAGGGACTGGACATTCTTTCTCCTTTCCGTTTGTGGACTCATATTTTGTATGGCATTTCGCCCTCGTTGGGAATTGGATAAATATATACTTACAACCAAAAACGCCATTCTGCACAGGGTAGTTTTGAGATTTTGATAGAATTCTAGAACTTGTATCGAGGGGACCAGAATAATCACCCCAAATATAGAATTGTTCCAAATCTTGTTTGTTCGAATTCTCAGCTCTCGTTTTTATAGCTATCCTGTGATAATAGCTTTTATCCCGCTTTGTAATAATGAGGTACACAAGTCTGGTTATTCACTCAACAGAAACTGTCCACTGGCCAACGTCTTTTGGCAGCATGTCATGTTTGGATTGATTAATTAAAAATTCGGAAGAAGGGTGATAAATCAAGTTTATCCTTTTTTCGACCAGTAAAAAGTTCGAATTTTCAACAAACATGCATGGACCTTGCCGAATACAAACTAAAGGGACAATGTAGAACAAAATTACATTTTAAATTCATCCCTCCTAAAATTGGTAAGTATTCACATTTTCAGTCTTCTAGATCCATTGAGGCAGCCTGTACGTATGACACATACATAGCCAGCTAGCCAGCCAGAATGACTTAGAAAATGAAGAGACCTAAGCTGACAGTTCTGGTTGATGTTGACTCTTTTGGTTTACGGTTGCTAATAATCATCCTATTCTGTCAGTATTGCTTGAACTATGTCCTGTTCGCTGTTAACGTTTTTCCAGATTTTTAATTCACAACATCCAGACTGACTGCCGAAATCATAGATTAATAATTTAAAAATTCGTTTTTAATCACCACAATCGTCTCAAATGCCAGAAATATTTAGTTCAGAAAGTGACTTCAGCAAAGGAAGTGTTTTCAGTAAAGACATTGAGAGCGACGAGGAAGACACATACTTTGCCTATGTGAAGAGAGTTCAATGCAGTCGGTGTTAAAATACAACCAGGTTTATTGTTTGATGTTTCATCTTTCCTGCTAAAGATTTGCTATCGGGATATATGCAATTATATGAGTGACTGAAAGCTTTTTTAATGTTCGTCTTAATAAATCCTATACCTAATTTCATAGGTTGCATGAACTTTTATCAGAAACACATGTTTGGTTAGTCACTCGACAGAAACTGTCACATAACCAACGTCTTTTGGCAGCATGACTTGAATAGAAAAGGGGGTGATCAATGACATATTCATTCTCACACGTTTTCTTTCCAGGCAGTGATCATTAAAAAATTCTGAATAAAATGAACAACGACAAACAAGCACGAACACGACCAGACTCAAACTAAGGGACTGATTTAGTATTAACTCTTATCGTAAATTGATCACCCATCTCACTAAAAAAACCTTTTTGCGGGATTTAAAAGAAACCAGAAAACGTTTTTTTCAAGGCATAATAAGGAGTAAATGTTTAAATTTCTAACATAGTAGGTCTATTAGAGCGGGCTATACGCACGGCAGGTACATAATATCTAGCCAATCAGCCAGCCAGCCAGCCCCACTTAAAAACCAAAGAAACATGCAGTGATGTTGACTATCCTGATGCTGACGGTTGTGGTTAACGGATGATAATACTTTGTCTCACAATAGTAAAGTCAGCAATGAGAACATTAAATGCCTTTAGATATGAAATTAGAACAATGGAATAATCAATTTACGGTGAAGTAGAATTTCGTGTTTCTTTGTCAAGCAGTCACAAACTATTATCTGTTATTGAAAAGGATTACAAAGGAATCATTAAACAAGGTTGTACTTTACGGTTCTGTGACTACACTTAAGTTAGAAAAAAAAACCCAATAGGTTTTCAATGTGGTACCAGCACGAACAGCAACTACCAGGGTAACATTTATCGTCAAGTTGTGTAGAAAAACAGTAATTTATTTATCAAACGACATCCTGCAAGTGAATTGGGAACATACTTTCAGGAGTAATTGACAGTGAGTTTAATCCTCAGTGAATGTTTCGCTATTGTGTCATTTTGTCAGACTGAACTAAATTCAGTAAAAATCTATTCATTTTTCACCATGTTTTGTTAACATATTTATTGCAAAAAAAAATCCCAGTCATTGCATCAATAGTAATAACTAAAAGTCAGGTTTGTCACCTAATAGAAACCGTCATGTAACTAACGTCTTTCGGCCGAACTTATGAGAGATCAACTAAAAGATGAGAAAAAGGGATGGTCAATGAATAAATTATTCTTTTCGCCTTTTATTGGCCAGTGATCATTGAAAATTCTCAAAAAGAAAAAACAAAGAAAGAAACAAACAAACAAAAAACAAGCGTGAATGCTGCTGCGCAAAAAGTACAGGACCAATTTAGCTAAAACTCGAATTTAAAAAAAATTTTTTTCCAAAAATCAAAAATAGTTATAACATTCAATAAACAAGGATGAATGCTACAGGACATAAATTAAGGGACGAATTTATTATACACTTACAAAGTATATTGAGCATCTATTAAAAACCTATTTAGTGGGGTAATTTTGAAAAGAAAAAGACGTTTATTATGACATGATAAAGAATAAATGTTGAAAATATCTGCCCTGTTCCTCTATTGGTGCGGTCTATTCGTATAATAAGTATACACATAGTCGACCAACCAGACAGACTAACTTAAAATCTGAAAAAAAACCCTCCAAAACAAAACAAAAACAGACTATGCTGGCTGTTTTAGTTGACAGTTTTTCAAATGACTTTTCACCACAGTTAATGGGTTAAAAAAGCAGTGCTTGTTTTTTTTTCTTCTTACATGACTTCCTCTGGATATCCGTCTCTACAACAATCAAAATAATAAGGTAAACCTATTCAGGAAAAGTAAGAACATTTTGCATTGTTGGGTCGTGACATTATTTCACAAAGCATTTCTTATCTCCTCTGCTTCCTTTTACAATCTTTACTTGGCCCAAGGCCTTTCGACATTAATATTACAATGAAACGAATTCAAAACTTGTCCATTGGGAGATGTGGAGCGCAAACGGTGCTTTTGTCGATTCTATAAGTCGCCTTTTTCAGATCTACCAGGGTCAACTGTTTCTTTGTTCGGCAAATGACTGTCACGACATTTTTTTTCCAAATGAAGAAAGCCACTTCTCTGAAGATCGACCTTTCTTTATTCGACTGCTTTATCAGGTAATGTGCCGAAATTGAATAATGAGAAAATATGGTCCAACTCAGCTGCGACCTCTCGTGATATTTCTGTGAAAAAAACGATGCATTGGAATTCCTTTGCTAATATGTCAATTTCATTAGGAAGGTTCCATTGAAACCTATGAAGTAAATCACGGGGAAGCAGACATATTTTCATTGTTATATCTCTGACAGTCAATAATGAAAGTTCTCGTATGTAATATGAAAGACGAAGTGGACACGAGAATGAAAGTTAAGGTCAACATTATAGGAGCTTTAAGATTAGAAGAAATCTTTATGAATAAAAAAATAAGTAGAATAAAACGGACAGTATTGGCAATATTTCAGCGAAAATGGATAACTGATATTATGAATGTGTTCTTCTCGAAGATAAGTGTCTATGTGTTGATGTATATTTGTATACATACGTATTGATACATACATTGCCTAAACCAATATATATATATATATATACATATATATACACACAAGGTGTTACCTAATATAAGCATATATATATATATATATATATATATATATATATATATATATATATATAAGTGTGAGTGTACACGTGCGTAAGCATACTTTGAAAGTTACTTATGCATGTATATAGTGATGAAACAGAATTCCTATTGTAAACGGTCGATAAACTTATTCTAAATTATACACACACATGCACACACAGACACTTCTCTCTCTCTGTGTATATATAATGAAATAAGGGTTCGCTACACAAACACGTTTATGTGTCTGTATGGGCTTTTTCAAGCCAATGATTCATTTTATTTCATATTCCTACAAAGTACATTTTTATGGGGGGTCTATTTTTCGAGGACATAGGATATTCCTTCAGTCAATATATTTAAAAATAATGCTAATGTACTTGGAATTTGAAAATTCAATATTATACATGGACATAAATCAAATCACCAATGTTAAAAGAGGAATCCACCACAAACACGTATCTAGTGTTTTCTCTCAATGATCTTCCGTAAATGCATTTGTGTGTGTGTTTATATATATACATTTTCAAAAGATAAAAAATCATATCAACCTAAAACAGGTATTACAGCTCTTCAGTGTAGCTATAGACTATCCAGTACCCCTTCCTGAACCGCTACGTAGGGTCGAAACCTTCGCTTCAAATCCAGAGGCGGATGCCCTTCTCCTGCCCTACAAAGAAATGAACGATGGGTAGGGCGGAATTGAGCAATTTATTTACTTACGCATAATTTTCCATCCACCAGAGTGCTCCATTCCTGAGTTGGAAGAGCATTGCATGGTAGCTTGCAGTCGACGAGTGTCTTATCTAAGAGTACTCAACCTTAAAGAAGGGAGCATATATATATATATATATATATGCAAACATATGTGTATATGGATAAATATGATATTAATTAAAATTTATGTCCGTATCTATGTGTATATGTCGATGCACATACAATTAGAATATGTTCATTCATATATAGCCTAAACCGTTGTCTATGCATTTGTGCGTCAATGATATTTTCACAAAAAGGTATTCATACATAAACTAATACTTGCAAGTATATACCTATCAATGCAAAGCATTTTTGTTCACACATGCGTATATATATATATATATATATATATATGAGATCATATTCATCGCAATCATTTGGCTATAATTCATGCTCATTACTTGCTTCTGTTACCAATTAGTGCGAAAGATTTCCAAGAAGTATGAATTGAATTACTTCAGTAAAGAAATTACTCTTCTTTTTCTATTCTCCTAAGTAACATCAGGAAGTTCTGGTGGCTGATCAGTTGACTTCACTGAAAATTCAAAGTCTGACTGAGATCGAGGCTGGCACAAATGCCATTGAGAAAGGCATAGATACGTTCAGCCTCTCCTAAACTATGGGTAAAATATCTAATAGTGAAGTGAGTGACACTATTTCAGGTGTTTGTCACTTTTGAGTCTGTTTCACGTTTTGTAAAAACCTTAAAGAACTCCGAGACAAGGGGGTGAAACTACTACTACTACTACAACTGTTACTACTACTACTACTACTACTACTACTACTACTACCGAATTCTATCATTCCTGATACTGTTAATAAAGCTTCTAATTATAACAGTAAGAGAAAATTCCCTGACTGTTCATGATATCAGTATAAACAGACGAAGAAAACATTTATTTTCATAAATCAACTCGCCCATTGGATTGTACAAAGCACCAGGGCACAACAAAATTGAAAACTCAAACTCAAGAAAGCAGACCATTACATCTACCTCAGACAACAAATCTCCATGAAATGCTCAAAGGAAGAAATCAAGTGGACAATCACTCCAGATTGGCAATCTTTCGGTAGAGTAAAGAATTTTTCAGAACAAGAAAAATCCCATTAGTACTAAGATAAAGTTATGCAGCCAGTGCATTCTTCCGATAGTCACCTATGGAGCTAGGACACGGAACCTAACCAAAAGAATAACGCTCAAATTGAGAACCAGGCAATGTGCAAAGGAGAGAATCACGCTCAGCATCACATGGAGAGATACTAAGACAACGCAGGGAGTGAGATATATCATAGAATTCATTAAAGAAAATAAAATAGCTTATATGGAAAGAATGTCAGACAACTGCTGGACATCACAACAAAGACGATGATCCCCAGAGATCACATGCTAAAGTGTGGCCGGCAGAAAATAAGATGGGGTGACGAGCGAGACAAGGTCAGAAAGTACTAATTCTGCAGAGCGTATGATAGAAAAGTTTTGTGAATCTTGGGAAAGGTTCATGTCCAACAACAGATTCTAAAATAACGACGACGACGATGATGATGATGATGATTGAGAGAATATTGAGAATAAAGGCTGAAGTTGTGTAAACATTTAAAAAATACCCCACAAATGTGTAAGTTGAAATTCAAAATCAGTTTCCATAATGGTAATCGAATTGGTAACACACAGGATATTTGTCGTTAAGTACACGTGCGCAACATTCCAACCCCGACTCACCCGGAGGTTCAAGAGCCTCAATTTTCATCTGGATTTGAGATCCAGTTACTGAAGTGATTAATGAGCCTATAAGAGTACATGGCTATTTTGTCTCTAATGGCGAGAGTGATATCACTTTCAACATTGTGCTTCTCTCACGAGATTGCTCAGGCATTTTTCATGAAACGATATCCAGTATCCTTCTGCAAATAAAGATTTTATTCGAATATTGAACAACCGCACCAAACAAACAAGAGTTATATTCGTCTTTTTATGTGTGTATGTTTTTTTTTTATGTGTTCAAGCGCTCTCAGCCATATCATGTTGTTCACAGACTTGAAAATAGGCATCGGTACTCCTCTAGACTCTTTCTAAAAAAATCTTTTATTTTTGATTTTTGGATAAAGAGCATGTTTTGATATTTTTTCCATAACCTTTTTAAGGCCTTATTTTGACAGGGTTATTAATGAAATTTAGATTCTCTAGAAACTGGATATTTGTAGATGTTCTTTCTACTCTATTTTAGATGTTTCCAGTGGAAAATGCCCGTGATGATATAAACAGAATTTATTCTGACCATATTTTTCGATTGGATTATTTAGCATAAGGTTAAGATTTGACGCTACGATTGTTTGATTATTGACTGTGATGGCGAGTCCTTCTTATTCCTTCAGAAATTAAATGGATAAAATGAGTTGAGAATGAATTCGAGAAAGCACATCTTAAAATTGATTCTAAACATTATCTTGAATCCAATAAACATACTAAAATATAAGCTGGACAATAAATTACAGCCGTCCTTTACAGGCAAAGACTAATAAGAAAGTAAAATCAAGAAACTGAAAATGTCAGCAAACTTCTGCAACGAATCGAAAATAATAACATAACAGAGCAGAATGGCCTGGTATACTACTCAGATGCTAGAATGTTGGTGGAAATGTTTGTTTGCCACGAGAAAGGCATGGCCGATAAGAATAACAAATCGGCTTTGGAAATCAGATTAAAAAGTCAGATCAGGCTACACAGAGATGCAAGATTACTGAAAGACACGACTAACAAGAACGGACTGCACACCAGATTATAGGACAAACAAAATGAAACAAGAGGGAAACCCTGTCTCACCGGGGGAGATGAATAATACAAAAGCAAGACTGAAAAAGGTATAAAGGGACGTTTTCTCAATGCAAAACAGCAACCTGCTCCGAAACAACTAAGAACAGTTTTATATGGACTTAGAGACATAAGAAAGGTCTCGGTTAATCATGCAACGTCTTTTGGCAGTATATTGAGGGTGATCAATTAAAAATTGGAAAAATGGATAATCAGAATTATTTCACTCGCCATTTGTTTAGCAATCATCGCTAAAAATCTGAATTCTCAGTAAACGATCATGGGGATCAATTTAGCATAAATTTACATTACAATTTGAACAACACCTCCCAAACATATCGAGGGGTAATTCTAAAGTAAATCGTTTTTTCTTGACATAATTAGGAATAAATGTTTAAAATTCCAGCCTTTCATCTCCATTAGCACAAAAAGACGAATTCAGCATTAATTTACAATACAAGTTGTTCGGTTTTGACAATCATCATCAGTCTTTTATCATCCGTCGTTGAGCATAGACTTTCTCTACGATCTGCCACAATTCTCTATCATGGGCGTCACCGAGCCAGTATTTTCTGAACTAATCTAGTTAATCTCTCCATCTTGTATTCTGTCGCCCTTGGTTTCACATGTGATCTATGGGGATCCATGTTGTGAGTTGTGATGCCCAACGACTGTCTGTCATTCTCACGACATGGCCTGCCCGTTTCCATTTAAGTTTTTTTTAATAGATTTTATGATGTCTCTGACTCCCGTTTTATCCCTGATATACTGTGCTGTCTTGTGATCTCTCCATGTATAGCAACGTACTCGAGAGAATCATACTTAGGCTTACATGGTTTCGACGTAATAAGGAATGAATGTTTAAAATTTCAGCCCTTCAACTCCATTGGCGCAAAGAGACGAAATTAGCATAAACTTACATGATGAATTTTTCAGTTTCAATAAAATAGTAAATGTTTGTATTTTCTACCCTTTAGCTCGATTAATGTGGTTTGTATTTGTGGTGCAAACGCACATAGCCAGCCAGCCCATCAAATAGACAGACCAAGCTGAAGATACCTATGCTGACAGTTTTGGTTGACAGTGTCCAATTAGACATATTATAAGATGCAACTGAAACCAACATTTTCTGGAACGAAATATGGACCTGCCAAGAAGAACATTATCAAAAACCAACAAACTGGAAAAATTAAAAAAAATTAGTATTTAAGAGGAAGAGAGCATCGAATTGAATTTATCTACTTCAAGGAACACACTTCGGAACGAGATCGACTGGGAAGCTCTGGATCCATTTGCCATGGCACAGCAGCTCCAAGACTACAGGAAAACGTGAATAATCTCAGAATGGATGACTGGGAGCGAAACAACTCTCATCCAAAGAGACACTGGAACGGGAACCAAAGCGGATAACTACGGATCGATCTCTCCTTTACTTCTTTTCTTTTTTTTTTTAATGTAAAATATCATGAAAGGAGAAATAGCAAAAATCTTTCAAGCTGAGGAACAGTTGAAATGCAGAAGAGGAACCAGAGGATCGAAGGATCTGCTTGAAATCGGCCTGATGATTCTAAAGGAGGTCGAATCAAAACAAAATAATCCTTGCAATGATTTGACGAGAGGGAAGGATACGCCATAATCCTTACCTTCTGGATCCTCGAATGTCTTATGATGTTCGAAATTGATGAAATTAGTAAGATTCATGGCTGAATCGGTAGAAACCTGTTGACCAGACTTGAATAGCAACTTTATATATATATATATATATATATATATATATATATATATATATATATATATATATATATATATATATATATATAATAGGGTGTGGATCCGCTACACAAACAAGTTTATGTTTCTGCCTTCTCTGGGCCTCAGGCGAATATTATATATTTCCAGCTTTACTTAAAAAGAAACTTGACTTTCGAAGTATAAAGTTGAATGTATCGAGCACTCAATGAAATAAATTCATCAGATATCAGATGTTGCTTCACATTATGCTATAGTGCAAATCTGATCTGTACCATATATATATATATATATATATATGTATATATACTGTCCCGAAATTCATGGAAGAGTTTGATTATTTTAAGTTGATTTTATATAAATTTGCAGTGGACCCGATAAGACTTTTGAGACGACCTGAATGAATATACAACGAAATATCTATCTGTGAAAAACCGACAAATCTATATATCTATTGATTATCACAAACACTCAACCTGTGCGTGTGAGCACAAACAAGACTAAAACAAGGAAGCTTCATCATACATCTAATGTAAGGGAGTTGCAGAAAATGTTGGTTAATAATTAAATTCATATTTTCTCTCAGGGGTTTGGTCCATAGAGAGAGAAGCAATGGAATTGATACCAACAGCACACATCACTCTTCGAAAGCGGATTTCCTCCAGAGAAAAAAAACCTCTCTGTGCATGCGCATTTGAAACGCTGCTGCAAATGGACAGCAAAAAATCATTCTAATGAAAACAACAACAACATTGGTTCTATTAGGATATCGCCATGAAAATTGAAAATGGAAAATAAAATCAGCCGATAGATCCAAGTGGAAATATAGGGATATCTCTTTTACTAAATCTTCCAGTTTTTGTTTTCTTTATCGCCTTTTCCTCTTCATCTTTTTATTTTATTCTTTGCGTCCCCTTCTTCCCTCCTGTACCTTTATGTTTTGTGCGTGTTCAGATATCAATCTGTCCAAAGGCCCTGTTGATGGTTGTGAAGTTAACGAGTGTGCTTTGGGCACCAAGGATTGGTTTTAGAGTAAATGCGAAGATTTCGGATAAGACATCAGCGTTTGCTTGGTCTCGATTTACATTTTCAAACTGACTCCACCAGAAAATATTGAACTGCATTCAATTCCAGTTTTTTTTACTTTGTGAAAGACACGAAATTTGGGTAGCACTTCATTTGTGTACGTGCATGTGTGTATGTGGGTGTGTGTGTGTGCATGTGCGTGTAATGAAAAATAGTGAATAAGTGACTAAAGTGACACAAAAAAAAAAAAACCTTTGGAAAAGTTTTCTTTACCGTTCAGTGTTTAAAGCTGAAAAACTTTCTAGACTATGTATATGGGTGTGTATGTATATATGTATATGTATTTATTTATATGTATGTCTCTATCTCTCTCTATACAAATGTATGCACACATTTAAATGTGTGGGCGTATATACGAAAGAAAGTGCGAAAAAATATTCTGACTCACATCTTTTATCAAAGGTTTCCATCAACATTAAATGAGAGATATCATATCCGAGTGGATTGGCCATTAAAAAAAAGGTATATAGCGCTACAGGGAGGGATAGTAGAATTAATAATATATCCAATACGTCAATTTTGCGTATTAGATTCACATAATATCCAAGAGAGTTATATGAATCTATGAAAAAAAAAAAGATATAAGATAAGAAAAGAGAAGTCCAGGACAAAAAGGAAGGAAAAAAAACCTGGAAAAAAGAATCAAATGAATGAAATATAGACTGGTTAAATGGCAACAAGGTCACTGATTGAGTAAACAGGTGGAGTTACAATGTTTTCTTCAATGGAACTCGAGAGAGTATAGCAGAATGGGGAGAAAAAAAAAACCCAAACAAAATACTGTCTGTTGTTTTGAATGCTCACTGCCTAGAAGCACGTGCGTCTGAGAACAAACGGAAGAGCAAGTGAACTGAGATGTACAGAATTGTTAGTGCACAGAGGATGGGTGTTTATCCCAAAGTTGGGATAGGATCGATGCAATGTTTGAAGCATTTGTACGTTCAAACTTTTAAAAATAGCATTGGATTGACTTGGATTTCACTCAATAAGTTTATCTCATCTTCCATATATATATATATATATATATATATATATATATATATATATATATGCTTATAAATTGCATTATATCATATAAAAAATCTTATTCGTAATGATCTTCTGCAGTGCAGCAGCCCCATTTTATTCTATTTTTCATTCACATTGTCCAGGCCATTACATTAACTCTGTAATGACACAGGATCATTTAGATTAAGAGTTTCTATATAATATAAGGCAATTCATAACCGTTCTATCGGATCATATATCAATGTTCAATATATATATATATATATATATATATATATATATATATATATATATATATGTGTGTGTGTGTGTGTTTGTGTGTGAGTGTGTGCATATATGTATATATATATATATAGTCCATCATGTATTTACAATTAGTAAGATTGAAAAACTGTCTATATAAAACGTTTCTTTCGTTTTTAGTGATATTCACTCACAGCCCTCAATATTTAGCACGGTGAATAGAGCTGATACTATTTAAAAATGAGAATTACAAAGGATATATAATCGGTGATAAGTCAACATTTCTTGCCTAAGCACACATCAGTAACCTGCCATACATTTTGTTTTTATGACTATGTAACAATAAGCCTATTTACATTTTAATAACTTTCTACGATCCAATCAGGTTTAATTGTTTTAAAACGAATTTAATCAATCACCAGGTAAATATACTTTTAGTTTTTATACACACATACGCCCCGACTATATATATATATATATATATATATATATATATATATATATATATATATATATGTATAAAATGTCTTAAATATATACATAAAATGTCTTTAGCAAGTATTGTAATTTATAAGATGGAAGGAAAGTAAAACATTTGGAGAGTCCTATGATTATTAGAAAAATGTGCACAGGGAAATAGAGAGTGCTAGGGATAAAGAGTGGGTTAGATTGCCCACATTGTGAGTGGATGAATGGATTATTGTGTATCTTTACTGGGAAACACCGTAATGACGTTTGTAAAAAATACGATCAGAAATAAGGCGGTCTCAATAGAGAAAAAAGATCCTTGTTTTTAAAAAGAATGCATTTAATTTTAAAAAAATTACCCTGGCTTTTGAAGTGTCGATCGGGTATTATTGGAGACCTCGTTTTATTTAGAACCTCGTATTGACTAGTGACGACACACAACTGCCGACCATTTATACATCTTGGCTTTCAGCCGAACAAAAGTGGTGGGAGGTGACATTTCAGTAGCAGTTATAGTAATCTTCATTGAACTATCCAATTTTTATGTTTGAAAGAAAAGAAGATATTCACACTCAATTACATGAAAGAAAAGGAGAAAGGAGTCTAGAGATAGGTAGAGAAAGAAAAATAACGGGAGAGAGAGGCTAAGATAAAGAGCAGATAAGATGCTTGTATACCTGGATTTTAGTGAATCTATATTACAATAAAAAGTATTGCTGTTCAGAAATTATATGATTAGTAACACGGTGACCCTAATGAAAAAGACAGCCATCTGTTTCTGGAGATAATTCAATTAAATTCATTGTGAAACCCCGGCTCTCGTTGTAATGCAGACAGAAACGAAATAAGAAATACAGAATAATTGATCAAAATACAAAGCTGGATTAACAAACGAATATCGATTAGGATGTTCTCGGAGGCCTTGTCGTTTCCCAAACCTCAGATCGACCAGTCACAGTACTCTTCTGCCCTCAGCCACACATAAGTAGCAGGAGGTGACATTGCAGTAGTAGTGATAGTGGTTTTCATTGAACTATGGAATTTCTTTTAGAAAAAATATGCGTATGTACGCTCATTTAAAGACTGGGGAAAATGCATACATATGCAAACATAGAAAAATACACGGAGACGTGCAGAGTGAGAAGGAGAATAAGACAAAGAGAAAGAGTGGGCTAGATGAATCTTTGCCCATTTTGTACAAGTATGCAAAGAGTTCTGTGTATCTCACCGAAATGAAACCAAATGCTGTTTGTAAATTATCTGATCAGAAATATGATGACCTCAATAGAGAAGATAGACCTTGGTTTCTAAAAATAATGCAATTAATTTTTTTGTAAACCCTGGCTTTTGATGTAATGCAAGAAAGAAACAAAATGAGGCATTCTGAATAATTGATCAAAACACAAAGCTGGATTAACAAACGAATATCGATTAGGTATTCTCGAAGACCTCGTTTTTTTTTTCAGAATCTCGGATCGACCATTGATGACACTCAGCTGTCGAGAATTTATACACTTTGGCTTTCAACCGAATATGAATGGATGGTGGTAACATTTCAGTCGCAGTTATAGTGGTCTTCATCAAATTATCCAAACTTTTTTTGTTTCGACTCCCCCCAATAAAACTGTGAATACCCACAATCACAGGAGACTAATAATACTACATGCATATCCAGACATAGAGAACAAGAAAGAAAAAAAAAAAGAAATCGGTGTAGGGAGAGAAAGATAGAGGGAGAGAGAGATGATAGGAGAGTGGATTAGAATAATCTTTGCCCACTTTGTGTCTGTATGCATGGATCTTCATGTATCAGTTACAAAATAAAAAAAGTATTGCTGTTGGTAAATTATTTGATTGGAAATATGGTGACCTTAATGAAGAAGGCAGACTTCCATTTCTAAAAATAATTCAATTAACTTCTTTAAAAACCCTGGTTTTGATGTAATGCAAGAAAGAAACAGAATAAGAAATGCTGAATAATTGATCGAAACACAAAGCTGGATTAACGAATGAATATCGATTAGGTATTCTTAGAGGCTTCGTCTTTTTTTTAGAACCTCAGAAACCAGAACACTTTTTTTTCCATTTTTTCCATACTTCTGAATGAAGTCCGCCTGAAGACCGAGTTAAAAATCAAAACAATGGAAAGTAAAAAAAACTGAAATTTCCCCAAGCTGAGATCCGCAGACATACCTTCGGATATGTCTACCAGGAAATTTTCAATTGGAAAAGAGTTAGTTAAATGACTTATTTAGAACAAAAGAAAGTGAATTTATTCTTTATATGACTTAAACTCCCCTGGTGGGTGTGTTAATCTTTTTGAATCACAAACATAGGAACAAAAACATTAATAATAATAATAATGATAAGAAAAAAATAGCAGAGCCTGTGTTAATCCCTCGAGTGTTGATTACGAAGATTATCCTTCATCTCATGGTTCTGCTCTTCTCTAAGACTCTGAGTGTATTTCTTCCATCTCTATTATCCCTCACAATATTTGTTGCCCGTTCATTTTCTTGTATCTAAATGTTTAATCATCTATCTAAGTAAATTACTCTATTTTTCTCTTTCTCGATTCTTATCCTCGTATCATATATTTTTCATGTCCTCTCTCTTCCTACCCTTTTATTGAATTACGTAATTTTCTTCTCAGTCCCATCTCTTCTTACGCTCTCATCACAGCACCAGTAAACGGCTTGGGTTTAGACTATGCAAAATTATGGCGTCATTCTCTGTTAAGGGGAACAAATAACAAAATTATTGACATTCTTCTAACCTTGTGACTTGATTTCAATTCACAAGTCTGGTAATTTGCATCTGTCAAGAAGATATGCAAGTTGTGCGTCAATTGAGAGTATAGGTTGTTTGCAAACTGTGTGGTAACGAGATATGCCTAAGTTGGGACCTTACTTGCAACGTTATAAAAAAAATCGACACTCACGCTACCTGCATTTGTTACCCATAACTGGAAATGAACCACCAAAATACCATTCCGAAAAATAAGAATGAATAAGATACTCTGAAGCTTTGCCATGACAAACCACTCCATCCAAGCGAGATTTGAGAATCATAAGCAAAGAAAAGACATTTAGTTTGATAATAGGCTATAATGTAACGATATAACACTGTGTGGAAACAAAAGGAATCGAAAAATGATGAAAAAAATACTATGACCTCTCCCGAACATGAAAAAGCTGGGATTTATGTTTTCCTGACAGGATCTGACATTTCATGTAGTACCAACCCAAAGAACCTAAAAAAAGTGTTGATGTCAATCTTTGATTAATCAAACAAATGTTGAGCTCTCCCACCAGAAAATATCTTAAAAAAGAAGCCTGCAAGAAAACTGTTAGTATTGATAATACACTTAATACTCCTATTGGGGCCTCAGATTTGTATTGTAATCAAAGTAATTAAAAGATGAGATCAGAACGATATAAAGGGAAAAAACAGAATGAAGAAATGAAACATGCGTGAGTATTACATGGAGGGATCGCATGACAGCACAATATATTACGTAGAAAATCAGAGTTAGAGATATCATAGAATCCATTGGAAAACTGAAATGGCAATGGGCTAGTCAACACGAAAGAATCGCAGACAACTGTAGGATATCACTACTTATAACGTGGATCCCAAGAGACCATATGCGAAACTGTGGTCAGCAAAAAATAAAATGGCGTGACGAAATAGAAAAGCTAGGAAACTATTGTCTCCGCGGCGCCCAAAATGAAAAGGACTTGCAAATCTATGGGTAGGCCTACATCCAAGGACTATTGATGATATAACAGCAAAAAAATCACCGATTAGTTTGAAAGGTGGTCCTTAAGTACTTTTTCCAATGAAACCCATGTGATTTGAGTAGTGTAAAATAAATCTGTGGTTCAAAATGCACAGTGACCGAAAACACGTGTATCTGACAACAACAACAACAAAAAAAATGGATAGAAAGTGGGTGTTTATTGAGTGGTCGGGAGTTGAATGTACATTTGAACGATGAAATTGAAAAAAAAATGTACCATTGGACTGACTTGACTTAGGATATTCACCCACGTATACATTTATAGCATTTTTTCATCTCATTTTTCTGGAAACTGTTTTCCTAAATTCTTGATTTATCCAGAAATGTGAGCTACAGTCTTGCATCTTCTATCTGCATTCGTTTAAATCATTCTTGCATCAATTCAATAATGTTAATTAATTAGATAATTCCCTCATTATAATTGTTTTTGTTTATTCTCATTTACTTGAAAGCATTTGATACATCAGAGTTTTAATTTCTTCAATGCGGAAAGAGGGCAGGTTTGTCAAGTGAAAAGTAATTCAACCATCGACCTCATTGTCAGGACAAATGAAGACTCATCTAACAACCCACTCAGATATATCCTTTTCGTACATACTGTTATGAGAAAATTGAAAACGACGAATGCAAATTGGATTTTGGACTTCATAATACATAATTGATGAGAGAAGGTCTTTGCTGAGACGTGGAAATCGAATTAATTCGTAAGCTTGAAATGAAACTAGAAAATTTATAATCTTGATTTTCAAAGCTGAGTCCATAATGGAGAAAAATGAATGATTTTAGTAAAAGAAAGGTGTGGGTAGAAAATAAGTGGAAGATTGGCGCACAGAAGCACTAGTATGTAACGAGAATTCAAAGTGTTGGCTATGAATAGTTGTAGAGAGTGAATGATTCGCTTTATGTGTAAAAAATGGTTTGGATTAGAGTTCACATAAATTTGTGTTAAAAACGAGTTGTGAGGGAAAATATGGATGGGAGGGGATTGTTGTTTGAACACTGAGAATATAATCCTCCCTTTCTCTTCATTAGTGGCATCAAAGGAGGATAAAATGCCGTCAGGTCGGGGATCATGATAAGAATTGTTTCGTTCTGGTAATCTCACATTTCAAACACAAAGGATGCAGCCTTTTTTAATTATCCTAAGTGATGAAACGACGCTTGATATCAAGGAAACAAATACTTTGATGCAACAGTAAATAAAAGAAGAAAGAGATGTATAAGGAAACTTGATTGCATTATAAAAAAAGGTTCTAATTAATTATATTATCATCAAAGAAGTGATTTCGAAATCCCTTTATTCATACGTTCATTTGTGTGAAAACGTGTATTTACGCTGGCGGAAAAGGTTAACATTAACTACATTAAGTAGTAGATAACAGAAATATAGAAATGAAGTTGCTGTAGAGTCAAGATCCAGTGCTACTACTGAAGATAACTTTTGTATTGTTTATATAATAAGTAAAAGAAATATTAGAAAATGTATTATCAAAGTAAATGTATCTATACATTGGAATGAAAGATGCCCTTGCGTATCTGTAAGATAAATTTCCATGTAAGTAAGGAATTTCAGTTTGGCTCAGTCGGTGAGAGAGCCACCTTTCAATCAGTTAGTCTTGACTTCAAATCACAGTAGGGAAATGTTAATTTCACTTATCAGTTTGGCTTGACGTGACGGGACATAAAAACAATGATGTGTTTACTCCCCTAAATTTTGTGAGAATTGTTGTTGCTTTTTTGTTGTTACATTACAAAAACAAAGTCAACTCCAGACTTGGAAAATCGAGTGAAAATGTTTCATATTGTTACGTTGAAAAAAAAAGTCAACTCCAAACTTGGTTTGGGTTTGGCAATATGAAAAAAAAATTCTCTTTGCTACTGATGATCTTTAAACGATGATAATAGCTGAAGGTTCAAAAAATGATAATCCTAATATGAAGGAAGGTGGATAGGAATTGAAGAACGTATATGATATACAGAAAATCGTATATTCTCTGGCAGCGTTCAAGATTTGTGGGAGGAAGAATCTAGGATGCGGTTCATATCCATTTTTGCTCCATAATAAGATTATTTGATTCCGTCTCATTGATTACAATTGCAGTTGTCCGATTCCCCCCTCTCTCTCTCTCTATATATATATATGTGTGTGTATATATATATATATATATAAGTGTATGTGTGTGTGTGTGTGTGTGTGGGTGTATATACATGTATATAGGTAAAGTATGATGTATGTGTATAGAAACATACATGTATGTATATATGTATATATGTGTACGTAATTATAGACATATCTATATATCTAATAAAGAAATGGATATACGATCCGACAGTATTATAAATTTCGTTATACTATATTGACACTCGATTTGAAATGATCTCCCGCTATTACACGGTGAATGTTTCATTTGGCCTAAAAAAACGTAAATAGGATAAAAAAATTGGAGAAAATGGAGCGGCTGCGGGAATCTTAAATTTTCTTAAGGATACTTTTTTTCCAATGTATTTTTTTTCAGATACAGAAAAATGACTTCTTTGAAGATCTATTATGGAAAAACCACGACAGAGCAACGTCAAAAAATCATTGGATTTCATTTGCCGTTGAATAGCTCCATTATTCGGATGCAAAAACCATAATTTCAACGATTGTTTGTGAGGAGTTCTTTCAAGAAAATTGGTTTTATTCACGGATGCTTGAATAATTTTGAAAAATTGCATACGTATTTTATTATGTCAAAATGTAAACACAAACAAGTCTGGTTGCAACAGGGTCAAACTCCAGTCTAACTACTATTCCGAATGAGGACAATTACTGCAACGTTTATGTTGTATATATTAAAAAAAAAAAGATATTACAAGATTATATACTTTTAGTATAGATATTATTTTTTTCCAGTTAGATAAGCCCTTGCTATTTATGCCATCAATTTTGGTGCGTATTCAAGGTTTGTCAGTTTGGCTCAGTTTGTAAGAGAACTGCCTGCCGATCACTGTAGTGATTTAAAGAACGGCTTGGAAATGTTAATTTCATATATCAGTTTTGTGTAATTAGACAGGACATGAATACAGTGAAGAGTTTACTCCCTCAAGTCAGGTGAGGATTGTTTCTGTTGTTGTAGTGGAAAGAAAACATAGTCAACACAAAACCCTGACTTTTCCAGCAAATAAAGTATATTTTATTTCTAAATCATGAAGCAATACATGGGCCACTCCTCGTGAAGCCAGACCTTATCATTTGATGTTGAACCAAGCCAAATCGTTAAGGGAAAAGTAAAAAAATCTTAGGCCTTATACGATTGAACATGCTGTTTTGAAATTCTCAATTGCGATTTTTAAAGAGCATGAATTAAAAGCAACAACTAAACGATATTTGGGTTTTGTTATTTGTATTTTCGATCGAATAATAAGACATTAGTAAGCTCGTAGAAAAGTGAGATTGACAAACGTATTAAGATAACATAAAATATAAAGATTAAAAGTATGTATAAAATTGATTGCATTGTTTATTTCACTACCGCTGAAACATCGATTAGTAGGTTATTCGTGGAAATCCATTTAAAACTAAAAGCCTCAGGATGTGATCTACTTAAGACTGTAATCTTTATGCATAAGTATTAACATTTTAGTGTATCGGCTTCTATTGTTAGATGAACACAATCATTTATGTATTCTTCCGTAGTGAAATAATGTAAATCATTATCAACATAACCAAAATATTGACCTTTGAACTTAGAACCATGTAACATGCAAAGGAGAGAATCATACATAACGTCACATCGAGAGATCAAGAGACAGCACAATATATTTGTGGAAGATATGATAGAATACATTAGATAACTCAAATAGCAATGGGCCGGTCATGTAGCAATAATGTCTGAAAACCCCTAGACATTACGACCCACAAGATGAATCCGTAGCATTTATACGCTAAACTTTGACTGGCAAAAAAGGAGATGTCGTGACGAACATGACAAGCTCAGAAAGTTTTTTGCTCGCAACACCCATGACCGAGAGTTCTGGAGAATCTTGGGGAAGGTTTACGTCCAAAGACGGATGCTAAAAGTAGTAATGATATCAATATGAAGGTAAATAGAAGCAAAAAAATTTAAAAAAAATGTTAATGACTTTTTATTATTAAATGGTTGTGGAAAATAAACTTTGCTGCGTCAGGGTCAAACACCTTTGTTTTATTAAAATTTGAAATTCAATCAGAACAGAATTAATTTCTCCATACAGTATTATTCCCAAACTATGTGCCACATTTCAACTCCATTATCAGTATTGTAATTGGGAGCTGCAAACTTTTGCAAAACGAATCGAAGTTGTTCAGGTTTTAGCATACATCAGTGTTATTTGTGCTCATGTCACTGGTTTCTGGTCATTGTCATCCGTAATTGTTGTTGAGTCAAAACACAATAGTAAGAGTTTGTCAATAAGACTAAATTTTCTATCATCAAATATTACTCGCACAAAGAACTGTTATTAACCGATACATAATGGATTTGACCCTCCGTATTGCAAACATAGAGACAGGAAAGAATCATTATTTTTCTTTAATAATGTTCCTTATTGAAAGTAACATAATTCTGAGAATACGAAATCGAACGGTTTGCGTTTGTTTAATCATTTTTTGAAACTTCTTTGATTGTAAATAATTTATCCGTCCGAATGTACTTATGTTTTTGTTTATTTATATTTGCTAAAAAGTATTTATTTTTACTTCATGCGAAAAAGGGACAATCTTGTTAAGCATAAAGTGAGAAAAGTAGATAGATAGATAGATAGATAGATAGATAGATAGATAGATAGTGGAATGGTATGGAAATAGATACATAGATAGATAAATAGTGAGATCCATCTTGATCTATCCATATGAATATTGAGAAGGATATACTCTATGTAGACTCGTGGATTGAATAAAATGTCCTGTTTGGCCTTGTTGGGGGGCAGGGTGTTAGCAAATGCAAAAGACCCCTGAGGTAGGTTGAAGAGTACAGCTACTGACACTTTATGATAAAGAATTAAAGCATAATATTATCTTTACAATCTTGCGTATTGTGTGTATAAAGCAAAGTTTAATCATTTGATATCGAACTTAATCAAACCATTGGAGGATGAATTAAGAAACGCTAGCTTATACGATTGAACATACTGTTTTAAAGATTTTGAGATGCACGAATCATAAACAAACAATATTTGGTTTTGCTTTCCGTGTCTCAGATAAAACAATAAAACAATATAAAGTTCGTAGAAGAGATTATACGAAGAACAATTAAAAATAGCCAAAGAGCAAAACAAAGTATGAATATAGAATTATAAAAAGGAAGTATTGATTTATTTAACTGCTTTGTTTATTTCGTTATCGATTCATCTCCGATTATTTGGCCACTCGTGTAAATTCATTTAGAATTAAAAAGCTTATGTATTCTGGACATGAATAATATGGATTCAATTTTAAAAAAATGACTCTTGACAAATATAAAAAAATCTGGGAAAAATCAGCATATAATTCGATTTTGATAAAATTTCCGATACTTATTCATAAAAGGACAGATAAAAAACATTTTTATTCAAAATATCAGGAAGAAAGATTATTTCCATATTGTCCATACCTACTGTATAAGATCTGCTTTCTGTTGCAAAGTTGACGAGTAAATATTTATCTTTTAGTGTATCGGCTGTTTATAAAAAGTAATCAGACATTATTTTCTATCAACGGAGCATATTTGCTCGAAGAATCGTAATGAGAAAATACTTAATGGATTTGACCCTGTGTATTGCAAGCGAAATGGAGGGAGAAATAAATCTCTTCTCCCTTTATTAATATTTTTAATTAAAAGTAACCTTCATCTTAAAACATAAAATCGATTGGATTGCGTTTCTTCAATTCCATGTTGCAGCATCATCAATATTAATTAGACAACCCATCCTTATTGTACTTTTTTGTTGTTTCTATTTATATTTGTTTCATAGCATTTGATACGTAAAGGATTTGGATTTTATTTCAATGCGAAAGGAAGACAGTTTTGCTAAACACTAAGTAAGACAGACAGACGAGCAGATAGAGAAGACAGACAGATGGATAGATTGATGGATAGATAGAGATAGATATGTAAATTGAGAGAGATTATTAATCCTTCTTGATCTATCGATATAAATAATCAGAAAAATATATCGAAAGGACTATGTAAACTTACATGGATCAAATATAATGTTCCGTAGGGTATTCTCTTGAAGTTACCAAATGTGATAGACACATGAACAAGTCGTAATATACAGCTAACGAAACGTTGTAATGAAGACGGACAAACTGGCCAAGAAGAACCAAGAAGTCACTATATAAACAATCTAGAATAGAATACGCTATGTATGAAATAGAACTTGTTGTTGAATTAGTCTAAATCATTGGAGAATAATCAACGAATGCAATGATTTATTCGACTGAACATTTTGATTTTTGAAAATTCTAATCAGTGATCTTTAAAGTGCAAGAATCGTGAACAAACAAATAAATGATATTTGGTTTTGTTTTAGCGTTATGGATAGAAGAATGAGACATTAGCGAACCTGAAGGACGGATAAAATAATGAACATTTCAGATTAACAAGTAAGAAAGACAAAGTAAAGATATAGTGAAGATATGGTTGATCAGTCAATAGAAACCATCACTTGACTAATGTATTTTGGCAGCATGATGTTTTGCATATGATCTGTTGGAAAATGGAAAGAATTGGTGATCAATTAATATTTTACAAATTATGCATTTGGTCAGGCAGTGATCACACACAAAAAAAAATTCTGAATTCTCGGGAAACATGCGTGAATGCTGCAGAGCACAATATAAGGGACCGATTTAGCACACACTTATATTGAAAATTGAACCACCAGAGAAAATTTACTGAGAAATGGGGGTAAAAAAAAACCCCCAAATCTAGACATAATAGAAAATACATTTTTAAATTTTCAGGCCACGAGCTTGGTTGATGCAGCGTGTACGCATGATACATATATATCAAGCCAGACCTGTTTAAAAACTGAAGGAACGTATGTTGACAGTGTTTGTGACAGATTTAGTTGACAGTTTCCAATTTAAATATAAATGATTGATTTGTTTTTTTCGTTTTCGCTTAATTTCCGATAGTCGACCCTTCGTGGAAATCCATTAAAAATTAAAAGCATCTGTTTTTGACCTACTTCAAGTTGTAAAGTTTACACGTAAGCATTCAAAGTTCAATGTGTCGGCTTCTGTTATGATATATTTATAAGAAGTTGTCAGATAGCGTTTTTCTATCAACGAAGTTTGCGTGCGTGAAGAACCATGCATAATGGATTTGACTCCGTATTTCAAACAAAATGGAAGGGAAAATCACCATTTTTCTCTTCATTATTATTCTTGATCAAAAGCAACCTATTTGTTGGATAAATCGATTGGTTTGTATTTGCTATATTCATTGATGAATCATTCTAAATATTAATTAAACAATCGACGCCGATTGTACTTAAAATCTTTTTGGTCTATTCATATCTGTTCGATAGTATTTGATACATTCAGGCTTTTGTTATTCATAAAGTTAGAGAGATAGACAAATAGATTGGAAAAGATTATTGATCTATCATGATCCGTCTATATAAATATAGATAGATAGATAGATAGATAGATAGAACAATGGATATACTCATGGATTAAATGAAACGTTCCATCTGGCATTCTTGGAAGGTTGTAATAGACACCCAAGGATGGTCGGAGAGTAGACACATCAAAAAGTTGTTTTAAAGACGAAGAAACTGTAGTCAAGAGATAATAAGTGTATTTTATTCTCTAAAAAATCTTACGTGTGCCGTATGGAGGGATGAACTAGACAAATTCAGAAAATACTGGCTCTGCGACACCCATGATAGAGAATTGTGGCTGATCCTTGGGAAAGTCTATGTCTACGACAGATGATAAAAGACTGATCCTGATTATGATAATATAAAGTAAAGTTTAGTCATTTGATGTTGAACTTGATAAAATCACCTGAGAAAAATTAACAAACATTTATACGACAGATATGCTATTTCTCTAAGATTCTGATCAGTGAGCTCCAAAGTTCAGGAAATGAGAGCAAACAAATAAACAATATTTGGTTTTGTTTTTCGTGGTACGCATAAATGAATAAAACATTACTGAGCGCGTTGAACAGATAAAATAATGAACATCCGATAATGATGAACAGATCAGAAAAATGAACCATAAATAAAGATCTGCTTTGTCATTCAATAGAAAACGTCAATACCAACTCTTTTGGCAGAATAGCGTGTTAGGATGATTAACTAAAATAATCAGGAAAAGGTGTAATTAAAGAATAATTCAATTTTAAAGAGATGGTACCACCGTGGAATGAAATGTCACGTTTGGCATTCCTGGAAGGTTAACATATATAGAAGACATCTGAAGAACGCCGGAGGGTAGAGTAACTGAAATGAAGACGAGGAGACTGGCCCTTCAAAATCAGCGTGTTATATAATTTTAACAATCTCGCATACGCTAAAGAGAAACTATATAATTTGATGTTAAACTAGATTGGATCGTAGGAGAAAAACTAACAATCGGTAGATTGTACATGACTGAAAATGCTGTTTTTTAAATTCTCAATTACTAACTTCGAAGAAAACGAATTGAGAGTTAACAAATAAACAATATTTGTTGTTTTTTCCGTGTTACAGATAAAACAATAAAACATTACTGAGCTCGTACGAAAGACTGAATAATGAACAATTAAGACGAACAAATAGGAGACACAATATAACAATATAAATATAGTTTAGTATAAAAGAAGTATTAATATACTCATTTGCGTTGTTTTTTTTTTCGTTGTCGCTTATTTTCTGTTTAATCGGTCATTCGTGGAAATCAATATAAAATTATAAGCTTTTATTTGTGATCTACTTTCGATTGTAAAGTTTACGCATAAGTATTACACATTTTAGTGTAACGGCCTTGATTATCGGATGTTTGTAAAAAGTAATTAGGAATTATTCTCTATCGATAAAGCATACAAGCGTGAAGAATCCTAATTAGAAAAGACATAATGGATTCGAGCCTCCGTATTAAAAAGTAAATGATTTGCAAGAAACAAACATCTTTTTAAATTAATGTTCCTAATTAAAAGTAGCCCATTTTCTCAAATGTAGAATCGATTATTTCGGCAAAGATAAAGTGTAAAAAGGTATTGATTCCCCAGAAGATTGTGTCATGCCAAGTTGGGCCATCGGAAGAATCGTGTCTTTGAGTGAAGTAGCAACTTGAAATGGGGACACAAAGGAATCAGGATAGATGGCGAATACCTAAGTAACCTCAGATTTGCTGACAACATTGTCTTCTTTGCTAAGAACCTTCACGACATCTAAATAATGTTGGACGAACTATTTGAAGCAAGCAAAAAAGTTGGCTTTCACATGAATTTCAGCAAAACAAATGTCAAGTACAACAGACATATTGAAGACAAAGACACAACAATCGAAATAAAAATGCAGAGCTGGAAAAGTAGACCAATACATATACGTAGGACAGCAAGTCTCCATGGAGTCATCAAAATAAGAAATACTGCGGAGAATCACACTAAGTCGGCAAGCTTTCGGTGAAGCAAGTTCGATTTTTCAAGGACAAGAAAATCCCACTAATCCGGAGGAGAAGAGTATACAACCAATGTATCCTATCGATAGTCATCTACTGAGCTGAAACATGGAACCTAGCCAAAAGATTGACCTTCAAACTGAAAACCATGCAGCATGCACAGAAGAGAGATTCATACTAAAGCTCACATGGAGAGATCATACGACAGCACAGTGTATCCAAGAAAAGACATGAGTCTGAGACATCATAGAAACTGTTGAGCGTACTCAAATTGCAATGGGCCAGACATGTACAAAGGATGCCAGAAAACCACTGGACATCACGACTCACAACGTGGATCCCCAAGGATCTGGAGCGAAACTGTGGCCGACAGAAAGTAAGATAATGTAACGAGCTCGATAAGTTCTGAAAGTACTGGCTCTGCAATGCCCATCATAGAGAGGTCTCGCAAATTTTGGGGAAAGTCTATGTCCAATGACGGACGTTTACAGGCTGATTATGATGATGATTAAGTAGCAAAATGAGGCGATAGAGCAACTATTTACTATTCCAATCTCGTTTTTAGTCGGTTCCCCATATTCAGTGTCTAATTATCTATCTTATTTATCCATCTATGTAATATAAAAAGCAATGATGCTTGTATCTGGTCCCTCCTGTAACTCTAGAGCTACCGGGAAGAGAAGAAGGGGGTAAAGCAATGTTTGTGTCTGTGTATATGCATAAGCTAAAGCACACAACTAAATCATTGCTTATTTACTTACTTATTTTACTTTAATATCGGCTACTGTTGGCATCTCTAATCTAACTCTAATGACTGATATTTTTTTCTTATTACAAGTGGAAAATCGTTTTTCGCCCAATTATGTTAAAGCATTGTTTTAAACCATAGAAAATAAAATTTGGAAGGTTGATGAAAATCGGCTTAAGAATAAATTGTATTTGAGGTATATGAAATGCATCTATATCAAAATATATTATGCATACATGCATACATAAATTTATCAATTTTGACGAGTACTATGTTAGCATAAAAAATCATATATATATATATATTCTTTTCGTATCCGTCTGTGAAAATATACACTGTTGACAGTAATGCACTGTGTAAATGTCGTCTTATTCATTCTGAGTGCAAATCTTATCATTTATGGTACATATATATATATATATATATATATATATATATATATATATATATATATATATATATATATATATATATATGTTATCCCTGTGCACTCCCATATGTATGTAAAGTTATATCATATAGACGCACAAGAACACGTATAAGAGTGTAAATGATAAATAGATATTTACTTAGATATCAATATATGCATAACCATACGTATATTAGTATATAGAAGAGAATTTAAAGTAAGAAAAAAGCAATAATGTGTAAATCTATATATGCTTGGAGGAACAAGTTGAAAACAGCAAAGAAAAAATGTGAAATCTATTTTGAAAGCTAAATACTCCCAAGTCGGTAAGTTCCCATTTTAACCTGAATCCTTACCAATAATTTTTTTCTTCTTTCGAAAACAATTTATCGGTCGATTTTTACTCATGGGAATATTCTAATTTTTATTTTCCTCATAAATAGGATTTCGTTAGTGTAGCTGTACTTTGACGTATGTCAATTGGAGTCATTTCTTTTTTTAATGGGGGTGAGGAAAACCAAGAAAAAAAAAGGGAGAGAGACGAGAAAGGGGGGAAAAAGGTGGAAATAAGTAAGGATGGGGAAAAGAGATATAAGAAATATTAGGAAATATTAAATGGAGAAGAACGAGGGAGACAAAACAGCAGAGAGCAAACATGACAGGAAGGTAAAAAGTAAAAGAAAAAAAAAAGTCTGGTTAGAAAACATCACATAAACAACGTCTTTTGGCAGCATACCGTGATGGGGGTGAAAAATTAAAAAAAGAATTAGAAAGGGCGAACAAAGTTTCTTTTGTTGCATAAAAATTTGAATTTTCCCCCGAAAAGCAAATATGATATAATGATCAGTCAAGCATAAATTTACATTGTAAATTTACTCCTCTCTCTCAGAAATTTTTCGGGGGTGATTCAGAAGAAAATTATTTTCTTAAAGACTTAATTAGAGGTAAGTGCTGAAATTTTCAGCCTTCTAGCCTCATTGGAGCAGTTTTATTTGATGATTTCTTACAAGAGAGAAAAAAAAACAAGCATAGGAAAGAGTGATGAGGAGATGGATTGATAGATTGATAAATAGAAGGGAGGAGGAAAGAGAAATACATATACATATATATATATATATATATATAGATAGATAGATAGATAGATGGGTAGATAGATAGATAGAAGGGAGGAGGATAGATAGATAGATAGATAGAAGGGAGGAGGAAAGAGAGATAGATAGATAGATAGATAAAGGAGGCGGACAAGAGAGAGAGAAAGTGAGAGAGGGAAAAACAGAGGAACAGGAGAAAAATCGAATAAAATGGAGTGAAGAGATGAAAGAAAATGAGAAAAAGTGATTATAAAGGTGAAACTTGAATATGTATATATGTATTAGGCATTTTTAAAAACATTTTATTATTTTTAAAGTACATATACGTACAACACACATATATACATATACAAAAAAAAAAGAGAGAAAAAAAAACGTAGCTGGTAAAAAACAGTCCAAGTGAAGAGAAAAAACAGAAGAACAAGTAAGGAAGGAAGAAAGAATTTAAATCGGCAGATGGACTGTAAATAAAAGCATACATTGAAAACGTGCAAAATGAAGATGAACAACAGGAAAAACAACGCAAAAGTCAACAACAGCAGGCAATAAAAAATTCTAGTCCCAAAAATAATAACCCAGGAAAAAAGATTGAGTGGAGATAATTGAAATGAAGCATACAAAAAAAAAAATATTAGTAAGAATATAAGCGAAATAAGAAAAACAAATTTGAAGAACGAAGAATGTTTTACCCGAATCTCAAGACTACGACGCCTTCGATTGAAATAAACAAGGATAAAAGGAACAACCCTTTCAGTAAAAAAAGTTTATCGATTCATTCATTGATTGACATCTTAACAACGTTTTTACAGATTTCGCTATATTCTTTGCTTTATAGATAACTTAACTGTTCTTCCATTGTGAACTTCTAATAAAAGTTGCTATTTTTTCTCTTGCTGGTTCACTAAGCATGAAAGCGCCTTCATATATATATATATGTGTGTGTGTGTGTGTTGATGAAAGTGACAATTGGAAGGTGAAAAAAAAACTTAAGAGAAAGCAGATGTTACTACTCGATTTTTTTATCATTCTGTAAGCATGTTTCAATGCATTTCAACAGGTGCCAGCCATCTTTTTCAAAGAAAAATATTCAGCACTTCACAAAAAGCTGTTTACTTGTTTGAGGTAAAAAGGAAAAAATGGGGTCATTTTTGTGTTGTTTTGTTGGTCTCTAAAAAATATTGCTGGCATCTGTGGAAATGCATCAAAACAAGTACTAAGAATGATAAAGATAAATTGAGATGCAACACCTGCTTTCTCTGAAGTTTTTGTTTCACCTTCCAATTGTCACTTTCAACAACATCCTGTTTGATCATTTCAGTATGTAATTTCAAAAATGCGTACCACTTAGAAAGAAAATACGCTGATTGTCGATATGTTATCACATCATAGAAATGTCTTCGAATTTATCTATCAATCTATCTATGACAGTGTACTTGGTCAATGTCGTGACAAGATCCTTAAGCTTCCTTATGTTGAAATATTTCCCACTATTACAGTTGTGACAGGCATATAAGGACGGAAGTAAAGAAGACAGTCGTCACGATGCTAACAAAAAGATATTCAATAAACAACGTAGAATTTGTTAACACAGATTCAAAGGATTTCTGTTGTATTGTTTTTCGTCTATTTTTAGTCGCCCTAAACAAAACCTTTCGGTCGCTCTCTATTTCAAAGAGTTAGTTATTCATGTAGCAGGATTAGGAACAATAAAATTCTTGCTAGAATAGTTTATCGATGTTGAATTTGTGAAGTTAGAAACATTAAAAAAGGACTTTTAAAATGAAGACTAAAAATGACTGAAAATGCAATGAGGGTTGAACAACTTATAAGAGATAGAAACACAAAAACATGAAGCAATTAGATGATTGAAAAGAGACGGACATTGGTTAAGGTTTTTCACTTTGGATTAAAAAATTTAACTCGTCGGGAAAACATTCAAAATCGAGTTTATAAATAGCAGATGCGGAGAAACTATTTGCATGGAACTTGTAGCAAGTCCTTGATATATCTGAAAAGGAAGAATTTTCCTTTATTGCAGTCTAGTTATAACTGGAAGTTCCCAGATATTGTGCTTGTAAATATTTAAGTCACAAATGAATTAGTCACGAAAAAGTCAACAAGCCGACGGTTTAATAAAGGTTTATAAGGGTGCAACAATGCAGCCACTCTGGTATATCCAAGTTGTATTCGATTATCGCTTATGTGCGTGTTCATTAAGTCATTGCAGCAGAACAGAAACTGATCATCTATGAAATTAGTTTTTAGATGGAATGTTGCTCTTGAACTTGAAAAGAAGACACTGATAGCACTATTCTTGCAATCAGGAAGAAGGTGGAATCATTAGAAAGATTGTTGCACAAAAAATAGACAGAGCTCATCTGAGAGACGAAGATGAACGGTTTGGAAGATGAAGTAGAGTTAGTAGTTTGAAGCCTCTGAGATAGCAGGAAATCAAATAATAATAATAATAATAATAATAATAATAATAATAATAATGATAATAATAATAATCAATAATCAATATTTTAGCGTCTGACGTTAGGTGTAAGCTGTTCCCAAGATTCGTCAGACTCGTAAGAGCCAATACTTTCTGAACTTGTTCAGTTCGCCTCTCCATCTTGTATTCCACCGGTCTTGGATATGCCTGTGATTTCCAGGGATCCATGCTGTGAGACGTGCTGTCAAGCGGTTGTTTGCTATTCTTGCAACGTGATCAGCACATTGCCATAAAATTTTATTAATGGATTCTATGATGTCTCAGACTCCTGTTTTTCTCTGATATAATGTGCTGTCTTGTGGTCTTTTCATGTGAAGTTGCATTTTGCATGATTCTCAGTTTGAGGGTTAATCCCTTTGTCTGGGTTCCATGTTTCAGCTCCATAGAGGACTATCGAGAGGATAATGACTGAAGTTAAAAGACAGATATGATGACGTGGGTTGAAATACTAAATGGACTCTCCCTCGTGATGAGGAACAAACCACTGGTAATTTTAGCATGAATCCTTGTATATACAATGATGGATCAATATGTCTGTTGCTTGAAAAAAATAGATATGTCTTGTATAAAATGAACGCTTATCTCATTAATAATCAGCGGACTTATTGATGCATATTCATAACCTCTGGGTCAGACTCCAGAAAAAGGTTATTTTTGCTGTTTGCCTATCAGTCTGTCATGTTTCCTTTTGATTGGTTTATAGAAGTGAACACCAGAAATTTCAGTCTTATGACCCATCTTGCACAGAATTTTGCAAAAGAGACTAGGATAATGTTAGATTTTACTAATATGTAAAGGGAATAACTGTAGGGCTGCATTGGGATAGAAATATTCTCCAAGTTTGAAGGAGTAATGATTCGAGCCATAATTATCGTATATAAAGATGGAAGGCATAAATCTATCTTTTCTCCACCCCCTATTGGTAAAATGCTAGGTGTTAAAATGAATGTCGTCTCTTAGTCAAACTCACATATCACAGAACTTGGAGAATTCCGAAGTTTAGCTGAGAGAGAGAAACCGGTGATAAATGGGACTCGGACAGGAGCGACTCAAATCGTAGCCAGCGTAAGGGTACGACTTTATTTCTATTTCATTCAAATGCGTTAGTCACACACTCTCTCGTGGTTTCTTTGTGGGCGCGTAGGCTTGTTTATCTGCGTATTCAGTGTGATCGATTTTCCATTTTAAAGCTTCCATGAGTAAATGGGAGTTTTAAAACCCCTTTAGGAGTTGCACGAATGAAAATCAACCTGAAATGTGGAATGGTAATGAGATCTTCCGTCGATTTGTTTTATATTCAGCTCTGCGCCGCTGGACCGTTTGGTGTTCGTTGTGAATTCGAAACAGCCTTCGACGATAGAATGCTAAATAACGTCGGTGACTCGAGAAGGCATTTTTATACAACGACTGGCATCCCAAGAGAGATAACGGCATTGTAATTATGCGCAGGTTACTCTTTTGTTATAATTATTATTGCAAAATGATGTCGGGAACAAATGGCTCCAATTGTATTACTTCTACTAGAAGTAGTATCACAAATAATGTCAGTATATTTTGTTGTTATAAAACCTTTTAATGTAGAAGTTGTAATCTGTAATTTTTCTTCCAAACAATCAGTTACTTGGAGATGGGTAATGCTGAGTATCATCTACTGCCCATACTCTCATCAGCATGTCGTGGGTCAGTGCAGGAGGGCATTGCCCAATATTTCGACAAATCTCTCAGGGGCAAGAAGGTACCTGTTCACTAATCTCACGTAGAATGCCCTTCCAGAAGAGCTGATTTGCAGACACAAAAGACTGCCGTCGCACCTGTCCCTCTGCTCCATTCACTCTATCTATCTCTCTCTCTTTCATACGTATACATATACGCATATATATATATATATATATATATATATATATATATATATATATATATATAGAGAGAGAGAGAGAGAGAGAGAGAGAGAGAGAAGATAAAAACAACCCAGAATAGCATGCTTGTACAGATTCATATAATTTGTATCATAGAATATAATGATAATGAAATACGTACTGTTGTCTTATTATTGTAATAATATTGCTATAGGAATAATAATTTATTATAAATATAATCGTGCTATTACTGATGCTAGGAGTAAATAAAAACAATTAAAAGTAAAGAGAATGTAAAGCTAAATTCTTTGGACCGGAAGGACTTTCCCTTCTCCTAGCACTGCCTGGCTTGAATTATCCCAGATGGTATGGAATTTGAATTGATTATCTTCATTGATGTCAGTTCTTGAGAATTCAGATCATGTAAATGGCGCGAGCACCTCTGCACAAATCAAATCAATGTCTAAACTATAACAAACGCCTCAATCATTTTAGTATATTTTTTCACAGGCTCATATCGATATATATATATATATATATCCCTCTCTCTCCATATATATATATGAATATTTCTATAAGTATGTATATATTGTTATTGATATTCTGTTCTTTGTGATGATTCTAAGTTTCTTTTTTGCCAAAGTGGATTGTCTATTACTCCCAAAATCGGAGAAGGAGCACCATTTTGGTCTGAAGAATGCACGACTGGCCTGAACCTTAGAATCACTGCTGAAAACTTGGATTTCAATGCACACACACACACACACACACACATATATATATATATTGATGTACTTATGTGTACATATCCACACACACACATACACACCCACACATACACACCCACACACATATATATATGTGTGTGTGTGTGTGTGTGTGTGTTGTCTGTGTGTGGATATGTACACTTAAGTACATCAATATATCAGTAGCATAATAATGGGAAAAACATTCATTTATAAAACGAATATTCATTTTTCGATGTAATCTCCCTGTCAACTAGAAAGGACATTATACAATGTTAAATTTCAGATCAAAACTCGGTCATTGTGTCAGACTGTGGACCTATTTAACCCCCTCTCTCTCTTTCTGTCTGTCTGTCTGTCTCTCTCTCTCACACACACACATATATATCATTATGTATGATTGATATAATGTGATAATTGTAAAAAAAATTCATATGGAAACATTTTAACCGTGTAGTTAATCGCACAGTTGACTACATAAATGAATAAAGATGGCACTGATTTTTTATATTCATTCATGTGGTCGGCTGTTTGATTTGTCATTCGATTAACTCTGGCACTGGACTAAATATGTTGCTTAATAAAATGTCCCTACAATTATCACCCAAACACACACAGACACAGAAAGACACATACAGTATATATGTGTGTATATATGTGATGGAAAATGAACTTTGGAGTTAGTGGAAAATAATTGTCAAATTCTTCGGTTGAATATGTTGGTGAGAATAAACTCGAAGAAGTTTTCTCTCTGTTATAATCAAAGATGATATCATAAGTTGGTTTGTGCACAGTGTTAAACCCGACACAACGGATTTGATATTCACAGGGGTGAACACTCAATAGAAATGACACGAAGAGTGAGTCATGTCTATTATTAGATTTATTGATCCCTCATCGTTAAATACGTTTTTTAGGTAACCTATGTAAGTGAGCCTTGTTTCAAAACCTAAATACGAAATATAAAATAATATCAATATACAATACACACAAAACCTTGTATATAATGACAAAGTACATGCATGGCATTAACTATTTGATATAAGGATGTGATATTAGAACAACACTGCTGGGTGCCGTGTTAAAATGACCGTTTTGTTTTTAAAATCCCCAGAACGTTCACATGGTGAACAACTGATGACAACAAGAGACAATTTATACGTTTTGTAAGATAATAACAAAATATAGGGGAAAGAATACTTGAATAAATGTATATAAATAGATATTGGGAAATGGGTGACTGAAAACACAAAAAATCCACTGAAAAAGTTTTTCGATGTTTAATGTTCAAAATTGTAAAACTTTCTACACTATATATATGCATGTTTCTGTGTGTGGCTATGTGTTGTTTGGGGTACCAGTCCAAGCAAATTTATACATACCTTGGAAATTCTACTGAAGTCTCAAGAATGATACAAGATAAATAAAGACATACTGAACAAATGCATAGTTGAATTTGAATTATATATATATATATATATATATATATATATATAGAGAGAGAGAGAGAGAGAGAGAGAGAGAGAGAGAGAGAATGAGAGAGAGAATGAGAGAGAGAGAGTTAGAGAGAGAAAAAGCAGAGGGAAATTTTATCCAATGTTGTATCAATTTTTTCTATGTATTTCATAGTTATTGATAAGTTTGTTTGTTCGTACTTATGGTGTGTATGGCACTTATATGTCCATTAATGATTCATGTTTATCCACCTTGTACGTAACTCTGCCAGTATTTGTACAATATAATTCAGAGTATTATTAAATAATTCAGTTTTTTCTCGAACTCTTCCATAATAACGGGACACAGATTCTATTTGAATCGATATCGTCGAAATCAAAGCCAGTAGTTCTATTCATCATGCTTGTATAAATTCAAAAGCGTAAAATTATTTAAAACAACGATTAACATGATTCATTTTGCCTTCTTAACTAAATGAACCAACTGAATAACTGAGTTTACTGTTTTATAGTCCTATTTTACAGTAAATCAGAAAGTAAATTATTCAGTTCTCAATAGTAAAATCATCACCATTTTTTTTCCACCAACAACACTAATAACAGCGATGATAACAGGTCTGCCCAGTCACTCAGTAGAAACCATCACCTGACAAATGTCTTTTTGCTACTTACCATGTCGAGGTCGATCAATTCAAAAATCAGAAAAAAAGAGTTATTCGTGAATAGGCCTGAATTTTCAATGCAAAAGGGAGCAAGCATGAATTCACTGGGCGCGAGATAAATGATCAATTTAGTATAAACGTGCATCGTAAAATTACCTCCCGCCCAACTAAACAAGTTTAGAAAGTACTGGCGCCGCAATGCACATGATAGAAATGGCGAATGTCTAACAACAGGCGCTAAAAGGATAATGATAGGAAAACCTGTTATGGCGGGGGGGGGGATCAACCCCACCAAAAGTGAGAAAACTTTCAGTTCAGTAGCTCTATTGACACTGCCTTTACGCGTAATACATACATTGATACGTAGCCAGCCAGACCAACTTGAAAACTGAACAAAACCAATTTTTGTCAGTTTTTGGTGACAGTTTTAGTTTACAATTTCTAACAGTTAGCATCACTTTCAATTGAAAAGTTTGCTCCAGACATTTTACCGTTAATCTTCCTCTAATCCTTACTTAAGTGAGCCAATAAGAAAAATTCGTCCGGGCAGATAAGTGCAATCGATTAGTTAACGACACCGGGAAACTGATATATATCTTGTAAATAGTTCTTAAAGTCGACTGGACAATCTTTGCCGACGAAGCTGATAAACAAGTAATCGGCTTTTGATTAGATTATTCTATTCACATACCCCCTGAACTGCAATGTTTATCAATTGAACAAATGTAGAAAGATGATCATTAACGAAGAAAGCGATCCCAACGATACTGAAATATTGATCACGAGATAACACAAAGAATCGCGGATACATTTGAATTTACATGAAACTATTTTCTAAGGAAAAACGTGAGCAAATTTGTCTCGGTAGTAAAGACCATTATTTCAATAGAAGTGTTATTATCAAAATGTTTTTACTCCTCGGTGAGAGAGTCCAGTGCTAAGTATACAAATATATAAGTAAATGAATCTGTCTGAGCAATATTTTTCTGTTTTTTTCCATTACATTAATGAATATGCTAATGAATATCCAGACGGAATTTCTAAAAGTTATCAATAAATTTCTATCAGATTTCGTGTCGACGTGGACAATAGACTACAGAGAGTTAGATTGAATTTTAAACTGGATCTATTGGCAATGACCTTCCATACATCTTGTTATACGTGTAAACCACAGAATATCTCAAAAATTTATATCTCTTCACAGGATATCTCGAAAAGTTCTCACTGAACTACGATGTCATTTTGTGACAGGGGTGGAGGATTGACTACTGAAGAACTGATTCAATTTTGCATCGGATCCATGGACAATGGCATTGGCAGGGGTATACACTCTCTGATTTGTGACTGGAGAATAGAAAAATGGACTTAGATCATTTAACTATTCGTGATTATGGTTTTATGAAACCTGTTAACAGTGAATAATACAGGAATACGTGAACTCTGAACGTAAAATGAACATATATGATAATTTCTTCTCTGTTGGTCTGTGCATTGATCTTGTCGGTTAATCCACTTTTTTATTATGATATAACAATGAAAATTACGATATAGAAACTCTTACGACTTGATGTCATGTCCGATTACCCATTAAGAGAGTTTGAGTTGAGTTGAGACATAGCAAAAGAACATTAGAATTATAATACTTGAATTATCAAAACTAAATCACCTAATAATACATATTTACTGCAAATTCATAGATGAATAATCCCATCACTCTGTGCGGGTAGATAAGTTGAATAGGTAATGGACATAGATGAAATAAAATAATGAAAATGGTCTTGAAATAAGCCCCCTCTCTCTACCTCCCTCTTCCCCCCTCTCTCTCTCTCTCTCTCTCTCTCTCTCTCTCTATATATATATATATATATATATATATATATATATATATATATATATATATATATATATATATGTCAGATAGTTCTTATTTATTTATGTGGGTCAGTCTACCCTTATATTGGATTATCGTAACTAAAATACCTTACGAGCATCATCTTTTACCAGCCGAATGTATGCCAAAAGATGGTCATTAGCAGAGAAAACCATTGAAAATGAAGGGTCAAAAGATGATATTGACAATTTCTCGTAATATTGACTTACTTTTCCATTGAATAAAGTTATATCGACTTATCAAAACGAAAAAAGGCTTGTTTTAAGAATCTCTTTATTGGAGGCTAAATTCTGCATATCATTATGGCTGGAATATTAATATAGGTAAATGAAACCTGGTAATACATGAATAATGAAAAGTTCTTTGAAAAACCTCTCTAAGTCTATATCGGTTCATATGTGTGTGTGTCAGTGTGAGTGTGTGTGTGTGTGTGTGTGTGTGTGTGTGTGTATGTGTGTATTATTAAGAAATGGATATATACTCAAACAAAAAAATTCATAAAATGCGTACGTGACTTAGGAAAACTTCTTCATATAACTTTTTAAATCACAGTGAATCTTTCACTTGGCCTAGACGGTATGAATAGAATAAAAAATTAAAGAAAACGAGGCTACTGTAGGGATAAAACTTGCGACAAATGGTGTAGCCGCTTTAACGTAGCGTTGCTCTCACTATTGACCTCACAATTGAACAGATGCAGATAATGCCAAGGCCCAAATAACTCTCAGTTCTCATTTTTTGCCCATTCACATACTATATTCGTTCTATTTTTTATCAGTGCATTCAATTTATCCCTTCAGCAGTCCCATTTTCTTTAATTGCTTACTCTATTTACGCTGCCTATACCCGGTGATGCATACAAACTGTAATTGCTGGAATAATTTCCAATATAACGCATCTATCAAAATATCTATCTATCTATCTATCTATCTCCTTGATGACTCATATATTTGCTGATTTTACCCCAGCAACTGGTGTTCAAACTCAGCTCCAGACCAGGATTTCATGATATTTAATTTGATTTGGCTGAACCCATTTGTACTCACTAGTTAGTACTGTCATGTACTTATAGTCATATTTGGGGAAAAATATAAATGAATATTCATGTATGTCAGCCAGTTCATATATATCGATTTCATTATTCGAAAATGTATGAGAATAATTAAAAAATGCAATGTTGATGAAAAGAATGTTTATGTAAATTGCTGAACCGATTGTAATCATAAACATATTGCAAGGATAATAGAAATATTGATCAATACAAATCAATACAAATATCAATTAGAACGAGATCGATTATATACAAATGGATTATGATGACTATTCCTGTTGATCGTTTTTTTAGTATAGAAAAATGAGGTTTTCACAAAGAAACTTGCACAGAATGCCCTATATCTCTTTATTCGACTTATTGCCCCAAAGAACTGAAAGTCTGCTCAAGTGCAGTCAATTGAATTAAGGCATTTCTTTTATTGCTTATTGCTATTATTGTGTTTTGCTTTTATTGCTCTTATTACAGATTAGATAGATTTGTATCGATTGTATTGCGTTTATTTTTTCATTGCAGAATCATTTGCTTGGAATGACTTTGTCTTTTTCTTCAATATCCTGATTAAGTAATTCTTATCTTCAACTCTCCCTTGGAATGAATTTGTCGAAGAGTCGATAGTAATAAGCACTAAACGTTTTTCGCACAACAGATGACAAAGAGTCTCCCATTTTATATTGCAATCACTTATTAATGATAACAATCTTTGAAGTAATTCTTTGTGCGTCGGTGCAATGAATGAACATAATGTGGCAATAACAAACGTTATTAGAAAAGGTCTGGTTAGTCACACACCGTTACGTGACCAATTTCTTTTGGCAGCATGTCAGGTTTGGGGATGATCAATCAAAAAATTGGAAAAAAGGTAGGATCAATAAAATACGTTACTTATCTCGCCTATTATAGGGCAGTGATCACTGAAATGACTGAATTTTATAAAAACACAAAGTGACCTATTTAACATCAACTTACATTGCAAACTGATCCTTCCAAACACTATCAAAAGCCCATGTAAGGGGGACTGGACTCCCCTTCCCCCCAAAAAAAATTGGGGCGGGGGAGATCATAACAAGGAGTAAATGTTTGAGTGTTCAGCCCTCTAGTGCCCATTAGTGCAGCTTGTATGCGCGATAAAAACATAAATTCATACAGACAGACAGCTAGACAGACCAACTTAAAAACGGGAAAAACCAATGTTGACAGTTTTCGTGACAGATTTTGTTGGCAGTTTCAATAACAACCTCCAGAGTATTATTGGTATGGTGCCAATAGACAGAATATGACGATAACAAAAGTTATTAGAATCATATTAGTAAAATCAAAGATGAAGTAAGAGGCTATTTCTTAGGGATTCTCTTACGGCCAAATCATGTTGGACCAACTGGTTCTTGTATGATCACAGAAGTTAAGCATATTCGAAGCCAGACAGTAATTACATGGGTGACCCTCTTGGAAAACAGGTGCCGTAATTAGCTGGTTGTAGAGTGACCCCAGTGACGATTCCTGAGGAAGAGAGTGACGTTGGCATTATGTGCAATATCAGAAGCATAAGACAGTTTCTACTCCTTCAAACCCCGAGATTGGCCAGTCTGCAAGCGACAAGAAGTAAATTAAAGAACTGGTCACACATAAATGAATATAAAAGACGGACTGTTTTGTAGAAATGTGAACAATACGAATCAAAACACACAAGGCATTCATAATTTTGACTTTCGAGAACGAAAACAAATACGAAATGAGAAACAGCGGGATGTATTGCATTGAAATATTTGGAGTCAGTTTAAAATGAAAGAAAGAAGGGAAAGATAGCGAAGATGAATGAAAAGGGAAGAAGATTAGACGATGAAAAATCAGTATAGCAATTAGAAACCGTCAATCAAAACTGTCACCAAAATTGTCAACAAAGGTTTCTCTCAGTGTTTAAGTTGATCTGGCAAATAGTTTGATGGCTATGTATGTATGCATTTTGTGTATGGGTCGCATCATAAGATAGAAAAGGCTGAAATTTCCAAAATTTACACCTTATGTCTAAATAAAAGTTTTTGTCTTCCTAAAATTATATCAAAAAATGGGTTTTTTCAAATGGGGGTTCGATCTACGATGTAAGTCTACGATAAATTTGTCCCTTGTTTGTGTCTGGCTACATTTGCACTTGTCCATTTTTTGTTGTTTTTTTTTCTCATTAAATCGGGCTTTATTTTGATTGATCAGCCTCAACAATGCGTGCTTCCAAAAGATGTTGGTCACGTGACAGTTTCTATTGAGTAACTTACAAGACCTGCCATTAACATTATTATGAAAAATATGCGAAAGAAAAAAAAAGGATAGATAGACAAGGATGTTTGATAAGCTTTATTACGTTACTTGTTGAGGGGAAACAAAGTCAAGCCAAACTTGGACTACAGTTTGTCAAGTCGAGAAATAAAAGGGATGAAAAGTGAAAACAAAAAAGGAAGAGAATAAGTCTGCTCTCTGAAACAAAGAAGAAGTATCAGGGGTGGTAAGGTGTCGGAAAGGCATACGGAGGAGTCTGTAGACTGACACTTACTTATTAGCTGGATTTTGATCAGAAATCTTCATAGTATCATATATGATCTATGAATTTAACATTTACTACTAAATTACGTGCATTATCGAGAAAGGAGATTTTGTTGGAAACGAATTTTTAGTGTAAAATAAAGGCGTTTTTATTGTTAGGTTAGGGACTTATTTTTGTATCCACATTGATATGAAGAGCAGCAATTAGAAACTGTCCAAGAACAGCAATTGGAGCCTGGCTGTTGAACAGTGAACTTTCAAAACTTCACAAGTGTGTAGTGAACTTTCTGTTAAACTTAGTTAAGCTTTGAAATTCCCTCTCCAACTGAAGACAGAAGAGAAAATCACTACTACTACTACTACTACTACTACTACAAATACTACTACTCTCGTTATTATTATCATTATTATCATTAACATTATTATTAGTAGTATTAGTGACAAGAAGTAGAAAAAGAAGAAAAAGAAGAAGAAGAAAAAGAAAAAGAAAGAAGAAGAAAAGAGGAAAAAGAAGGAAAGGAAGAAGAGAAAGAAGAAGAAGAACGAACGAACGAACAAACAGAAAAGAAGAGTGGCCAGAAATCGGACGAGGAAAGAAAAAAAAAGAAATATTGAGAGTTAATTTGATCAGTCGAAAACTACAACAATAGTGTAATTTAGAAATCACATAATAATGATGATAATTATTTTTAAAGAAAAGGAGAAGAAAGAAAGGAAATAGAAGGAAAATAAGGTGTCGGGGGAGTAAGCAAAGAAGAAAGAAGGGTATTTGAAATCCTTCATGGTTTGGAATATTTTGTGCATGTACTGGATTTTATTTCCTTCTGGGAAGCTCTCAATACCGCACACGGACAATTGCAATAATTGTTCCTTTGTAAACGGGAATCAATTGTGAATTCTCTATTTCTCATTCCTAATTCATTACGCCATAAAATTCTGCAATTCAAAGATGCTTCAATTTCCACCCTGTCGCTTAACAAAGGATTTTCCAATAAACCACTGAATGAATTCAGAAATGGACAGCAGAATAAGAGCAATTCACAACGCAGGTTTAAGAACGAGTTCTGTCGGGAATTCCCAGGAGCTGATCGAAGTCAACAAACACCCAAAGAAGCCTGGAGGGTAGAGCGGCTGAAAAGTTGTTATAATAACAAGATGACGACACTTATCCGAGTACATAAGTAAATAATGAAACAAGATTTCAGAAACTCTGTGATTTTATCATCGTATTTTTGAAAGGACCCTATGAAGAGATTCATTCATAATTTTCTTTCAGCCGTGAGCTAAGCAGGTCAGATGAAATCACAATGGCCTCATTGTGGTTAACAAGCGACAGAAAAGGAAAGGAATTAACGTTGGGGCACAGGAATACCTAATTAAGTTATTACGATGAAATAGAATTAAATTATATCAAGAGGTGTCAAAATTGAAAATATTAACTGTTAAAAATAAATCCGTAATACTTTCAAAAACTCTTAGTTTCAATAAATATTTGCATTCCGTGTCATCTCTGAATAGTAATTGTCACACCATAAACCATAATCATAGTCACAATAAGCAACTTGGATATGTGAGTGATAACAATTAAAAACGAATTTGGCAATTCAAAATCGATTTATGCGAGTCAAGATACACACAGATATACACGCACACATACACACTTACCCCCCCCATATATACATATATATATATATATATATATATATATATATATATATATATATATATATATATATATATATATATATATATGGGGAAAGTTGACGCATATACAAGAATACATGTTAGCTAACACACTCACATACACAGGAATTTCGCACACATTTTTAAGATGTTAGTCAGCACACACATACGCACACAAACAATCCTTTTTATTCATATATCAGGTCATGTGACATCATTTATGTGTATATTCTATAATCTATACACACACACACACACACACCCACACATATATATACATATGTATCATAAAAAGTCAACAAAACTGTTAAGGCTACAACTGTTGTGCGAGATGACTGAAATTAGAACATTCACTTCTTATGTTCAGAAGAAGCGTTTCTAATTTTTCATTGAGCAGTTCAATTTACAAAGTAAGTTTATGCCAAATTGATCGCTTAGTTTGTTCACATTGTTCTTGAGAATATAAAAGCTACGGATTGATCGATTTAGCGGCATAAATATATATATATATATATATATATATATATATATATATATATATATACATATATATATATATATATATATATATATATATATATATATATAGAGAGAGAGAGAGAGAGAGAGAGAGAGAAACGGTCATTTAAAGATATATATTTGTGTGTGTGTGTGTATATCTATGTATAAGCACAATCATGCATATATATATACATATATATATATATATATATATATATATATATATACATATATATATATATCTCCTTGTATCTGAGCCTTTCATTAGTTTCTTTGAGTCTCTCCTCCATAAAAAAATACAATGGCGATTTATTGACCTGATATATGACATCGAGAACCGACATAGTCCAATATCCCTAACATTCGAGGTCATTTGGAGTTATCAGAGGTCATTATCTAACCATCCATGGTTCTAAATATCAGATAACATCAATTCTAACCTAGGAATTCAGTCATTCATTTTTGTTATTATTTTTAAACATAGTTCTGACAATAAAATCAATTCCTATGCATGTATCGTTTTTTAGTGGGGCGGGATATATACACTGCGTTAGTTCTGCTGCTGCTAAGTCTGTTGACGTTTTTGTTCCTGCCTCTAACCATTGTCACTGGCCAAAAGTCTACGTAATTCATTTCATAGGGATGGTAAGCGCCTCTCTAACCCTTGTTATGTACATTGATAAACATTCAACGTTCTTAACGAAGGCAAGATGGCGCAGGACTGAAGGTAAATCATATCATTTTCTGGAGTAAACTTTAAAATGAATATTCCATTATTTTTCGTGGGGATGAACTATTGTAAATGAATATAATTCATTTTTGACTACGATTTAGGTTCATCTTGATTTTGTTGTTCATTTCTTTGAACACTACTCCTGTAAAGCCATCAATCTACGTCTGCCAGTAGAGAACTTATCTTGGAACCAAGGGTCTTTGTTGTGTTCAGTTGATTAAGAAGGAATACATCCCCCCCCCAAAAAAACAAGAGACATTTTTTCTCTGTGTTGTCCAATTTAAGATTCTATTCTCCTCGCTAGCATGCATATATATATATATATGTATATATATATATATATATGTATATATATATATATATATATATATATATATATATATATATATATATATATATATATGTTTGTGTGTGTGTGTGTGTATATATATATATATACATATCTATACTAGCTTATGTAATGTTGATATATATATATATATATATATATGTTTGTGTGTGTGTGTGTATATATATATATATATGTTTGTGTGTGTGTGTATATATATATATATATACATATTTATACTAGCTTATGTAATGTTGATATATATATATATATATGTATATGTATATATATATATATATATATATATATATATATATATATATATATATATATATACATATATATATATACAAGTATTACATAGAAAACATGAAACCACGACAGAAAAAAAAAATTCAATCATTTTCCCAACGTTTGTTTTCTTGTGATATTATATAATTTTTCCTCTTTTCTTCTTTATCAAATGACTGTTTAGCATTATTATTTGGAGTCAGTTTGACTTCCATAGCCTTTTGATATGTCGCAGAACCAAAACAAAAAGAAAACAAAATCTATTAAAGCCTGCACTTTCAACGCCGTCTCACATCCCAAGTAGTTCCTTGAATAAACACTTTTTGTATAGTTTCTCGTGACCAATGCACAAAGGAAAGAAAAATCTATATTCTTATCATGTTCCACTTTCTGTATACCTTTTTGTAGAAGTTGATAAGAAACTGTTTCAATCCTGACAATTCTGACCCTCTACGCTTTTCGTTTGGTCTATCCTTTCTCTCGTGATTAAATGAAGAAAAACGCCTTTATTTTTCTCTTCTGTGTGTTTTTTCTTAGTAGTTTGACGCATTAATACCGGTAACCTTACTTTAGTATATAAAAAAATAAATGCCTGTAGTTACCTGTTTTGGTAAGAATTGACCGTCTAAATATTTACTGAGCTATTTCTGGCTCAGGGTCTCAATATTGGACACTTACTGAGAATGGGACCCCCAACATTTGCGAATGGTCAATCAATCGAGGTTGAAAATCATCACTCAACAATTCTTGCTATAGTTAGTATTTCATTCAATTGAACATTTACAGCACTCGACGAAGACACATCTAATTTAGAATTACTTGTAAGTGTGACTCTTGTGTACTCATGGTTCCCTATAATAGATGACCTAATCACTTTACGTCATATAAAAGATCTTATCAGAAAAGAGAACATACGGGTGCATATCAAGGCTAAACTCGATGGGAGAAAATTATGAGCACTGACCAGCTGTTGCAAGTAATCGTCGGAAAAATATAAAATGACGTAATAGATTGGATAAGTTCAAAGAGTATTGGCTCCACGACGTCCATGATAGAGAGGTCTGGCAAAGCTTTCAGAAAATCTTTTTTTTCTCACGGTCAAGCTGTTCGATAGTCGTTTCAGAATCTTCAGCTTGTTAGCGTTCGTTGTAGATTTTCTGAAAGCAGTTTTCTAAAGAAAAAACAAGAGAAAATCTGACGCACTCTGTTCACAAACACTGCCTGCATTATTGTATACAATTAACAAATATTTAATCCATAATTGTTGGAATAAAATGATAATTTTAAAACTAACTGATTAAACAAAGCTCGGCTCCTTTTCTTACCGGGCAAGCACCATTTTAAATAATGTTTATTTTTTTTTTACCTTTACGTTGGTGGTATCAGAAAAATGTTTATCTTCTGGGGTAGGAAACTATTTTTCCATTATATCTCAAGAGGTGTTTTTGTGTGAACATCACATTCTCTGTGCACCATACTTTGAAGTCATATCCGTCAGACTATGGCGTAAATCCATAAATATTACCTCAAGAACATATGATGCTATGACATTCATCTTTGATCATTTTTATATCTCGTTTACTGGTTTTTGAAACATTTTTATGCTTTCTCGGGGATGATGTCAGAAAAAAATGTTCGTATTCTGTTCGGGAAACAATTTCTCCCTAATATCTCGTGAGAGGTTCTTGTTCGAAAAAAAAACAAAACACATACCGTGTGCTTAAAACTTCAAAGTCTTATATTTTGGACTACTGCGCAAATCTATAAGAGCTAACACGTATCTTAAGAACCACGTCTCCAGCAAATATACTATGAACCATCTCTGATAATTTTTCACCTCATTAACTGATTTTACAAACCATAGATTTTAAACCTTTTAAACATCCTCTTACAATGCAGTTATAAAAGAGTATTTAATATCATTTGGAAAAAAACAACTCTTTCTCTAAGTAAAACTTGTGATAAAGTGTTTTATTAGATCTGCATCAGTCCCAGAACTTGAGCTTCAAAGTTTATACAATTGTACGTCAATACGTGATAGCGCAAAGATTCAGTTTGTTTTTGTAAGAATAAGTAGTTAAATTCTTTACACCCTAAAATACGCTGGTTAGATGTTTTACACTTTTACCGTAAATAGTAGACGAGGGGAAAAATTCGATTAATTCAATCGATTAAATAATTAATTGCGGAATACAACCACAACTGTTTGCTCGCCATAAGTTTACCGCAGAAATCTTCAACTAAATGCTTAATCTGGTATAATAGAAATGTCAGAAGTTACGTACAAGCTATATAACATGTATATACAGATTGAACCATCAACCAAAATATCTGTCATTGAAATTCTATGGTTAACTCAATAAAATTTATGTTTTTTTTGTGGCGATGGCAACTCAGTTCTAACTATGTGCATTTGGCTTCATAACTGGCCATGGATAATTTGCAACAAATGACATGCAATGAATCATCTTGTAATGGACTAAAGCGTTCTTTTTGCAATGGATAACTATTACACTTGCTGCTTTTTACAGTTAATGGGTTAACAGCAAGTGAATTCTCTTCTATAAAAAAATAAATTTATGGATGAGGTATGATCATGACTTGATCTATTCAGAGTGATATTAGTTTTCTTTAAAAAAGAAAAAGAAAAAAAAGATGGATAGCTGGCCGAGCAAAATGTTATAGTAAAAGAGATATAAGATAAGGTTTATTACCACCGATACATCACGAGCAAAAAAACGGGTTCCGTTCGAAAGATTCATGAGTTTTAGAAAACGAGGCTGTCACCGGATCAAAATGATGCAAACTGTAGCCTAATCGCTGAGATCGAACACACGTCTGCATCGATTGGAGGCCATTTATTTTGCTCTTTATTTTCTTAGTGTCACTGCACACTATTTTATCTAAATGGATGATCTTCGTATACGTTCGCTAATGACTCCTGGTTTTGCCAATGGATGACAATTTGATGCTATCTTCCTCGGTTGGTGTTCTTTTTTTTCTTAGCTGTTCTCGTAACACAAGAAGGCCTAAACAGATATCGTTACCACTCAACAATCCGCACTTTAAAAAAGTACTTCGTACGCAGAACAATCTTAAACATAGCGAATTCCAAGTAGGTTACTTCAGAAGCAGGCCATTCTCATACATTTCATTCATGCTAATGGAATGAATAATAACAACAACGCACCAAGAGATCGCATACTTCCACCAACCTAATTGACATACACACACAGCCCCCCCCCCCAAAAAAAAACAGAAAAACAAAAGAAAGCAAGATGAGAGTCAGTTAGAAAAAGGGTTAAGATGCTGGGCAGATAACTCTAGAAAAACTTCTGGATCCACTCCAAAATTCAATCTGATCCTCTCAGCTCATAGTGCACTCTTCGATAAAATGTACTGGAAATTAATTGGGGCTGGGGGTAATTTTATACACAAACACGAGTTTATACATTAATGTATGAAAAAAAAGATATGCCTTTTAAAAATACTGGATCCACTAGAAAATTTAATTGTTTTTGACGTTATCTAATTATCCACTCTTCCAGAAAATTCCATTGAAATTCACTGAGAACTTTTAGAGATATTGAGTAGACATTCAACAGGCACAGCATATATATATATATATATATATATATATATATATATATATATATATATATATATATATATTGAAACTGTATGTGGAATGATCTTCCGTTATTACGCGGTAAATGTATCACATAGCCAAGACAACGTGAATAAAGTAAAGAATCAAAGGGGTTGCCACAGGAATCGAAAGGGTAGCTGCTCCAAAGAAGTCAATGGTAGTGCAAATGCTCAAATAACTGTTTCAACTCTCATAACATTATTTATCATTTGGTTTATTCGCTGTCTATCAATGCACTATATCGGTTGTGGGTTTAATTCCTGCTTCAGTCCCCTTTACTTTGATCTTTTCCCTATGTACGTTGTCCAGAAATTCACCGAATAGCATCAGGAGATCATTTCAAATAGAGATTTGATAAGATATAACGCAATTTGTAATAATTTTTGTCGGGATCGTATGCCTATTTCTCCTCCTCTTCCTCCACCACCGCCACAACAACAACAGGAAAACCTGCCAAATTATCGACATGGCTGTGCCTGCAGACCACAGAGTAAAGAGGAAAAAGAGTGAAAAAC
>OY735218.1:22694917-22724917 GCA_963457665.1 Thysanoteuthis rhombus
CAAACTAGAAAAGTTCAGAAAGTATTGGCTACGCAACACCCATAATAGAGAGGTCTGGCTATTCATGGGTAAGGTCCTTGTCCAATAACGGATGCTAATAGCCTTTGTTGATGATGAACTGAGCGACACATTACAGGGTTCTTAGGTTTCATGCTCCATCTCGATAGTCACCTATCGAGAGGATAATTAAAGAACAGACGCTAGAAAGTGTGTTGCTGATATATATATATATATATATATATATATATATATAAATTTTCTTTTTTTTCGAAGTGCTTTGAAATACTTCCTGAAAATTAGTGATAGCAGTCAAAAGCGCTTCAAGAACCATGTTAAAAACTCAAGGCAGTTCCTTCAATCTTGTAATCCAGCGAAAAATAACTTATTTGCAAACAAGATGCTGCTGTTCGAGTAAACCAACTTATAAAGTTGAAAGAGATTCGATTGCTGGAAAATGTAGACTTTACCAGAAAAATGAAGTTATTGGAAAATTTAATGGTGTCTCTATACGTATCATTATCGATGAATTCAAAACAGTTTCGAAGCGGTCGGAAGAATTGATAATGCAGCTGAGGATTGAAACCCTCTTGCCAATAGCATAAGTAAAACCCACGAACAAACTGAAGAGAGTGCAGAAGTATTAAAAAGACTTGCTGTCATATTAGGGCAAAAATTCTCTATACTTATGTTCATAGGTCAGGCATTATCGTTGATATTGCCGTCAAAATGGAAGTAGGTCAACATAAGATTATTGTCAGAAAAGGAAAAGCGAGATTTGCAGCTTGTCAAGAAAATGTCTGCAGGTTATTCTCTCTTTCACTGAAGGAACATTGCCCTTACATTTATCATTGACGCATATATATATATATATATATATATATATATATATATATATATATATATGGATATACTATTCAAATGAAGCCGGAACGGGAGTATACAGTGTGTAAGCAATCTTAATTTTCATCGTGATTCTCGGATATGTTTCGGATTTCAACTCCATCGGCAGCGGTTGTATGTTCATATGGACTTGGATTATTTGAAAGTGCAGGTATATATATATATATATATACCTGAATTAAAAAAAACTATATATATATGTGTGTGTGTGTGTGTCTGTCTGTCTGTCTGTCTGTCTATGCATTGTCTGTGTTTTTGTATGACATCAGTTTATAAATATCAGCAATGATATGATAAAAACAAATCTTATAAGGATGGTTACTACAGACTTTTGAAACAAATGTACTCCTCCTCTCTGCCTGTATTTTTCTCTCTCTCTCTATCACACACACACACACACATATATATATATATATATATTTATATATATATGTCTACTTTCAGAATTTCTGATATTAGAAATTATCATTTTTATACAATGAACTTTTGGACTAGTTTCTACATAATGGTTGTCACAACATTCCATACATATGAAAAACAAAAATCAAACCATGAAATGCATTTTATTCAATACTTCCAAATGCATATATATGCATATATCCTATGAAAAGTGAACAATTGTTTGAAAAGGTTACGACGTTTGAACGTTCTCCTCTCTCTCTCTCTCTCTCTCTCTCTCTCTCTCTCTCTCTATATATATATATATATATATATATATATATATATATATATAAGCAGGTATTACGGTTTATACCAGAAGAGGATCCGAGCTTCTTAATGTTTCTAGCATTGTAACATCGACTACTTGCAATATAGAAAAGAAACTAAATATCAGCGAATGGGTGATAATCCAGTGAAATTTCGAGGCGTCTGTAAGCTCAGAGATTGCTTTTCGTGATACTTTTGATAAGACGCAGAAATATCAGTTGCACAACTTTAATATTGACTCAGGTGACTGATACATGTTTTAATTATCTCAATTTATCTGTCTCTTGCATGTAGTGCTATCTTAAATTTGATAGATAGAGAAATTGTGCACATGTGAATACTGCAGACTTCTACCTGTCAAATCTCTCTCTCTCTTTCTCTATCTCCCCCTCCCTCTCTATCGAGCAATTTATCTTTCTATTAAAAACCATCCTCTATGTCAAGATAGTTTCCTTCGGTTTTTGAGCTAGCTGACTGGCTGGCTATGTATGTACGTGCAAATGGAGCAAGAGGGCGGTGAATGTATCAAACCATTTACTCCTTATAATGTCAACAAAAACTTATAAGCACCCCCTCAATTGTTTTTGAGTGCAGGTTCATTGTGCAATGTAAGTTTATGGTAAAGTATTCCCTTACTTTCAAACAAAGCTCGATTAGTGGACATATGGCAGACAACCGATGGACATCACGACTAACAACAAAGATCCCCAGAGATCACATGCGATACCGTGACCGACGGAATACAAGATGGAGAGATAAATTAGGCAAATTTAGAAAATACTGGCTCTGTGACGCCCATGATACAGAAATTTGATAGGTCCTGGGGAAGGTCTATGTCCAACAACAGACTTTAAAAGACTGATGACGATTATTCCTTTAGTTTGTATCCGGTAACAAGAATGCTTATTTATTGGATATTCAGACTTTTTCGTGATCACTGCCCAACAAAAGGCAAGAGAAGTAACTTATCAATTGATCATTCACAACACAGCATACTACAAAAAGACGTTGGTTGCATGACGATCTGTATTGAATGACTGAAAAGATCTTCCCTCTCTCTATCTTACTCTCTCTCGATATTTATCAATCTATCTCTATCTAATTCAGTTGTGGCAGTTATAAATTATGATCCAAATCAATCATCTAGAGAAACGTTTTTTGCCCCATCCCTACCCCCTAACCCCCCATGGCATCAACCTAAATAAAGCTACGGATTTTTGACACTAATTATGACTAATAACTGTATTTGAAACAAAAACAAAACAAAAAAAAATAACCATGCCCAATATTGGACGGTGAAATGGCAACGATCTGGACGATCCCCAAGACGGGGTCTCACCGTTTGGATGTGCAAAATTACACCCCCTCATCACCTGAAGGCTGCCGTTGGGTACAACTGCCTTAACTTCGAAAAAAAAATGAACCAAGATGAGGACGTGAGTCTGCATGAAAACTTTACATCATGATATTCCCATGCTTAAGAAATCTTGATAGAAACTACCAAGAAACAGTTTTCGCTTGGAGAGATCACGTCTTTTATCTTCCCTTTCATCGTCGCTTGACACAATAGTAATTTCTTAAGTAAATTTTGTTAGGTTAAGTGAGTACGGTCATTTGTTGCGTCAGTTCACATGGAAACGTGTCTCTTATCACGAATCCGTATTATGTATATTAAAAAAGACATTTTTGGATGGCGTAACTTGTGGAGTAATTACTTTGAGTCTCTTGCGTATATATATATATATATATATATATATATATATATATATATATATATATATATATATATACACCCACACACACATATAAATATGTGTGTGGGAGATGTACATATTATATAAGTGTGTATATGTATAGATGAACACGTGTAAGACACCTATATATGTTTGTTAGTGTGAGTGTGTCTGTTTGCATAGTGGGAATGTGTAATTTTAGCTATGATGCAAGCTGGTTTTTTACTAAATAAATCAAGTGAGCTCGGCTACGTTGTTGTATGAAATCACACATATGAACCACACACACACGCGCGCGCACGCACACAGACACATATATATACATTACAATTTACAAACAACTCTTTCTTCCTGTTTTGTCTTTCTTTCCATCCGTCTTTTCTGTCTCCCTGTGCACACTCGTGCACACAAATAAACTCACACGCACTTACACACACACATATATGCATATATATATATATATATATATATATATATATAGTATTGTGTCATCCATAGACTGCTGTTTCGATGTATTATAACTCTTCAGTTATATATATATATGTATATATACATATATATATATATATATATATATATATATATATATGTCTATCTATCCATCTATCTCTCTCTATATATGTAATTATATATATATATATATATATATATATATATATATATATATATATATATATATATACCAATATATATTTTTTACACACATTCATGCATCATCAACAAGTCTGAGGCAATTAATTTTTGACTACAAGTTTAGCTCTCCCCCAATCTTTTCTCACTATAGCGTATATTTCTACTAAAAGTCATTGAAAAAAGAATTAAAAGGAAGCCATACTTCATTTCCTCTCGCCAAACCCAATCTGCAATCAGTTGTGCTGTTCTTTGAATGTCATTAACTTTTGTGTCAAGCAAGCTCCAACTCTACAATCGCATATGTCGTTACAATTCGATTTGTCTGGTGGTTTTTCAATATTCCAGTAGAAATCTTTTGGAAGAATCCTATCAATTGTCGTCGTATGAGAGAAGTCCGAAGAATGCAAAAATATCTCCAGAAAAAAAGGTAAAAAGATAAAGTTTCAAGGTAAATGAGTGTCTTAGAGACAAGCATATTAAAATGCTGGATTGACGTGACAATAGAGCAAGCAATGTATACTAACAGTTCAGGTTGGTCACTCAAAAAAACAAAAACAAAAAACAAACCGACACATGACTTGATTATTTTGGTACCAAGCCGTAGGGGTATAGTAATCAATGAATAGATCATTTCTCTGGCATTTTGTTTGGCAGTGATCACTAAAAAGTCTGAATTGTCGAAAAAAAGCTATAAAAACGCGTGAATGCTGACTGACACAAAGTAGACCGTTTTAACATAAATATACATTATAGATGTATAAATAAAGACCTACTGGTAGAGGGATTGGGGATAAGGGAAAATATGGCTTGGACACGTATCATATAAATTGCTAATCAGTCAGCCAGCCAGCCAGCCGAACGAACTGAAAAACTGAAGATACCTATGTTAATTTATAAGTACATTCATGTTTTATGGAAATATATATTTGGGTTCAATATTTTCTGTCTTTACTGATACATATTTGAAATAAAAAAACACAATTTAGACACAAGTAAAATAGCTTCTAGTATGACGTTAGAAAAAAGGGGGACTTCTGTCTTTTTACCTGTCTATATATCGATATATCTATTGTTTTTTAAACGTTTCATTCGCTGCATGATTAAAGACAACACAAACGCACATCGAAATTTTAACACATTCTTCCAATTAGATTATTTCATCGTCATGATTATATGAACGGGGGTAAATTATTTTATTACGTGCTTATTCCCACACACATTTTGAATTAATATCATGGTTGCTATTTTATAGAATCAATATGGATTTTTAACGTGAAACTAATTGTTGATACAACATAAAGTGTTTGTTAACTCTTAATGAAATGCGCTTAGATCCAAAATTAGACAATTATTAGACAAATGTTATATCTAGAAAACCATCATTTTTAGTGATCTACTTTGCTGGAAAATTGAAATTTTTCCCTTGAAATGGGGATAATAACAGTATAACATAACTTCCATATTTATTTCGATGCTCTGCCGAGGGTCAGAGATTGGCAATTTTGAATAATAAAAAATAATTCTATATTCAATATATTACCAACGGAGATGTTATATTTGCAACAAAAGGAACGGGCAAAAGCTTTTGATTAGTCAATGCTGAAAATCTTTAATTATAAGTCACTGTGTGCGCGCACAGAATTTATTCTATTTGTTTATCAAAGGGAAAAGAAACACAATCAATGCTTTTACGTCTCTCGGAGCGCATGTTTTTCACAATGCAATAGATGTATAATTAGACTTTTATTCTGGTCTGGAAAGACAAACCAATGGCAGAGAACAAAAAGAAAATATGCTGTCCAAGTTATTGTATCGCTAAGTATTGATAAAACCAAACTATGTACGAGCGTAACCCATTAACTGCAGCAGGAGCAGCTCAGTTCATCATCATCAAGTGCGTCTATCACTGGACATGAAACTTGCCCAAGATTCGCCAGGCCTAATTGAATGGGGGAAACAAGAAAGTAGGTCCTCGCATAAACTTCAATAAAACCAAGGCCACGTGAAACAAATGTTTTGACAACAAAGTCACAACGATAAAAATCCGAAACACAGAACTAAAAAAGTGATAGACCACTACATTTACCAAGGACAAAAAATCTTCATGAAATTCTCAACAGAACCAGGAATCAAACGAAGAACTATCATAGGTCGGCCAACTTTCGGTGGAGCAAACTCAACTTTCAGAGAGAAAAAGATCTCACACATACTCTCAATAGTCACTTATGGTAATTGGGCAGGAAACCCCAAGGACCATCGAATGTGTAGCTCGGTTCATCATCATCATAAGCCTATCAGTACCTGGTGTTAGACATTAACCTTCCCCAAGATTTTCCAGACCTCTCTATCATGAGTGTCGCGTAGCCCACACTCCCTGAACTTTTCCAGTCCGTCACACCATCTTATACTTTGCCAGACCCAGTTTTGCATATGATCTCTGAAGATCCACGTTGCAAGTCATGATGTCCATCGGTTTTTTGTCATTCTTGCAACATGACCAGCCCATTACCGCTTTAACTTTCAAATGGATTATCTTCCGTAATTTTCTCATTATCTTCCCATGTGATATTGAACATGATTCATGTGCGCTTGCATGGTTCTCAGTTTCAGGGTGAATGTTTTGGTTAGGCTCCATGTTCCAGCTTCATAGGTGACAAGGGGATGCAAGTAAAATTGAGTAAGACAAGGTTATACCAGCTCTCCAAATCTCTAAGGCATAATAATCAAAATTGGAAATCCTGAGCTCAAAAAAGCGGACCACGTTTGTTACCTAAGACAACTAATCGCCATGAAAAATTCAAAGGAAGAAATTAAGCAGATAATCACTCTAGATTGACAAGCTTTCGGTAGAGCAAACTCAATCTTCTAGAACGAGAAAATCCCGATAGTCACCTATCGGGCTAAAACATGGAACTTAATCGATAGATTAACCCTCAAACTGAGAACCATCCAACGTGTGCAGGGGAGAAAGATGCTTAGGATCACATGGCGAGATGCCAAGAGAGTGCAGTATATGAGGAAAAAAATATTAAAAAAACAAAAAACAGGAATCGGAGATACCGTAGAAGCCGTTGAAAAACTCAAATGGCAATGGGCTGGTCATGTTGTAAGAATGAAAGACAATCACAGGACAAAACGACGTACAGCAGGGATCCTCAGATATTATGCACAAAACTCTAGCCGACAAAATGTGAAATGGCGTGACAGATTTGACAAGTTCAGAAATTACTGGCTCGGCGACACCCATTATAGAGAGGTCTGATCAATCTTGGGGAAGGCCCATGTCCAACGACAGACTCTAAAAAGATGTGATGATAGTGATGATGATGAAGATGGGATATATGTATGCTTAGTAATAATGATTAGGAAGTCCGTAGTCAGATTGTCTTACTCAACATATACATATTCCCGCATTTGTGCCAGAGTGTACAAATATACTTATATGACAAGTTCTCTACAAGTTGTAAACTTGTAAACTTTTTCCAATTATGATTAAAAAAAAGTAGGTTCCCATTTGGGAAGAATTACAGCATCTAATCTCATTTCTCTTTATCTAACGTTAAAATTCCCACGTCATCAACTACCCTTGCTTTCTGTTCGTTTCCTAAGTTTCTTGAAAACAGTAAACCAAAACTGTCAACATAGGTTTCTTCAGTTCTGAAGTGATTCTTGCTGTGTTGCTGGCTATATGTGCTTCACACGTAGAGGCCGAACACATGGAACTACAGGGCTCAAAATTGAATATTTACTCCTCATGTGAATTTTTCTTTTGTTTTGCATCCTCCCCCGAAAAAAATTTGGGAAGTTCAATTCACATTGTAAACTTATGCTGAATCAGTCTGATAGCATACAAGCTCATTTTTTCTGCTATTCGTATTGTTCAGCGTTCCAACAAAAGGTGACAGAAGTTGCTCTATCATTGATCACCATATTTTCCAATTTTTCAATTGAATTGAAAACCTTCGATAGAGTATGCTGCCAAAAGACGTTGGTCACGTGACGGTTTCTATTGAGTGACTAACCAGCCCTGTTTTTCAACAGCGCGATGCAAATTATTTCTGATCGGTGCCTTTTGTCCGGTGTGTAAACCCAAATGGACGGACGAACGAGAAAAAAACCTCAGGAGAATTTAAATCTTTCTCGAAATCAATAATTTGCAATCAATGGATGGATCGTCGGTAAACCACATCTATTTAAATCGTATCCCTGTCCACTGTACGTATGTGTGAGGATAGTGGTGAATATATATATATATATATATATATATATATATATATATATATATATGTGTGTGTGTGTGTGTGTGTTCATGGGCGTATGTGTGTGTTTGTGTGCGTATGTGTGTGTATGTGTGTGTTTGTGTGCGTGTGTGTCTGTGAGAGTGAGTGAGTGAGTACGTTAATGGTCATATTCTCTCAGAATTCATAGCTGATATACTCATGCGCTTCCACATACAGACATATATTTAGTTGAATTTTACGTTTTAAAACAAAAATTGGTCCTCATCTCACGTATACACACACATAAACATGCATAAACACACACAGCCACACACACACACATATATATGCATACATATATATGCAAGGATATGTGTGTTCACACTCATACTGAAGTGTGCACATCAGCATCATCATCATTCACTCTCAGCAGAGAAATTTTCCCCGGCTCTATCCATATCGCCAGTGACGGTGCTAATCTCCGTCATGTCTTATATGGCAAATCTCTGTACATAATCTCTCTACCTTATGCCTGGTCTTCTACTTAATATGTACACATCTTCTGAATTTGTGTACCATCTCTTACCATTCTTGTTAGGTGTCCAACCCACCTCTATTTTTTCCCTTGAGTTTTGGTATGATATCGTTTACTCTAGTAAGTTCTCTGATACACTTTGATCTTTTTTTATATCTAATCATGTTATTTCTAACTGAAACTAACTAATATAAGTACGCCAGTGAATATATATATGTTTAGTCTGTTAAATACATTTATCTAATTTGAGTTAGATGGCAAACTTGATTTCCCTATAGGTTAATTGTTGCCCACATTAGCCTGTATATATCTTCCTACCGCCTAAACAAATACACATCCAATAGTGATACGATCTGACGCCATTGCATTTGGAAAATTGAAATGTCTAACTATACAAGTGAAAGATTTCGTTGTATTATTTGTTTATTTATAACATAACGTGCGCTGAACACAGGTTTTTAATACCAGAAAAACGCATGAAAATCGATAGAAATCACTGAAAGTTATCATCTTTTCATCAAGTATAGATTAAATGTTCTCTACGTACACACTGCGTGAAAATACGATCGAAATGACATGGACGGAAAAACGAACTAGCACGACTCTTCTTAGTACTAATTTAGTATGAATTAGATTCCAGCTGGAACCGGAAGCTCGTTTACGACATCATGGCTTCGCCCCTCCATTGGAAATCTGACTCAAGAATATCTCTTGAGAATCCTATTTTCTTGTTTTGGTGACATTTTTTCAGAGAAGAAAAAAATCCATCTTTATTACTTTTATTGGATGGAGAATCGTATAATTTTTTATGATCATATTCGGCTAGTTTTTATCTTCATCTGAATTTTTAGTTGGTTTTTGAAGTTGATGGCATGGACTGCAAAGTTATATAAAAAGAAGTAAAACTTAAGATGAAAGTAAAAACTAGTCAAATTCAATAGAAAAAAAAATTACATCATTGTTTGTCTTCAAATCTGCAGGATTATCTTTGTTCATATTGTTGGTGGGTCAAAGAAAAAGATCTTAGCTTGAAAAAATGCTTCAAAATACATATAAATATATATATATATATATATATATATATATATATATATTGAATCGTACATACACGCAGGCACACATGCAGGCACACACACACACACACACATATATATATATATAAACTGTTTATTTACAGGTTCTGCTAGTTTCGGCTTTATCAAAATAAAACCGATGAAACAAGGCTTAGAAATTGTTTTACAAAGAATTTGTGTTTTTCTACTTTCATCCTTTTGATATTTCTATCCAAACACTAATCATATATATATATATATATATATATATATATATATATATATATATATATGCGTGTATGAGGGTTCAAAGTGCATGCATGAGCATATTCCTGTATCCTTTTACGCATATACTGAGATGTTATCTTACTGATGGATATCGTAACAGCATTTCTTATTCATATATATATATATATATATATATATATATATATATATTGCTCAGGCATTTATCAGAAACTACATAATAATTCATGCTTCAAGTATTGTGTATTATTCTCTAAACAAAGACAATGTCCTCTCAGACATGTAGAGTTATTGAGGTGAATTAATTCAGAAAATAGTTTTTCTTCAATATTGGATGGCACAAAACAATGTATTCAGTATGATATAAATTCTCGAGGCATATTTCCAGTGTAAACAAAGAAAAAGCCAAAGGGATAAAATGAAAGTTACAAAATGAGAGAGAGAGAGAGAGAGAGAGAGAGAGAGAGAGAGAGAGAGAGAGAGAGAGAGAGAGAGAGAGAGAGAGAGAGGGATCAGGTGTTTGACAGACTTAAATCTTGAATTATTCTTACGTTATTTCTAAATAATTAAAGAAGTCAAATTCGGAAGTACGGAATGATATTAGAAATCTTTGTCAATCATTTTCACGTGGATGCGATAAAACATCTGCTGCCAAATTATATATATATATATATATATATATATATATATATATATATATATATATATATATATATATATATAAGTTGAACAGGGGTTATAACAGGCTAAGGTGAAGTTTGAAGCTTTACCAAAATCCCAATACCTGCTGGTCATTCTTACATTCAGCAGGAGGCATCTAGTAGCCCTGACAACAAAACTTACCCACAATGCACAGTCCCTGGCAGTGGACTCTGGTTCCACATGGTACATTTTAATTCACACTCACACAACACGCACCACTGATGATGGGAGAAATCCCGAAACATGTATGGACTATTGACATATAAGGATTAATAAACCTTACCACCAAAAACTTCACTCCCGAGTCTGTCTCACTCTCTAAAGTACACATTATATATATATATATATATATATATATATATATATATATATATATATATATATACTACTTTTATGTATATCAGGTTGATTAAGTTGATTAAATATATATATATAATGCTTGTATTTGAACAGACTGTGATGTTGGTTGCTTGGTTTTGAGAATTGAAACAGATGATACACGCAAAAGAACTTAATTCAATCGCAATCAGCCTAACGAAGTAATAATATTGGCATATATTGTTGTTTTGAATGCTCAATATCTGGAAAATGTATTCTATGATATTTGGATTATTAATTAAAAAAAACAGATTATTTTTCTATCCAGCTGAAATCACTGAAGATCAAATATATTGAAAGACAAACGTTGATATTTTGAGGAATTTCCAAACTATTTTGTTTAGCAGCTTTAAACTAGACCAATACACACTTGGGAAAAAACGGAGTCTTGGGTTAGAAACACCGAGTTTAGATTCGTACTAATCCGAAGGAGACGTTGGGAATTGGGTATTTTTTTTCAGGATAAAATTCACTGAACAATTATATTGAAAGAACTTGATCTATTTATCTATCTATCAAAGGCTAGTTTATATAATGCCGTCATAAATTATGGTTTATATCAATCATCTGTAAAACAGAACAAAGTTGAAGATCACGTCTTTTGTCGGCAATTTCATAGTCACTTGGCACTATGGTAATATTTTGAATATATATATATATATATATATATATATATATATATATATATATATGAATATATATCGGGTTGATTAAGTACGACCATCTGTTGATTCAGTACTCATTTAAAACGTGTCTCTCATCACGATTCTGTATTTCGATGACTTCATCTTGTTAACAAACTTGAAAACAAAGCCCATGAAATTAGTTTTGCATTCGTACAATTAAATTTCAACATGTCTTATCGTTAATTGTCTGGAACGTGCGCGCAGTCGTTCAAACACATACAAATAAATGAACATGTACAGGTATAGATACTCACGTATAATCATACACGGTCCTATACATATTCGTAAATATGCACACATACTCATGTACATATGCACATGAATAAGCACGCACACATGCATACATAATCTCGCATGCACATGAAAATAAACGAATAATCACTCAGATAAATATGTTTAAGCATACGCAGACTGCAATGGGCTAACTGAAGTAAGATAATTATTTTGCTGCTATGTCATCATATATGAACACAATTTTCGGTTGAATGTCCGTTTCGTTCAAAGCAATGAAGTAATCTTCTCGAACTTAAATAAAGAAACCACTTGTTTAGAAGATGCTGCCAGTAAAGAATTTTGATAATAATTCAACTATAATTCCTTATTATTTCTACCAATTAAGGAATGTTTCAAATCTAAGACATATCTTGGAGCTGATTCTAGCATTTAATCTTCCTTATTATGAAATGTTTACTCTGGATCAAGTCACTATCATATTTGTTTTGGGCTTTTCGTAATGAATCTATTTTTCCTGACCAGCTACTTTTTGTCGCCGAAAGGAATTTTCTTTGTCGAAAAAAAAAAGGAGAGAGACTAGTAACCTAACGCTGATCGATTTTTTTCCCGTAAGTTCATGCGGGAACCAATTTTCCCTACGTTCTAATTTTTTCTCAGGTTTGTAAACGGCATTCTCCAGTTCACTGATTTCATTAAAAAAAAAACCGAGTAAACTTCGCAGACACCTCCAAGATTTCTTTATCATTATGCAGAATATAACGCTTTAAAACTTTCCTGTTATCCTGCTTTGAAGAACACACCAAATTTGTGTTTGAATCCATTTCGTTTTCAGATGGCATACATTTCACGATTCTTACGATACTATAGGGTTAGAGACTTAGCATGTTTAGCGCAGTCATGAAATGTAAGACCACAAGAATAACTGTAAGTAGTATGATACGAATTTGCTGTCTATCAAAGCGACCTGTTTAATAATCGTTTAATCTGTGGTAGTTATTAATTTCCATTCACTATATATATATATATATATATATATATATATATATATATATATATATTCAGGCCTATCAACAATAGTAGCTACTTATGAGACCTTATAAATGAATGATACTTGTGAATTTTTTTGTGAATTTTGCGTGCAACCAGGATTATTGGTATACACAGGAGAGTTAATTATTTATCAGATATACTGAACATTTCCTAATCATTAGATAAGCATCAGTAGACATTTATTATTTGTGGTGTCTACCAACGGGTGGTTTCTTTATAAAAAATAGAAGAGAAAACGTATCAACGAGATATTCAGCCTGACTGAACTCATATAAACATAGATGTATATCAACACACACACACACACACACGCAGTATGAAAAACACCACTCATAAATGCTAGTGTTAGGGATGATTGATTGAAAAGTTGGAAAAAGGGGTGATCAATGAATGAGTTGCTTCTCTCGCATTTTGTTGGGCTGTGATCACTAAAAAAACAAAAACAAAAAAACGATCGAGTGCAAATTAATGTCCAATTGTGCACAAACTCAAATCGCGTATTGAAATGCTTATTTAGAAAAAATATTCCGTATAACCAAAAAGCAACAAAAAAAAACAAACTCTCAAACTTTTTCCATATTCCTTTAACGGAGTGTATGCGCAAAATTTCAAATTTGTACGGTAAACAGTGATTGCCGAGGAAAGTCCAGATAGATAGAATTATATATATATATATATATATATATATATATATATATATATATATATATATAGAGAGAGAGAGAGAGAGAGAGAGAGAGAGATAGATAGATAAATAGAAATGACAAAAAAAAAATGTATAACCTAAACCCAACTAACCGGTCTGTTGTGTGTAGGGTGATCAATATACATAAACCATACGTACATAGACACTATCGGCCATATAAACAAGTGACACCACACAAGAATGTACAATGTAAAGTAATATGGAGCAAAGTCACAAGTAGGTTTAGAATGTGCAAATAACAGTTGTCAATGGTTTGAAATTTCTTCAATGTGAGTTAATAGCCGTCGCTCCGTTTACAGAAATTCGAATCTTTAATTCTCGTGGCAATGAGATTCGTCTTTCAATACATGAGCTTCCAAATACGAAACGAGATTCTATCCATAAAAGTCATTTGGATTTCAGAGTCTCATAAAACCATACGCACCTATTCTGCATTTATGAATGGGATGTCCCAGAAGTAATGCATATAAGTCCCCAAAACAATTTTATTGATGCAATAAACAAAGTATAAGTCGAATAAAAAAAAACATTTAATGCATTTAATGTGACTTCTGTCCATTTCCTGGAAACGCAATGAATATGTCCATGTTTATTAGTTCTGTAATTGCACCAATAAAATTGTTTTGGGACAAATCGTGTGTTACTTTTGGTAGACTATAAACATACTTACGTACGTTCGTATGCTGTGAAAAGGTTGACCATGTTGGAAAAGAAAATGACTTAAGAATACTTGGTACATTTATCAATAAAGAAGAAATTCATGATTGGTTGTTGGGGTAGGGGAATTGTTGGGTATAGGTTGAGAAAAGTGGATTTTTCATTACTTTTCATCGGAAAAGATATAGGCTGGGTCTCTAGACAAGTGGATTTCCTTCTCGGTATTAATCTTGTTTGGGGGAGGTGAATGAGTGTCCTGTATGTGGTTGGTAGGAGAAAGGGTTACGGCTTCAGCGGCATTGGGGAAATCATACATATTTATGTATGACATTAGTCTTTCATCTCAGGGGCACAAAAATGAGGAGACTGTCCAAAGTTCATAACGTTCTTTTTCAAACACATCAGGTCGTCTTGGTCATTTTCAAAAAAGATTTCAAAGTCCAACAATTTTAATGGTAGTACTAGGGATGCATTATACTATCTATGGGGAAAAAATTCTAAATTTCAAATAGAATTGAGTTATACGAATTAATACTGCTTTCTAAACAATGAATTGTTTACTCTGAAAACGATATTTCCAATAGCAACATTCGAAGTCAATTTATATATACATATATATATATATATATATATATTCCAATTAATATTCCTTAATACTAATTATATTTATCAATAGATACAACATCTATAACAATGCTGTGGTTAATGAATGAGTCTTGTGAACAATCAGCATTGACTCCTGATTAGATGTTTGATAACTACTACTCTAGGCCAGACTAAGCTTAGCTTTGTATATATCTATGTTCATTTATATATTCTTGAAGGAGGAATAGACACAAACAGAGAAAGCATGTGAAATAAAATGACGAATCATTTTGGAAAAAAAAATGAGTGTTACTTCATGGTTCACCCCATACATACATACTTAAGTATAAATGTATGTATGTATTACATTGCTGTTTAGTCACAATGGAGGATCCGTCCAAAGTTTGTAAAATTCTTTTTCGAGCGCTTCCGAACGTTATCGGTCGTCTTCGAGGTGTTTAAGGTGTTTAGTGAGTGGAAAAAATTGATTACCCGTAATTACTCCGGGGAATTAACTCAGTCCTGTTTTATTGTGATTGATGGCAACTCAAATCTATCAGAGTGTCAGGGCTTGTACTTAGCCATCGATTCCTTGCGATTGTAAAGGGCTATCATATTTTGCGATGGATATCAATTACTCTCTTCCCAACCAACGCAGTTGATGGGTCAATAGACGAGATGTACAGCGAGACAAATTATCTTCCCCAGATAATAGCATGTATACTTTACCCACTTAGAGAATTGATGCAAAATTGAACAGACATTTGCCTAATGTTATGGTCATCTACTGACCAATGTACGAATACGTGTTCATGCATAAACATTTTTTATTCGATATGTATATACATATATTATCAAGAATTCTTGGGATTATTATTAAAATGAGAAAATAACGTTACCATTTTTTTTATTAACAGTAAATCTATTTTTGCGGTCAAATTTATTCATTTTTAGTACATGAAGTATTGTTAATCATAACTAACAATTTGTTTCATTTTCAGGCTACTATTTAGATTGATCTTCATATTTTTGTTGCTTCTTTATCTCAATTCTTCTCAGACCGTATTTTCACCAGGGGCTTATTCATTATTCCGATCCACGCTCGTGGAGGATTCGGTTTGAGAAGAGCTGCGATGAAAGAGAAACCGAAATGATAAAATGAAGATGAATAAAAGCAGACGAACAAAAAAGATATTTTCTGAAATATTATAGAACCTTACCACCGTGCGCTGTGATATTTAATGACAGGATTCAACGCGTTTTGCTTATTTCTGCTGGTGACAATTGATCAATGATTGGCTTCGAGAAAGGGAATTCGGGAGCATGTTAATCCACTGGATACGAGCTGACAGTCCCCCCTGCTACTGGCTTCGTCGTCAAGGGGAAGGGAGTTTGAACGCTTAAACTCTAATGGCAATAAAAGATAAAGGGGCAGCACAATTCCTTTATGTAAGTCCAAATCATTGTTTCTATAAGAAAAGGCTATAGTATTATTCATTGGTAATAGGGTTGCCTCTGTGATGTATTCTGAATATACCCTTTTGCTTCCCTGGAGACATATCATTTTGCCACCCACGCCCTTTGGCAGCGGCCGCCCTTGTTCAGGGGTGTTTCCCCATGTCTGTTGTTTTCAGCTGCTGTCGTTTACCACTGACAGTAGTCCTTCTTAAAATATCTTTTCCATTGGGCCCCTGATGTCTGAATTTATTGAAAATTGACCTTGATAGAAATATAGTTGAAATTCTTATACATGGCTGGACACACGCAACATGTGTGATAAAGAAGAAATGGCATTTTACCGCTACAAAATGTTTTAAGAAAGACGCAGTTCTCGAAGGATCCAAACTTCAACATATCGGATTTGAAGTGAGAGATAGGTCTACTCAGTCTGTCAATAGTAACCCTCACGCAACCAACGTCTTTTGGCAGCATCGTCTTGAAGGTAATCAATAAAAAATGTGGAAAAATGGGTTATCAATGAATAAGTTACTTCCCACGCCTTTTGATGGTCTGTACTCACTGAAAAATGCCCGACTTTTTAAAAACAAAACAACGGAGCAACTTAGCGTTAACTTACATCGTGAATTGAACCCCTAAATAAATTTTTTTTTGTTGAAAGGTCAAAAAGTTTTCTTTGATATAATAAGGTGTAAATGCCTAAATTCCCAACTTGGGTCCCACTGATGTGGCCTCCACGTACGATACACACATAGCAAGCAAGTCAACTAGCCGACTAGACTAACTTAAAAACTGAAGAAACCTATGTTGACAATGTTGTTGACTGTCATTGGTTGATGGTTTCTGGTAAACAATTAAAAATTCTCCCGGAAGTTTAAATCTTAATTCAATTCCCAAATCATCACCTAACGCCAGTAACGAAATGTAGATTGGTGTGAGGCGTTATGGATGTTCAGAACCTTATGTGCCTTTTGATGGATAAACAGATACGAGATAACGAATCACGTTTTATTCGATTCATGCCGAGCGAATTTCGTTTAACTAGCTGGTAATTTCACTTTGCTAACCACAAATTTGATTTAGTATAAACGCTGTCAATCCATCAGAAAAATTAGGGTCACGTCTTTAAATCGAAGGCTCATTTAATGTTCAATTAATTCGTTAATTCTCCGTTTGGTTTTAACTTTTAGCACCTGGAACTCCCAATCACATATTCAGACCTGGAAGAAAAACAATATAAATGTGTGCTAAACAACACAGACATCGAATTTTATTTTGCAACTATCCGAAAAAGTTTTGAATGAAGAGGTGGTTACAAAATGCAGCCAAACTGGGCTAAAAATCTGATACGTGATCTCATGCAATATCAACACCAGTATAATGTATACACGGTTGCATTGAGAAAATAAGAAAAACACACTCATCCTGCAAAATGATGCCTTGATTTTTGGATGGAGAGTGATTTTGTATATCAATGGGCAAACAATAAAAATTTCAAGATAGTTTCCATTATTAGGGAGGGGTTCTACAAAATGAAAGAGTTTGCACATCACCATCAACCCAAGTTCGTTTCAATCGACCAATCTATTTATCTATTTATTTATCTATGCAAGTCTTTTCGTATCTATTTTGTTTTGCTCGCAATTATCACACAAAATTTACTAAAAAAGTTTCAATTACGAAAATCGACAAACATTTGTCCCAGTCAGTTATTATCTATCTAAATATGTTCATATCACCTTATATCATTTGTCTGTAACTTTCAATCTATATACCACTCCAATCAAGCTCGAGAGATAGCAATATCGACATTTACTCCCTATTATGTATAGAGAAAAAAACTAAAAAAAAAAACCCAAACTTTTCCCCTAAACGGCTTTTTAGTAGGGGTTCAGTCTGTAATTTAAGCTTCTGCCGATAAGATCGTTTCGTTTGTGTCAGGCATTCTCGATTTTTTTAAAGGCAAGAGACGTAACTTATTCATTGATTACCCCGTTTTCCTATTTTATAATTGATCACCCTTAGCACGGCATTTTTCCAAAAGACATTGGTTGCATGATAGTTCCTATGGGGCGATTACCCAAACATGTCAATTAATTGATCAATCAACCATACAAACAATATTAGTTCTATCTATATACGTATTTGATTATATATATATATATATATATATATATATATATATATATATATATATATATATATGTATGTGTGTGTGTGTGTGTGTGTGTGTATTTGTCTATTTGCTTCATTCTGTTCACTGAACTCTCACAAAAAAGTTTATTTACATGATCAATATCTCAGCGTGTTTGTGTTTCTCTTGGTTTGTCCATATCATATCAGTTTGTTTCCATCTGCCAAACCTTTTATTAATAATTTGAGACCGCAAATACGTCTCTCACTGTGTATCTGTCTATTTAAGCTGTGAATATATTTGTTTGCAAAAGCCTCTCTCTTTCTCTCGATAAACACGCACCAGTCTATAGCGAATACCAGTCATATTCTGCAACTGATCTTTCGGACGTGTTTTCCCAATAAATGATGACAGTAGCAAAATATCCATTCCTATGTAGAGTGTTACAGACTATTAAATAAAGCTCACCCTGCAACGTGATATTTTAACCCTGTAGTCTATGATGTCATGTCTATCGAATCACCGGATATGAGAGCCAATCATGTTTTCTTAGTGAAGATTATGTGTACATGAAATTCTATTGGTTGACACAAATGGAGTTTGTAAAAGGAATCATGGATGCAGCTTAGAAAGTTAACGTCTGTTTGTGACAAATGAACACGACAAAGACCGGAGCTTAAATGTCAGAAGGATATTAAATGCTTGAAGGGGAACTTTCAGATTGAGTAGTTGAGTAGTTTATTGATCTATCTTTCCCAGTTGTTGTTTGAATATACTTTGATCAAGATTGGAACCATTATTGTTTATAAAGCATTTAGAAAGCCTCTTCCTCTTTGTTACAGGATCTATCTATCTAGTTGTCTCTTAATGTCTGCCTGTTTCATCCAATTCATATTTACCACGCACATACACACACACACACACATATATATATATATATATATATATATATATATATATAATCATTTGTGTGTGTATATATATATATATATATATTTGTGTGTGTGTATATATATGTATATTGGTGTGTATGTATATATATCCATATATATATATATATCTAAAAATGTATATTTTGGCGGTGAAACCTCTTTTGAGCAAGTTCTTTTGAATACAAGGGGTTGCTTTTATCGATTTAACGAGAAAATACCTTTTGTCTGCGAATATATGTATATACACACACATATATATATATATATATATATATATATATATATATATATATATATATATACTAGTGCGAGTTTATAAATATATATATATACTTGCGCGAGTTTATATATATATATATATATACATATATATATATATATATATATATACTTGCGTGAGTTTATAAATATATATGTATATATACACACAAATAAAATACGGACATGCATTCGCTCTTGTACACTTTGCTGTTTTGTTATCAATTCATGTGAGGTTGGGCATGATTTTCTCATTTCACGTTGCTTGGTTCTCAGTTTGAGGGTAGGTCTCATGCTTAACTTCCATGTGTCAGCTCCATAGATGGTATCGAGAAATTGCATTTGTTGTAAACCCTTCTTTTTAAGACAAGTGGGATTTTTCTTTTTTGTTTTTTGAGGTTGAGCTTGTTTTGCTGAACGCCGGCTATCCAAGAGTGATTTTTAGCTTTATTTCTTCTTCTGAGGGTTTCATGGAGATTCATTGTCCTTGGTACATGAAGTTGTTTACGTCCATCTGGTCTGCATTTTCGATTGGGATTTTAGTATCTTCGTCGTCAACATGTCTGATGCACATGACATTTGTTTTACTGCCCCAGGAAACTCATGGGTTTGTCATGTCACAAAAATGTCAGAGAAACATTGAACATCACGACCGGCCAAAATATATGATAGCGTAATAAACTAGAAGACAAGTTCAGAAAGTATTGGCTCCGCAACGCCCATAATGGAGGTCTGGTGAATCATAAGGAAAAATCTAACGACAAACGCTGAAAGCCTTTATAATACACACAAAACACATATACACACACACATATATATATTTGTGTGTGTATGTTTGAAGAAATGTATATTTCTTTAAATACGACAGGTAGCTCTCATCGATTCAACTTTTTCGAAGAATAATCTTTGCTGTCTGCGAATATACATATATGTATATATATATATATATATATATATATATATATATATATATATATATATATAGTAAGGGATGTTTTTTTTCATCGCTCATTACAAAGTGTGCATTGCGTTTAGCGTAAAAAAGGAGTGACACAGAATGTACAATCAGTAATGAGCCGTTGAAAAAACACTTTCTCAGTTTATAACCACTTTACTAATGACATTGAGCTCTTTTTTAAACTAAGATCTTTTTGATACATTTATACTTATACACACCTTGTGGTATGTTTTATTATGTTCTATTTACGTGGTCTACTTAGTGCTAAATAATTATCAAATTCTCCGGTTGAATCCGTTAGGAGAGAATCGACTTGGAGAAATATTGTGTGCAATCAGTATCCTTCTAAATGATATCATACGTTGGTTTGAATGTAGTCTGAAATTAAAACCAACACAACAGATTCAATATTCACATGGGTTAACGTCAATTGAAATGACACAAAGAGAAGAGCATGTCTGTTGTACTTACAGACCCTTCATCGTTGAAATATTTTCGGGGTAACCTACGTAAATAAGCCTTGTTTCAAGAAATTAATATGTAGTATAAAACAATATCAATTTGCAGTACTCATAAACTTTTAATGAAGTGATAAACTAATTGTATGGCAAAAACTGTATAATGGAGGAAGATGATGTTTGATCAACATTGCTGGGGTGCCCTGTTAGTATAACTGTTTATACAATTTATAAATTATACGATAATAAGAAAGTATGAGGGAAACACGGGAGAAACATTTTTGAAGATTTCATAAATTGACAGATATTAGGAAATGGGTGACGGAAGTAGCTCAAATATCTTCTGAAAAAGTTTTTTAAGTCTTCAATGTTTAAATATGTATATCTTTTTAGACTATGTATAATTATAAATTGCGTTTAATCATATCGAAACACTTATTTGAAATGATCATCCATCATTTCACGGTAAATGCACCATTTGGCCTTGGCCGCATAAATAGAATGGGCAATTGAAACAACAAACCCGAAATAACTGTTTCAACTCAAGATTTGAACTGAAACAGTTATTTGGGATTTTGCATCACCAACAGCTGTTTGGCTCAATGGTTAGAGCAACGCTGCTTTGGAGCGATATCCTTATCAGCCGCAGGTTCCATTCCTGCAGCAGCTGCATTTAAAAAAAAAATTCTCTATTCTATTCACTTGGTCTAGGCCAAATGATATATTCACCGTACAATGTCCGGAGATCCTTTCAAATAAAAGTTTAAATATGATATAATGCAGTTAATAAACATTGTGTCTAATCATATATCCATTCGTCAATGCACACACAAACACACACACACATATATATATATATATATATATATATATATATATATATATATATATATATATATATATATATATTTATATATATATACTATGCATGTGTATTTATCTATTTGTGTAAACATATACATGTATAAATACACTTACATAAAACCACTCTCACTGTTTTGCACCCGATTACATCATCAAACAACTTGAGTCAACTGTCAATATTTTTGAGAAGGATTATTAACATTCGAATCGGTAAAATATACAAGACACTGAAAAGACCTCGTTTTGCATACTTCACCCAGGCTTTGTCGCCGGTAGCTAGGCAAGGAAAGTTTAATATCAAAAGTAGAGAGCGAATAACTAAAAGTAACTGAACTAATTAATTGAATGAAGTATCTTAATTATAAAGAAAATATTCAAGTCCTTTGATTTAACAATTTTGCCTGAGAGAAAAATAAAGTAATATCTAATTGAGACATTCAGGATAATTAATGGGATTTCTAAATGTGAGACATCATTCTTTACTATCTCTCCTCGAACTGGGAATCTATAGAGAAGACATTTCGAAAACTGAACAATCCGATCTTTTTCTAATAGAGCTATATTTTCTTGAACTAAGTTGACATCATGTGGGAAAAGCAGAAGTTAACAATTGAAAAAAATTAGATGAGTTTAGAAATTATGGAAAGAACTTGACCTCGCAAGAACATTTCTTTAATCTGTCTGAGATTTTTATAGAAAGTCTGATCTGTGAATCGTTTCAATTGTAGATGCATGTTGGTATTTGTGTTTATTGAACATGTTCCACCAATTTTAGGATCAGGTTGAAGTTGTTGTGTAAATAGTACGTGTGATTTGGGATACCCAAAGAGGCACACTAGATCAATGTATGATCCATTGAATGTTTCTCAGACAATCGAATTCCGTATGATAAATTTTCGCTCCTAATCTTGACCGATCCATTGTATTTGTTTCTCCAGGTGAACTATCCGTATGTAAAAAGGGAGATTCTGTTTTTCAGTAGTGCCAAATAATGGTTGCAACCAAAAATTTGTATTTCACTTTTTAAAACAACACTCATGGAGTACGATACAGTTGTTTCAGACTTAATACTCTGTAAGGCCATGACCTCCATATCTTGTCACTGTTGATCAACGAAAGTTAAATCGAGTTTGAGTCCACACTGGGGTCACTTATAAAACTAGTCTTGATATTCATGTATGCCACGTCTTTGACTTTTCTTGCTCTCCAATGGCGTTCCAAGAGATGGTACTGATCAAACCTCTCTCTTCAAATGTGGATCGCCATACTGGATTGTTCTAATTTGTCTGGTTATAGCTTTTTATGTTGTTTGTGTATTGTTTTGAGAGGACACCTAGTTACTCGTTTGTAATTTCCTCCAGATTTACAACATAGGATATTAGAGATGGTTAGACACATATCACATTACGGGCCGAATGTAGTGAGTAAGTTATAAAGAGTGTTAAAAACTGCAAGATATTTTGATTGTAAATTCTTTCTATTAATTCTGCTGTCCCTTGAAAGAATGTCCTTCTCACAGTAGCAATGAGTTTCATATTTTCATTGATCTCTCTCCTAATTGTCCTCTTGGTAACAGCATAGGAGAGGTAGCTATTTCGTTTTAGAGTGTATCTTATGTTCTCTACTTCTTCCTCCTCAATCCCTGAGTCACTGCTCAGAACATGCACTTGACCTTTCAAAACAACTAACTGACCTACGTTTAACACAATGACATCATGTAGCACTTGGATGAGTGTTACAAATCGGTCAGGGCAGCCAATGCCTTATACGACTATGCACTTGGCAGATCTTGACTTGATGTCAAAGGCCTTCCCAGGACATAGAACGATAGAGAAATATATCTTAGTTTTTCCCCAAAATCATCTTATTGCTGTCTTGCATAGAATATGATATCAATTGCACCTCTAGAAACCTAAGAGAGGATGTTCTAAGAAAGAGCTTGGAAGAGACAATCGGGCATTTTTAGGGTAAAGGCAGGGCTATTCAAAGATAGTTGTCACAGATTCTGCAATTTCTTTTATTAAAGATGGCAATCTATTGATAAGTTCAGATTTATCAAAATACACACACATTTATATAAAGGAGAGAAAAAGGGTGAATGGGGATAAAACGATTAATCTACAGAAAAAAAAAGTTGAGATTTATTGAACCATGCCATATGCTGTCAGTTATTCCCATAACGCATGTCAGTCATTACAGTAGATATATCAGTAAATACTCTCACCTTCTTCAATTAGTATAGGGTATCAGATTAGAAAATGCGAAGTTGAAGAAAGTAGATCACTACACCTACCTGAGACACGAATCTTCAAGAAAAAATCCTCTGATGAATGAAAAAAAAAAAAAAACAAGCCAAGAACCACTCTATTGGTGAGCTTCCGGCAGTGTCAGCTCAAACCCAAAGGACAAGAAAATCCCATAAATCCTGATAGCCCCCCCCCCCGATACTGATCTACAGAGCTGGAACGTGTTACCTAACCAATAGATTGACCCTGAAACTGGGAACTATGCAATGTGCACTGGAAAGAACCATATATGGTGAGATCAGAAGACACTACAGTACATTAGAAAATACTGGGGTCAAAGATATTGGAACCATCATGAAAACTTGAATGGCAATGGGCAAGCTATATTTCAAGAATGTCAGATATCTGCTGGACATCACAACTTCCAACATTGATCACCATAGATCATATTCGAAAATGTGGCCGGAGGAATATGACATGACCTGACAAACTAGACAGGTTCAGACAGAATTGACTCTGTGATGCCTATGATAGAGAAGTCTGGCAAATCTTGGGGAACGTCTGTGTCAATCAACACGTTCTAAAATGCTGCTGCTGCTACTGATAATTAGTGAATGTATGATATATATATATATATACATATATATATATATATATATGAATTGCATTATGATGTATAGAAAATTATGTACGTATTTTTAGCGTTTTATTTGTCTATATTTGGTATTATAGGCATAAAATCATGGAATATTTTTCTGATTTTATCTGGTTAAAAAAACTTGAATATAGCATTACGTTACATATAAATACACACACACACACACACACACACATATATATATATACATTTATATATGTATATATGTGTGCATGTGTGTGTGTGTGTGTGTGTTCGGAAGTATTCATGTATGCCTATACCACTTATAAAAGATATATGAAACAATTGAGCGTTTATTAGGTATAAATATAAAAAAAATAGCTAGTAAATGGTGCAATTATCTCTTCCCCAAACGTCGCATTATACAGTTTACAGCGTTTTACAGTAAGGACGGAAACTACCATTAACGTCAATTGTTGGCGTGAGCAAAGCATCACTTCATCTAATACTTTCTGGATCTCGAGATTCACTCATGAAAGTAGTCCAACCATCCGTCAAAACCGGAAGAAAATCGGAATGTTGAAGATGCTGAAGATGACGGATACTCATCCTTCAGGAAGAAGGAAGTAGTTGGCGCAGTGGAAGTTGGTGGAACTGGAATCGATTATCATCCTCAGATTCGGTGGTTGAAGGAAAACATAGGGGAACAGGAAAGGTATAATTGGAGAAAAGATTCTCAAGATTGAGGAGATTGAGCGCCTTGCTACTGCTGTTGGACATTCGAAATAGGTATCATCGTCCAAGTGGGTAAAAAAACGAGGACTAATTACACGTTGCGTCATCAAACTGATGTGCCCTCCCGCCCTGAAAAAAAATAGTTCCCCGGAACACTACTTCAAGCCCGCATCAGTCAACCCCAGACTGCAGAGGTAAATCTAATTTGACCAATGCACTAGGCGTGGGAGGACAACTAGCCTCAAGCACATTCTGACTGATTGCGAATAAGCAGCAGGAGATCTTTCCGGAGACTATTTGCGAAAGGTACCACTGGAAAACAAAAGTTCAATTAATTGCTGTTTGATGGTTGTGAATATCTGTGAGTTGCTGTGAATCAAGAACGTCGCGTCACCTTTCCAGCTTGAGTTATGTTAACCACTCAGCGTTCTGATTTTGTCATTTGCCCGGTTAATTGAAAAAAAAACAAAAACAAAAAACGAATTAACGGATCATTTCTGGAAAAGCTTGACAGCGCTAAATCTGAAAAAAAAATGAATATCTTCGAGAAGAATCCATGACATAGCTGGATAACCGATACACTTTCTATCGAACAAGGATGCCAACATCAAATCATGAAGTCGATTTTGGCATAGCTGACTAAGTTTTCTATATAAGAGGAGAATAAGTAAAGATGCTCTAAAATAAAGTATAATTTTTATCCGAACAAATTGAGCATTATCACACTGATATGGGGAACCGAAAAACCCAAAGGTATCCTGAAATAGCATGGATCATTGGTAATGATGCTCCGTAATTATATCTATCCCGGGGTCAATATCCTATGAAAAGTATGTTGGAGACACTGCTGATGTTTGTGCAGCAGCAGCAGTATATATATATATATATATATATATATATATATATATATATAATGCTCTTCCAACATGGAATGGAGCACTCTGGTGGATGAGGAATATATACAAGGAATAAATATATCGCTTGAATTCAACCTCACTGACCGTCAAGTTCCGTGGAATAGAGGGAGGGTACCAGCCTCAGTGTCTGAAGCTAAGGTTTCGATCCTACCCCGTGGTACTGGATGGGATAATTTATAGTCTATAGGCACACTGAACAGTTGTAATACAACGAAACAGCTGTGTGTGAATGACACAATAATTTTATATATATATATATATATATATATATATATATATATATTTGTTAAAATAACAAAAAAACTCTGTTTATTTAAGTCTTTTTTAATAATTTTTCTAGTTTGCATACAAACTTTCAAAAGTTGGTTGTTCTACATCTTTCGACTATCATCAATAACCATCAATAAATGCAATAATGATTTTTAAAGATATTGGTACTATTTATATTATGATATATTTTATATAGTGTGGTTCTTTTTTTTTAAAATTATAGTGATCATAAACAAATCTCTTTGAATGTGCAACTAAGACTTATGTATGGAAACTACACGCCGTTAACAGAAGATATCATTATTGATGATACATCGCTCTGCTTTCATCAGAAAAGTTCCAATCATTTGATGCCTCTTCTAGGGTTGGTTTTATATAAAAGTTTTGTGTTGTCCACGGAGAGCTGACGATTATTGTATATGATATATAAATATATATCGTCGAGTCACATTTCTGGTGGGTTTTTTCGATTGATGAAACCTCATTCAATACATTCGACCGGTACCTGCTTATCTATGTGGGTCCCCGTGGTGCACACTGTCATTAGACAGCACTCAATATATCTGAGAACCTTTTCCTCAACTGCTGCATAGGCGTCCGGTATTTATAAAAATCTTAACATCATAAAAGGAATACAAGTTTTAACTTAGTTTAAATCCGTTTGAATGCAATTTACTTTTAGCAATTTTAGTTTATCGGCACTGATAATAAAACATGGTAAATTATAGTGAACCAGACACATGATTCGTTTGCTTGAATTGCTTTCATCTTGATTCAATTCAACAACCGTTATTAAAGGTTGGTTGGAGTTTATTGCGATAAATAGTAGTGGAACTCAAGCAAATGACGTTAATTCATGTGTTCTTCCTGTGTGTGGATGCATGGATATGTATTCATTCCGTAAATAATGTATTTAAGTTGATGTACTCATACACATACATACATGCATGTGTGTGTGTTCAGGCATAGATCAGCTATTTTTATTTGTGAGTGTTTTTAGGTAGGACACAAAACGCGAAAACAATACAATACATAAATACAATATATATATATATATATATATATATATATATATATATATATATATTGGCCTGTATTTATGGTTCCATGAGCGGAAGGAAACGTATTGACAATGATTGGGTTTATTTAAGGCTTGTCTTCGGGACAACCAATCAGATCAGGCAACCAATCAAAACACTGCATTTCGTGCCAATCAGATTTGCTCTGCTTAGCATGGAGGTCAATGCTTTCTCTATCTAAGCATTGATGCAGTTAGACCCCTGCTGGCCATCATTAAAAACTGGAAAAAAAATGTCCGCACTGATACATAGTAACAATTCGGTTCAAGGAACCAATAAGAAAGAGAGAAGCAACAAAAAAGGAAGAGAGATTCATAAAGCAATAGCAGCATCAGCAGTAGAGAAAACTGTTGAGAGAATATCATGTTGATTACACTAAAAATGATGCCAACAACAAGCCTTCTTATTCACTAAAAAAAAACTGTCACGTGACCGTTGGTGGAAATGGGAGGTCATTGGGTGCGGCGTGAACTTTTTTTTTGCAATCCTCGAGTTTATTTGTATATTCAATGTCTACATTATCGCATACCGAGATCCCCAAACCCAGCCTTAATGTACACATAATGGCCAAAAACCATTCCCATCACTGCATATGGCTAAAGTCTTTTGACAGCATACTGTGTTGAAAGCAACCAATTAGAAAATTGGGAAAGAAAGAAGTCGATAGATTAACGAGTTACTCTCTCGCATTATGTTGTACCATTAGAAAGGTTGAATTATCAAAAAAGAGCGTGAATGCTTCTTGAAAAGGCCAAATTGAAAGAACCAATTTAGCATAAACTTACATTGAATTGAAGACACCTAAAACTTATTTATGGGGAGAGCTTAGGATAAAAGTATTTACAAGACCTTGTGAGGAATAAACGTTTAAATTATCTGCCTTTAATCTCAATTGGTACGGCCTATATACATAGCCAACCAACCAGCCGGACCTACTAAAAAGTGGTCTACAAAATCAGCTTGTTAAATACCACTTTACATCTAAGTACCCTGTTAACTAAAATAAGAATAGTACAGCTCAGAGTCACAAGTTTGGAGCACTCAGTGAGGAACGACCCTACTGTAATATTACTTGTCTGTGACAATAACTTTCTTACCATATTTGCCAAGATCTGCCGACGTGCAACCATATATGTATGCACGTTTACAAAAATACGCACGTACATAATCGCTTCTTGAAGAGCACACTGTCATGTGTCCTCCAAGGAGCAGCTTTGCACCGTCCGGTATTTACTTGTATACAACACCTGATCTTCCCAGACGGTCACCCATCAGGATAATGACCTGGCTCATCACGACTTAACTTTGGTGATTTTGCAAGAAACAGTGTATCCAATAGGATTTGCCTACATGCCTGCCTGCCTGCCTGCCTACATACATACATACATACATACATACATACATACTTGGTCGTTTACATGCACCTATACATACATAAGCATTTTCATCGAGGAAAATATTCCTAACGATAGAGGTACTATTCCAACCTATTAAAACATTTATCTAGTCTGATACAGGGCCAAAACAGTAGAGCTACTTTTTAGACTAGCCTACTAGAAATCGCTATAGAGTTAGCCCTCCAGAAATATATGTATATACGTGGCTGTCTACATACTAACAACATATATGTATTTTTGGAAAAAAAAATCTGTTTCAGTCTATTTCTATCCTTCCGATTTTGTTAATTTTTTTTCTTCCATTTATTTTAATCATTTTTTCACAACAGATATTTTATGCCCTACTTATTTGACCTCGTGGTCGATTCTTTCGACTTACATACACACACGTATATATATATATATATATATATATATATATATATATATATATATGAGAAACAGTCTCGATGGAAAATCATTCAAACAAGACAATCACTTTTTTATGCAAAAGAGGTAGTGCAAAAATATCAATGGAGTGAAAAATTCATCTCTCTCTCTTTCTCTCTCTCTCACACACACACAACATGTATATGTATATATTCTTGTTTGTGTGCGTCCATGTTTATATTTTCTAAGACACATAGAAAAAATCGATAAAAAGAATGAAATAGAAAATGCCATCTTTATGA
>OY735218.1:22727417-22854917 GCA_963457665.1 Thysanoteuthis rhombus
CATTAAAATAACCATCTTACCTCTCACAGAACAACCATAAGTTTTCTAGATGGAGGAAAAAGAATTTCTTTGAATGTTTTGACGGATATTTTCAAAGAAGCTACGACTTTTCTATATGTTGCTTGCTTCTGTCATTTTTTTTCTTTTCTCTGTGTCTTGTTTTACACGAGTTATTGGCGTTTCTACTCCGAACTTCTCATTCCAGAAAAATGAGATCAAACAGTTGTTGGAAAGTAACACGCATACATCTACAAAGATAAGATGTATGCTTTTGATACCTTGCTTTCCCCTCTAATTCAGTTTCCAGCTTTCAGGAACAATTCCCGTATAAAAAGAAATACCGCCATCTCCATTTACCCTACTTTTATTTCTGCACCAACGCTACCACCATTGCCACCGTTGACAGAATTGCACAAACAATAACAACATCAGGACATCAAAAACAATAATGATAATATTATCAGGTCATGGCCGATGTTTGCTTCCCTTTTTTTCTGCCTAGCACTGTTGCAAAACGACTGTAAGCAACTGAAGAACTGGAAGGTGCAGTAATGTTCTCTTTACTTCAGATTCGATCATTGATTTTTTGCATATACAAAAGTTCATATAAAAAAGGTAAGTCACTTTTAACAGAATGTGTATAATAAAATAAACGATTGTTTCGATGCAATTTCTCCAGTTGATGGCTGTGCGTGGCTTGGAAGGATCACTTGTCAAAGCCACGTCTCCTGTAGAATAAAAAAATCTACCCTCTTCGTTTTGTTATTTACTAAGCATATTTAAGCAATGAACAAGGCCACAATTGGGTATGTTGACTTCAACAGTTTTATAACATCGATTATTCTCAAGTAATGCCCTGATTTGATCGATAGTGGAGCATCGTTCAGTGAGAAATCTTTAGGAAAGAACTTTACAAATCAATTTTGACACATTCGATCATTCAGAACACCTTCTTCATGAACAGCACAAATCATTTTTACTTATTTGAAATGCAAAGCATGATATGCTGAAAATGTCCCTTATCTACTTCCTTTATACAGCATTGGAATCAATACACCATAATACACAAATTCTTACAAGTTTAAAAAAGATGCACACTGATATAGCAGTTGTCACAATACAACTAGAGGTGATCTTTTTACATGAATTTATTTAAAGCTGAACACCCCTAAAGCCACCCAATGACAGAAGCAGAACGAACTTTTGGGTAAACCTCTATTTTGCCAATAACGCTTCAATCAATTCATGACCACTGACGAGCCCTTTTTTGTGAGTTTCGATGCAAAACGTACATAGTGAGTGTCGAGACGTGCACCCCCCCAAAAAAAAAATTCAGGTAAATTTATTTAAAAAAAATCATTATTATTTACTGAAAATAATTCAAATACATAAAAACGCATTTGTATAACTGGCCTAATGCAATTCAAGTGCAAGAGATTTTCATCTAGTCTATTTAACAATTTGCTTATATTAACGTATGGCAACAGATTATCCGAAGCTGGTATTGGCGTACTCAGTCCTGTTCTATCGATTTTTGTACAACAATATATTTGGAGAAAAACCTAAAAACAACAACAAAAAAAAAAACAAAAACAAAATAAAATCATCATAATAGATATCAAACATTAAAGAAAGTTGAAAATGCTTAGGAGTTGTGCAGGCATCTCAAACTGAATTAGATATATTCATGCATATTTTGCTTTATTCCAATACATTTCCCAAATTTCATGAACACACACACACGCACACACACACGTGCAAACACATAGAGACCAAACCTTTGTATTCAAACGAATATTTACGATATGCAAATTTTCGTATTTTGAAATGCATCTTAGCTTATGACCTGCAAAAATATACAAACATCTCTTCACGTCCCACAACACACGGATAATTACATATATACCAACACATTTAAAACTGCCACCAAAACATGGGTATCTTCAGTTTTCAACATGGTCTGGCTAGTTGTCTATTTATGTATGCATCACGAGTACAGGCCGCTCTAACGAAGACTGGAAGTTTGAACATTTACTGCTAAAAAATAGGTTTTATATGGGTTTTATTATTTTTTATAATGCCCAACAAAAGGCGAGATATCATAAGCCTTTTAGAGTCTGGCAATCGCCAGGCCCACCTATAATGGGTGTCGCTGAGCCAGTAATTTCTGAACTTTGTCATTCTTGTAATATATCCAGTTCATTGCCATTTGGGTTTTCTTATGATATCCTTGACTACTGCTTCTTCCCTGATATACTGTGCTACCTTGTGATCTCTCCGTGTGATGTTGAGCATGGTTCTTCCCTGTGCACTTGCATCGTTCTCTTTCGGTCAGATTCCATGTTTCAGCTCCCTAGGTGACTACCGGGAGGATGCATCGGTTGCATACCCTTTTTTTAGGACTTCTGGGATCTTCTTGCTCTTGGGGGTCGAACTTGCTCCACCCAAAGCTTGCCATCCTAGAGTGATTCTACGCCTGATTTCTTCTTCTTTCGAGAATTTCATGGAGATTCGTTAAGGAGTAAATGTTTAATGTTTTCGGTCTACATCCATGGGTGCTACCTATGCATGTGATACATACATAGCACATTGGCCATACGGACCAAGTTAAAAACTGAAGAAACCTCTGTCGACAGTTTTGGTTGACGATTTCTAACAGTGAACAAAAACGGAACTAAATTACAGAAGCTGAAATCCACTAACGCAAAAGGTATGCACTCAGAAAGGGGTTAGGTGACGTATATTCAACGGTTCATGCAGGTGTTGGAAAGGTTATCCATGCCTAATGGCGGTCATGAAGCCATTAAAATTTTGAAAAATAGAGTTTGCAATTATGATTTTCATGCTAATCCTGCTGTGATATCTTTATCCCACTTTTCCTATGCACAGCTGCCTAAAACATTCAAGTGCACACATTTAAAAACACTAAAAGTGGATTTATGAAGATATAAAAATTTTAAAAGTACTGCGACAAAAATGGTTGAATCGGACAGAGAGAGAAAAAGAAAGAAAGGGAAAGAGAGAGAGAGAGAGAGAGAGAGAGAGAGGAGGGATGAAATAGTTGTTTATTTAGGACCGTTAAATCTGAGAAAACCAATTCTTTCATTCAAAGAATATAATTCTTAAAAATGATATATGTTCTTAGAAATAAGGTGCCAAAAAAACCTGTATAACAATTTCCAATCTAACGAGTCCGGCAGTTCAAAAGTTCAAAACATTTGGCTTGCTGATATATATTTATTCACACAAAAAAAAGCGAAACAAAACGAAAAACAAAAACAATTATATCGATCATTTCTAGCCATTTTCAACATTAGAGCCAAATTTCAGCTAAATCGATCAGGATTCAAGAAATCTTTCAAATTGTAACCAAAAACAACGTTTTTGCTCATGAAATATAAACAAATAATCGGATCAGCCATAAATAAGCATCCCCTAAGTATTATACCTCTACGAGCCTGCATATAAAATTTAGCTGAAATATATCAGGGAATAACGAAGTTATCTAATTGAAAATATGACAAGATGACAGAAATAGAGACATAACGACAAATGTATATAATCAAGGAATCAGTGACAAAAACTGTTTTTTCTGATATATGCATTTTTCTAAACTAGCTCAACTATTTATTAATGAACACAGAATTCAATTATTTGATCAGTCCATAAACAACTTTCTATTGAAGATAAACTTGTAAAAAAATCATCGGCAACAGCATCAGAATTTTAAAATCGGGTGTTGGACTTTGCCTTTGCCCAACGCCCTTCACCAGGCCTCTCTATCATGGGTGTTGCAGAGCCAGTATTTTCTGATTTTTTCTTGCTCGTCACGCCATCTTACTTTCTGACGGTCACAACTTAGTAAATGATCTTTGGGGATCCACGTTGTGAGTCGTGATGTCCAGTAGTTGTCTGACATTCTTGCAGCATTCCTGTTTGTGCTTCCACTCACGACAAACGTATATAATGAAGTAGACATACATAAATATACATCTGAATTTCAACCCATACAATCATTGTACATAGTTTTGTAACAACAAATTAATTTAATATTATTATCTATCTTATTCAGATTATAGAAAAATAAAGCTGTTACAATCATGTATAGTTTTATGACTGGGATGAGATTAACTAATTTTTATTAATTATGAACAGAATTATCCTTCAGCGGTCAACACTGGAAAAAACATAATCGTTGAAATCATCGTCAATTCTTTGTGCCCACGCGAATTTCTGTCGATTCTATTGATTATTCACTATTCAATCGATTAGAGAACGTTGAACCAACTTCTTTAATAAGATTAATATCAACAAAGATTTCATTTTATACCATTGCAATCGGATATAAAACCGAATAAAGGTCTGTCCTGATTATAAACTTGAAAATTATTTAGTGGAAATAAGCATTAATTTCCATTGGCATCTGTCTATATATCTATCTATTTTTCGTCTCTCTTCGTATCAGTTAGATATTCATTCGTATCTGTGTGTATCTTCCTGTATATGCCTTTTTGCTCACTATGACTCACTTTATTCTGTGATTAAGATTTTGCTAAGTTTAATTCGACAGACCAATTCAAGCAATTAGGTTCTTGAGTTTTTTTTGAATTTTCATAAGAATTCGATATTTCCAACATCGAATATATACTTCAAAGGGGGCTTATTCCTATTTATCTATCTTTAAATTGTATACGTCTCTAAATAAAGTTTATGTCTTACATAACATTCAATTAGTATAAGTTAAATAGAATTTGCCAGTGTACATTGTATCTGAGTAGGGAATCTATAATATTATTCTCCAAGTTCTTACCAGCATAAAAGGTTACACTTTTGGTATTACCATGAGGAAAAAGTTGGATTGTTCAATACACGGGGCATGGGAGAAGGTAGAAAAAAGTCAAGTTGTTGGAGGGCCGTACAGGAGGGGAGAAGGGAGAGAATAATATTTGGTGACTTACTGAGGATTAAGAAGATTTTCCGATATGGAAACATTCCATGTTTGTATACAATTTAGATTAACATGTAGCCTTCAACGAATATTGGGAGTTATAATAAAGACAATGTAAATATAAAGGCAAAGCGTGAGAGGAGAGCAGATATTTTAGATGATGAACATTCGTAGTCAACATCTGGGGAGTTTCCGTGGGTCCAGCAAGTAAATGAGCTTCAGTGGAAAGGGAACAAATCTCAATTCCTTGACTTGTTTTGCAATTTAAGTACATTTTGAGGACCATCCGTGCACCAGGATTATTTGCATTGTTTCTCTTACTTTATGGTAAATTCTGATCTGCGCACATTTGTGATTTTTCCAGAGAAGCCCCGCTGGAGATTCTGAACTCTAATCAAAAAATAACATCTGCTCAGGGTTGCTGGAATGGACTACGAGAGGAGATAATACGAGTTTCATCTCAGAGATCTGCCCAACACAGGCATTTGAATAGTGTCAAAAATAGAGGAAGTGAATTTAAATAGCATGGAAATTGATGAAATGTGCGTATGTGCGTGTGTTGGGATGGGGGCTGGTATATAATTTCATCCTGCAGATTCGTTCAATGTCATAATTTGCTGCTTCCAATGCTTGTGTTGGGTAAATGTATGAGATAAAATTAGGAATATCCCCTGCAGCTCAATCTGGCAACCCTGTCTCAGCTTGAGGTAAAAATGTCGCTTCCCGGTCCCTTCTGCCAATTATCAGCGTGCAGTATCTCTGAGTATTATAAGGGTTACACACAAAAAATATAAATCACGTTCCCTTTGCTATTTCCAGGCAATGATTTACGTCACATTAATTACTAAGCAATATCTGACGTCATAACTACGTGGATGAAGTAATTTTCATTTATGTTTTTCTGGTCTACAGGAAACATTTGAACGTAGAAACAAACAGAATAATATTAGAGATTCATGAGTTGATATTCGTATTTTTGATAATATTTCCGATGTTTATGCTTTTTATCTGAGTGTTTATTCCATGCAAATCTATATCTAAAACAAAATCTCCATGTCTGTATGCCCTTTTCTCGTCTGTTAACGTAGGTTTCTTTGATTTTTGAGTTGGTCTGGCTGACTTGCTATGCATGTACGGGTGTATATGTGTACGTATGTATGCATGTACAGGTGTATGTGTGTACGTATGTATGCATATACAGATTTATGTGTGTACGGGTGTATGTGTGTACGTATGTATGCATGTACGGGTGTATATGTGTACGTATGTATGCATGTACAGGTGTATGTGTGTACGTATGTATGCATGTACAGGTGTATATTTGCATGTATGTATGCATGCACAGGTGTATGTGTGTACGTATGTATGCATGTACAGGTGTATATGTGTACGTATGTATGCATGTACAGGTGTATATGTGTACGTATGTATGCATGTACAGGTGTATGTGTGTACGTATGTATGCATGTACGGGTGTATGTGTGTACGTATGTATGCACTTATGGGTGTATGTATGTACGTATGTATGCATGTACTGGTGTATATGTGTACGTATGAATCCATGTACGGGTGTATATGTGTACGTATGTATGCATGTACGGGTGTATATGTGTACGTATGTATGCATGTACGGATGTATGTGTATACGTATGTATGCATGTACGGGTGTATGTGTCTACGTATATATGCACGTACGGGTGTATGTGTATACGTATGTATGTGTGTACGTATGTATGCATGTAAAAATCAATTATTCAGGCCGTACCAATGGATCTAAGAGGCTGAAAATTCAAACATTACCTCCTTTTGATGTTTTTCCAGCAGATCGGGTTCGATTTGCGTTGAAATTTCATGATAAACTGGTCTTTCACTTTGTGTAATTTTTTTTCCTTTCAAACAAACGTCAAAATAAGCAACTTATTCATCGATCATTCCTTTTTTCGATTCTTTAATTGATCACCCGTAATGCAGGCTTTTATTGAACGACTAATCAGTGCTGTTATTCTGTTGTTTCGTCTTTCAGTGTATGGTTGAATTCAAATTCAGCTTGGGTATTTTTGAATGCATGTTTGTTCCTAGTAGTTTTGCTGACTCAAAAACTTTTTTTAATTGATCATCACCAACACGTCATGCTGCCAATATACATCGATCACATGACGGTTTCTATTGAGTGACTAACCAGACCTATCATTCTGTTACGTTTTTTATCTCTGTATGATCCAAATACTGCATGGCTATTTTTGTGCGCATGTTTGTCTCTGGTTACTCTGTTGACCCCCCCCCATCAAAGCAGTTGCAAAAGAATTTAAAACGTCTGAGAACTTTGAGTTCAGCATGATTTGTTAGCTATTGATCATATCACTTTGAACACATTCGTTGTACATTTCCCTATGCGATTCACTAACGTGTGAAGCAGACATGAGAAAAAATTGGTTCCTTTTGGTGTAATTTGGTTCTTAGTACAAAACAAGACGAAAACAGTTGCCTAATTATTTATTCGACATCTTTCTTGTCTCAGTGTTGTAGTCAGGAAGTCTACATGGAGACACATCTTCTGTTTGATGGCCAATAACAAGAAGGATTATTTGAAGTAACTTGATCAACGTTGATGCTGTATTACTATTGGCTATTTGTAGCTCCGTTTGGTTATTAAACATCAGTGATGATGCTGTCTATTTTTATCTTTTCATTCGCCAAATCGGAATCGTGGGGAATTATCCAATGATCTTTTGAACTGTCTGAACTTCTGAGATGAGTAATTATCGATATTAGACACTGGAAACGTTGTGACAATAACTAGTAAGATGAGGACACCAGTTTGGATAAGCCAGAAAGTTGACTAACTACAAAATAGAGAGAAGGATTGGAACGTGAATTCTAGAGAGCAATGAAGCTGGTCTGGTTAGTCGCTCAATAGAAACTGTTTGTAACCAACGTCTTTTTGCAAAATACAGTGTTGGATGAGGTCAATTGAAAAAAAAATTGAAAAAAAGGGGTTATCAATCGAAAAAAGTTGCTTCATTCACCTTTCATTAGGTAGTGATCATTAAAATAGTTCTAACTTTCGATAGAACAAGCCTGATTATTGCCGGACACAAACTGGAGGGTAAATTTAGCATAAATCTATATAGCTAATTGAATTTCATATCTAAAACATATCAAAGGGGGTTTTTAAGAAAAAACAAAGACTGTTTTCTGGACATAATAAATGATTACTTTTTCAGCCTTATGGCTCCAATGGCGTCACCTGTGCGCGCAGAACATTGATAGCCAGGGAACCAGACCTATTTGGTAACAGGAGAAATTCATGATGACAGTTTTGGTTGACGGTTTCTAACAGTTAATTCAATGGAAGTTTTCAAAGGACTGAGAAATTGTGCTTCATTAAGTGAACTAGACGAAAAGTTGAAGAGGACGGAAGTAAAATAGTGAAAAGAAATTGATATACATATATATATATGTATATATATATATATATATATGGGGGTGCATGTATGTATGTGCTTGTGTGGGATAATTAAAAAGGCATCTTCGTAAGAACTTATTCATGCTCGATGCTGATTTTACAAAGTAGCAAAACGAAAGGTTCGGGGCCGTGTGAAAAGCCGCTCATTTCACTACCAAGTAAATTTGGCGCCAAAGAAAAACAAGTCCCTATGAAAATGTCTTTATAAGTATCACGTTCTTTTGGATATGAATTGTCCATTTGCAAATATTTCACACACACACACATATATATATATATATAGTGAGAGAGAGACGGACATGTGTGTGCACACGCGTGTGAATGTCTAGAGGAAGAACAAAACATCTGTCCTTACAGGGCAGAAAGATTATTCAAATTAACACGCCGGCGAACTCACACATTTTTCATTATTGGAAAAGTAACTTTTTCTTTCAAATTGTTTTATGTGTATCTTATTGTGCTTGTCTGGTTTGCTTAGTATAAACATTGAATAAAAGATGATGTTATTTTGAGTACAAGAAAACGAAATGATCTTTCACTTTTAACTTCGATTTCATCTTCTTCCTATTAGAACATTTTACAAGTCGGCTGGATATGGCATTAGTGCTAATAGCATCTCTGGAGGTACATACACCGATACCTACTAGAAACTAACCTTGAACAAATCAATATTTCATGGTCATGTCGTTTACAATTCTTCCTTTCTTTTCATAACATTGAAATAAGTGGAAATGTCTCAAAATTTTCAAATACACATACATACACATACACACGCATACATATCGAAAGAAAGAAAGGGAGAAAGATGAAGTGAGAGAGAGATGGAGAGAGAAAGTGAGAGAGTGATAGAGAGGGGCGAGTTTTATAAATGTTGCTACGTATCAGTTTCATTTGAGACTGTTTTTTGTTTCCGTTCCATCCTAAGATACAGCAAGGACATTGTTTTGAGGATTTCTTCTTATTGTCCCAGGATAACGGTCATTTCCTCAAATATTCTTTTCCTTGTGTAAGGGAGTTATGTGGGAAGATTTGGGGTTTAGTGGGTGTCAAATAGAACCCTATCGAGGATGCTGAAGGGACATATATATATATATATATATATATATATATATATATATATATATATAGTAGAATGCAAATTGGCCACACAAACTAGCTCATGTTTCTGCCCCCTCTGGGCCTCATCAGGCGCATCACATTACATATCAGAAGTGGCTTTATATTATTAGTATATAATTATATTATGTTATACTGCTACTCTGATTTGTACTATATATATATATATATATATATATATATATATATATATATATATGATCATTTGAATTATCAGTTGGTGAACTATCTGGACTATATAGATCCATCATCAATCTGTTTATCTATATTCATTTCTATCTACCTATCTATCTATTTTCGCCGTTTAATCCATCCATCCATTTTCATCCATATCTATCTATATCTACATTCATGTCTCTTTCATGTTCTCTCTTTATATATTCGTAAATGCTTGAATTGTGGATGTGAGACGATTCGACAGAATATCGAAAAAAATAACAACTGGAAGGTAAAGAGAAAAACTCCGGAGATAAATGTTACATATATATTTCATTTTTTATTTTTCTTTGGGCCTATTTCGATGTGTTCCAACGGAGACCAAACATCTTTTTCAGAGAATCGAAATACGTCCGCAGAATATCGAGAATGTTGAAATGTAACATCTATCTCGTGAGTTTTATTCCTAACGATCCACTTGTCATTTTCATATACATATTCGTAATTATCTATCCATCTATTCATCTATCTATTTAATTATATAAACATTCATGTATATGTATACATCCATCGTCATACATATCAATCTATGTATTCATATTTATTTCTAATTATATCAATCTATCGTCAAATTTATGTATCTCTTTATCTATTTACATGAATATTATCTACAAATTCATATCTATCTATCCATCGATCTATATTTCTATGTATATGTATATATATACTTATTCATATCTCTCTATTCATGTCTATCTTTCTATATGTCTACATGTATATTCATATAAACATATCCATCTGTGTATAATTGAGTCTATCCTGATTTATTCATAAATATTTATATTCAATATCTATCCGTGTATCAATCTTCATCTTTTTATCCATACATTCCATCAATCGCTATATCGTTGCGTTTCTGTGAATCAAAAATCCACGTATCTAATCTCCAACTTTTTTAACAAATCTCGTCCGATGAAACCAAACCGAAAAATAAGATAAAAAGTCATACAATATACAAAAAAAGAAATAACCCAAAAAACAAAAAGCAAAACAAAACAGAGATGAACCAATACATCTATCTAAACTCTTGCTGAACCCAAAACACTGAGCGGCCAGGTTATAATTTCAAAAAGAGCGGAATAATCCGATTATACGACCAATCTGAATTGAAAACTGAAGCGTACTGATATCATTGATGAATCTTTGAATAAATAATGCTATTTATCTTTGTGTAGGCTAATATCACTGTCTATGAGATTAATGCAATTACATGTTGTGCATCAAAGAATTTACAAGCAAAGAGATGTACTTCTTTGCGGGGGAATAATTAGTTTTTGATTATTGTGGAACAGAGAGTTTAGTCTCTGCAAAGTTATTGCTATTACTTTTAATATATTTAAAAAAGTACATTTATGCATACATTCATACGTAATTATATATATATATATATATATATATATATATATATAAGCATACACATATAAACACCACATACACGTGTGCAAGGGTATATGCTTATATTTATGATATTCAATGTGTGTATATATATATATATATATATATATATATATATATAATGGAGTCATGACGTTCATCATCAGGAGCCTGTCTCATAAGATAACGTTCAGGGAATTTCGAAGCAACCCCTCTATTCAACCTAACGGAGTAGATTGTTCTTATTCCACAGTCCACGCAAGGGAGCATCTCGTATTAAATCTTCTTAATCAATATGTCCTTCAGTAATTGTTCCTGCTCGTTCAACATAACCAGGGGTTAAACTCACGACCATCGGGTAAAATACATAGATTTGACCAGGGCTTGTATCCAAGACCAGGTGATGGATTTAGAAGCCCAAAACATAACTTTTTCCTGGTCATATGATGATCAATTTTAAGCTAAGCCTTCTGATGACCTTATTTCCTTTTGCTTAAGACTTTCAAAATTGACGCCACTACGATTAAAATCTGTCAATGAGAACTGTCAACATAGATTTCTAGTGCATTTCCCCTGAGCTGGCTAACTGGCTAGCTGGCTATGAATCACACGTACTTATTTCGCCAATGGAACTTGAGGGCTGGAAATCCAAATATCAACCCTTTATTAAGCCCAGAAAAAAAAACAATATTATCATCTTTTTTTCGACCCAACCCCAAATTTTTAAATGGGAATCATATTTCAAAGAAACTGTAAACTAATTTGAATCCTAAGTCCGTGTTCTTTAACATTCATGCTTTTTTTTTTGTTTTTTGGTGATATTCCAATTTTTCTTAGTGAAAAGGCCAACGTATCAATTAATAACTTTTTTTAATTGATCACGCCCCAACAAGACATGCTGCCGAGAGAAGTTGGTCAGGTGAAGGTTTCTGTGATTGATTAACCAGACTGGTCGTCATTATTATTGGTAGTAATGTTTGTCGTTATGGTCTCGTTGACGAGTTTTTAGAAAGCCTATGAAAGCTCCGTGGATGAATACCAATCAATTTCACTTCAGTCCATGCTGTTTTATAAATGCACTGGACGTTTGATCTCAGTCCCTCATTATTTCTGACCAGACGTATTTCGTGTTGTTCCGCGCAACCAGCTAAAAGAAAAGTTGAAATGAGCACCTAGTCGGCAGAAGAACAAGATTACCATGAAATCCGATTTTAAAACAACTTTCACAGCGAACGGAAGCAAAGATTATTTGGAATCAACAGCTTTTCGACGCCTTCTAAGACCTTTTCATGGAATTAACGGTATAGACATTAATAGAAATTGGCTGACAAACGAAGCAAAAACGTACCCGACGGACGGGAAATTGGCGCAATCGTCTTTCACTTAATACCCACTAAAACTTCTGTTCAAAACACGGTTTTGCCGTTGAATTTTGCTCTGCACTAAAAGCAACTGTAGGGTCTTGTGGTCTCTCCATGTAAAGCCAAGCATAATTTTCTCATGTATACGTTGCATAGTTCTCAATTTGCGGATCTGTCTCTTGGTTAGGTTCCATGTTTCAGCTCTATAAGTGATTATTGGGAGGATGCTAAGCATCAATCACATGGAGAGACCACAAGGCAGTGAAGTCAGGGACATCACAGAATCCATCAAAAAGCTCAAATGGCAGTGGGCTGGCCATGTTGGACGAATGGCAGACAACCGATGGACATTGTGACTCACGATATGAATCCCCGAGATCACATGCATAACTGAAGCCGGCAGAATATTAGATGGAGAGATGAGCTGGACAAATTCAGAAAATATTGGCTCTGCGACGCCCATGATAGAGAAGTGTGGCGAATCCTGGGGAAGGTCTATGTCCAACAACGGACGTTGAAAGACTGATGATGATGATGATGATGATGATGAAATGTAACTGTTTCAGTAGTTGAATTTCGATTACCCAAGTGTTATCGTTGCTAGGGGAGATAGAATTTCTTAAAGCGTTTTTTTTCTTACCTTCGTATATACGGTGTACATATCACTCTCAGAATTCACAAGTTACAAATGTGTAACAACAGTTTTCACTACACACCTCTATATATATGTACTGTCTGTACTGTCACATGTATCTTCATATGAATGGGTCCGTGAATGGTTCTACTTGGTTTGGAAATTTCAGATTTATTCAACGATTAAATGTACTACTAGTTCGGGAAATGCTTGTCTACAATTTATGTTGCTTTTTCCTGAGTTACGTTTCTTCAAGTATGTAAGGGTTAAATCAATAAGAAAACAAACTGCAAGTCAAAAAAAAAAAAAGAAAAAAGATTAAGCCTTCCAGATAATGTTTTATCCTCACTGAATTTGCCGAGGGTTCATTTCAATAAATCTGAAGAATTGTTATTTAAAACTAAATAATACACTTTCTCTTGTTGCGTAGTAATATTATATATGACGCATTTGGTTCTCTTTTTCAGAACATAATTAGCGTTAAATTTTTACTTGATCAGTGACTTTGCTTTTTAGCTGTTTTAAGTCAGATTTACTTTAAACTTCGTGAAAAGGTATCCATTGATAAGTTGATGCTTACCTCATAAAATCCTCAACTCAAGATCACTTAATATGGCAATGATATTGTTTAAACCTTATGTTCTAAAATAGATTAAAATGTATTTTTTCAGTTTTCATATCAGATTTACTGGAACCTTTCAGAAAAGTTTCCCTTGGTTGGATGCTTTTTACTCATGGAAATAATCCACTTTGAATCATGCGATCAGTCAATAATGGTGCAATAACTTTGTTATTTAAAATCAATGTTCTCAGCTAATTTTGACCTAAATTTACTTCAAACTTGATATAATGACATTTCATGATGAGATGCTTCTTATCTGATATCATCTTTTACTCAGGGTGATGTAATCTGGCAATAACGACGTGAACTTTATTGTGGACGCCTTATTGAACTTTCGATTCTTGTTTTACGAACATTATTGATACTTATGACCTTTGCTTATTGATTTTACTGAAAGGTTCCAGACAGCATCTGTCCAATTTGATTTGATATACTGCTGACACACTTCATAAGAAAAGATGCACAGACCATAGACATGAATAGGTTTCACTAACCACTGACAGAGAATTCATTTCTGACTATATGTGTCATCAATTTGAATTTGTACCGAAGTCAAGATTGTCCCAACATATTTATTTTAGTGCAAGAAAAAAAGTTTGTATACTTTGAGATTAGAAATGGTTAGGAATGTGTGGAGAACCTCCCCCCTCTCTCTCAATATATATATATATATATATATATAATCAGTCTTCCAACGTCCGTCGTTGGATATAGACCTTCTGGAAGATTCGACACACTTCTCTATCATGGGTGTGAACCAGTACTTTCCGAATATATATATATATATATATATATATATATATATATTATATATATATATATATATATATATATATATATATATATATATATATGTGTGTGTGTGTGTGTGTGTGTGTGTGTGTGTGTGCATGTATCTTGCAATCTCTAAAAATTCGAGACTGAAAATAATTCTTCTTGTTGGAAAATTTTGTACACTCTTAATGTATATATATGTGTGTGTGTGTGTGTGTGTGTGTGTGTGTTATCAAGGAATAGAGATATGATCCGATAAAATGGTTATAAATTGTGTTAAATTGTATTGAAACTCTTTGATGAAATGATCTCTCATCATTACTCAGTGAATTTACCATTTGGCTTTGGCAACACAAACAGAATGAATAATCAAAGAAAATGGGGCTGCTGCAGAAACGAACTTTCGACCGATAGGGTAGCCGCCTAAAGTAACACTGCTCCTACCACCAAACCAAACAGCTATCAGCAATGCAGGCAGTACCATTTTCTTCGATTGTTTATTCTTTTTGCATTGTCTAAGCCACATGATACATTCACCGTGTGATGACAGGGATTTTTTCGAATACGTTTCAATATGATACAACGCAATTTATATATATATATATATATATATATATATATATATATATAGAGAGAGAGAGAGAGAGAGAGAGGGGTAGGGAAAAGAGGGAGAGGAATGGGGAAGAGAAAGATTAAGAAATCGATTTATATCTATATCAATATATAACGGTATAGAATATGAAATAAATTGATGTACACATTATCATAAAAAAAAAAAAAATCAAACTTAGATATAAATAACCAAAGAGCTAACATATCAATTAAGTAATAACGAAGAAGGGAAGGCGAGGTGGACGAGAGAAAATTTATGCGTTTGGAATCAGTCGTTTGATCATCTTACTTTAATGAATTGAATCAGATATTGTGTTTCAGAGCGATCAAAGAGTCAGACTCCGGTTCTGTTACAGATTTGCATCGCTTGATCTTTTACCTCCCATATTTCAGCAGCTAGAAAGTTCAACAGCAATAACAGACAACATCTCGAAATTCGTTGTTATCAGAGACGGCGACATTAAAAGGAGGATTCAGTTCCATCATCCAAGCTGATCTTAGATTTATGAGCTGAGGCATTATTCCCCACCTTTTTTTTAATTAAAATATTAATGTGGAGGATTTAAGGGATAGCCGAGCGGATAACGGTCCCGAAAAGAGACTTGGAGTTTGAAGCCAGCTTTCCGACTGCGACGGTTTGTATTTACTTTACCCTAATTCGCTGGGAAAGGCATGGATCTGTCTTTCCATTATCTATGGTTAGAGTAGTACAGGATGAAATAAATGACGCTGTTTCGGGTTTTATCACTCTAAGCTTAATTAACGCAAATAGTACTGTGATATGTTGAGCCAAAAAGAGGGATGGCCGAAAAGCAATACTTCCAAATTTGATTAACAAAAAGCACATACCAAATTATTCACAATCGGATATCAAATCAAATATATTGGACAATATTCCTTCCCTTTTTTCGAGTGATCTTGAATCAGCTAATTTCTTTTGTTTGTAGAAATGGAGGGAGAAACTGGATTCCGGTCATAGATTTTAAAGTCTTTTCGCGTACGAATTCGGGATAGCGAGAAGCTTAGTTTATGTTGTCAATCGCAGCTGACAGTATTTTGCGTATTTATGATAAGAACCCATTTAAACAATTGACTCAGCTAATATTCTTATTGAGGAATATCCACAGGAACAAGAGAGGAAGCTCTCATTGATTTTAAGGCAAATAAAAATGTGCTGTTCTTCACGCCAATCTGCTTGTAAAATGTGCGATATGCTTCTGGTATATCTATGAGCAGAATGTTGTATGATTTTGAAACAATGCATAATGAACATAGAGTTAACGCTTTATTTGTAATATTCCCAATAATAAACCATTCCCATATGACCTCTAATAATGTTCAATGTTTTATCTCAGCTCGACTTGAATAAGACAAAAGCCGGATTGTGTAGCTACGATTCACTTAAAATTTACATTCAGCATTCTGAACCATACATTTAGTATTAGTTGTCACTTTCTGTAGGATTGAATTCTGTGAAGGATGGAGACAGTTATTACGACACCTCGACAATTTAAGTGTTGTTTGTCTAGGCACTACAACATATCTACCGGTTCAGCAATTCCTTTATCAGACAACATAAAGACTCTGAGCCCTTTCAACTAGATTGTGACGAGCTCATCCAAACTTTGCACATTCTGCCTTGAGATGATCTTCCGAAACCTATAATGGGAACACAAAGGAATCAAGATAAACAGAGAATACCCCCAGTAACCTCAGATTTGCTGACGACATCGTCCTCTTTGCTAAGAACTCTCACGAACTCAAAATTATGTTAGACGAACTAAATCAAGCTAGCAAGAAAGTTGGCCTTCATATGAACTTCAGCTAAATAAAATGAATGTACCACAAACACGTTAGAGACAAGATACAACGATCAAAATCGAGAATGCAGAGCTGGAAAAGTGGACCTTTACATCTTCTTAGGACAGCAAGTCTCCACGAAGTGATCAAAAGAATAAGAAATAAAGCAAAGAATCACACTAGGTTAGCAAGCTTTCGGTAGACTTCCAAGAACAAGAAAATCCCACTAATCTCAAAAAGGAGGGAATACAACCAATGAATCTTACCAATAGTCACCTATGGAGCTGAAACATAGAACGTCATCAAGAGATTTACCCTCAAAATGAGAACCATACAACGTGAACATCAGAACCATATAACGTGCATGTGAGAAAATCATGCTCAACCTCACATGGAGAGATCATAAGACAGCACAGTATGTAAGAAAAGAGGTAAGAATCCAAGATATCATAGAAACTGTTAGAAAACAAATGGCAATGGATTGGACATGTTGCAAGGATGATAGACTGCCTTTGAACATCACGACTCACAACGTGGATCCTTAGAGATCATATACAAAACTGTGTCTGACAGAAAGTAATATGGCATGACAAGCTAGATAAATTAAGAAAGTACTGTCTCCACAATGCCCATGATAGAGAGGTTTGACGAATATTGGGGAAGATCTATTTCTAACGACGAAAGCTAACAGGCTGCTGCTGCTGCTGATAACGAACTTGTCATTATAATGGATGGATTTTATAAGACAGGTAATAATAATACAATACCAAAAAGTACATATAAAAAGACCTTTCGTAATATTTCTATCCGTGGTTCTTTGGTTGACATCTATTTGAGGGCTTACTATTTTTAGATTTTTAAATATCGTAGTGAAATCCTCATGTGCTGTTGCAGCCAACCAATCCCCTACGATAGTCTTGCGAGAATATAAAAGCAAAAATGTCACTTAGTAGCAAAAGAATAAGTGTCATTGCGATGAGAGCCTACTATATTGAACAAGACAAACTTCACGTCTTACAGTCTTTTGGTATATGGAATTGCAGAAGATATCTGTGGATAGCATTTGTGAAGTGTTCGGTGCATTTCAAAGAACTCTCACCTATTTGGAGCTTCCAGATGGCTGTTGAATTCACACCTGGTATTTCGTGTCGTGTCACCTTTCACGCCTCGAACTTCCATGAGAAGGCACCTCACGCTAATTTCTATGGCGGCACCAGTCTCAGGAATATGAACACAAGTAATCGGCTTTACCGGGAAGACTCCGGAGTTTTTAATAATGGCGTTTCTTCCCTCACATACACGCTATCAAGTTCTCAAAGTTGTTTGAGGCGACAAAAGAACACTGGATATATGAGCATGTTATATACCTCAGTGTAAAGCCGGGTTGATCACAGAGGAAGTTGCATGCTTCTCGTGGACGTGAGTGGCCAATGTTTAAGCCTGGGTCAAAAACAGGATTTTGAGAACTGATTTTCAAAGGCTTACAAATTCTTCTCAATTGAATTATTGGTGCAGCACAATCTCCTTACAAATTATTCAGACTTTAAACATAATAAGCTAGGCCGTAAAAAATATCTATTATTGGTTGTTGAATACTTTTCTCAAATACAGTGCCAAGGCATTTTATCTTTAGACGTAATATCAGTCAGACCCTTTCATGACTGGTAGACGGTTTAGAAAGAGAACTTTACATTTGGGTCAGCCTATAAACTTACTTATTTCAAACTACATGGTTATTACATGGTAATTGATGTGCACTTTTGTGATGGTCACTTGGTAATTTTGCATCAACAGTTCAACACATTAAGATACAGTACAAGGAAAATTTAATGCTGAGAAAATACAGCTTATTGACAATCGGGAGAAATTGAATTTACTCATGTAATTGAATTCATTATATCATGACTCAGAGGTCTTGAAACTTATGTTCAGACGTTAAACGGAATTTAGCAAGGCCGTAGAAATACTAATTATTGGTTGTTGAATACTTCTCTCAAATAAAGTGCCAAGCCATCTTATGTCTAGACGTTATATCAGTCAGATTCATTTATGACTGGTAGCTGGTGTAGAGAAAGAACTTTACATTTGCATCAGACAATAAACTTACTTATTTCTTAGTACGTAGTTATTATATGGCCATTGATATGCCATACAAGTGATTTCAGTCATACTTGTGATGGTTTGCTTGCTATTTCGCATCAATAGTTCAACACACTAAAATACGGTACAAGGAAAATTTGATGCAAAGAAAATACAGCTTATTGACAATCGGGAGAAATTGAATTTACTTGTGTAATTGAATTCGTCGTATCATGGCTCGCAGGATCTTAAACTTATCTTGATTTCCACACGGAAAAGAAAGTTCTAAGGCACAGAACTTGACACAAGTTCGCAAGTATTGAAAACTTATTCACGTACCAAGGTATGTTTATCTCTGCCACACACACTTTCTCTATGCAAAAGCATGGAATACGCCTGAATGACAACCACTATACTGCCAACAAATTTAGATTTAAGATTTACAAACGAACGATGCATCACAAGTTCAAAGCTGCAGCAGTGAGAACGAGAAAAATATAAACGACAAATAAGATTATGTATTGGAGCAGATAGTAAAAAAAAAAAAAAAGGAGAAAAAGAAAATAAAACTTCTAATTGAAATAAGAATCAAACTGGAAAGTTTAGATAATTACCATTAAGGTATGAAACAGATTGTTGTAAGGCAACTCATAAGCAAAAAAAACAAAAAAAAAACAAAAACGAAAACAAAAACAAAAATAGATAAATAAATGAATAAATAAACAAACAAAATTGATGATTTACAATTATTATAATTATCATTATAATATTATTATTATTATAATATCACTTAATGCTATATTTATTTATACTTGTTTGTATCTGTGCGACACTATGTGCACATAAGTCTCTATTCATACACACACACACATTCGTGCATACATATGATTTATCTGTGCATATTTGTGTGTGTGTATGCATGAGCGAGTGAGTGTGTGAGCATGTGAATCTGTGTGCGTTTATGCATGGTGTCGTTTGCCTAGTTTGTGGCTAAACGTAGTTTCGAGTGCAGACCTAGGTAAAAGCCTAGGTTCCAAATACTCACACCAAGTTTAATAAAAAGATATTTATCTATGAATGTTTGCTAATTTGTATCCATGTGTGCATGAATGTGTATGTGTGCGGTTATGTTTACATAGAAATATGTCTTCAGGTATTTTTTGTCTACATAAATATGTTCTTTTATACATAGAATGAGTATGAGCAAAGAGTGGAGGAAAAATCTTCATTAGGTCAAATTTCCATTCACTCAGCAGCTAATTAAGCAAACTTTGGGCTGTGATTAGGATGGATGTATTAGTTCGGTGGACTTGCATCTTGCCAAGGGGACGGTCATAAGACTCGTAAAAACAAAAGTCCTGGTCTCAAACCCTGCAAGGATCACTAAACTGACGCATGGAAAGGAAAGCGGGACTTAGTCACCGATCATTTATACTCCAATGAGTTGTCTATCTTGAGACGAACGCTCTTGCTTTCTTTTAAACTTAAGGGGTTTTGAATGATTTTCATGTCGAGCCATGAACCCCAATATCACATGCATAGAATAGTTTCATCACGACCCGTGGCATAGGGCTAAAGAGCCACCGTTGAAGATTATTTGGCGAAGATATATTCTCATTAATGTGTCTATGACTACAGAGCTCCTCATTATAGCGCAAATGTTAGGTTCCAAGAAAGTCAAAACACTGCATTAAAACCGAGCATTTTAAAGTTAAATCTGGATATTTTGAAACTAAGCTAGAATGTTTTGAGTTCAACCATTACCTGCATTATAACAAGAACATCACTCTAACTGACTGCATTATAATTGAGGGGGCATTATCTTGACCATACATGTGTGATTTCACCTGGTGGTATCGTAATTCTATTCTATCAGACAGAACAACTTCATTGCATGAATATGTAATGAACGTGAATGCATCCATTTGTTTGTTACGATTTCAAATGAAAAAATATCCTATTAAATATAAATACATACAAATTGATCCGTCACTTTGCTTGCGTGGGATAAGATATCGAGTCCCAATACGTTGGTTCATATTTCAGAGTATCATGTTCATTTACCTGAGCGGAATATTTCTCCCTGACGTACGGACAGAGGAAATAGAACAATAAGACTAAAGTGCTAGAACATTCATTTGAGCCAGTGCCCTCAGCAGTTATTATTCTTTATCTTTCCTGTGCAATTCTAGTTCAATATCTTCAATGGTCAATATACCTGTTTTGGATGCCCAGCAAGGCATTGATATCAATAAAGATTATTCTCTGGAAAGGAATAAGTCAATCCTATAACTAACGTATATGCCTCGTAACAAATCATTTATTCCAGACAGGTCAGATTTGAAGGGTTTTTCTGACTTTTAACTTTCTATATAAGTTAATCCTGTTACCTGTTAGCAGTATCGCTTGCATTAGTTCCCGATCACAATCAATTTTACTGATTTTCAATGCATTCATAATGTATTTCCCCATTTGATTTATTTTGCAACGTCTTCCAATGATAAAATGATTAACAATGCATATATGATGAACTTTTTATGTCAGTAAAACTTGCATTGATTCCTATTTGTAGACATTTATTGCAATCTTTTGGATATATCATATGGACAAACATGAAAAGTTTGAAAATTTATATAATGATTATCAAGAGGAGGGGCGATTCTAATTCCATATCATGGGGTCGAGCCCCCCTAAAGTGGATGGATGCCCATTTTGACATCTTTCTGGGAGTTCCATCTGCCAAGTTTATGCCGAACAGATCACTCCGCTTTTTTAGGACTACATAAACAAGGCAGACAGGAGGAACCTGACGACTAGGCATCCCAGGATCACGAAACAATTTGCTCAGGATTGCTCCATGTAAAAGTCATTTATCGTCACGCTATCGTTCCATTGTTTGCTGAAACGGAAAGAGACCTCTTTTCTATTCCCAATTTTCTGCTTACTTTCTGGATGTGTCGAGAGACCCTACCAAATTTAATGTTCTTGCTTCGAACAGTTTCAAATAATGTATATGAAGGAAATGCAAAAGAGACGGGCAATTATTAACCTAACTATCCAATTAAATACTTTTGAATATTCATTCATTACTTTTTGTTCACTTTATAGTGATCCAAAATATTTCCGATCTTAGAATATAATTTAGTCATATAGAACCACCGCCCGAAGAAAACTGGAAGGGTTTCGACAACAACAACCAAGATGAATGAATTAGTCTGGATAAATTAATGTATAATTCTTTGGCAGAGAATCGATTCATTTAGGTCTTTGCAACTGCACGGATGAGAAGTAGATGAGTAGACAAGTGTCAAGTCTGGTCGAGACCAGGATTTCATTTTAACAAGTATTTATGACCATTCCCTTTGGCAAGATGCCCCCATCTACACCACGCAGCTTATGGTGTACTCAATTAGTTGCTGAGTGATTTGGGGAAATTGGTCTTAATGAAGAGTTTCCCACACTCCTCGTACCGGAACTCGGATCTGGAAGAGACAGCAGACGTGCTAAGCATCTGAGTGCACTAGACGAACCAAGCTACAAACATTGTATTTTACTAGTAAAAAACTACTATGTCAAAGTCTGTGATATAATATCCGTGTTTGTGATGCACAAGATTTTAGAATGAAATGACAGTTGGGGAAATGACTGTTTATATGATGTCAGATAAGGACGATCGATGCAAGCGTCAAGCTCTCGCCGAGAAGAAAATATTGATAAAACATATAACGATAACAGAGATAAGGGCGTCTATATTATGTATGCATATATAACTAGAAAGCACTCATAGGGTTCAGCTAATAACATTGCTATTAAAGTCTGAATGGAAATTTGATCATATATAGCTACGATGCAGGAGAGGTAACCATAAAAAGTATCTGATCCATCCAAAGATTTAATCAATTCTTATTTCGAACATAGTCAAACCTTTGGACAAAATATCAGTAAAATTGATTGGCAACTTTTACGGGAAAGGTGAACATAAGTAAGTGCATAAATGAATATAGATAATGATAAAATAAACTCTCAATCAAAAAAGAATTCTTGGGTCTACCCCTTGGAAAAAAAAACTAATCGAATTTTCCCCCAAAGACCTCCATTCAAAAAATGTCATTGATATTCATTGAGCGCTTTTGGTGATATTTAATGCACTGACAGACTCCAGTGAATACATATACCTCTTCTGACTTCGTTGGAAGAAGTGAATACTGTTAATGCACTGATGCGTCCATTTGTTTGTTGTGAGTTGGTTGATAACTGCAATTTTGAAAGGAAGTGCGTCTCAAGGGTAAAGCATGGTCGATATTAATATCATTCGCAAAGTAAATATTGGTAATTAACCTCGATGGCTCATCTACAAACAAGGATGTGCATGTGCCCATGGTTACGAGTAAACACAATTTGCAAGTTACGGTAATCAATATGCGTGAGTCTACACCTAAAGACTAATCAATCAATCAAAGTCTCTTAACATCTATCTTCCTGTCTATCTCATTTTTTAAATCATCTATCATCGTTCCAATCTCTTCGGGCACACGTAAGAGAGACCAGGGCTAGCTGGGCACAAAGGAAGGTTGGATTATTTGCTCTACTCATTTGGTTTCTAGCCCTTGATAGCATCACTGTTAGACTCATTTGGGACCGAAAAATTGCTCTATTTCACATGTGCTGTGAGCTCGAAAAGTTTTTTTCTTCACCCAGTGATGTAACTTTTTCATTTTGACAGACGAGTACCTAGTGTATGCTGTATAGTGCAGTTGATGATGGTGTAATCTATGTTTATGAGAAGTGGCAATAGATTGTATATATTGTACCTTTCAAGCAGCTTCTGTCAGAACTGTTTCGTGAAATAGAAAATTAAGAAAAGTACGTGTTTAGCGCTGACAGGTGGATTGTAAACTGGGCTAATTGGTTCACCATAATCGTATGGAGTTGTGGCAGAGGAAAAAGAATCCTGCAAAAACAAACAAACAAAAAAGCAAAATAAAAAACAAAGGAAGTAAACTTCGAACAAGCCATTGATGTCGTCATTCTTTTCTTATTGCATTTTTATGGTGGTCATTATATTACTGATATTTCACTTAAAAATCAAATACACCCTTCTGTCTGATTTAAAACTTTATATTTATCGATCATAATATACATTCATTACATCTGTACTAGCAAGAGAACTAACTCATCCAATCAAATTGAGGCAAATATCTTCACTAGAGGGATAGGTTTGTATACTTTTTCTGCATGTTGATAGGTTAATGTAGTAACATTGACAATCGTTTAAGATTTAAACGTCCCATCCAAAAGCAGTCCTTTTTCAACACAGCGATTTTTATGAATTATTATTGAAATATGTAAAAACCTGCTCCAATTTCCTCTATATATTCATCTATTGCAGTCATTCTATCTATCTATCCATTTATCATTCTCTGTATATATTGGCATTGGTGTCTTTCAGCCTTGGGTAAGTCCATGCACACTCCTGGACATACCTATGTAGGCCCGGATGCACTGTTGAACAGGTTAATCTAGTTCACGAAGCTTTCTGTGTCACTGTCATTGAAATGTTCGAATGCCGTGTAAGATTCCGATGAATGAACTTTATAAAACGATTTTTTCCATCCTAATTTCAAATATGTTTTTGACTGGAGGCTAAAACTCAATTTAGATAGATTTAAAAAAAATAGATATTTTTGACGATAGAAATCAAAAAGTTAATAAAAAATTCATGTAAATTAAAGTGTATGTTGACTGAAGGAATATTCATACGAATGGGTATTGGATAAATTGAAAAAATCAGCTAGACCTAAAAAGGCATCTTTTTTTGGTCCCTCTCGCATTGAAAGACCTTTTTTATGTACTCCCTCATGACTGTCAGCCATCATTTCTTCACCCAGGGCTGTTTTATCTTTTATCCTCTGTCTCGCTGCTTGGATCATTTTTGCTTACAAACTCAGATTACATTGAAACAAATCTATATCCAGAATTATGTACATACAGACACAAGCGCTTCTGATTTACTCTTATGTTTCATAGGCACCCACTTGACAATCAAAATGGTCAAGTGTTTCCAAGTTAGAAGAAATACGACTCGTACTTAGAGTGTAAATAATATTTTCTTTGATTAAAAAAAAAAATTCATTTGTCATCCCTCAAGTTGAAAGTGGACTATCTTCAATACCCATTCACTATATGGATCTACTTCTCCACGTTTCTCACAAACCCTCCCGCTTTTCATATATATATATATATATATATATATATATATATATATATATATATATGTATACATATATATAGATAGATAAATAAATAAAAATTGTGTTATATTATATTGACACATTTGAGATGATCTCCCGTCCTTACACGATTGATATATCACTCGCCCCCGACAATGTAAACAATTAAATAAAATGCACCTGCTGCAGGAATTGAACCTGCCATAGATACAGTAACTGCTTCAACGTAGCGATGCTCCTACCATTGGGTTGAAGAGCCACTGGTAATGCAAAGACATAAATAACTGTTTTATCACCAAATTGTTCTCTTTTTGGCGCAACAGTTATGTGTTAAGGAACTGACATATTTGGTCCAACAAAATGAATTATAAATTTCGTTGTACTATATAGAACCTTATTTGAGATGATTTCCCGTCATCACATGGTTAATATATCACTCACCCTACATAATGTGAGAGAATAAACGATTAAAACAAATGGGGTTGCTGCAGGAATCGAACCTTCCACGGATAGGGTAACCACTCTAATGTACCGATGCTCTCGCAATTGATCCAAACAGCCGCCGGTAATGCAACCTCTCGTGTGGGTGATACATTAACTGCAAACTTAGGGATCATGTATGTCCATTTCTTGATACACACACACATATATATATATATATATATATATATATATATATATATATATATATATATATATATATATATATATAATTAGGAAATGGACATAAAATCCGACAGGGATGATTAAACATTACGTTATATTATATCAAAACTCAATTTGAGATTATTTCCCGTTGTGTACAGTGAACGTATCATCTGGGCGGGACAACGTAAATAGAATAAACGATCAAAGAGCAAGGGGCTACTGCAGGGATAAAACTTGCAACCGATACGTTAGCCGCTTTGCATCAGATAATTTCAAATAGAGGTTCAGTATAATACAACGCAATTCATTATCATTTCCGTCGGGATGTATATCCATGCCTTAATTATATATATATATATATACGCACACATGTATACACACACACTCATTCATATTTATATATATATATATATATATATATATATATATATATATATATATATTCATACACACATATGCACACAAATGCACACGCACACACACGCACACACACACATATATATATATGTGTGTGTGTGTATGTTCACCAAAAGAAAAACACAAAAGCAACAGAGAGAGAGAGAGAGAAAGAGAGAGGAAGAGATAGATGGATATAGAACGAGTTTTTTTTGCCAGAGAAAGGTGAGATAGTGTTTTGCTGTTAAAAAATTATCTAAAGAAAAGTATCTAGATGGAAATGTCCCCACTTATCTGCTGGTGGGATAAAGAAGTAAGCATCCCCCGCTTCTTGTCCCAAAATATCGCTTCTCTTTTCTGCCGATCGGTTTACACTTATCATTATTCAGCGTGCCGTTTTTTGATTGATCTATCTTTAATGATTTTGCCCTCTTGTGACCAAACAATGACACATTCCGTTTATCACTGCCAGAACGCAATTTTTGGACCCAAGAGGAGAAACGACTTCACAACATTGACGCGGACCGATCTAACTCTAGCTGGAAGCAGTTTTATCATTTATTGTTTATCGTTCATTTTATCAGTATCTCATTTTCAAAATCCAGCAAAAATCAGTTGCTTGAGTTGGATTAGTTTTTTCCACCGTAACATCAAGAACAAGAAGAGTCTCCGCGTAATTTAGGCGAGACAACTATTCACTGGTATTGAAATATTGGAAATGCAATCAGTGAAGAGCTGCTTCCTCTTAACGAAATAAATAAATGGATGTTGGGGTTTGATCCTGCATCAGTCAGGTTTTGTTGTTTTCCCTTTACATCCTCTGAAAAGACCACTTCAATGAGTCAGTTAACGGCTGGGTCATCATAACATGAACTTACCATCTTCCTTCCGACTTTAGTTCATCATTTAGTTCAGTTGACCTCCAAATTAAAAATGTGTTACTTCACGCATGCAATTCTAATTAGATGTTGGAAACATTTTGGTTGCATGCAATGTGATCGTTTCATTTCGTTTAAATTATTCAATTAGCACGGCTGATTAGTTCTCTCACAAATGCTGTTGGCCGAGGATCAGTGGTTAAAGCAGTGGAATGGGCACCAATAAAGCTGAGGGTCTATTTCTTGAGCAGCATTGAATTCGCCACATTCTCAGATATTTAAAAGAAAGAAAACCCCAAGCATCAACGGATTCCCCTACTCTTAATACCTACAGATTCACAAAAAGATATGAAAATCATTTATCAAAATGCACATTCAAACACACAGACACAGACACATATATTTGTGTGTGTATATATATAAATATATATATATATATATATATATATATATATATATATATATATATATATTAAGGATACAGAACATACATTTCCCGAAATACATTCGATCATACACGATCAACAAGGACCCCTTACCGTACCATCGGAGCAAATACAAGAGATAGCCTTATCACCAACTTACCAAACATCCACAAAATATCCATCAAATGCTCCCTCTGAGCAGCATAACCAACGTTGATAACTACTACTACTACTTTCAGCAGGATATTCAAACATACCAAAACAAATTTTACTGCGAACAGAATACATTCCAGACTTTCTGTTATGATCGAATAGGAATCCTCTTTCTTGAATTTCATTTTGCCTCCAAAGCAAATCAGCTGACATTAAATTCATTTTCCACGGGAACCTTTTAATCACTGAAAAGCAATAACGGTCTACTGAAAATGGAAACTTCTTCCGAAACATGTATAGCATATAAACTAATTGATTGATGAAATAATTAATTCACAAATAAATTCTCCACATAGTTTCACTTCTGAATCTGTCTCATTCCCAATTGTTCACTCTGTCTCAAACACACACACACACACACATATATATATATATATATATATATATATATATGTGTGTGTGTGTGTGTGTGTCGGCCCTCGAGTTCGTATATATACGAGTTGCTACCTAAATATAGATATTGTGAAATTGTTGCATATATGTCTAAGGGGATCACTTCGAAGGAAACAACGGGAAGTAGGCATTGACTTGAATTTTTCTTCAGTCGATCCCTTATAATTTACCTAGTACGTTGTAAACGCGTGCACAAACACACGCACACACACACACATACATATACACATACACCCACAAATATATGTGCCTTTGCATTCACGAGCGTGTGTATGCTTCGACGCATGTTGTTTTTCTCTAGCTGTGGTATGCATGATATCCAATAAGCGTTCCAAATATACGACGCGTCTCTTGTCATAAGTAACCAATCACAGATCAGCTTACGATTCAATTGATGACGAAAAGCATCCAATAAAAATGAATATGACACAACCACAAAATTCACTCGAAATCGTTACCAATTTTCCATGCACTCTGTATTCTATCTAACTCGGAGTAATTTCATCTTCTTTCATTTTCATTTCTCTATTCATTATTATATTTTGGTTATCGCATCATTTCGGTCTCTATACTCTCTAGCTTCCCCTTGGGTGTCTGTGATATTTTGAAATGGCGAACACTGTTCTGTCGAGACATAGGCCTACTTTCCTCCCCCCCATACACCTCACATTCAGTGCTGCATCAGCCAGTTCTTGGAACTGTCCTCACATGACTTTCAAGTAGAACATGTGACCTTCCGTTAAACTCAGTCAATTTCACCTGCCCTCTTCTTTTTTATAATCATATTCTCTGAATCGAGTTTTTGAGGGTAGGTTTTTGTATCACATTTTCATTATTTTGTTTTTGGAAATTCAAAATGAGTTTTTGTTCGGAGTGGTTCCAATGTTCTATTGATGTCCACCGTTTGTAAGTCGATTGCTGATAGTATTCATCTGGGTTTTTTGTTTTTTTAATTCTTATTCCATGCTTTGAAGTCCAGTGTTGCAAAGAAGAAGAAGAAGAAGAAGGGGCAGGAGGAGGAGGGGGAAGAGGAGGAGAAAAAGAAGAAAAAGGAGGGGGATGAAGAGGAGAAAAAGATGAAGGAGAAAGAGGAGGATGAAAAGAATCAAAAAAAGGAGGAGAAAGAGGAGGATAAAAAAAAGAAAAATGAAGAAGAAGAGGGAGAAGTAGGAGTAGAGAAAAAGAAGAATAAGAAGAGAAAGATAAAAGGGAGGAGAAAAAGAATAAGAAGGAGGAGAAGGAAAAGAAGAAGAAGGAAGAGAGGGAAAAAGAAGAATAAGGAAGAGGGGCAGAAGAAGAAGGGGGAGGGGGAGAAGAAGAAGAAGAAGAAAAGAGGTGGAAAAAGAATAAGAAGAGAAAGAAAAAGGGGAGGAGAAAAAGAATAAGAAGGAGAAGGAAAAGACGAAGAAGGAGGAGAGGGAGAAGAAGAACAAGAAGGAGGGAGAGAAGAAGAAGAAGAAGAAGAAGATAAAGAAGAAGAAATGAGGTGGAAGAGAGTGGAAGGAGAGGAATAATATCAAATACTCGAAAACTTAGATGAAAAGAGTAAGAAAAGGCGAATCAGAGAGAGAGGGAGAAGACAAAAATGAAAACTGAGGATGAGAAAGGTGAAATGGAGAAGGAAGCAAATGACGAATGAGAAATAGAAAAAAATCAAAACAGGGAGAGATGGAGAGAACAAAACGACAAATAAAAAGTTCATTTGCCTCGCTTTCGATAAGCAGATGTCACGTTTGTAGATAAGAAAATTATGAGCTTACTAAGACAAAAATGTATATATATGAACGAATTTAAGGTGAATGCTGAAAATGTATATACATATATATTAGGTGATTGCTGAAAATGTATATAGAGACAAAATATCAGGTGATAGCTTGAGAATGTATATATAGACAAATAGAAAAGATTGCTAAACAAAGAACATTTTTTCTAATATGCTTTAAAATAAGTTCAATGGCTTTTTCAACATTCATTTTCAACATTCAAAATCCGTTATCGAGTGGAAGTCTTCTCGAAAGAGGAAGTAGTGTTCCTTCTTTCTATGCTATCAGAAGAAATGAATTATGCAATGGTCTAACAAACATGCACCGTGGAAATCTACATGCTCTATTAGTACAACACACACGTATATATATATATATATATATATATATATATATATATATATATATATATAATATTAATTTATACATCATATATATATATATATATATATGAAATCAGCGACTTGGTCCATGGATGATCTGACACAAATTAATAATCTCTGATGTAGACAACTATTTAAGATTGTTCAGAGCTCATTATTTTCATTATCGTAAAATACTGAAACCCACAAACGCGCGTACCAATCTCATATCTATCAATCTCTTTTCCAAAATTCGAATGGCATGATTGCATTTCCTTTGAATCAAAAGCTCTTGGTTGGGACCACATTGTAGAGTCGTAAAGTGATTGTAATAGTTTTGCTAGTAATTGTTGAACGAATCCACAACCGAGCGACGTTGATCGAAGCAATAACTATCAAGAAAGGGAATTTGTTATATAGAGCCAATTTTGGTACGAGGCCTTAGAGGATTCAGCATAACATCACACGGAAAGATCAGAAGGCGACACTCTATATTTGACAACAAAGTCAGATATATCTTGAAAAAACAATTTGAATAAGTTCGGCTGTTCTCAGCTCAAGCCCCTTTGTTTCATCCAAATCTAAAAGGCAAACACAAGAACTAATCTCTCCATACATTATCATTCCAAAACTACGTATCCCATTTCAAGTCATTGATTCATCATCATCATCAGTCTTTTAACGTCCGTCGTTGGACATAGACCTTCCCCAGGATTCGCCACACTTCCCTATCATGGGCGTCACGGAGCCAGTACTTCCTGAACTTGTCTAGCTCGTCTCTCCATCTAACATTTTGCCGGCCTCGGTTGCGCATGTGGTCTCGGGGGATCCATGTTGTGAGTCGCAATGTCCATCGATTGTCTGCTATTCTTGCAACATGGCCAGCCCACCGCCATTTGAGATTTTTTATGGATTCTATGATGTCCCTAATTTTTGTCTTTTCTCAGATGTACTGTGCTGTCTTGTCTCTCCATGTGAGGCCCAGCATTATTCTTTCATGTGCACGTTGCATGGTTCTCAATTTACGGGTCTATCTCTTGGTTAGGTTCCATGTTTCAGCTTCATAAGTGACTATTGGGAGGATGCATTGGTTATACACCCTTCTCTTTAGCAAGAAAGTCGGCCTACACATGAACTTCAGCAAGACGAAGATCATGTGCAACAACCACATCGGGGATAAAAACTCTAAGATCAAAATCGAGGACACACAACTGGAAGAAGTAGATCACTAAATCTGCTTAGGACAACGAATCTCCATGAGATCCTTAAAAGAAGAAGAAATCAAGTGAAGAATCACACTAGGATGGCAACCCTTTGGCAGAGCTAGCTCAACCTTCAAAAATAATAAGATCCCAGTCATTGATTAGTAGTTGCTGAAATAAAGCATGTCGACCTACGTTGAAAGAGTGAATTCGTCATCAGTTTTTGCCTACGTAACTTCTACCCAAGCCGTCATGACGTCACTGGTTTTTGGTGAGATCTTTGACAAACGAGAATAAATCTAAAACTAGATAATAAGAGTTAAACAACATTTTTTGTAAGAGAAATTCAATATTTACAACGAAATGCCGGGAGCTCACACTTCCTTTTCCTTCTCATTTCTTTTTATTCAAGTCTTACATTCAAGAACATTAAAGTTCAATGGATGGCGAATTCACGGTTATGAATTCAATTCTAAGAGTTTAACAAAACTCAAATGGGTTAATCATGTGGCAAGAACGTCAGACAACCGTTGGACATCATAGCTCACCATACATATCCCTTGAGATCATATGCGAAACTGTAGCCGGTAAATGATAAAATGTAACAATTTAAAAAGATATTGACACGGCAACTTCTACGATTGAGAAGGCTAAAAAATATTTGGGAAGGTCTACACCCGACGTTGGTCATTAAAAAGCTGCTTTAGATGATGATGATGATGACGATAGCCAAAACGATTACAAAATTATGATAATTATCCTATGTCTGTTGGTTGAAGAGTCTATTGAATCATTCAAACTGAAAACTGTATAAAGCCGTCAGAAAATGGCAAACAAAGAAAATGTTTATATACCAACTTCCGTTTAGTCTCGTCAGGGATACGCCTGATTAGGATTGAAGAATGGATTGGCCGAAGCGTTGTTCTGATAACATTGATGATTTGAAAAAGAGATTTGATTGACCAAACAAAAGTTGGTATGCTGATAACTTATTGTTATAATTATAGACAATAATAAAAACGTTTATCATTGAAGAGTCTTTGTCGATGATACTCTCCTAAAGGGAATCGACTGCCACGCTCTCTCATCTAGAGAGAGAGGGGGGAAGAAAAAGAGAGAGAGAGAGAGATATATATATGGGGGGAATAAAGAGAAAGAGAAAGGGAAGGATAAAGAAAAAGAGAAAGCGGGAGAGAAAAAGGGGAGGGGAGAGAGAGAAAAAGAGAAATAGAAAGAGAAACAAAGGAAGAAAAAAGAGAGAAAGAGAGAGAAAAGGGGAAAACAAAGGGAAACAGATATACAGAGTGAGAAAAAGAAAGATATAGTACGTGCAAATGTGTGTGTCTGCAGGCTCATGTGTGCATGTATGTGATGATAATACATCGTCTGATTCCGTTTGGGACCTTTAAAACCACTTATACCCTGGGGACGAATTCTGCCACTTACATCCATACCATAGTTGCATCTTCATCTCAGTCTAAAGTGGCTTTTAAGAAATTAGCAAAAAAAAAAAAAAATATTGATCATTCCGTATTGATCCATTTTAATGTGACAGGTTAGCAAAAACGAGCCACTACTCGTGGCTTTCTTTCTAATTGAATGAAATATTTCTGATGACATTCCTTCTCTAATGATAGCCTCCTTTTCTCACCAGAAAGAAAAAATTCTCTCGATGAATACACTTCAGCAGTAGAACCTATCTACTGCCAACACAAGATGATTTTAATGAATATAAGCGAATCGTTGTAATTGCTTCACAAACACATTGATTTATCGACTACTTCACTAAATCAATTAATTAATTACCAACTAAGAAACACAGTTGTTCAAAAGATTACAAGAGGACAGTTATGATTTTTTTTCAGTTAAGTGTCAAAATAAAGTCTTGTAGTTGATTAAAATAAAACTGTTTGAATGAACAAGGGTAGTGCCTGTTCGAGCCTGCATGGTTGCCGGACTTTATGATGTTTGGAGAAGCCTGCCATATAAAATATCTGTCCGTTGTACAAAACTACTGATTTGAAGTATTTCGATTATCTCTCTTCAGTGTTGCCAATTTAGACGTTTTATATAATCTTAATGAATATCAAAGGGAGATCATTCTGGTGTGCATTATACCGCATACGACCTATCCTAGGCCTTTTCTCCTGTCCGGTAGTCTCTTTCCTATAAAATTCCGTTACTTTTCTCCAGAACTGTAGATCCAAACGCCTTAAAACTCAGCTAAGTAATATATCTGGTGGATGTCAACTTTATACAATGGCAAGTTGTCGAGTTATCGCAGTGCAAATACACAGTGACGAAGATTTCTTCAATTTTGCTTAAATTGTCAGATATATACAAACGCACATGGGAGAGAGAGATAGAGAGAGAGAAAGAGAGAGAGAAAGAGAGAAAGAGAGAGAGAGAGAGAAAGAGAGAGAGAGAGAGAGAGAGAGAGAGAGAGAGCTCAATTTTCCAACAGAAGACCTTTGGTGATATAATTTTGTCTATAGCTTATCTGACATCGATTGGGAACTGATAATTGTCTTTCATACTCAGGGATTATTTTCATTTATTTTTTATTTAAGCTCTTCCCCAATTATGTAAGCGTTTAACAAAAATCATCTCAAAGATTTACATTCTGCCCAGCAAGCATGCCTGGACCAGTCCCACCTTAAATCAATAACCAGTTGTCTTGATGTACGCACATCTGTGTGGCGTCTGCTGTGGCACAACAGCCAGCAAACAGGTTTCCCAAGCCATAGCCAGTCAATTGTATTTCAACTCAGTGCTCCATAATTTTGACTTTGTGCCAAATATAGGTACGTCTTCAGGCATCAATGATGGGGGAGATCTGTCAGTGCTTCAACTTTTCTTTCTTTTGATTATCTGAAAAACAAGGAAATCCCAATGCAACTCAAGAAATAAACCCTCAACTTCAATGGCGCCAAGTCCCCTGCACTAACCACTGATCGTACGTTCTCAGCTAATGACATTGGTGAGTATATAATTCAGCCCTGTTAATTGATTGATTCAAACGAAATAAAATGATTACATTGCATGCAAACAAAATGTTTCGGACATTTAATTAGAATTGCACGCATGAAGAGGTGCATTTCTCATTTCTCACTGTTTGAATTTCAAGTATATTTTAATATTGGAAATTCGAACGGTGAATAGATGTCTCTCATAAACTAAGTGAGGATTGTTCTTGTTCTTGAAGTTGCAGCTAAAAACTAAAGTCAACTCCAGCCTCCAAATTGACTATATTTTTACAAAGAAAAACTCTGCTTAACTCATGTAGAACTTTTCAATTAACTCACAAATATCACATTTTAGGCTGAGGGACAAGGAGAGTCAAGTACGGCACATAGTTATTCAGATCTTAGTCAGATATCAATTAATAAATCCTATGTTATTTTAAGGGGCACGGTGGTAGTATTAAATGATATACGTGCTCTTTATATATCCCTCCTAAAAAAACAAATTATTCGCAATGTGCATAACGCTTCTCATACTGCGATATGTTCACCCTACCATCGTTTATTACCTTACAATCCAGAAGCCCTTGAAGATCCTCACCTATCCATTTACTACAGTACTTCCATGGGGTGATTTTCTGCATAAAACAATATATGCTGGTCTCACGAATTTCCTTTATTGTATTCTAATTCATTCCTCACCAACCTTGATTTTGTTGGATTGGAAAGTCTGTTCAAGGGCATATCATGACTTTGCTGCAGCAAGGCGAGGGAATAGGACTACATTTTATAAGGAATTTTGTACTATTCAAGTTTCTGAAAAGAACTGTTAATGGCGTTTTTTCCTCAAAAGTATATTTGCTATGTATGGTTGAAATAAGTAATGTTCTATTGATATTTATCAAACTTTGCCCTGGCCAGAAATCTGTGGCACCCAGTGAGGATCAAATACACCACAGTAGTAATAATCTATGAGACTAGCTAGAACCACTATTCCACGATAAAGCAATCTATTCGTTTTCTATTTATCAACTAGCCTCTCGCAAAAAAAAGAGAATTTACACAAATCCCATTAATTTTATTAAAACTAGAACAACGGGTTTGGTTAGTTAATTGATCGCCCCCAACACAGCATTTTGTCTACAGACATTGTTTATTTGACGGTTTGTATTGAATGACTAAGAAGCCCCCCTTTTTTTCGATTCGTACTCTTTATGCTTGGGTGGATGTAAGATGATGAATACAGAGAAAGATAGTTTCGGCTGAACGTTCCTGTTAATGAACAAATGCTTTAGAGATGTGGTTAATCTCTAAATAGAAACAGCCACGTGAACAACATGTTGTGGGTGATCAATCAAAAATTGAAAAAAGTGTTGATAAATGAATAAGTAATTTCGTTGGACTTATGTTTTGCAGTGACAACTAAAAAAGTTAATATTTTCAAAAAGACAAGCGTGAATGCTGTCAGACACAAACAGAACGTCCAATTTAGCATGAACTTAGATTGAACCTCCTTTAAAAATCTTTTCGGGGGATGTTTTCAAAGAATGAAAAAAAATGAACGTTTTTCTAGATATGATAAGGAGTGAATGTTCAAATTTCCAGACCATATTTTCAATTGATGCAGTGTGTACTAGAGAAATTGGAGAAACTAATATTGACTGTATTGGTTGATGGTTCCGAATATGTTTGAGCTTCTGTCTGGCTATACATCACCATTATTCAGGAACTGACGCGCTATGGAACTGCTGATATTGCCTTACTCAAAGCTCAAGAGAAATAAGTATTTAATAAAATTTCAGGGGAAGAATTGCACGGAGTCACTGCATGCGTCATGAACGTGAAAATTATAAAAATTATTCACAGTAGACTCCCGATATTTATGCACCCTCGGGGATTTAAGAGTGTCATTATAACGAATTTGCCGTCATAACAATTGGATTTAATACGAGGTGTGTAATAATGAGAAACGTTAAAGTATAGACACAATGAATTTGAATCACTCTTTCGCAGTCTTAATGTCCTATATACAGGTTATTGGTGTGCATATAAAATGAATGAACCAAGAAGTAATACGTCTCGTTAGTTCCTGAATAGAAACCAAGATGTTTCAGCAGTATACTGCATTGGGCGTGACCAAGATGATTCAGCAGTATACTGCATTGGGCGTGAAGTACTGAACTAGTTTGAGAAAGGGGTGATCAATTAATAAGTTACTTCTCTTTCTTTTTGTTAGGTCAATGATCAGTAAAGAGTCTGAATTTTCAAACGAATGGGCGGGCAAAAAACAGTGATCAATTTAGCAAAAACTTTCACTCGATCCCCTCTAAGAACTATCTTGGTGAGGTATTAAAAAACAAGGGAAAATTTTTTTTTTCATTGACATAATGAGTAAATGTTTGAATTTCCATCCCTCTAACTTCATCCTTGTGAACTGATGCGTGATACATACAGATATAGCCGACTGGACTAACTTGAAAAATGAAGAAAGCTAGGAGTTTTGGTTGACGGTTATTTTCAGTAGATTGTCATTATCAAATCACCCTGGGGATTTAACCGTGCCATTTTAACGAATTTACCGTTTTACTGAGGAATTCTATACAAAGTGTATTAATTATGAGAAACACGAAGAAAATTTTTTTTATCACTCTTTCACGGTATGGTGCCCAATATATGGTCTATAGGTCTGCAAATGAAACAAATAAACCAAAAAGTAATCATGCTGAATATATATACGATAGTATGAAATTAATTGCTTATTGAAGTTATTCATAAATTGATAGGAAATACTTCGAACGGACGAAAATCTAATGCAAAAATAAAGGAATAGTATCTTAGGAAAAATAAGTTGGATGAGTTAATTTAGGCAGCATCATATTAAAGGTTCACTGATTTTAGTTTTTAAAATAATTCACTGAAATCTCCACGCGTAGTTGCTGCTAATTGATGTTCGACAATAGGCTATCAAGAATATAAAAATAAATGTGATGTTTGTGTCATTGAGTGATACCGCTAGAACGGGTTCCGTTAGTACGAATGTTCAGTTTGTCTTCTATTTAAACTAATCAAAAGTAGAGTTTGCTTTCACTCATCGAAAATGGTGATGAAAAATTGGTGGGAGCAAAATAAGAATTTAAATCAATGTATTTGATTGTGTCTTTTCGTCTGTCTGTCTTTTTACACGATATTCCCAAAAGTACTCAATGACTTTCAATGAAATTTTAAAGAGATTTTGGTAATCGTCTACGGAAGAATTGATTATATTTTTGAGCTGTTTCAAGATTCTTTTCTCGTTTGGCAGACATTTTGTATTCTCATTTCTCATACATTTCTATAAACGCTCATGACTGTCCACACGATATTTTTGTGAATGTACTCAATGAATTTCAATGGAATTTTGTGGAAGGGAGTTCCATTGACAAAGTGATTACAGCTTCGGCCAGATCCAAGCAAAATTGCTTTCCTGTCAGTGGCGTTGACAGAAGTATGCACAATTTGGGTGCTTTCCCATTTTTTTTAATTCGATCGACTTATTTGTGACATCTGAAATACAAAACCTCTTTCATTTTTTATATAACCTCACTGGGCTGGCCACTCAATAGATTCTGATTGCCAACTGCTGCGAAAGAGTCGACGTCAGGATATGGGTAATTAGGTCTGGCTCCGATATTAAACGCTACAGTGACAACGGCGGTGCAACGTGGCGTCATTTGATATAGAAGACAGAAAACTATCTATGAAGCGGCCATGTTCATCTCTGATCGCTGACAGGAATTCGACAGGAAGCAGACGATAGCGATAACGATAGGAAAAAAATGATTATACTAGTAAAAAGTTATGATATCCAAATCCCATTTGCTAAAAATCGAGCTCATCTGACATCGATCGACGCTAATTTTTCTGTAATTAATTTTGGAAATCACATTCAGAAAATTCGTATGATAAACATTTAAATTTTCCGTCTCAATTTTTCGCTTGCTGATCAACAATATTCAACGATCGTTTTCCTGATAATCATATCGGAAACCGTCAACTAAAACTGTCAACAAAAGTTTTTCAAGCTGGTCTCTCTGTCTATCTGGCTGTGTTTTTAAGTATGGCTACCTGGCTATGCATTTATGTACTAGTCGCATCAATGGAGCTAGAGGGCTAAAACAGTGAACATTTACTAATTAAATGTTTCTGAAAAGACAGTCTCACCTTGAATTGTCAGAGAATAAATTTGCAATATAAGTTCATGTTATATCAGACCTGCAATTTGTGATCGTCAGCTTCTCTGCTTTTTTATTCAAAAATTTGGGCTTTTCCTGGTGATTGCTGCCAAACAAGAGGCTAGGGATGTTGTTTATTCATTTTTTCCAACTTCGTAATTGCTTATCCCTAACACAGTATCCTGCCAGAAGACGTTGATTTTGGTTTCTGTTGAGTGACTGTCCAGACCTTTTTCTAAACGATTTTGAATCTTTCCAGGATGAAATGATGTCGAGTTGTATTCCAGCGCACAATCCCTCAAACGGCACTTAGAAATATTATAAAAAGTGTACTACATGAGTATTTGAAATTGAAATATTTTGTCAAATGCTATTCTCAATTGAACCATGCCATTTTGAAAAGTAAAAAGCACTCTGACAGTGCATATTTCTGCCAACCTAATTGTCACTAAAACGATGTAAATCAGGTCAGAAATAGTTAATATACAGGAGAGGTGAACGTAAAGAATTTCTAGATGAACCCCTAAATTTAAATATTTTTTTCCTTATTTTCGACGAACTGTCATTGGGAACATTAAGAACATTTAGAAGATATTATATGGAGGAGCATTGATGAATACAGATATGGATGGATTTTTCTTAGATAACTCTCAATAGAAAACAGGTTTTAAATACACCAACCAAATTCATCAAATTCTTTATTATCCCCTGGCCTACCTTTTCAGAAAAAAAAATCATTGGAATCCGTTGAGAACTTTTAGAGATATTATATGGAGTGGATATACAACCACGATATAAGGGGTTGGGGTAACCTGATTGGGTCCCCAAATTTAATCCATTCTCTCGTTTGCCATTTTCCAACTTTCTAATTTTATTGGAATTATTTCATGACTTTTGGAAGTATTGTGCGTACAAGCAAACAGACAGAAATGGATGAATTTGGCAGAGGTAAGAACTATATTATTTGGAAATCAGGTTGCACATGGAACGTTACTTGACTTGTACGGAGTTTCAAAGTTTTTATTTTACTTGAAAGAAAAATACTGGAATACTTTGTTCTATTGTGATTCTGTTGGACGAAAAAATCAATTTCTCTCAAGAATCAGTGGTTTTTGGGAAGCGTTTTTTTTTTCAAATTGATTTTCTAAAAATCGCAATTTTGTATAGTTGTTTCATCCTTTGAGATGGTAGTTGCCTTGAGAAAGATTGTACCAAAGTTGAAAATGTAGAAAAATATCACTAGGTAGTATCTTTATCACAGTTTTCTTTAACCATAATTTTGGATAAAACCAATACAAAAATTGAGTGTGGTGTTGCTAGGTCCTTTCAGGAATACCAAATGTAACAAGAATTTAGCCGCATTACCAATTGCGCTGAGTAACACAGATGGTTTTGAAGATACTATCAAAATAGTTGAAAAATTATTCATGCTCTCTAATGTAGTAAAAACAATATATTTTCTAAAAATAATATCTTTAAATACCCCTGATTAGCAGATACATATTATTCAAAACAAAAAATAGATATGCCCGTATGTATTTACAAGATGAACATATTATGACACTAAGTAAAATTACTCCCGAGATCCTTTTTTCCGTCTGACACTCTTCAATAAATAAACAGCAACTGAGAGCATAAAAGATGAAACTTGTTAAAAATGTGTAGAACAAAAAAGAGTTTTTTCAGTGTTAATAGAGGTAATGCATGGACGAATATATATTTTATGATTGAGCATATACATTTCCTTCAGAATAGAAATAAAAGATCGTCTGGGATTTAAACATGGCGTCGTTCAGGGGTAAATGAGAGCAAAGGAAATTGATAGAAAGATTCAAGTAGAAGAAAATTGGAGTATGAGAGAGAGAGAGAGGGGTTGAGTGAGAGAAAGGCAGCATATGAGAGAGAAAGAGAGCGGGTAGGGCGATTGAATGAGAGAAAAAAAGCGAGTAAGAGCGAATGAGAGAGATAAAGATGTGTCAGTAGGGCTTCCCATCGTATTTTGCTTATATATCCAAAAGCATGGAGGATGCTCGATATCAATGGTTTTTATTCCACCGATCTAAGTGCTTCTCAATTCGCAATCATTGAAATGAATATACCTAAAAAATCTTGGCGTGAGGAAACTCAACCATCACCCTGAAAAGCTCTCAAGGAAATCGTATTTTTTCTTTCTTTTGGATCACTCAACTCTCAAAGATGTTGGATAATCACACAATGTGTCAATAAGTAAAGTATGTGTATAAAAAGATGATCGCTGCTTTATTCATTCATATCAGGCATCATTTTTTTTCGATGAAGATGTATTGATCTGAAATGCTAAGGGTTGCCACTTGCTACTTCTAGAATGAATGCCTACCTAAATTCAAACGTTCGTCTGCTCAGCGGCCTTATGAAGGATGAAAAAAAAACAACTTTCGGGTTTATAATTCGTGATAGTCAACTATGGAGCTGAAACATCGAATCTAATTAAAAGATTAGCTTTCAAATTAAGAACAATGCAACATGACGAAGAGAGGATCATACTCAACACCACAGATAGATATCAAGAGACTGCAGAATATATTAGAGCAAAAAACAGGAATTGGAGATATAAGACAAACAATTTAAAAATCAAATGGCAATGGGCAGGTCATGTTGCAAGAATGTAATACAACCACTGGTCTCTCAACATTGATCTCCAGGGATCATTTTCGGTTGAAACATTAGATGGCGTGACGATTTAGATAGGCTCAGAAGACATTAACGGTATGATGTTCGTGATAGAGAGATTTGGCGGATCTTAGGGTAGGTCTATGTCCAACAACGGACGTTAAACGCTGGAGCCGCTGCCGATGAAGATGAATTGGTATGGTTCTTCTCGTCTTGGTTGACAGTCGAAGTAACTCCAATACTGTAAGCTGCTATGCCTTAGAGCATGGTAGAAGAAGTATGCCTAAGTTCCATTCCACACTTTCAGCCATGCTCTAGGCTATCAAAGTGAGGAAGTGTTCGATGTATTTGGACATCAGCATGACTGCAGAAGATGCCTCCACAGCCAAGCCTGTCACCTTGTATTCCCAAACGGTCACTATCTAGGTACGGACAAGGCCCAACGTTGCATAAGTACGGCGATAATACTAAAACCGGTGTATCCGACGTAATTTAGCCGTAACAGTCATGTTGATTATGTAAGACAATACTTTCCTCATTTTCAGATCACTCTAAAGTATACATCAGTCCGTATAGTTGTTGTATCTCAGTGAATCATAAAAAAATCAAACATCTTCGATTTCAGAATAAAACTGATATGAAAAAAAAAAAAACAAAGAGAAGTACAAGCTGATCTATGGTCGTCTGTTTGGAGGGTTGGAGAAACGGGGCATTTGACCCGCCCTAGATTGAGCGTCCTCACAGATGTCGAGGATTTTGAAAGTTGGGACCTTACATAGTCAATAAGCAATAATGGTGCAGTGCAATAACTATTTGCCGGTGTTCACTACATCGTATTACACAGTAGCCAGGTTATACCCCTCTGTCTTGCTTACACTACAAATGTCAGTGGATGCAGCAATTCTTTTACAAGTATAATGTCTATTGTGTTACATAGGTGCTATAAAGATATATTCCAAATATACCCCCGCCTATTATTCATGTATTCCATCTCCCGGAGAAGTGACTGCAATGATCTATTCGAAATTGAATATTCTTAGCTACATATATACGACCATTTTATAAAAGTCAATATGCCGTGAAACATTATTGAAAATCTACTCCGAATTTTCATCATATTAGAGTCATTAAAGTCTACGGCGATCAAGTGGGATAAATAACGATATGATAATAAACATACCAACCAAATTCACTCCTAAAGAGATACATTTTTAATGTTTTTGCTATTTCAGTATTAATATCACATTATATAGATTTCCAGATCAAAGCCTATCAACTACAAAATTATTTTCTCGCAGTATGAAGCAGTAAAACGTGGGAATTTTCTCATAGGGCTTTCCGTCAGAAATTTTCCGATGTGTGGCTATTATATATATATATATATATATATATATATATATATATATATATATATATTCGGTCTTAAACTTTCAAAAGAAGCCAATGAGAGAACTCAAAAGTCAAGTCCGACGCTCATTAGTCCAAGAAAACATTGACTTTCATTTCAAAAGGTCATTCTTCCTGATACATTCCTTCTTGGAACTTTGACACGAGTGACCTGTCCCATCATCATCATCAGTCTTTTAACGTTCGTCGTTCGACTTAGACCTTCCCCAGGATCCACTAAATGTTTCTATAATGTGCGTCGTAGAGCCAGTATTCTCAGAATTTGTCTAGTTCATCTCTCCATCTTGTGTTTTGTCGGCATCGGTTTTTTCATGTGATCTCTGGAGATCCATGTTGTGAGTCGTGGTGTCCATCGATTGTCTTTCATTCTCGCAACATGACAAGCCCTTTGTCATTTGAGTTTTCTCATAGATTCTATGATGTGTTGGACCCCTGTTTTCTTCCTGATATTTCGTGCTGTTTTATGATATTTCCTTGTAAGGTTGAGTATAATTCTCTCATGCGTACGCTGTATGCTTCTCAATTTACGGGTTTGTCTCTCGGTTCGGTTCCATGTCTCAGCTCCATTAGTGACCATCGGGATGTTTCATCATTATCTTATGAGGATACCCCTCCCCCCCAAATGTCCCCTCCCCAAGGAATCACATCCAAACAAACTGGGATTTTTGACACACGGAGTAATAAAAAAATCACCCCACTTGATATTAGACAATGGAATGAAGACGTTTCAATACGACCAATGAGACAGGTGTTCTCAGTCTCGATGATGAAATATAGACCCATTCATCACCTAAAGATGGCAGTAATGTATGACAGTCGAAACTTTCTGTTCTTGAAAGAAGAAAGAGGATGAAGCCGGTATAGACAGAAGATGTCAGCGAGACTTATCGTGATCTACTGATATTCAAGTGTAGAACATTTCTTCTTTCATTATCTATCTTATTTCTTTTCATTTGTCATTATATTGAATTATGTGTGTGTTTGCATATACACACACACATATATATATATATATACACACACACACATATATATATACACACACATATATATAGTAGTATTTGAGTCATTTTAGTATACTATGTTTTGAAAGGCGAACATTAATTAGTGCTCGTATCATGTCGATTAAATGATATACTCATGCACACACACTTATATATATATATATATATATATATATATATATATATATATATATATATATATAAATATATATATATGTATATATATATATATATATATATATATATATAGATAGATAGATATTGTGTGAGAGGGAGGGACATCACTGCTGCTTCTCACCTTTTTGTTTATATTTCTGAAAACATGTTCGATGACGTAGATGGTTTTTATCCCACCGATTTTGATTTTTTTCTAATCTGCAGTTATTGAAATGAACGCAATCAAAGAGAAATGGATACTTGACCTGTGGGCTGGAAATCTTAGAACTCGAGATTAAGATTAAAGATCAAAGACTATCAACTTCAAAGTTGTTTTTTTCTCAGTTAATATGTCTTCAGAGAGCAACATACATTCTTTACATTCAGGCTCTATCAATGTTCACATGGTTTAGCAATAAAATCATTGGCTCAAACCGTACTCGAATCATATGACGGGATATTTCCACTAGAGGCAATGAAACATACATGTACATGGTAAGCTATCTAGTACAGCCCCCAGCCCAAATCCGGCGTAGTGACGTTTAAGTACAATGAGTGGAAAGTGAATCTAAGTCATGATCATCATCATCATCATTCTTTTAACGTCTATCGTTGGACATAGACCTTCCCCAGGATTCGCTGCAATTCTCTATTATGGGCGTTGCAGAGCCAGTATCTTCTGAATTTGTTTAGTTCATCTTTCCATCTTGTGTTCTGTTGGCCTTGGTTTCTCATGTGATCTCTGGGGATACATGTTGTGAGTCGTGATGTCCATCGGTTGTCTTTCATTCTTGCAGCATACCCAGTCCATTGCCATTTGAGTTTTTAATAGATTTCATGATGTCACAGACAACCGTTTTCTTCCTTATATACTGTGCTGTCTTGTGATCTCTCCATTTGAGGTTGAGCATGATTCTCTCATGCATGCGCTGCATACTTCTCAGTTTGTAGGTCTGTCTCTTGGTTAGGTTCCATGTTTCAGCTCCATAAGTGACTACCAGGAGAATGCATTGGTTGTACACTCTTCTTTTTAGGATTATCGGGATCATCTGGTTTTTGGAAGTTGAGCTTGCTTTGCCGAAGGCTTGCCATCCCAGAGTGATTCCTCGCTTGATTTCCTCCTCTTTTGTGGGTCTCATGGAGATTCGTTGTCCTAGGTAGATGTAATGGTCTACTTTGTCGAGTTTTTCATTTTCTATCTTGACAGTTATGTTCTTATTTTCAACAGGATTGTTAAGTACGATGGAATAAATCCTTGTTTGTGTGCGCACTGTGGTTTCTCGACAACTGGCCATCATAAAAAGTCGACATAGATATTCCTTCATATTTCCTAATACTGTTCTTGTCTATACAAATAAATAGAATATTCATATCCATATACAAGTAAATACAAAATTCTTTCTTTGGTGAGAAATTACTAAGCCAATTCTCATATCTATAGAGATTCTCGTCACTTTTTTGGTAAACTGTGTATTTGCACTGAAAAGAACGATTCCAGTTTTATTTTGATTAATGCTGATGATTAAGATATTTCTGATATCCTGAATTCGTTGCAACCACTAACCAGACAAGGGTCGTTGCATAAAACAAATCAAGTGATATACCGGAGCTGACATGTTTGAAGGGTATGCTGCATGAAGTATAACTTCCAATCAATGATCGTTTACTATGTCGCATTCACAAATTGAGGATGGGCGTCGTTACGCAGCAAAATCACGGCTCGACTTCCTAGACCAGAAAAAAAACAATGTATTTATGTCCCAATGCGTCAATCAGATGAGGTCCCTGGTTCATCTGGAAGTTCACGCGTTCTTAGTGCTATGTCCTCGTTTAGAATTGGTTTTAATTCAATAAACTCTAGTTTCTGGGGTTTTCCTGGAAGTTCTCTGCCCTGGACCTAAAAACTCTCACGTCTTAAACTTGTTGGCTACAAAATATTTTGTGTATGCTGTGTTATGCTTTTTTTGTGAAAAATGTGAAAGAAATAGAAAAGTCTGCAATGTATGTTAAAGATGGATTTACCTTCAAACAAATCAACTAATACGTACAACGCAGAATTTAACACTTGAAATATATGCATAATTATGTCAAAATAGAATATTTTAATAATTTGTTTGTTTATTCATACCTCTTGTCAAAACGAAACGACAAGGGCTATCGGTATGATATTCTGCATATAAATTGAGGGGAGGTCAGCTGAAAACATAGGTTATTTGAGATTGATCATGAAAGTCTTGCAATGTCTTTTCTTAATAAATTTCTAGCCGATTCTCATAGTTGTGAGTCACAATTTTTTTTCATCTTAGATGCTGATATTTAGTGTATTAGTCCATCTTCTCTCAGCAAAGATTAGATTCAAGGTCATCCAAGGTATCCAAAGATCAAATCTAGTCATCTTAAAACAATTTGTAACACAATTTACGACCTATGCAACTGAAATTGGTCATAAAAGAACATCTTTCCACGATGAAAGTCTTATGCAATGAAGAGATGTCCTCTGAGTTCAGTAGATTTCATATTTGATGGATTATCAACCATATTTCGGAGTTGTGGCTCAAAATCTTGCACCAAGGCAGCTAGAATTTAGCATATGGGTGCATCGAAACCCATGTGACATTGGTTTCTGTTGCGCTTGAAGTGTATCCAGAAACTTTGTCAAACTAAATGACGACATCATTAGATCTTTTTTGTGTATCAGAATATTTCTTCTGTTACAGCTACCTTTTCCGGGTGTCCATGGGTTAAACAAACATCATTTCATTGGTTGTGTTGTGTAGGAAGAAATATATGAAAAACATATTTTTCCTGTTTATTATGTTTCAAGTTATTTTCACAACGAGAAACGCCGGCTCTCCCTACTTGTGAAATATAAATACGTTAATACATAAATCTACACATACAACAAACTTGCATTCAGTGCATTCGTATCTACACCCCCGCTATTTCACATTTTATAAACATTCTTAACGCCGTCTTCTTTTCTGTCATCTTGTAATAAAATGACACACTATCGTAAGTTGCTTCGTCTGTGGCATTGGACTGAAGATTCACTCATCTGAGACAGCGAATGAGTTAAATATTTGCATGATATTCCCACCCAAGCTTGAAGAATCCTTTGAGTAATTTCCACTACACTTCTATCTGACTCCTCAGCAAACAAGTCTTGACAAGCGCTGTGAACTTTTGGATCAATCTAATCGATTCAAGTTAACTTTTAAAGTGGCTTTTCATGAAATTTCAGACAAAAAGAGATATATCTTAAGACTGGTTAAACTTTGCGTACCATTGCCGACTCCGGATCACAGAATCCTTTTCGTGGTTTCCGCTGCAAATTTCCTCAGAATTAACAAGTAAGCAGATTGAACGGTGCCAAGTATGCATTTCATTTTTAGCCAGCATTTTCACCAACAATGTTCGATTCTCCACAATCAATTCTTGAAGAAGAGACTTGCTTAAGCGATGAAGGGCTGAGTGAACTACAAAGATACTTATATCATTTTAGGGAAATTATTGTGCAAACGACATCACTGTTAACCGTTGCATCAATCTAAAAGTTGATCGAAAATTGTGGGCAAGGAAGATTATGTTCAAACGTTCGTTTCAAATAAATTGGTATCAATAAAATCTCCATCCAGTTTTTCATTTCTAAAATGTAGAGATATATTTATAGGCTCCGTCAAATTCTATCGCTCCACGACGGGTACCTCAATCCAAAAACATTCATAAGATATAGATCAATTTCCAACTGTGGGCAGATTTGCCTGACACAATTACAACTGAATTTTGACCTGTGTGATTGACAAAGTAGCACAGGATTTAGTGCATCGGAAAGTAAGCAGATTATTCTGTTTGCATGCATCGGCCGGCGCCAGTTATTGGGTTCAAAACCGTTGGTCCCCATGCAGTATTTTTAAAAAACTATATATATATATATATATATATATATATATATATATATATATATATATATGATAGGGGGGGGGGACTACAAAAGAAAGTCAACTTTGGCATAATCCATATTTATTTTGAGAGAGGTACACCAGTACGTTAGCCATCACATGATTGGAGGCGATTCCATGAATGCACATTGAGGTACACGGATTCCATATATTTTGACAATGTCGTTGAGTTTATAGAAACCTTGGATCAAGATAATCCATCTTCAAGGTGATGTGTCGTTGTGTCGAGTTGTGTATGTAAAATTTCAAAAAGATCCGTAGATTATAAGTCAAGATTAAATCCTGTAATCCCGAGGGAAGAAAGCATGAATCAAGGAGATATTTGTTGTTTTTAGATGCATTTGACAACATAAACAATGTTGCAAAATATTTATTTCTGCACCATTGATGGAATATGTTTTCTGTTGGCGGGGACGTGTATGCTCATAAGTAGTAGTATTGTATGTATGTATGTTTGCGCGCGCATGCACACCTATGTGTCCTGCGCAGTTGCTATCGCGTCTAGTGACAGATACGACAAGGCATTTGTCTCAATTTCTGGAGCGATCAATGGAGAACCATTCATTGTTTGTAACAAGTGTGCATGTGCACTTGAGCGTATGTATGTGTGTGTGAGTGTGTATGTGTATCCGTCCAGTTCAGTTGCTCTCGTGTCGTGCGATCTATGAGGCTATGCATTCGTCTCATTTGCTCGAACCATCCATGGAGACCCTTTCAACGTTTGCAGAAATTCGCTGCACCACAATTATTTGGCAACTGGCCATTGGATGACTTTCGCCGGATATATTAGTCAGCACACGAGACAGTGTAGTGTCGAATATTGAGTTGTTTTAGGCAGGGATTCTCTCGATAAATCTGATGAAGTAATGAAAAATTTAAAGATTATATATTTTTCTTGATAGTTTCCATTAATTATCTCCCTTGATTGTTGCTCTCTTAATGTATCTAAATTTAGATATAAAATATCTGAATTTGTTTGACTGAAGATATGTACCCAAAATGCTTTGAAGCCTGACTTTTGTACGTCTGAGGGAAACTTATTTCAAACGACAATCATTATAGATTGCCCACACATCATAAAGTTCAGCCACTTTGAAACATGCAACCCTTGAATTGGCACTCCCCTTGTCTACAGAATACATAGAAACATTCACATCAATGTACAAGTGAATACAACAGTCTATATTTGCGAGAAATTATTAAGTCAATGCAAATGTTTACAGCATTTCCCAGATAAGTATCTATAAAAAAAATTTTTTTTACTTCATATTGATAGCAAACATTATTCAATCGATCAATGCACTTCTTTTGGCTCTCTCTCAACCATAAACCACTTTATTCCTGAATAGTACATTCTTCCATAAAAGAACAATTACGGTTTTGATTTGATGAATGCTTTGAAGGAAGATATTTTGGATATCTTGAAAACATTTCAAAAACTGATCAGACAAGGACGATTGCATAGGACAAATAAATTGATATTCTAATAGGTCTGAAAGATCCGCTACGAGTGATAGAACTTTCCATCCCAGCTCTATAAGTGTTTCTCAATTGAGGATAAGCGTTGTTAATGCAGCAAAATCGTTGTTCGACTTCAGATCTTACGTATTGGTTTACACCACTTATTTTGATGAGGATTTTTCTTGTTGTTACAGTAGGAAAAAGGTACTTTTTTCAATGCATCAATCAAACGAGGTCTTTGATTCATCAGGGAGTTAACATACTGTAGGTGCTACCTCCTCTGATCTAATAGATTTCAAGTCTTGTTGTCTTCCTGGATATTCTTTACTCTCTCTTCTCTCTTTTGTTTTTTTGTTTGTTTGTGCCCTTTCTCTGCGAGGCCTATCAATATGACATTCTCCATGCAAACTGAGAAATCAGCTTAAAACAAAACTTTGTGAGAATAGTCTCGGAGGTCATATCTCTGTCATTTCTGACCAACTTTCAGAGTTGTGGATCCCAAATTTGTCCCAAGGAGACTGAAATGTATCATATGAGTACATTGCATCACTCTATGTGGCCTTGACTTTCTAGGTCATTCAGGACCACCATACGTAAATTGTGGTCACCTTAAAATAAATGTTTCACAGACAATTCACCACTTATGAAACTGACGGAGGTACATCTGTACTAATAGCGAAGCTCATATACAAATTTTCCTTTGAGTTCACCAGATGTCATTTCGAGTAAGTTTTTGCCAATTTTCAGAGTTGTGAGCAACAAGGATGCTGAAATTCAGCATATGGGTACATTTTCCCACGGCGAAGATAAAATTCTGTGTGACGTTGATTTCTGTTGAATCAGCCGTGTATCCAGACGGCCTCTTAGACTAAGCAACGACATTATTGTTTTCCTTTGTGTAACTGAGAATTTTTTTCTATGCATTGATAATGTGATAAATCGATTTTTTTCATTGGTTATGTTGTGTATGAAGAAATACATCAAAGAACATTCTTCCTGTTTGCTTATATTTTGTGCTCCCAGGGGAATGTCGGTTATCATACCTAGTAAAATATGAAATATGTTAATACATTAATCTACTCATCAAGTGAACTTGCATTCGGTACATCTGTATCTACACTGTTGCTGCTTTACATTTTGTAAACTTACTTGACCTTTTACTTATGGCGTTTTACCATCTTACGAAAGAATAATACAATACATCGTAAGACAATTTACCTCGTTCGTGGCTCTGGACCGAAAAATCTCAAAGACAAATTCTTTCGTTCGTAGCTGGAACGGGTTAAACGTCGCATACAATTCCCAGCTCCAGCTTGCAAAATCCTTTGCGTTGTTTCCATTACAATTTCTCCCAGATTCAACAAGTAAACAGATCGAACGGTGTCAGATGTACTCTTCATTTTCAGCCACAATATCCCCCCGACAGTTTTAATTTCTCTGCAAACAATTTTTGAAGAGGAGACTCTCACAAGCAGTGAAGTAAAAAGTAAAAAGACATTGTTAACCGTCGTATCGATCTAAAAGATGCAAGGTAATTTTTACTGTTGCTTTTCATGGAATAATGGGCAAGATGAAATATATATGAAGGAACCTGTGTTCATTTGAGGTTTTGTAGATTTATTTGATTGATAGATTTAGGTTGAGACGAGAAAGGGGATTTTGTTTAGATATGTTTATATATTTTGAAATAAACGCTTTTTCCATCATATTCTACGGAGCATTACTCTTATGAAAATATATACCTAATGATCTGCTTCTCAATATATATAGATAAGAAAATGGGTAGATAAATTCTGCAATTAAGGTTGAATAAATTTATGAAAAAAAGTGTAAAAAAAAAAGAAGCTTAGTTTTTAGTTACGATTTTGAGGTAAAATAGGCTTTTATAAGCCAACCAGTTTTGTGCATGTCTACAGAAGGCTGATTTGGTCTTGAATGTATAAAATCGCGTTGTAAAGGCAATCATTCTGTTTTTACCATTTATTGATCCATGTTTTCTAACAGTACGTTTGTCTTTATATTCTTGCATGACTTTTGTCAGATATTAGTTTGCAGTAACATCACATGAAGGTTTCAGTGCATTATTTTGAAAACTAAAATTAGTAAACACAATAAGTTTTGGGTACTTTTTGGTTTCTCATCATCAATACCCTTCATACAAAATCAACCTATAATAATGGCACTCAAATTCCAGAGAGTTACAGAATGAACTGAAATACATGTAGAACAAAGACTAAAGTAATATCCTATATTAAAGTCATGAAAAGATTGTAAGATGAAGCCTTACAAGAAAAAAAGGATACATTCACTGACACCAGACGATAAAAGTAGAGGAAACACATGGAAATGAAATAAAACGTTGCATATCCATTAGCCGCAAAGTATTTGGTGATAATAGAGACATACTGAAAAGCAAACTGCAAATATACAAGAAACGTGAAATGTACAATCAAAGCATGATACTACGAGTGCGAAAAACCATTGGAAGACCAATCAAACGCTGCACAGAAGTCGACGGAAAGAACCATGTTCGGATAACTCTTGGCAATAGAAAAAGATCCAGATGCATCCAAGGGAAGATCAGGGTAGGGGATCTCGTAGAAGTAATCAAGTAGCAAAAATGAAAATGGCTGGGACACATAACATGAAGGAATGACAATAGGTGAAGCAAAAACCTAACCGATTGATGTCCGTACGATGGTAAACGCAGTTGGAAAAGACCTGACACATGATGGAGAGACTAGATGTAAAGGTTTGCCGGTAACACATGGTGGACCTTAGTGCAATCACACTTATCATGGAAGGAGTCGGAAATAGCCTTTACCAAGTTGTACAAATATAACAGTTTATATATATATATATATATATATATATGTGTGTGTGTGTGTGTGTGTGTGTTTGTGTTTGTGTGTTGAAATGAATTGACTCTAGCATATTCCATATATATAGAATATCAAATTCGGATTGAACTGACATATAATGTCTTTTGAGGCACACACTGGCCATCACTTGATGGAAGGCGATTTTATATGTACGCATCAGATTCCATATGTTTTGACAACGCCATTTAGTTTATGGAATCCTTGGATCAAGATAATCCTTGTTTCAAGGTAATGCACCGTTGTATCTAGTTGTGTATGTAAAAGTTCAAAAACATCAGTAGATTATAAGTCAAGAATAAATCCTGAAATCCCGAAAGAAGAAAGCAAGAATTTAGAAGATATTCTAGAGTTGTTCTTACAGAACTCGACAATACAAACAACACAGGAATTTTTTTTGATGTAAAATCGATGGAATATATTTCTTGTTGGTTGGTGGCAATATGTATACCTATGTATCGTAGTGTATAATCATGTATGTGTGCGTGTGTATGTTTGTTCTGTTTGATTGCTACCAAGTCTTGTGACTGATGATGCAATGCATTTGTCTCCATTTTTGGAGCGTTCTATGGAGAGCCATTTATTGTTTGTATGTGTTGTGCGTGTGCACATGGGTGTGTGTACGCAGATGTGCGTGTAGCGTGTATTTGTGCGAGTGTGTGCGTAAGCGTGTGTACATCGTAAATAAGATTTAATGTACTTTTGTTGACAGGACGATAATAATGGGTGGAGAGACGAAAAAATTCATATTCTACACGAACCAATTTTAATCAAACTCAGTTGGAGAGCGACACGAAAGAATCCGGAGAGAATGGTTGGTAATTGTATTTTGGGAGCTTAAAAGAGACAATTCGGGAAGAACAGAGGGAGAATACCAAGGAGGAATATGCGTGCTGGAACGATTTGGTGCCAGTTGGAATTTTTTTTTGTGTCAGACTGAGAGAGAGAGTGATTGAGAGAGAAAGAGTGACTGAGAGAGAGAGTGATTGAGAGAGAAAGAGTGACTGAGAGAGAGTGATTGAGAGAGAAAGAGTGATTGAGAGAGAAAGAGTGACTGAGAGAGAGTGATTGAGAGAGAAAGAGTGACTGAGAGAGAAAGAGAGTGATTGAGAGAGAGAGTGATTGAGAGAGAGAGTGATTGAGAGAGAGAGAGTGATTGAGAGAGAAAGAGCGACTGAGAGAGAGAGGGTGGATGAGAGAGAGAGAGTGATAGAGAGATGGGAGAAAGGAAAGAGAAAGAATGAATTGGAACAATGAGAATGAGTGATTCAGAGAGTGATTAACTCAGCGAGTGGGTGAAAATGGGTGAGAGAATTGGTGAGTGAATGAGAGTGCGTGAGAGAGCAAGGGGAGAAAAAAAAAGAATGAATTTGGATAATGAGGGGATGAGCAATTGAATAAGTGAACGAGTGAGTGAGTGAGTGTGTCATGGTGAGAAAGAGAAAGGAGAGGAAACAGCGATAAAGTGAGTGGGTGGGAAAATTGTGAGTAAGTGAGTGAGTGATATACAGGGGTGGGAGGAGAAGAAATGAATGGGGACTAGGAGTGAATGAGTGAGTGGTTGGGCGAGTGTGTTTGAGAGACAGAGAGAGAAAAAGAGAGAGGGAGAGAAAGAGAGAGGGAGAGAAAGAGAGAGAGAGAAAGAGAGAAAGAGAGGGGGGAGAGAGAGAGAGAGACGTAAGAAAAGAGAAGTATGCATACTGGAACGGATTGTTGTAAGATTGGGATTCTGTATTTGAGTGGAACTGTGTTTGAGTGAAAGAGTTGGTGAGTGAGTGGGAGAGTGAGTGTGCGTGAGAAAAAGAAATAGGAAGAGAGAGAACAATGATTTGGAACGAAGTGTGCGTGAGGTAGGGAGGTTTTGAGTGACTGAGCGGCTGAGCGAGTTTGTGTGAGTTAAAAATGTGGGGTAAAGAGAAAAATATATTGGAGCGATGAGAGAGGGTAAGTGTGTGATTGAGTATTGAGCGAGTGAGAGTGAAAGGAAGAAAAAGGATGAATTAATAGGAACAATGCGTGAGTGAGGCAAGGAGTGAGTGAGCGAGTTACCGAGCAAGCAAGCGAGTGTGTCTGAGTGAGTGAGAGAAAGAAGGGGGGGGGAAGAGCTGATGAATTGGAACAATAAGTGAATAATTGAGTGATACTGTGTTTGCATGTGTATGTGTGTGTGCGATTGTGAGAGAAAGAGAGAGGGAGAGAGAGTGAGTGATAGAGAGAGAGAGAGAAAGGGGGAAAGAGAATATCAAATTGGGACAATGGTGTGTGAGTGAGTGAATGACTCGGTGAGTGAATGAATCATTGGGTGAGGGAAGTAGTGAGAGAGGGAGAGATCGGAGAAAAATGCGAAAAACGAATTGGGACAATGGCTTCATTTTAAATTAAAGACAAAAAACTTTTATGTCGAGATCAACAGGATTAAATAAAAAGCGGAAAAGTGAGTAGGTGGAAAAAAGAGGAATGAAAATAATTATGAAGGAACAAAGGTAGAATGAGTTGGGGAAAAATTAAGGAAAAAAAGAATGAAAAAACAAAACCCACAAGTTCAACAATAGATCCATCATTCGTGGTAGCAATAGACGGAAGAGGTGGACGAATAGCAAGTCGTCTTTCTTTGATTGATTAATTCTCATACTTGTAAAATACTGCAATATGAAATATTCGGCAAATATCTTTTCAGGAGAAAATTGTAAATGGCCAACTTCGGCGTTTTTTTTAACCTTTTTTTCTATTATGGCATCATTAGCAGTTAATAGTGGAAACTTGATCTGAAAAGATTTTCTTTCAATGCTTCGAACCCTTTAGTAACATAACTCTTAATGACATAACACCCTTTCATTCCTATTTCTGTTTCTTAACGTATGGTGGGACTGACAGACCGACCGAATAACGTCTGATAGAGATGTGGGTACATCTAAACATGTGGTAAAGTTTTGCAGAGCGTGCAGTTGGCGGGAAAATAATCGTAGACATGCGCAGTGGATAGAAATGAGGCGAAAGGAAAGGAGAAGTCGCGGAAATCAAATACAATCATGAAGATTTATTCACATTATTAACAATAGTGTTAATTTTGACAGATATTTTTTAAAATCTTAATTGGCAAACTCAAGTCGACTTTATTTCGCTCTGTAATAAGAACAAAAGCAATTTTGGGGTTGTAAACTCATCCCTGCTTGTATATCCCATCACGTTTGATTAAAACCAATGTATAAAATTAACATTTCCCTACCACGATACGAAGTCATGACCTCGTGATTGCTAAGGGTTCTCTTACTGAGACAAATTGACCAGTCGCCATATATACAAGAAAACAAAAACAAAAACACGGGTTGATTGTTTGCGGAAATGCACTACAGAGCTTAAAGCTATTTTATTGGGTAATTTCTTTTTTTAATAATTCAAGTATCCTAATCGAACTCAAGCTGTTCCAGTGTGTGATCAAAGGTAAGAGTCTTGAGAGTTTCTATGACGTAATTGTTATGTCACAATAGGAATGTGAATTATTAATGAGAAACGTCAGCTACAAACGAAGAGAGGAGAAATTGCGTATATTCTCATTCAGCGACACACGAACAGGAAATTGTGCCCATGAGCTCATTATATGGTTAGATACAAACAAAAATCGTTGTAATCATCTTCAGTTTGAATAGAAATAGGAGTTGAGTCTGACCGTGTTGCAGCCAGGCCTGTTTTTCATCGCAACTGGCAAAATTCTACAGCCATCATCAAATATTGTGAATCAGAAATAAATAATAAACTCACGGTGGGAGATTCTGGTCAGAAATTGATGATGTTGACAAGGCCCCATCTAATAAAATACCACTCAGCGATCATTGTAGAATAGACTTTCTGGTGAATAAAGGGGATATCCAAAAATATATTTCACGAATTCGAGTTAATTGAATATATAAAAAATATATATTGAGTATTTATAGAGTTTAACACAGGATTCTAGGAGTGGGGCAACCAGTGAAAATGCCATTCGCTACACCTGCGAATGATCTGCTGAACTAACTTGTTAACCCAGGCTCATAAGATTATTTGGAACGTTGGAAGTGTTATTGACAGAGAACTGAGTTCAGACTTCGGCTTACTTAGTACCAATGCCTTTGGCAAAGGCGTGAGTAATATCTTCACCCTCAAAACATCATGGTTCAGCATGGAAAGGTCCATCACACCCATGCCTTACACTTATTTCAAGGATGGTCCATGTCCATACCAGAACTTGAGAAGCCGTTAAAAATCAGTATGGACGCACGTTTATGACATGTAAATCATTTTCGAGCTTTAAGCCTCTCTTTGTTTTTAGGGTACGGGTATTGGGCGTGGTCATTACATCGTCAAGCAGGTTACGTGGCTGCCATGTGTCTTTTGAAATAATTTCTCTCCTCGATTGGAGATTCAGCAAAACAACGTCAGGAAATTAATCAGAAACATCCTCAAGGAACTTAAATTTCTATTTTTACAAGATAAATCGGTTATCCAAAGGAAATCAAATATTTCTGGTCTTAATGTTAAAAGCTTACATTACGAACTAAAAAGTCACAGTGGTTAATTCTAGATTGCCTGTGACTTGTTTGGGAGTAGATAAGATGTAAAAAGAGAGATAAAATGTTCATCAAAATGGCTGCCAAAATCTCCATTTTCCGGCCCAATGTAAAGAAAATACATAAAAAGGCGGTGCAAGTAAAGAGAACAGGAAAAGGAAGTGAGAAGTTGGTGCATTTGATGGAAATGTGAAAAACAGCAAATAGGAAAAAAATTACACGTAAATCTTAAAAGGTTTGCTTTTAGCGTGAGAGAAAGTACGGGAGATGTAAAGTTGAAAGAAAAACTTGGCATACGCGCAAAAGTAGTAAGAAGGCATTTTCCCTATGCTGAAAGGGTTAATAGAAAGTTAAAGAAAAATATAAGGTAAGGGATGAAACAAAGTAATAATGTACACCTGTCCCCAACAAATACTGATCTTTTTACCTGATGGATCAGTATGCCAGATTTTGAAGAGAAAAAGGGGAATAAAAAACAAAATAATATACGAAGAAACAAAAAGCAATTAAATTCAACATTCGAAACAATTAGTCACCGTGGAGAAAAATCAAACATATTTGAATTTCTTTGATGATTATTTTTATCATGGAATATACATCGTTTCAAATGGTGTGTAGGAGGTATTCGTCGCAGTGAATTATCAGCTTTAAATGGTACATTCGATTACTAGGCACAGAGAAACAAAAAAAGAATCTGTAAACTTGACTGAATCGTCATACTATTTCATTTTCTACCGGGTAATGTTTCATGTATGATATCTCGGGCCATGGCTGTGAGTTGCGGTGTTCAGCGGTTGTCTAACATCCTTGTAATATGATCTGTCCATATCCCTGACCCTTTTTCCTAATATACCGTGAAGCCTCAGTGTGATGTTAAGCTTGATCCTGCTTTGCGTAGGATTGATTGTTTGAAAGCATATTTGATTTAGTTCCATCTTTCTGCTCCATACGTGACTAGGTGACAAATAGGATCGCCTCGTTCTTGAATGTTGAGCTCGCTCTGCTAAAAGCTTGCCAACGTACGAAAGTTCTTTAGTTGATTTCCTCTTCTTTTGAGGATCTCATGGAGATATGTTGCCCCAGGTAGACGAAATGGTCTTCTTTCTTTAGCTCTAATTTCTTTTAAATTTTGGTCGTTGTTTCTGTACCGTGTTCGTACTGACGCAGGATATTTTTTTATCATACATGTGATAGCTGTATCCTGTCAGCAACGTCCTGATCCCTGATCACTGTCAATTCCTTTTTCCTGAATTCTTATAACCAGTACACAGATTGAGCTCAAAATTGCTAAATCAAATTGGAATCAAAGAATTGAAAAATTTTGTGCTTTATCTTAAATGTTGTTTCCTTACCTACAGACATTTGTGTTAATGCAAAAACAGAACTGAGCTTGACAGAGATAGAGTTGCCGAAAAGCAGGACCCCCCATAAGAAAAGCTGTAACCCAACATCCGTATCTGGGGTTCAAGTATAGCAGGGGTCAAAATGCAGCTTCTACCTTACTATCCGAATTTGCTGTATCACTATACGAGATGGGCAGGAGTTAATTCCCTTTTGTTCTTTTTTAGTGGAACAAATTATAAATGGTCCTTAAAGTGATAGAATTGTATCATTGTATTGCCAGAAGTAAAGCTAGTTTGACTGCAATCGATCTATAAATAATAAAATTATCAACTATTTCCATTAAGTAGTTTCTTTTTACCTTCCTTGTATACGTCATTATTGAAGTGATCGAAAGTTTTGAATTATTTATTGAACTAATCCTACCCTCGACATCAAAGTTACATGAACAGCTACAGTGTTATTGTTATCGCTTTGTTTTATGGGATAATCCATTTGACTTATCAAATGTGTGGCTGGTAGGTCAAACGCAGTACTATATAAATCGAGTCGATAACACCAATTAACATGCGTTTGAGCAGATGAAAGATAACTAGGAAAGAGCGACCATTCTTCTATCATATCATCATCATTATCATAACCAGTCTTTTAACACCATTCGTTGGACATAAACCTTCCCAAGGGATCGCCACAGTTTCTATCATGGGCGTCGCAGAGCCAGTATTTCCTGAATCTGTCCAGTTCATCTCTCCATCTTGTGTTCCGTTGGCCTTGGTTTCTTATGTGATCTCTGGGGATCCACGTTGTGAGTCGTGATGTCCATCGGCTGTCTTTCATTATTGCAACATGGCTAGCCCATTGCCATTTGAGTTTTTTTAAATAGATTCTATGATGTCACGGACACCTATTTTCTTCCTTACATACCGTACTGTCTTGTGATCTCTCCATGTGAGGTTGAGCATGATTCTCTCAAGTGCACGTTGCATACTTCTCAATTTGCGGATCTGTCTCTTGGTTATGTTCCATGTTTCAGCTCCATAGGTGACTATCAGGAGAATGCATTTGTTGTATACCCTTCTTTTTCAGATTATTGGGATCATCTGGTTTTTGAAAGTTGAGCTTGCTCTGCCGAAGGCAGGCCATCCCAGAGTGATTCTTTGCTTGATTTTCTCCATTTTTGAGGGTCTCATGGAGATTTGTTATAGCCTTTTTTTGGCTCATTTTCAATAACTGCGTTATGCTTTGTGATTTCAGTGATCGTTGATTGCCACGCAATAGTGCACACGCAAATTACTCTGCACTTGGAGACAAATTACCCTGAAGATGTCACTATAAAACAAGTTGGTAATAAAAGCGAAAATAAATCCTCTTAAATGACCAACTGATATACGGCAATTCCAATGCTATATCTGAATGGTGGTGTATGCTGAGAGTGACAAAATTGTGTATTTGCCCCTAGAGTAAAAACAATTTTGCAATTTTTGCAGATGCCAATTGATCTTAGTAATAGATATTCTACATAGTTGAACGAAGCAATTTTACATTAAGGTTGTATGACGGATATGAAAGCTTTAACGAAGTCCACGGACATAGAAGCAAACATTCGTTTGTCTATCTATATAATGAACAGAGTAAGCTTTTCTGTTTCTCTGTATGTAACAATGAACTCTTCAAATTAAAGGTAACGATTCTACTGGTAAAATATCTTCTATCCCCTATTTGAAATGATCGACTCCTCAATCTAAACACGTTCAGTAGTCTCTTTTCTAGAAATCATATAATCAAAGATCAAATATATCGAGGAATGTTTTTTTTCCCACTGGGATTATCTAGTAAGTATATAATCAGTTCATCCCAAACCGTAAACACAATTTTGTTTTTAAAATCTAAAATGCTTATTTTCTGGAATTTATTGTAATAATTTCATAATGGATGTTAAATTAGAAATTAGCAAATATTTCGTGCTTTATTTTCACATGAAGTATTATCGAGAATTATTATTTTTGTCAAATCTTTCTTCTTATTTCTGTTCCTTGTGAACACATAGTCTTAATAGACATAATAGCCTGAAGTAATTCAGATTACTTAGATAAAGCTTTATCAGTTGTCAAACTTCTGACTTTTGACTTTATTATCCTGACCTAACAACAATGACACGTTCAGACTTCTAGTTAAAACTTTAAAGGGAAAAGTTTAAAATGATTGATTGAAAAATAATGAAGAAGAGATAAACGGATTAATTCCCTTCGTCATAGGAGATAGGAGAGAAGAGGATAAGAAAAAAAGGAGGAGAGAAAGAGAGAGAAAAGGCAAAGAAAAAGAGAGAAATAAGGAGGGAAAACGAAAATGGAAAGCTATGGACAATAGATTGAATTATCTGGAGTTGTTAAACAGATTCTTTTGATTAAAATTCAGTATTTTTCATTCAAAAAAAAATCTTTACTATAATTCTATTTCTTTCTTTTTCTTCTCTACTTTTCTCAAACTTGACTGTCAATAGTAGGAACTTGAAATTTTGCACACCAACTCCCCTCGCTGAGAAAGGAAATATGTAGATTTTGTTATTTAAAAATTTTGTTTAGTAGCGGAATTAGTTGCGTTCAGAGTGGAGATTGACCCCTGAAGCAGACAGTCTTGTTTTTTACTAGTTTTCTCTCATCTTATTTTTGTTGTTCGTTATGGCAGCAGTCACATGGTCTTTACATTCTACGACCATTGAGTAAGCAGCGGGGATTGGCAATAAGAATTAGCTATGGATCTGAATCTGCATCCTCCATTCTCCAAGCTTTTGAAAGAATTTGATTTTGATTTTTTATATTTGGAAATGTGTGCAAAGGATTATACTTTATAGGCTCTATAAAAAGTTTTCTCAAAGAGGATTTACGTGACCAGTGACAAGTCGAGTGTAACAAAAAAACCTCGATTATAAATACTGGGCTGAATGAATATGTTTGTCAGCAAATAACACTTATTTGCTTTCCTCATTTATCCACAGCGCCATTAGAATCGCATTTAATATTCATTGATACGAAATACAGACAAGGTTATTGATTTTATGGTGGACAATTAACTCGGTATCGAGAAATTCAAAATCACGGTCGTGGGAAAAAATAGTTGCTGAATATGCCAGTTTTATGGGTTACTGGGATACTGACTCATGGACAATATTTGATCTTCATTATCGAACAAAAACCATCATTAAAATATATGAGATATCGTCAGGTTTATTGTGTCTGTGGTCTGCGATAGCCATCTAGCTGCTCTTTGCGAATACTTGTTAAATAATCACATCAAAATCAAGTATTAAATTAAATAGATTAAAAAAAAAATGATAGGATTACAATTGTCTTACTGACTGTTTCTCCCTGTTTCTGTTAAGAAGGCAGAGAAACACTTTTTATACTCTTTCCAAAATTTAGATAACATGAAGGTGTTTCATTTATTTTAATAGAAACGATGATCAATTTTTTTTCAAACCCAAGGTCGAGCACATCTACAGAGAGAGAGAGAGAGAGAGAGAGAGAGAAAGAGAGAGAGAGAGAGAGAGAGAGAGAGAGAGAAAGGGGGGAAGGAGGGGTGGTATTTGTAAGCTGCAAACAAAATTTCAACTTTTTCTACACCAAATATATCATTCTTGTATTTTCCCCTCCCATGGAGAACGAAAATGCCACCTACTAGGGAAGCAAACAACATAAAAGGTTCGATGCTGGAAATGTTTTTCAGAAGAGGAAAAAAATAAACCCCTCTTATAACAAAAGGTAAAACCCCGATTAGTTCGTGATGAAAATGATTGAGCCGATACACCACAAAAAAAAAAAAAAGAATGAATAAATAAAATAAATGAAAATCAAGGAAGAGTAGTATAAATAAGTGAATATACAATGGCGATATCGGAAACGAAAAGGCAAGGAAAAAAATTGATAGAGCGTCTCCGTGAAAGATAGGAAAGTAAGTAAGGGAGGGATGTGAAAGGACTAGGAAAGAAGAAAGAGATCGCTCGAGGCAGAGAAACAACGAAAAGAAGCGTTACAAAGGAGAGGAAACAAAAATGAAGTAGGTTAGGAGAAAAACGAAAGGAGAAAGAGATAACGAAAAAGAAAAACAGAAACAAATAACGAAGCAGAAAAGAAACACTAAAAAAAAAAAAAAAAAGATAACGAAGGAAGCAAAGAAGCAAAAGAATACAGAAGAGGACGTATGGTGTGTGTCTGGATAGAAACTGTCACATGGCCAACGTCTTTTGGCAGCATGCAAAGAGATGATCAATTAAAATATGGATAAAAAGAATGATCAATGAATAAGTTACTTCTCTCGTCTTTCATATCACCATTAAAAAATCCTATTTTCAAAGTAAACAAATGTGAACACTGCCGGGTACAAATCATGGAATCAATCTAGCGAAAAATTGCATTGTAAATTCAACCTCATGTCTATAAATACATAGCCATCCAGAATCACCTCGAAAATAAGAGAAACCTATGTTGAACTGCGTTTGCAGTTTTAGTTGACGTTTCCAAGTGAATGATAGAAGTTTCCAAAGAAGACGAATACAGGTATGAAATATTTGGAGAGAAACGATATTGAAATATAAATAAGAAAGAAAAGGCAGAAATTGAGAAAAAGGAGGGGAAAAATAAGAAAAAAAGGAACGAAAAAAAAAAAAAGAGGAAGAAGAAGAAGAAAAAAGGAGGAGGAAGGGAGTAGAAACAAACATTGAGAAGAAAAAGAAGGAATAGAAACAAAAGAAAATGAAAAAAATAAGGAGGAAAAGAAATAAGGGAGAAAAAAACCAGAAAAGAAAAAAAGAAAGGAGAAGGAGGAAGAGGACAGAATAGAAACAAGGGACAAAAAATTGAGAGGATGAAAAAAAGGGATTAAACAAAAAATCAAGAAGAAGATGAAGAGGAAGAAATGAAGAAGAAGAAAGAAAGAAATCAAAATAGAACAGCACAGGGTTGATGAGAGAACAAAAAGTGAAAGAAGTGAAGTGACAAGCAGGCAAAGTCATTATAAGGTACCTAAGTAATTGCGAACCTATCAGATGAGGAAGCCTTTGCATCATTTTTTCCTTCTCTTTGCACTGGATTCAGAGGTTTGTAAAATTCGCACAGGAAGCCCAGGAAAATATTGATTTTTTTCTTTTCGACATCTCTACGGAATCCAAGTCATAATAACTAATCAATTCTGCTCTGAATCGCCGAAAAAGTAAGATTTTTTTTCTCGTTGATGATTACACAAAGAAAACTCCCCAGGTCTGGTTAGTTATCCATTAGAAACTGTCATGTGACCCAAGTCTTATGGTAGCATGTCGTGTCGAAGGTGATCAATTAAAAGAATGCAGAGGAGGATGATCGATGAATAAGTAACTTCTCTTGCCTTTCGTTTAGTGGTAGTCAATATAAAAGTTCTGAGCAAAAACAAAGGGATCAATTAAGCATCAACTTACATTGCAAATTGAGCCCCCACTCAAAAATATATCGTGTGAGTGGGTTTGGGATTAAAAAAAACAATAACAAAAGAAGCATTCTTTGTAGACGTAATAAGGTGTAAATGTTTTCAGCCCTGTTGCTCCATCGATGCAAACTGTAAGCATGATGCATACACATATACATACGTAGCCAGCTAACAAGACCAATTTGAAAACTGAAAAAAATGTTGACAGTTTTGATTGACGGTTTCTAAAGATAACTTCCACGAGAAAAAACAACTAAAATTGGGATGAAAAAATACTATTCGAAAATTAATGATTGTTGACACTACTTCTTCTAATACTAAAATTCAAGATAATATCACTTCACATACTAATAATATGTATGAACAATCCTTACAATGGTGGAGATTCAGGCATTCTGTGAAAATGAAAAAAAATGAAAGCTATATGGTTCGTGGTGAACTATTGCAGCCGGAGAGTCTGTAGTCTAAGCTGTAAGACATGTGACCGAGGAAATGGCTCCGAGTTCGAATACCACCGGCGGTTTATTATGCATTTCAATCCTGTGCTGTTTACCAACGCTTGTACAATGAATGTCTGAGAAGTTTCCTTAAAAAGCGACTGAAATTAAGATGCAAGAAGTGAAAGTCAGAACTTAATTATAGTTATAGCGTTCTGTTCAAAAAGAAACACGTCAGCTTTACACGTGATCAAATCAAAGCTAAGAACAGGTGATTTAGGTAAACATCGAGATCACGAGGCTATAACCATAAAAAACGTATGTGAAGCTAACAGCAGCAAAACAAACAGAGAAGACAGTAAGACACGTTGGGTGATAAAACATTTTCGCTTTTACGTTTGGTGTTCCTCGTTGACTGAAGAAGGAACTCCGATCCTTTGTTTAACCTTTCATTTTTTTTCTCCATTCAACATTCTGGACTTAGCAAGGACTAACGATCAGAGGAACAAAATTATGAGTTGTATTTCAACGGTCGAACTGCAAGATGGAGAAGATGACCTACCCATTTATCAATCGTTCATATAACTCAAGTCATCTAGGATTTTCGTCATTTCCTCTTTTAACTTCGTGACTCAGCAAAGCGGAGAGAAGTTATTTTTATCAGATTGTCTTCCCTTTTTAGGTATATACGTGAGATTACAGAGAAATGGTTTTAAGGGATTGACAAATCTCAGCAGTTTGATTTATAAACGTGAAAAGAATGTAGAACTTCTGTCCATTTTAAGAATATTTTGATGAGTAAGTTGTGCTTTTAGTTTGAATTAATCTTCTTTGAGCTTCTGTGCCTTTTGCAGAGGCGGGGACAAATGCACGCCGAAAAATAAGATTTATTCCATTGGCTTTCTCTTGAAGCCGAAAGCGAATGCTATTTTGAAAGCAAGTTTTAAATTCTCATGATTTTTCTATCGATAAAAACACTCCGCTAATCTCCCAAACCTTAAGAGCAACACAAGTATCAGGATTGATGCAATATTTTAGGAGTAAAAATAGTTTTCTAAATCTTCAAACACAAATAGCGCTCTCGATAAATGTATAGTGACACATACACACAAACACACTCACATATATATATATATATATAAATATATATATATATATATATATATATATATATGTTTGTGCATGGACTTCCAATAATATATTGCTAGAGGGCGGGGCACATAGTAGGAAAACACCTCAGCGACAACTCTGTAACCAGTACAGAATAATAACCATTTTCTTATATGGGTATATTACGTTGGGGTTCGATAGATCAATCGTACAGCACGATGATCCTTTATGGCCTATAAGATTCAAAAATCCGTAACGGACACTGATGGTACGCCCTTGCGCATGTATGTGTGTGTGAGTGTGAGTGCATATGTATGATTAGAGGTCCCAAGAGGGAGAAATCATTCAGTTCACATTGATCTGATGAAATAGTAAATTAAAGAGAGATTTCGTAGAATTTCCTAGGATCAAGCAAGAAATAATATTACGAACAAAATATAAGCAGATTTATTATTATGTACTGACTACTGTCAAGGATGACAATAGGTGTAACAACTTTCTGTAATTGATATCTAGGTGATACTTATGAGAGTGTTTTTTTCCAAATGCTCACTTAACCACTCTCCACTATGTTAATAATCGTTGCATGCTGGAAACAAGATATGTTTGTCAAGATATCTGGCGATGGAACAGTCTGGTAGATTCATGCTTGTTCAACATGAACAACCTCAGCTAGATTTCGAACTCAGATTCCATTTACCGTACCGAGAATCGTTACGCCACCCACCACCTCCTATCAAAATGATAGAGGCAGCAAAATTATTGATGATATTATAGCATAATCAAAAATAAGAAGCACTACCCTTGAGCTGGGTAGGGCTTCGGCTGTCCCTAATCAGGTTCCATACATCAAATTATATTGCTACTTACTTGACCTGGTTAGTGATATGTGAAATTATACTTAGTGGCGTCAAGCACCCAGAATGCCGTCACTAACTTCAGTCTACCCAATATTTCTAATATTCGAAGTGGGAGATGGATTCATGCCTTTCCCAAGGCCATTAATATGAAAGGAAAACAAACTATCTCAGCCAGAGTTTGAACTGAGCTCGTCAAGTCTATCGATTTGAAAATAGCTATAATTGCGATAATTCTGAAACATAGTTACTTTTGAAAGATAGTGCGCTCTCCTTCCTTCCAGTAAATCTTTTTACTGCTGTTTTCGTTTATTTACAATGTAGTAGTATTCTACACCCACCCGTCCGGAGACTTTCGACTCAACGTTTCAAGGATAAAAAAAAATGTTTCCAGCGTTTTTGAATATCATATTCCGAACAATGAGTGCTTCTGATCACGTGACTAGTTTGCCTGGAAATAACTCAGATGAATACATGCTCGATTACAATTTAAATAAAGTTTCGTTTTTATTAGAATTATTCTCTCTTGTTCGTAGAGGCTGGCTTGAGGAGGGTGTGAGGAGAGAAAAAAAACCAGGCGGTCGTAAGAAAGGTTGTAAAAGTGCAGAGTGGGGTATAGATGGTGGGAATAAATTAGATAAAGGGGGGGAATGTATAGTGTGTGTGTGTGTGTGTTTGTGTATGTGTGTGTGTGTTAGAGAGAGGGGTGGGTAGAGACAGATAATGAGAGACAGACATAGGCATAAGAAGTAAAAAAAAATAGAAAAGCCATTCGAAATATGAAGGGAGAGAGATGGGGGGTGGACAGAAAGGAAGAAAAAGGGAGAAGTAATAACAAAGAAATATCAGTAAGAGAGAGAAAAAAATTAAAGAGAGAGGGTGAGAGAGGGACAAAGGTGGGAGGAAGAAAAAAGAGAATTAGGCGCTAGCTAGTAGAAGAAATGAGTGTATAAGATAAAGAGAAAAGCTGCACGAAGCAGAGAGAGAGAGAGAGAGAGAGAGAGAGAGAGAGAGAGGGAGGGAGAGAGAGGAGAAACTGGGACATGTGAAATTATAATCGTTTTTCAATACAATCAATCAAAAATACAAGATCATTTATTTTAGCTTCATGCAAAACAGCAATAGATAAAGCAACAAAAATATCAATATCTATCATTCTATTTCAAGAAGATTTTTGATTCTGTTCGTATCTATCTATACATCCATCTATCTATCTATCTATCTGTCGATGTTCTCATCGACGCTTTTTTACACGAGTTCACATTCATTAGGACTGGAGAACTGCCCGTTCCAAAGTAAGGGGAAAGACTTTTTGGTGTGTTGAGCAGCCTACAATAATTGTCATGTAAGATAATTTTCCGCCCGTCTCAAGAAACAACGGCTTAGAAGTATCATGGTTACATCCCTTCAGTGGTGCAAATGTAGATATTTTATGAATAAAACTTTTTCATTTTTATTAGATTTCTCAAGAAGTGCAAATCCACGAAAACTCCAAACTCTACTGCACTTATTTGCTGAATAATATACCCGGTGAATGTCAATTTCGTACAATGACCAGTTGTCGAATAATGGCAGTGTGCACACTCATACTCACAGAGACACACTCACACACAAACACACATGATTTTCTTCATTTGTTGTTCGATGAACCTGGAAAAATGTCCGTTGTATATTTCAACCGTCGTAATTCTTGATAAAAGTCTTTTTTTCTATGCATATGCACCCCATATCAACATATAAATAATCTAAATTACAACATTTCAAAAATTGAAATGCAAATAATGAAAGTTTGATACTGCATTGGAATAGGTAAGAATATTCTTGGCTATCTAATTTAAAGATGGATAACTCTAAATATCTGATTCTGCTCATGGAGAAGTTTCCAACACAGAAATAGAAATGGAAGAGGGGTACGCAGGGGGCTGCAGCGTATACTTACATCCCAGTTTCCAGTCTTTTTGTATGTTCAGTATCCACTAATGGAGACATTACTGTATACGTATTTCCATGAACCGAGCCCTAACGTATACGTAACTCTCAAAACTGATCTTCATCGCTTTGAATACCATAATTATATAATGAATGGCATTATTTTCTGTTTCTCTGTCTGTAACAATGGATTTTTTCCTTTTAAGGGAACAATTTCTATTCCATTCTAATGCTTTTAATAGTTACTAAAATATTTAGATGAAAATTCAGATATGTCGTCCTAAAATAGTCAACCGTCTGTCTTTTTATGTTTCTTTGACCTTAAAAATGGACTCTTCCAATTAAAGGTTACAATTATGCTGATATCCCTTACCCATCATTAGAAACAATGGACTCTTCTATCGTTTTTTTTAAAGAATTTTAAAGAAAACAATCGTAAAAAAATCTAGTACGTCCGTGACTATTTTCATGGATATTAATCATCTTCTAAATCATCCGTCTCTTATCGTGAACATTCCCCAGTATTCGCCAAACTTCCCTATCAGGGGTATCGCGGAGCCATCACTTTCTGAATTTGTCTAGGTCGTCTCTTCATTTTATATTCTGTTGGCCTCGGTTGCACATGTGATCTTTGGGGATCAATACCGTGAGTCGTGATATCCATAGGTTGTTTGCAATCATTGCAACAACCCATTGTTATATGAGTTTCCAAACGGATTCTACGATGTCTTGGACTCGGTTGCATGCTTCTCAGTTTGATGGTCAGAGCAAGGTGGCGCCGTAAATTTAACATAGCTTTAGATGTTGATTTCACACTTTTTAAGACTGACCGTAGCATAGAAGATGTTTATCGATGGCTTGATGTTCAATTTGCTATTTACGGAAACAGCACATTCCCAAATAAATTGAATCAATAAAACATACTTCAAATATCAAATGTAAAATCAGCCTGATTCACATCAACACATCGGCAATAATCATCTACCTTCATCAGATACATCAGTTTTTACTACCAGACAAAGACATCTTCAAAGCATTGTTTTGCCGCTCTTTGCTGTTCTGTTTAGGTTAAAGATATACTGTCTAGGATTGCACAGACACAGTAGTAATGATTATAACTTGAGGACATCTGAAGTGACAGAAACATTTCAATCAATCTAAGATTAGTGATGCGCTCTCTGGCCATCTTGATATTTATGTACGCTTGCAAATTGTAGACCTTAACGGCTGATATAAAGATAATACTGTATACAAAAATTAGATGTTTTCAAAAACTCCTGGGTATCTTCTACAAAGGATATATTGCATACGAAGAGGTGAAAAAAATCAAGTAAGCCAAGTGGCACTATGAAAACCTCATGACTATTGTGAAGAGACATATACTAAAGGAGCATGGACACGTCTCTTGTTCAGCAGGGCTTGATGAGACAATTCTGCAAGTCACGATGCAAAGAAAAGGGAGATGTAAGCATACAAAAAGAGGGGGGACAACATCCCATAATAGACAGGCATGAAATTGATTGATGCCCTTAGTCTCAGAACAAAGGGGGTTGAAGGAAGTTGCTTGCAAAGTCATTTGTGGCACTTTTTCGGTGAGACGGATTACTAGAAAGATAGATAAATCAATCAGAAGCAATTTTCTAAGGTTTTACGATACAGTAGCAGATTAGATTAGGTCGAGGGTCTTTGATCTAGTCTTTCGACTATGATTATTCCTCATGCATTTTTAAATACTTTATGGATACGGGTGATACTGTTGACACACTGGTGTGGCTGGAATATTCTACTGGCCCCATGCTGGTCAATTCTGCCATTGAAAGTTTGGAGTGCACTGGCCTCTACCACTGAATCTGGGAAACGGCTACTTTTTTCGAAAATGTGTCCCCCTGTTTACATCAGTGTTATATGTGGGACTTTTTCTAACAGTGATCGATTTTATGAAATGATACAAAGTTGGAAACGATGTCATTGATTTCAAAAATCGACATCTTCTCTCTGGGACAATGTACACTCGATTAAGATTCATACAGTTGTATAGTAACTGATTATATAAGTACAACCTTTGATCCCCATACAAAATCTTTAATTTCAGTCTCTTATCTGCATATAAAAAACGAAATGCGAACATCTGTCATTCTCTGTATATATATATATATATATTATATATATATATATATATATATATATATATATATGTATATTTATATATATATATATATATATATGTATATTTATATATATATATATATATATATTTATATATATATATATATATATATATATATTTATATATATATATATATATATATATATATATATATATATATATATATATATATATATACACACGCACACATTTTTGTGTGTAGCACTTTCAATAAGTGTCCAGATACTAATCTATATGCATAGGCAGAGTGCTGGGTTCGAGACTTTGATTCTTGGAAGAACGCAGAAATACTTGGCAGAAGTAACAACACACACGTAAATAATCTTGCCATTATTTTTACGAGTGTTATGATAGTTATCGGATATGTAATGTTCCAATTTTATCAGTAACACTTGCTTTAATTCCAGGCCACAAACAATCTTTTTCACCTGTTTTCCAATGGCCGCTATACAGACGAAGTGCTAATAGCCATCCAAACAATTCTTAGGCGTAAATTGCAAAATTCGATTCCCAGCCGTTAAATTCGTTCCTCAACTATCAATATTTAGTTTGCTAGCACACACACACACAAAAATCATTAAAGCGGGGCAGGGAAGTAGTGGGGTTGCAGTAAAGTCCGTGGGTAGTAATCAGAAAAGGGGGAAAACTATCCCTTCACAGGTCTAAATGCAGTTGGCACAACCATAACTGGTAAGTACTCAGAGAACGCCTACCTCTGCCAATGTCATTGTTCTTAGATCCGGTCCAAACTCAATCACTTCTTCAATGGCTTATTCAATTTCCTAGCCATCAGAGAAATTAGATTAAAAATTCATCAGGAATTTTGGGAGTTGTCATCTTGGCAGCCATAAAATATCAACGACAATATTTGGTGTGAACATATAGCTGTGACATAGGGGAGGTAATTGTGCATATATCTAACCCAATATTTAATCAATTTCTTTTAAAGTTTGTTGAGAATTTTTGGAGATATCGTATAAAAAATATAATTTTGGCAATATTATGTGGTGTGAAAATACATATACGACGAAGGTGGGGGAGCAATCAGGTATAGGTCTTTGCCAAAGTCGGATCTATCTTTTCGTAGTATGTTGTCCACTTTTCTATAAAATTTGTTTGAAACTGATGTGGAAGGTTTTATAGATATTTTGTGGGCAGTCCCGAGAGTACGCATATATGTGAGGAAAAAAAAAACGGAAAAATATCTCTCAATCCAAAAGAAATTCCTGGATCCAAGCCAAAATTTTTGCCAACTCTTCCATAACCCATATCCCAACCTCACTTACCACTTTGGTAATTCTGTAGATATGGTATGGACAAACAGACAGACAGATAAATAGACAGATGCAACAGAATACATAGACCTCTTCAACTTCGTTAGCAGATGTAATTACAGCTTATCTCCCCTTATCATAAGAACCTGCTTTATCACCATAATGTGATTTGCGTTATACGTCAGATTGAATGAACGTTTTGCCGCATCCTTTTAATAGATTCCACCCGTGATATTATTCATTCCGTAAACTGTTAATTATAGCGTATTTTATTAGATTTCGCACGTAGAATTGCTGAAAAGTGTCTTCTGAAAGACGTTAATTCCATCATCGGTTCGGGATTATTAAGGATTGAGAACTGGATTTTAAGAAAAGAAGAATTAGCTTTGTGGCATCGAGACAGCCAATTAGAAATTGAGGAGTCTCTGCTTCTTGTTATTAAATTGCACATTTAATGTTAGGGAGACAAGTGCCCATGCTCTTTGCAGATGCCTATCTGAAATTTACAGTCAGCTGATTGGCTGGTATGTATAGCTGACAATACAGCTAAGTTTAAAAGTCAATTATCTGACTGAATTTACGGGGATGACTTCAGAAGTTGGGAAATGATTTCTGTTGTTGCATTTTTTTGCATACACTCTGTATGAACATATGTATACGAAAGGCGATCAATGAGTACGTAGCCTGTCACAGTTATCAGTCGGGATTTGATCTGAAAAATACACTGTATAATAGTCGGTCAATGTGATAAATGGAGAACCATCGGGTCAACAGCTTTTAAAAAAGAGATTATGCTGAAAAGGTTTGTTCTGTGTACAACAGATTCATTGATGTAATTACATATTTGTTAGTCAAGAAGATAAGCTGTGGGCCCATACACTTGCTGTCGTGGTTAGAACAGCAGTGGTGCCTCTATCAGAGACTTTATCAGATCGTGACCTTCGGTTTAGCTGTGGTTTAGGGGGTCAAATATCATTACCACTAACCTAGAACACTTTATAATCACCTGGCATCAAAAAATTACGGTATCTATAGGATTTTTCACAATTTTGCAATTGCACTGTTTATAAATATATTGAAAAACAATGTTGCTTCATATTTTCTTTTACATTCAACAAAAATGAACCCAGGTTCTTTACGCATTTGCAAAAATCAAATAAGGGAGATTGCCGTTCAATTAGCTTTTGATAGTTATCTCCCTTGGTGGAATTATGCTTGGTAGCTTAATCCTGGTGTCCAATTTCTTCCCTGTAGTAGAATAAGATACAAGTACAAGTGCATTGGAGGGACATCCTTAGGAGACATCCCACTTCTACAAAAATCAAAAAGCTTTTTTTCCCATTTTTTAAAAATGCACATGATTTCCTGACCCACAGATCTTTTTATTGTCTAATCGGATCATGTGGAATTCAACTGATTTAATCTACTCTACTTCGTTCCATGTAACATTATGAAAATTCTAGAGCGAAGCAGATGCAGGCTCTGTCCGATCTTGGCGTCTCTAACTCCCTCTGATACCCATACACCCGGTTTTGAGTCGAGTTGGAGGACACATTTTGTCACTCTTCCCCTTCGGAATCAAATCCATTCGTTATATGGATTTTTTTTGTCTTGTTTTGTCTTTGTCTTGGGAGCTTCCAGACTTTTACATACATGATATATGTGGGCGCTTAATATGGAAGTAATTTTGGCGCTCAAGTTTCAATCCTATCTCTCGGCTTTGCTGAAGGCATTCAAAAGGAAGAGCTGTTTAATACGTTTTGAAATGAACACGACAACAAAGGATACCTCCCCTTGCTGGTCATAGTTTATAGTATTCTCCGACCAGTCACCCATCCGGGTAACAACCAGGTTCGAAATTGTTTAACTCCGGTGATCACACGAGAATCGATGTATCCAACGTGATTTGGTAATCACTTTTTGGTATTTTTCCCAGCGTGTTTTCTTCTTCTGGGAGTTTTAGCATATTTTTCGAGTCTATGTCCATGAAACCAGTCGACATCACCCTGAACCATTAAATCCATTATGTGAACCTTATATGAACTAAGTGACCCAATTTAAACTTGATGTCTCCCAGAAAGACGAAGCAAGTTCTAAACCAGGGGTTGCCAAAGTGGTCGATATCGATCCCCGTTGGGTCGATGAACGCCAAGAGGGATCTATTGAACTTTTGGGATCAGAAGCTAACATTTGTATAAGAAGTAGAAATAATTGAAAGATTGACTACTCCAGGGTCAAACTCTACCCCTACTTCCATTCTGACTGTTGATAATTACTGCAACTTTTCTATTGGGTGTATGATATATAGAATAGTATATATCCTATCGTATAAATACATTTATTTATTGGATTGAAATAAGCCAGTGAGTATTTGTATTGTATCTTTTCGTTATAACAACGATTTGTCAATTCAGCTCAGTCAGTAAGACGGCCAATAGAGAATTAATTCGTAGTGTGTTCAAATCACGTCGGAGGAATATGAATTTTACATATTGGATTGCACCCCTTATTATGGTTGGAATTGTTCTTGTTGTTACAGTAGAGAAATGATATCAACTCCAATTTTGGAGTTGGACAAAATACAACTTGCTTTTATAGTTATTGTATAGGTTGATATATGGTAATATACTATGGATTTGCTGTTTTAGTATGTGGTTTTCCGCAGATGCGTAAATTTCTTTCTGCAGTTCTACCTGGGGATGGAAAAGGGATCAAATATTCCATGAAATGACCGATGGTCAGACATGATTCGTGATACCGGATCTAAATCTATCACAACTCTTCAGTTTTTTTGACTATCAAGGAACAATAAATTTGTACATTTCGTTTCGAAAGTACGGTATTATTCGCGTATCGATCATCACTTCTGTCTAAAATCAGAGTATCTGTTCGCTCTGTCAGGTTTCAAAGTCCTGCTCCACGGCACACCTGCCTAGAATTCGAATGTGATATCTGTGCACTCATTGAAAAGTATAGCACACAAAATATGTATGTAGATACGCATAGATTAGTTTTATGCATGCGGATAACAGACCGAAGTTATGGTTTTATATTTTATCAAAATTTTCACTTATAAAATCTATTGCCACAAAATTGTATTAATCTTGAAGTGTATAGTGTTCCGACGAGAATCGTTTTTTAATCGATGACGCCGTTTTATGCGTTGCTATGTCTCTTGAAATTAATTTTTACTTATGTTGCAATTGACATTTTACCAGCAATAATTCCCGTGAAAATATTCACATACATACTTGAATTTCTACGATGTGTTTCTTTTTTAGAAGAGAAACTTCTAAACTGGTTTCAGTTCCTTATCCAAAACAGTTGTTAGAAGATATTTCCATCGGCAAAAAATTGCTTTCAATTACTTTACGTCACTAAGGACAGAGAAACAAAAATATGACAAAGTTTACTATGTGATTAGATTGAAACACATCACTAACATCTGATTGTGTCTTTGAGTATAGTTTTTTTTTTAGAATATTTGAAGGGCTTGCTTCCAAAACGCCACAAAGAACAATTTTTGTTTAAGTGGATTAAAAATCAAATTCTGAATTTTGTTTTTGAAAAATTTTACAAGCTCAGATAGATAAATAGATAGATAGATACGTAGATAGATAGATAGATAGATAGATATATATATATATATATATATATATATAGAGAGAGAGAGAGAGAGGGGAAGAAATGGAGATGAGTAGGCTATAATAAAAGTATTCAAAACCTGAATGTGGTTTTCAACTTTTTAAAACTTATTTTTGATGGCGCTTATCATATTTAGGAACCGGGCACTTCATTTGCAACCAGTGAGTACGCAATTGTGGCATTTGTGGCTAGCGGTGTTTTCGCACGGCTTGTGTCGGTCAGATATTATATGTTCTCAGATCTTACATTAAATGCCAGCTTTCAATGGATTACTGCGTGCTTTCGATAAGTGGTTATCAACGATTCATGCAACGTTGGATAGTGTCACATTTTGGGCACTTTATAGTTTCAGCTTTGATGTTGAACTGAACGAGGCCACGCTCTGGAGGAGACACTTATTCCTCAGCATTTTTGTCATTTATCCACTGATTAAAGCCCCATTGTTCCAACTTTTGTATCTTGCAATGCCATTGGTGTATCCTTAGGAGAGCTGTAATTTTGTGAGCGATATCCTATATAATTGCAGTGGCCATAGTAATCTTGGGATTTAACCAAATTGTACGCACCACAATTCACCTTCGGCAATTACATTGCATTGATCTCTGAAGCGTGAGCCATTCTTTAATTGTAGCTATAGCGATCTCTAATAGCAAGGGGATAAGAACGACCGAGGCTCTTAACACATGTTCTTGCATTGTTAAGACTTCACTTCCGTCGATTGGGAATTAGATTTCCCTGGCCGTTCAGTTTATTAAAGTTATCTTGCGGCCTTTAGTAAGCTTTATTTTAATCCTTGTCCCACTGAAGAGCACTTGGATATAACTTATGAGATGTTTCATGTGGGCTTACACACTCTGAAACGAGTGTTATAACGATATTCATTAAAGAGAGAGAGCATTATCGTTATCGCCATTTACTGTACTGTTCTCTGAATTGCGTAATATCATTCCATCAAAGAGGTGGCTGACGCCGTCCAAAAATGACGGTCGTGTTTAAATAATTTTGCAATTGCACTGTACGTGAAAAATCTCTGAAAACGTGATCATGCTCTGCATTTTCTTGTTAATGTTCAGCCGAAACAAACCCAGATTTTTACACATTTGCTAATACATAGATATATTATGAAGAAATGGATTTATTATTCGACAGAATTATTATAAAATGCGTTATGGATCATAACGCAATTCATCAACTAAAGAACTGGAAAGCATCGAACAACCAAAGATAATGAAGGGCTCTATCTTTATATATATATATACGTTCCTATGTCTTTGTGCTCCAGCACTCCAACACGTAGTGTTTCAAGTTCAGTCTTGAAAATTGATCTCTTAAGCTCATTATATAGAAGTAATAACCTGCAATATAAGTTTGCTAACTAATACACCATGCAAACGCATCTATTCAACTGAATGTAACTATATATACATCGATATATCTCGGTAAAAATGTAACCTGTTTATTAGTCTATAGATTTTTTAAATAGTTGAGACGTAACTGTGGTGAAAAGTTATAGTTTCAAATACTGACGGACGGACGGACAGGCAGATTTTTCTCACGTTGGTATGGTTTTAAAATTGATCTATTTATTTATCGATTGACCTATTTTCTTGGCGTAATGTTTTGTCTCAGTGTTGTACGCACTTACAATTCTCATGATGTTAGTTAACGCCTAAATCCTTGTAAGAGTTGCAGTGAAGCTATATATGACATATTAGTGCACGTGGCATACCTAGGCTTGAATTTTACTCTAGTTTTTTTAAAAATCTTTTAACGGTTATTCCGTGTCTATTGAATGATTTAAAAGCAAACACTTCTGATTGAATCAAATGATAATTTCAGCGGGTCTGCTTAGTCACTCAATAGGAACCGTCACGTGATCAACATCTAATAGAATCATGCCGTGTTGATGAAGATCGATTAAAAATGAACAAATTACTTATCTCACCTATCGTTGAGCACTGATCACTTAAAAGAAGCCTTTATTTTCCAAAAAACAAGTGTGAACGGTGCTGGATACAGTGAGAGGCTGATTCAACATAAACCTACATTGTGAATTGAACCTCATCCTCGTAAAAATTATTTATGGGGGAATTTTTAAAAAATCAGAAATTTTTCAGTCATTACGGTGAGAAAATTTGAGATTTCCAGCCCATTAACCCAATTTATGCAACCTGTAAGCGTGATACATAGATAATCAGCTAGCAAGACTGACTTGAAAACTGAAGAAACTTTTGTTTGGAACGGTTCGGGTTGATGGTTTCTAATAGACTGAAAATTTTAAGCCGCTCATCTAAAATGCTTGAACCCCAAAATAGAAACAACTTTTAATCATAGAAAGATGACATCTTTAATGCAACTGTTGAAAGAAAAGCCTCTTTTCCTTTTTGTTAATGAGAGTGTTTTGACATTTGGAAGAGACAATTCTTTATGATCAAATCACTCAAGTGTTTGCCGGTGGGATTGTGTTTAAATGCGATTATTACGACGTTCTCCTAAATCTGGAGAGTGAAACACTGAACATCATATTCCGCATAACCGTCGGCTAGTTTGAAATCGCTTAAAACTCACTAAATCAGCCACAGATCCACTGAGATAAAATTACGGACACACAATTCGTTAATGTGTAAAATGCTGACTGTCAAGGAAAAGAAAATGATATGTTGATTAATACAGTAACGAGCCAAAATATTACGACCAGCGGAATGAGACAAAATGACAGCTAAAATCAAAGACGCATAATTGTATAAAATGTTGACCATCAAAGATAAAAAAAAAAAGAAATGTAGTTGCAAATATAACCATAAATGCGTTATATTATTTGAGGCTCTATTTGGAATGAACTCCCGTTATGACACGGGGAATGTGTCACTTGCTCTTATCTTTTTCGGGGTGCTTAGCTCAAAAGTAAGAGCGACACCATGTTATAGCTGCTACCTCACGAGTTGCAGGTTCGTTTCTTGTAGCAGCCACATTTTCCTAATTTGTTTATTCTATTTACTCTGTCTAGGCCAAGAGACACATTTTCCATGTAATAACGGGGGCCATTTCAAATAGAATTCCAAATAATATAAGACGTTCAAAATCATTCTATCGAAATGCATATCCATTTCTCAATAATTTGGTTGATTTATTTGTCAGAAATTGACTGTCATACAAAAATGGAAAATAGAAGCAAACCATCAAAAATAGGAAACTAGGAAACATAAACACCTGCACATGTGAAAAAAAGGATAGAACACTCCATCTTCGATGGCTATGGTGGTTCAATATGTTGACTAATATAATGATGAGCCGTAATATCATTGCCAGCAATACTTGACAGAAATGATAGCTACAACTACAGATGCACAAATCGTCAATGTGTAATATAACTGTCAAAGAAAGGAAAATATATTTCGGCTAATACAATGAGGAGCCAAAATATTATGACAAGCAACATGCAGTAAGAATGACAACTAAAATTAGGAATACAGAAATTGTTGATGTGTAAAACTTTGACTGTCATTGGAAAAATAGTTATGTCAGCTTCTACAAGGATGAGTTGAAATATTATGGCCATCAAGCTGTGGCAAGTTTGACAGCTAAAATTACGAACGCCCAAATTATTGATGTTCATGATTCAATTTTTTATCAATCCAAAACAAAACATATTTAGGGCTGATCTATAGCTACGATATATATATATATATATATATATATATATATATATATATATATTAGGGAGAGAGATGCAGGGATAGTGAGACAGGTGGACAGGGACAGGTATAGAGAAATAGAGAGAGAGTGAAAGAGAATGGAAAAGATTGTATTTTGCACAATGCAATTTTCATTTTAGATTCCGAAAAATGTTTGTTTGGGGAAGTAATTGTTTATAAAGAGGGAAAAAATGGAAGTACACACCTTTTTCCTTAGGCAAAATTGGAAACATTAACACTGGTTTTATAACGTCTTGGTTCTTTCACGTATTTTAACAATGACGCGCTAATTAAGGACGAATGACCGTAATTTCCGTCACTGCAGTTCTATGACTAACGCAATTAAATTTCTGTTTTAATGTGGTTGATGGCAACTCATCCTGTGTGCAAGCGCCCTTATCAATAAAGAGACTACTTACATTTGATAACTTTCAATAGATTATTCTGCAATGGATTTTATCGCACGATGGATAACTATTACACTTGCCATTCCCGCTGTTATCGGGTTAAAAATACGAATAGATTTTCTCTCCTTCTCTCTGTCAGTCCACGTTTTTTGTGTCTCTTGTGAACATGTAAAAATTACGATCATATTCTCACGACTGCAATACGAAAAAAATCATTCATCACCGCAGAATCACACACTGACCTAGCTCCCAAAAGGACATTTATAAGCACGAATAAAACCACCAGGAGAGGCTGTGAGTTCAAAAAACAAGTGTGTACATGCGCACTCGATAGCATACACCTTTACGCATGCGTAAATAAATCAATAAATCTGTCATATTTATTATTATGTCTTTCCTGTTTTGATTTTATTATTTTAACCCTCTGAATATTTTTTTACATGGAATAATGAATAACAGGTCTGGTTAGTCCCTCCATAGAAACTGTTACGGGAAAATGGCTTCAGGCAGCATGTGAAAAAAAAGGTGATAAATTAAGTTACTTCTCTTGACTCTAGTTGGGCAGTGATCACCGAAGTCCGAATTGAAAAAAACAACAAAAAACAATGTGTTGCATGAAATTTGTGAGCAAATGGAACCCCACTAGAAAACTATGTATCGGGGTTATCAAAACCCAAAACTCGTTTTTTTCCAGGAATTAGTTAATGTCTAAATTTTCGTATATCTCTGAATTTTTTAGATGAGGTATTGATATTATTTCTATTAATACCCGGACCATCCTCATCTTTGTTGTTTTTCATACAACGTTTCGGCTGTTGTACTCTACGGCCTTCACCAGGTATCATCTGGTAGGTGTGGGGAATTGACGAACCGAATCCTTTATTTAACCGACGGGGGTATATTGACCGCACTCCCCTCTTAGAAGAAAAATATATTTCGGCTAATACAATGAGGAGCCAAAATATTATTAAAAGCAACATGCAGTAAGAATGACAACTAAAATTAGGAACACAGAAATTGTTGACGGTAATAATACTACTAATGCTAAGAGCGGAGTGCGGTCAATATACCCCATCGGTTAAATAAAGGGTTCGGTTGGTTACTTCCCCACACCTACCAGATGATACCTGATGAAGGCCGTAGAGCACAACGGCCGAAACGTATGAAAAACAACCGAGACGAGGATGGTCCGAATATGAATAGTCTAAATTTTCATCCATCTATTTCTATTGGTGCTGCCAGTGTACGTGATGTATACATACACAGCTAGCCAAATCAACTTACAAAACGACTGGTGACTGATGGTTTCAAAAAGGAACTTAAATATCAATGCATCAGAATAGCGAAAAAGAAATACATCCAAAACAATAAAAATAATTAATACATCCAACAATCACTCAAGGAAACTGCCAATCACTCATGATAGCTTATCAAGAATATTAACCTGTATTGTTTAACACTCACATAATCATTTAATGGTGTTGTTTCTAAATAAACTGTCAAAATGAAACAGCACAAACACTTTCTGATGTTATTTATTTTTTGGTAAATATTTATTCAAATGAGGAGTGTTTCGGTATTAAATCGCCACGTGCCACGATCAATCTTGCATTAACGGAAGACAGTAAAGGCGTTTATTTAATAAAAAGGTATTTAAGTCTGTCTAAAGGATGAAGATGACGGCTTTCATGCTAAGCTAAACGAAATCAGAACACTGGTCCGTACATATATATATATATATATATATATATATATATATATATATGCTGAAAAGAGAATCTTTTTTCTTGTTTTAAAGAAAAAGATATTCTGTTGACTGAGGAGTCTTTTTTTTTCGCGCTGGCTTTTTGATACAAAATTATCCAGAGTGATTAACAACGGTATTTTTCCGTTTAGGAAGCCATGTTTTCAAAGATAAATCTGTCCTCGGTGGCTTTTTTATCCAAAAGTAATTATGAAATTAACTTGAACAAAGGAAAACTAAACAAAGCAAAAAAAAAAACAACAAAAAAAACAAAACAAAAACAAAAAACATACCCCAGCCAAAAATACAGAAAACAACGATGAAAAAAAAAATTCATGCAATATTTGTAATCGTATTCATATATATTTCTGGGTAAATATGTATAGAACATTACGTCTATAAATCTTTTCTTTGCTCCAATGTTTTTGCAGTCAATGGGAATTGTTTCTGTGTATATTGCATGTATAAGAAAAATATCCTTATCATTTTCACATACACACATACACACATTCGTTTTCTCATTCAACAACAACACACACACACACACACACACACACACACACACACATATATATATATATATATATATATATATATATATATATATATGCTATCTAATTCTGAGTAAAATAGAATATAATTATTATAATGCTTACACACACTGCGTTAACAAATATCTGGGAATTGAATAAATTTTGAAAAAAACACTAAAAAAAAGATATTTAGTGTTTTAAACTATAAAGCTTTGTATGCTCTTTCTCATCCCCCTCTCTCTCTTTCTCTCAATATATATATATATATATATATATATATATATATATATGCACACATGATGGTGTGTTTCTGGAAAATTCGCTGTATGATGTTTGATCCATGTGATCAATGATCACAACATAGATAGGAGTATTGAGAAGTAAATAAATTACTTTTCCATTATCAGAATACACACATATTGATGTACCTACGTATGCACACACATACATGAATATATATGGGTGACTGTGTGCATGCACATACGTATATATTTATGTATTCTCACGCACACATTTATATATGCGTGAGCGTATATATATATATATATATATATATATATATATATATACATATGTGTTAGGCAAAGTTTTCGATCCTACCTCCCGATACTAGTCGGATATTTGATATTCTATAGCCAAACTGAAGAGTTGTGATACAACGAAACAGCTGTCAGTGGATGACACAATTATTAATTTTTATTATAATTAATGCTCCCCCTTCAGGTTTGAGCACTCTTTAAGTAGGGTAACTCATTCATTATAAGCCATATTGCAATGCTCTTCCAACTATCGAATGGAGAACTGGTGGATGGGGAATCGTGCGTGAAGTGACTGTATCGCTTAAATTCGGTCCTAATGACCGTCCAGTTCTGCCTAGGGCAGAGGTAAAATACCAGCCTCTGGGGCTGAAGCGAAGGTTTTGATCTTACTTCATGGTACTGGATGGATATTGGATAGTCTATAGCCACACTGAAAAGTTGTAATACATCGGAAAGTGCGGTCTGTGGATGAAATAATTATTAATCATACATACATATATATATATATATATATATATATATATATATTGGATTTTCACGATCGATGAATGAAGGTTCAGCAAATGAACATATTCACTTTCAAACCATATGAAAGACTCATACATCTTTTATAAAAGCATGATGAGCTGATCTTGCTTTACTCAGTACTGCAATACCTCAGTGACAGAGGAAGTTATCACCACCAACACATGAAAAAATGTCTTCCTTTCAGCTTCAAGCGGAGGTTCCATCAGGAAACGTGAATTGATGCCCATGATCTAAAACTGGACAGAAGTGATCACCAACCAACCTTTGTTACATGATACCAGCCATGACGAACAATTGGAAGCCGACAGCTTACAAAATCACTTGGAAACAAACTCAGAATATCACTGAGAGTAATGGAAAGAGCAATGTTAGGACTGACTTTCAAAACTAGAAAAGGATCGATATGGACCCATGAGATGACCAAGGTGAAAGAAATAAAGCATCAAAAAATTGAGATTGAGAAGACATCAAGCAAGAAGAAAAGGTCAGTGAACGCAGTAGGAAAATACCATACTCAAGCTGAAGAGACGAGTTTGCTGGTAGAAAATATTAACGTAATCACGCTTGTCTTGGAAGGAGATCGGATAGGCCTCTGTTCTTGAGTGGACTCATGAAGGTTGTTGCTGTTATTGCTGGTGCTTATATAAATCATCAAATAGTGACATAAATATAACCAAGAGAACAACAATGGCATCATTAGAACCTGATGCAAGGAGTCATTTGTCATAAACCTAAATTGCCCCCATGGGGTTCCATCGATTTATGACGTCTCTGGCTGCAAGGTAAGCAGTAGGAAATCAACAGTATTTCTCCAATGTCAAGGGCTTCATCACCTCAACAAAAATGATAGTATCCCATAAAACAACTGAAAATGGGGCTTTGTCCCAATGAATAAATGACGTCGTAAAGAGATCTATGCTGGTCTGAATACAGAATTGCGAGGAAAAACATTTGCCAAGGAAAGCTCAAAGAGTTTTTCGGACAATGGAATTCATTTTTCTCGTTATTATTATTGTCCACCTGGCGTTTTGTTCCATGTATTCAGCGACATTCATTATCAATATATATATTAAAAAAAAAAGAATGAGTCCATTTGTCCAAAAAACTCTTTGGATAGTTCAAGATACATCCCTCAAATTATACGCAATATTAGGCTGGGAAACTTATCAATTCAAAGGAAGCAAGGAACATTAGATGGATGTAGCAGTTTCCTTTCGACTCAATTTAAAACCTAATGAAAGTGTAGTAGTTACATGAGAGGAGAGTGAAAAACTGCGATAATGTCAATGACGATAAGGATGCCCGCCTGAAAGCATCAAATATCTTAAGGGAGAAAGTAAACTGATTGTTATAGCTATAAATGAGCCCGATAAAATGGAGTAAAGAGAATGATGAATTCACAAAAGAATCTATGTGTGGTAGAGTGATACGATGACGTTATCAGAACTGCTATTTTTTGTTTCACTATGATTCATCGAAATGCAGACAATCGTTGTGATGATAGCGTGAGGTGTGTCATGTGATATGATTATTATTCAAGTAAAGAGGGAAAGAGGTTATGAAGGTATGAGTCTCAACATTCAAAATAAAGTGAGGAAACTGTAAAGTCTATTCTGGAGCGTTGATGGTGGTAGAACTGATCTCAATTGTTGTTGTTTTAGTTATTATGGTTAAGTTATTTCTTTCTTGAATGCTTTGAAACTGAGAATCATGCAACGTACACAATAGAGAATCATGCTCAACATAACATAGATATACCATGAGACAGCACAATATATTAGAGGATAAACAGGAGTCTGAGATATCATAGAATCCGTCAGAAAACATAAATATAGATGGGCTGGTCATGTTACGAGAATGATAGATAACAGCTTGACATCACGACTCACAACATAGATCCCCAGTTATCACATATAGAACCGAGGCCAAGAAAATGTAAGATGGCATAACGAACTGGATAAGTTCAGAAAGTACTGGCTCCGTGACGCCCATGATAGAGGTTTGGCGAATCTTCAAGAAGGTCTATGTCTAACAACAGACACTAAAAAGGTGATGATGATTGCATCCCATAGAGCCGGGACCAGATTATTGTCCTAGACCGTTATCAGGGATTGTCATTTTATCGGCAGTGCAATGCATAGAATATGAACTGTTCCTAGTAGGATCTTTTCAACTGCGTAATCGTTGGTACAACGTTGGGTACCATTGGCTTACTTCCCCGATCCCTTCTTCGTGAGTCTAAGTTCCCTGGTCACTATAGAAGTTGTTTCGATCCTCGTACCCGACACCCTGTAGGTCTTGATGTCTAATTCAGCTAGTTCACACCAGATATCTGTTGGTAAGCATCGAAGACTTAGTGACAGAAAGTCACTAAGTCTACATCACTCCTTTCAGCGTTTTCGTAGACTACAGAAACGCTGTAGTTTTTATAGTCACAGTGCAGACCCGATTTTTCGCACTAGTTGTGTAGTGGTCATCTCTAAAGCCTGAGTGACTTAAATCTCCAGCACTCTTCTCAGTATTCTTTCAGACTCCAGCGAATGGCGTGGTCTGCACCGTCTAAAACCTTTTTTTTAACTCTTCCGAACAATGCTTTTGGCACGGTTCGAAGTGTGACTATAATTATTATTATCGTTATTATTCGCAATCTCACACCAGTTGCCTGGTGGTTACAGCTGGTTTGAGTGACAGCAAGTCTCCTCAAGTCTCCAGCCCTTCTCTCCTAGTTCTCATAGGCCACAGTAATACTGCGGTTAACAGTTTCATACTGGTTGCCCAGTGGCCATTGCTGAAGGCTGAGTGACAATAAGTGTCCTCAGGTCTTCAGCCAACATCTCTTCTCTCTTTCGCCTATCATACCAGTGCTGTAGTTTATGTTTCCGTTATTATCATTATTATCATAATGTGCATTTTCAGACTAGTTGCCTAGTGGTCGTTGCTGAAGCCTGGGTGACAGCAAGTCTTCTCAAGTCTCCTGTGCCTCCGCTCGACACTCCCAAAGTCTGCAGCAGTGTTGTAATTTTCCAATTTCCCACCAGCCAACCGGTGGTTATCACTGAATGTCGAATGACGATAAGTTTTCCCGGGTCTCCAGTCCTTCTCTGTTCGTTATCACGTATCACAGCACCATTGTGGTTTGTGCCGTCTCAATCTTTTCTAGCTTTACTCACACATGCGATTTTCATCCTCGTTGTTAAACCAATGCCGGTGACTGGAGGATGTAAGTCTCATATTTCCAGCAATCTCATCAGTATTCGTTCAGACCCCAGTAGTGCTGTGGTATGATCGTTGTTATTATCATTATTGTGATTATCATCATAGTCATTATCATCGGCATCATTATTATCATTATAATCATTATTATTATTATCGTTATAATCGTTATCATCATCATTATCATTATAATCATTATTATCATCGTTATCATCATTATCATTATAATCATTATTACCATCGTTATCATCATCATTATCATTATAATCATTATTATTATCATCGTTATCATCATCATTATCATTATAATCATTATTATCATCGTTATCATCATCATCATTATTATTACAATCGTTATCGTTATAATCATTATCATCATCATCATCATCATCATCGTTATCATCATTATTATTATTAATACAATCAGTAACAAGTAGGTGAGGTGGAATGCTGTGTCTGATGAATAGTTCCGCCACGTCTCCAAAAAGCCAAAGAAACCGCTCGTTTCTTTTCTTTTCTTTCTTATTTCCTGATATCCGGCGTCAGATTTACAGCCTAAACAAACATATAAGTGATCAATGTGAGCTCCATCGTAGAGCTTAAGTCGTTTGCTTTGTCTATTCCTTCTTCATTTTTTCTTTTTTTCTTTTTGGTTAGTCTCCATCCAATTCGTCTTCATTGGTAACGACGCCATTTTCATCGTCACAAGATGTCTGTCGGATATGTCGTTCTCGCTCTCTCGCTCGCTCGCTTTCCCGTACTTGGCCAGACAGATCATCTCTCTCTCAATCTCTCTCTCTCAATTGCTTGGTCACGCGCTTACTTTGCCTAAAACTGATGCTATGCGAAACTGTACTGCGCTTTCTCTGCGGGCAAAGCCAATACTAATGGAAGAATCTTACACACACACACACATAAACACACACACACTCACATATACACATGCATGGAAGTGCACGCACAGACGCACTGAGATCAAAACCTTGCTGAATGGTAACTAGTAGAAATCACAATAGAACAAGGAGTACTAACGGTGTTTATAGTAAAAATGTAAGAACAACTGTAATAATAGTTATAGTAGTAACTGCTGACATACTGTAAGTAAAAATATTAGCAATATATTTAGAAGACTAGATTCGAGTTTGTATTCCTTAGTTTCGCCTGACACGGTCAAATAGAGAGAGAGCAGATTGTGTTGCGTTGATTTGCAAGTGTCTGCATTCCCTGAGAATCAGCATCTGAGTTCCTTACTTTTATTGCAGTTGGAGAAACGCCCACTGGCACCATTGGTAAATTGACTCGTATTCAGACCATTTAACAGATCCCAATAATTGCACGAATATCAGTAATAATAGGCGTGCAGGGAGGCCAAGCGGTTAACGGCACGGAGAATGGAATCAGGGAACTAAGCTCAAATGACTGAGGCAGTTTGTGTTCACTTTGCTCTAATGCTCTTTGAAGGCATGACTCTATCCGTCCCCTAGCTATGGGTAAATTAGTGCAGAGTGGAGCAAGTGACACTAGTCGTGTCTATATCAGATACCACTAACGGGCCGAGTATGTAGTGATACGAAGCCGATCAAGAACCACTGACGCCGTAGGCAACGAAAGGTTGCTACTACCATCAGTGACGATCATATCTGTAATAGTATATCTCAACTCCAATGATGCCGAAAAAAGTGATAAAATATTACTAATAAAATTATACGTGAAACAATGAGAAAATTAGAATTGGAAAACCGAGGAATTCAAACTATTCAAACAACACAACTGCTGAAATCAGCGAAAATACTGAGGAGAGTGCAGGAGGGGATTTGCTGTCACATTATCTCAAGTGAAATACGCCAGAAACTACAGGCGCAAAAAAACATAAAAATACCCTGGTGATGCTAGAATATTATAGAGGTTTGATGTCACCTGATCTCGAATGAAAGCCAACAGTATTTTGGCCATGAGAACTTACCAAATCCAAGGTAAAAAAAAAAGAAGAAAAAAAAAAAACAAAAAAAAAACAACAACATAAAATGAAAGGAAGGGATTTGAATCTTAGACTGAAGACATTCTCTAAATGTAGAAAAGCATGTTCAGGTACTTGGAGGTATAGACGAAACGTGCTTTCCCCAGAAAGAAGGTTGGGCATAAACGAAGGGGGGAAATCAGATACGAAACGAAGCCTAACCGGCATGCCGCAGTGGAGGGCGGGGAGAAGTTATAGACAGTATATAAAACGAATTCATGGGTGAATTTCACGCAAATGAATTATGATAATAATAGCTGTGCCAATAATCATTTGAGCATTATTAATTGTTCCAAAATCTATTCTAGGAAACTGGAATAAAGAAAAAATCACGAAGAAACAGGAAATTTTACTAACAATAGTTATGATGATGACTACAAATTTAAAGAAAAGAATGCTGGATTATAAAAGAGGTCTGATGTCATTGAGTTCTCTTTAAGATGATGATGATGATGATAATAGATGACAGCAATGCCAATAGTGGTCAGAGCACTCGGACCGATTCACAGGAACCCAGCTAAGAGGCTGGAAGATCTAAGAATCCAGGGTGCAAGTGAGACTATTCAGACGTCAGCACTTCTTTGATCAAACGAGATACTGAGGAGAGTCCATGGAGTATCGTAGAGATTGCTGTCACTTAACCTCCAGTGAAAACTACCCGTGGCTGCCGGAGTGAGAACTCAAAATGATATCATCTTCATAATCAACATTATCCTCGAAGTCATCTACAACGGCAATAACTCTATCAATACTGATGACTATCGTGGGTATCAAATTTTAGAATCAATGGATGTCAAGTTTTACTTCAATATTAAACTACACCCCCCTTTCTTACTCATATAAGTAAGTGATAACAAATGAATCATAGCATCATGTTTTCATTCATCTCCGTCTCTTATATGTCAGCATCATTTTCAGTCCGTACCCTCCCATTTCCTCAAAGACAAACGTAATATTACCGAAATAATGCAGACAACAGGAAGATTAATCATGGTAATAATTAGTCAAGACAATAACGCTAAATGAGATACATCGCTCCGACTAATAGAAATAAGCGTTCATGAAATATATATTGATATACATTGCATTTTATGCACGTAGATAATACAGACGTGTATTGCAGTGAGCTTGGATAATGGCGTTCTATTGATCACGAATGGATTGGTAAAAAAGTTGTTCTTGCTTTTATTACTTTGTATATTTTTTATTTTCATTTAACTTGAGTATTTTTACTGTGTCATTGAAAGGTAAAATTCTGCTTTATTTCGCCAGTTGCGTCCCTTGGCGACTTCGAAAACATGTTGCTAATTATTAGTGGTTAATAATCATGGTATTGTGACAACGATGACATGGTATGAAGAAAAAGAAAGTTGAGAAGGAGAAGGAAAGAAAAAGAAATAAGGGGGAGGAAGTAAAGATTGAGAAGGAAAAAGAAACAAAAATTTGATAAAGAGGAAAAAGGAAAAATATAAGGGAGATGAAATGAATGAAATGAAAAGAAACAGGAAAAGAAGAAGAAGGAGAAACAATTATTAGAAGGGAAGTGGTGGTGAAAAAGAGGAGAAGGGGAATATCTACAAAAAGAAGCTAGCAACAAAGAAAAAAAGAATAATCAGATTGAGAAGATGAAGATAAAAACTAAGGAATGAGACGATGAAAATGAAAACTGTGGTTGAGAAGGGCAAAATGAAGAAGGAATTGTTGAATAGAAAAAAAATGGAAACAGAATCAAACCTTTGAGACGAATGAAAAAGATGGAGAAAACAAAATCATGAATAAAAAAAAAAAAAATCAACCCGCTACTGATGAGCAGGTGTCATGATAGCAGATAAATAATTATGAGTTCACTCAGACAAAAAATGTATACATTGACGAATACAAAGTGATAGCTAAAAAATGTATACTGAGATAAATATATGGTGATAGCTAAAAAGATGTATATAGAGATAAATATGAGGTGAGAGCTAAAAAATCTATATATGAATAAATATAAGGTGATGCCTAAAAACGAGAAAATGTGTATATAAATAAATATGAGATGCTAGCTGAGAAAAAACAGGGTGAAAAAAAAATGGAGTACTATTTTTTTATCCAATATCTAAGAATCACTAATTATTGAGTAGCTAAAACTTTTCCGTTCCGGAAACCTGAAAAATATAGATGATATGAATCGATAAATACTACACCAACCATTCAGTTTGAAGATGAAATATTAGTAGTGTGCAAAAGCTCCTAAAAGAAAATACATTTTCAACTGTGTATTTTATCTTTGGTTTTCAAAGGGAGGCACAGGGGACTTTTGCATACAACTAACAGGTTTATCTTTAATTGGTGGGTTTTTGGAAACTATCCGAAGTTTTATCTATCTTGCAATCTGCTCCCAGAAGTGATCTCAAGGCTAGAACAGAAAAAAGTGCACATGAGAAGAGGGGCGTGTCCCAACAGTTAGCAGCTCGAAAAAAATCAAATTCAAAATCCGGCTGGGATACTTTGCTTTCCTTTCGCTCTGATGCCCTTGAGTGGGACATGAATCCACCCCCCAGCCTTTAGTGAATTGTAGAGCAGTTTGAACCTATTAGATCTCTAAGGCAGTCTCTCCTGGGTGCTCGGCTAGCATCCCGACCCCATAAACCAAACGATTCCTACAAAGAACGGTTGGGTTTTCATGGATATTTCAAGAAACAGAGACTGACTCATTACATCGTGTATTGTACGGCGTAAAACTACTTCTCTTCATTTTGCTCATAAGAAATCGAGTAATCTGCTCAGCTACATTATCAAAGATTAAGTTGATTTTTGTCAAATGAGATAAGTTTTCAAAAAATCATTTATCCACCCCACGAGTGAATCATAGATTTAATTGAAGAAATTGCAATCATTTCTTTTTCTAACCGAAGTTCGAGACAAATAATAATGCTTATTCTATCTACTACTTGGAACTTTCTGAAGGCTATGGTAACGAGTTTTATCAATTCGATGCCGCAAAAGAAAATTAAATTATAACGATTAGAGTTCCCAGGCGTTGACGTTGGTCTTCACAAAATGCCTACAAAGTTTGCCTCAAGCAAAGATTGTATTGAAGTAATCCATGGATCGAAACTTGTCAATTGTTATGATTGTCAAATCGGATTCGAACGCTAGTTGCAGCCACTCATGTCACTTACGTTGATTGTATTTCTAATGTAAAGGCTTGAATATCATCTTTTCTCACCAAGGAGAAAGCCGAAGTTTTCTTTCTCCAAAGCTAGCACGACCCTTAACAAGATTCTTCACGGAATCTCGATGATCACAGTCTAAAGCTCACCGCTCTATCCAAGCAAGTGTTTCTAACAGGATTTGCCTGAAAAGTCATGTAAGCGAAATAATGTCCAGCTGTAAGTGCGTAGTGTGTCGAATGTTGGTTTCTGTTCAGTGCTTATTGTACATATGTACTGCATGGTCTTGTTGACCATTACAACACAGCGTGGCGCCCTTCAGTCGTATGAATGGAATCGAGTGTGGAGCTAAAATAACATGTGAATATTTCCTAATTAATATAATTGCTTAGATGCAATGGGCTCTTGTTATCGGAAGACCTTAAAAAATGAGTTAAGAGTATCGCTGATATATAGACGTTTGATATTAGAGCATTTTAATTTGTATTTGTGCACATACATAACAACTGTGACATCTTTGTTGATTATTGCTCATCAGGGTCAAATATAGTTTGAATAAATTTGTAGCCAGTTAGGAGTTAGAAACTGTCCGTTTTTGTATTTAAGATTCATACATGATCTACAATAGAACAGAAAGTGTTTTTTTCTGCTATGGAATCTCTGAAAAGATATAGCAACGCTCCAGTAATCGTAAAAGATATCTGGGAATGCTCAGAGCCTCCATGTGTGAAGCTAGATGTAGGTACATTGATGGGACCAGATGCATAGTGCAAAAGTTGTTCATTCATGAAATATAGGACTCTCACAAAGATGACTAATATCCCGTGAAGAGCTCTTGCTTAACTAGAACGGATGAATTTCTGAAGCAGCCGTCATCCAAAATGACATCTCGGGTTAGCATAGGTTTTTTCAGTTTTTAAGTGATCCAGGCTATCTATCTATGCACTGCGAGTACAGGCTGCTCTAATGTAGTAAAAGGGCTGAAAATTTTAACATCTACTCTTCATTATGTCTAGAAAACCCTTTTTTGTTTTTTGAAACCCTGCCTCCAAAAAAGAAAATTTTCTTATTGGAGTCAATTCACAATCTAAATTTGTGCTAAATTGGTCCCTCAATTCGTGTGCAGTAACATTCACACATGTTTGAGAGAAAAAAATAACAAACTGACCATCTACTTCATTGATCTTTTTTTTCCCCAATTCTCTCATTTGATCATTTCCGGGTCGGTATGCTTCCAGAATACACTGACAGCCTCTATACACTGACTAATCATATTAGTATTCTTCAAGGAATCCCTCTTTTTATGGGATTTATGGATTATTGGATTGTTTCAGTCTTCGGCGTCTGTTGGATATAGCCCTACTCCATTCAACATCATTCAGGTTTCATTCATTATTTATTTGGTGTTGACCAAACTCAATCGAGTCATTAGTTAGCGACACCTAGAAAGGATTGGGCTCACTATGGCAACTAGAGTATACCGAGACCAACTTTCTAATTATTGCTCCCGTGCGAACAGTTATGCTATTAATTTTGTTTCATTCCACTCAGTACCTGCTGTAATTCTAATCTATCATGCAAGCACAGTGCCCATTCCAAAGGTGCATGTTTTGAAGGGACTGGGCCTTATAGAACAGCCTACCATAATTGGCAGGTAAGAAATTCAAATAAGCGTTATGATTACTTCTTTCTATTTTCGCTCGTCTGGTTTGTTTTCCTCAGGCCAATGCAACATTAGAGAAAGGGAAAGAAAAAACGATAAAATTTTAAAGAAACAAAAGGTTTCTGGTCGAATCGGATTTCACAAGAGGCGATAGTGATAGGTGCAAAATTGATTCATTCTAGCGAGCGGAAGTGAAGGGAGATAATTTATAGTAATTATGAAGTATTATCTGTATTCTTAATTTCTTTTTATACATTTATTAGATCCTCGAAAACCACCGATCTAAACAACTTAAACTTGATACTTTACTGACTTGTGTAATAATTGATATATATGGTTAATGCCAATTTTGTACAATGGCCAGTTGTCGAGTAATCGCGATGCATGCCCGGATACTCACAAGGATTTCCTCAAGTGTAGTGAGAGTTGCATTTGTAAATTTTATTAGAATTAGAACAATTGTAAAAAAACAAGCGGGACTTGATATTTTTTCATCAACTATTGATTTACCCAAAATTTTACTGCCATCTTCACTATCCGAAAATAGAGCAGTCGTATAGTAACATTTCTTAAGCCAAAATGGCGTAAAGCGAAGATGCAATGACCATTGATTTATAATTTCTAAGCATTTATAATCATAATTATTGAGCATTTCCAGATGCCAAATATAGTGATGATCGTAAGTTAGGACGAGTTGTCAGAGGTTGGGGTGATGGAAGGTTCATGTGACCGGGTTGTCGGAGGAAGATGACGTACGTACTGCCTGTATAATAACTCACTGCAAAACGAACGCTGAATGCTTAATTCGCTTTTCGCCCTTTTTCGTAAAAGTGGAGTAAACTGACCTTTGGGGGAGTGGTAAATACCTTTATTTTTAAAATTGTCTGACTAATGAGTTTGTTGCAAGCTTTTAATTATGGGTTCAGTAGATCTTGACCTTTTCTGCAAGGCTAGATAAAGCTTAATAGGCCCCAGAAGCGCTGGTCAACGAGGGATCCTCGAACTTTTTATTTCGGTATGCTCGCATTTCATTCTCGCAACATGGCCTGCCCATTGCCATTTGAGTATTCTAATAGTTTCTATGATGTCACGGATACCCGTTTTCTTCCTTATATACTGTGCTGTCTTGTGATCTCTCCATGTAAATTTGAGCATGCTTCTCTCATGCGCACGTTACATACTTTTCAGTTTGCAGGTCTGTCTCTTGGTTAGGTTCCATGTTTCAGCCCCATAAGTGACTATTGGGAGAATGCATTGGTTGTATACTCTTTTTTTGGGATTAGTGGGATCGTCTGATTTTTTCAAGTTGGGCTTGCTCTGCCGAAGGCTTGCAATCTCAAAGTGATTCTTCGCTGGATTTCCTCGTCTTTTGAGGATCTCATTCCCAGAGGTCACATGAGAAAACAAGGCCGACAGAACACAAGATGGAGAGATGAACTAAACAAATTCAGGAAATACTGGCTCTGTGACGCCCATGGTAAAGGATTGTGGCAAATCCTGGGGAAGATCTATGTCCAACGACGGACGTTAAAAGACCGATGATGATGATGCTCGCATTTGTATGATTTATTTCCCTGAAAGTATGTGTATTGTGACCTTTGAGAATTTGGCAGTAAAGGTGCTTATTGTCAGTTTTATCACTTGGGGAGATCACGAGCTTTTAGAAAATTTTCAATTGAGTACGTTTTTGAATGGTTGAAAAAGAGGCTGTTAGTATATATATAAGTACAATAGAAGAAGCCGAAGGCTTAATGCTAAATTTCAGGCCATGGGGACCCCTCAGAGTCTGTCAAGTACGTCTTGGCTAATACGACCCCGTGTGCTAGTCAAAGCTGAGCTGTGCATACTTGAGTCTATAGTGTGGAGACCATATTTATCCGGTTCACAAAGGCTTGATAACTTCTTATGGAAATTTATGAAACCACTCCTCTATTTTTGGTAGACTTTCGTAATTCTCCACATGGCACTTCCTTGGACTCGAACCGGGACGGATGGTACCGGAACAAAGCTTGTACCATTGTTTATTTGTCTTTTTTTAGTCCTGTTTGAAATTCGTTGACAAGATTGATCTATAAACCATTGCTTTATAAGTGTTCTGTGTATGTCTGTACTGTTATTCGAATATATGTGTTTGTGTGTATGTGTGTGTATTTGTACTTACGTGTACTCTTTTTCATTTGCACATTTGAGTACTTATGTGAATATGTGTACAAATAATGAAAACGATCTTGAAAGTGACCTTGCGCAACACATAAATAACAGATGTTGAATTTTATCAAGAGGATTTATCACCGCACCGTTTAGAAGCTCTTTTATAGCGAATAGATCAACATTCTAAATTTCTTTTAAGTATTTATAATCTGCATATTCATATTTTACACAAAATGAATCAAAAATATTTCATTTAAAAAAAATCAGAAACCGTCAGTTAAAACTGTCAACATACATTTCTCTGGTTCTCATGCAGGTCTGGCTTACTTACTGTCGATGTATGTACGTGTGTATGTATTGCACATAAAGCCGCTTAAATGGAGCTAAAGGGCTAAAAATCTGAACATTCACTCCTTATTATGTCTACAAAATAAAAGTGTTTGTTTTTTTTTTATTTTTTAAATTCCCTCCCTAAATAGAATTTAGTGGGGGACGTTCAATTTACAATGAACGTTTATGCTGAATTTGCCCTTTGGTTAGTGTTTGGCTGCATCAACGCTAATTTTTTAAAAATCAGGACCTTTCAGTGATCACTGCCCAACACAAGGTGAGAGAAGTAACCTATTCATTGATCGTCCCTTTTTTCATTTTTTCTTCAATTCATCACCCCCAACAAACATGCTGTTGAAAAGACGTTGCTTTATTATTGGAAGATTTGTTGTCTTTTTTTGGGGAGCTAAAGTTTAAACTGCTATGACTGGATGTATTTGGCCAATTCCTTTTTCAATCCAGGAAGAGGCTGAGGTGACCTTGCGAATATTTCATACGCAGATCACAGTTTGCAGGAAGTGTTACGCAGTTTATTACATGAATGCGGGTGTGGCTTTCTCCAGCATATATTATGTGGTCCTATGCATCTAACTTGAGCTAAGTTATCAATGGCTACCAAAGCAGTTTCCAATCTCCTTCTCTTTCCTTTCCCTTTTCTTTCTTCACTTCATTGTATCTGCAGTAATATCTATCTACAAGCATACACACATGCACTAATTTCGTAAAAATGTGTACACATCAGGCCTGTTAATAACGTTTATTTTGACTTTCCGAGAGCAAGTGTGATAACTTCATGAGATATTTCGCAATTTGGATTGGATATTAAAGTACTACATGTTTCATATTTAGTGACGTCATGAGTGTTCGAAATGTTTCTTACTGTCTATCTCTAGCAGTAGTGGAAATGGATTTGGGGAACTAGGTATACGGTTAGCTTTGCTTGGGGAACTATGTATACGGTAATGTCTCCATTAGTACACATCAAACATCTGCTTATGGAAACTGAGAGGTAGTTATACAAGGTACCATAAATATATATATTCCTAAAATTCTTATGAAACATTAATATAACTTCTATTAACATAACAACACAATACAAATTGAAATGACGTAACCAACACAACATATATATATGTGTGTGTGTGCGTATTTATACATACATATGTAAATGTATCAATATAAGTGTCCCTAGTGGAAAAGTAGCAATACATAGAAATCTACCTGGAACTGAGAGTTGATCATGGTGAAGGATATTGTACAACGAAAAATGAAGATGGGCAGGGCATCTAACGAGAAAGGACTGCAGATGGAGGCAAAGGCTAACCGATTTGTCCCCGTGGCTCGGTAAACGCAGTAGAAAATTATCAGACACAATATGGAGAGACGAGATGGAGGCGCATAGCGGTGAGACAGAGGCAGAGATTAGCGTAATCGAGCTCGTCATGGGAGGAGATAAGATGGGACTTTTGTCCAGCAGTGGACTCAAGATGATGATGATGATGTACACAAAATGCGCACTGAAGCGTAGACATCTATGAACAAATCATAATCTACATGTGAGCTTGAACGAGGAGGGCAGTGGATATTTAACAAAGAGTATTGATATGTTTGTCGACGTAGCCTAAGAGATGACAGTCGAAAAACTGGTTTCTATCTTAGTGGCTTGGTATCAGTTCACATTCGCATGACATCTACTAACGATAATAATGCATTGTGATCACCTCTACCGATCTATACGTTGCACGGATAAGAAGCCATCATTTGCCTCCCATCATACCAATTCATAAATCAGAGGCATTGTTCTAAATTAGATGACAGGCCTGGTTACTCACACAAAAGAAACCATCACGTTACCAACGTCTTTTGCTAGGCTGCTGCGTAAGGATGATCAATTACAACATTTGAAAATAAAACGATGATGAATAAATTACTTGTTTTGACTTTGTTGGGAAGTGATCACTAAAAAGTCCAAATAAGAAAAAAGCAAACAAGTTAAGCGACCGATTCAGCATAAACCTGGATTGTAAATTGAATCCCTTTATTAGAAACCTATTTTTTGAGGGTTGATGACGTATCAATGACTAAATATCGAAATTTTCAGCCCTCTAGCTCCATCAATGTGGCCAGTGCGTATGATACATACGTAGCCAGCCAGCCAGCCAGCCAGTTAGCTAGACTAATACAAAAATGGAAGAAAACTTTGTTGACAGTATGGATGAGAGTTTTGGTTCACAATTTCAAAATATCATATTCATTCTGTATAATTCATCATGTTGAATGTTCGCCACAAATGCATTAGTGACTCGGGAGACTCCTTGAAAATGTTGTGAGTCATCCCACATTTAACTGAATCCACTTGCCTTCGATGGACCTATGATTGTACTGTAGTGGTCTACGACTATATATATATATATATATATATATATATATATATATATATATATAAATTTTTTTTTGCTTACGAACAGATAACAACCAACGAAGGGCAAACTCAGAATTCAACGGTTAGTAGTAATTGAATAGTGAACATATTAAACACCCTACATATCTACTCTGATATTTATAATGGCTAGTTGTACTGCCAAAAACGCTATATCATTTCACGGATTTGAACAATATGTACTTACTCTGGTTCCCCGAATCTATTCACTTGTTAGTAACCCATAAAAATATATCAAAAACCTGAAAAAACTTCCATTAAATGTCGGTTCCAACCTAACACTCATTAAAAAAATTCCAACTAATTACACATTATTCAGAATATATATATATATATATATATATACATATATATATATATATATATATATATATATACGTATGCATGTATGTTTGAGAAAAGGCATACGTACATATGTTTGTGTGTATGTTTGTGCACTTGGCCATTTTTTATTTGAATATCTACGAGCACTGAAAAGATAATTCGAGAACGTCACATATAATCTGAGAGACCCACCCATGTCTACAAATGGAAGTTTTTACTAAAAAAATCAATCGGTTAAACATTCATCAGATTGTCAGGGTCTGGTGATCTTAATATGTCTGCGCATGTTTGCACAAATTAACCTGTTTGTCTTATGTTGCATGTTATTACGCTCGTACATGGTTTCGTCTAAAATTGCATGCACGTTTCTCAATGAGCCGATTCAAATAACAATTGGTTATCGTGGACTGCCCAAGTACTAAAATATAAAACGGTTGGTTGTTAGAAACAGGAGATCCATTGATAGGGTTGAGCGAGTTCAGGGCTATATTTAGAGATGGGGTGATGGTTTACCTCAGTGTGTACCGGTGTGTTTGACAGAGATAGGCATGAGAGGATAGATATGCACAGACAGGTGCGTCAATGGGAAATGATACAAACAAAAAGAAACAGACCCAAAAGGGTTAAAAATGATAGATTGATAAAACCTGTACACATCTGGTATCTATTTATACGAAACAATCCCCCCTCTTGTCTTTCTGTCTATCCATTGGTCTGTCTGTCTACCCGTTGCTCCGTCCGTGTGTCCTCCCTTCAGACATTTGTGCAGCTCAACCAAAGTATGCGTACTTAATGAACGTAGGGGGAGAACTTGGAAAAATTATTTTTTTCAAGTGAAAATAAAAACCTTTAGGAGGTTTTAAAGGGGTTTCATTTTACATGTAAATATAATGCAAACTGAACTTTTACTTTCCATTCATTGGCGTAGCTCAACCAAATCTTTGCATGCATACCAAGTGAACTTAGTTGAAGAACTTACACTAATTTTATCAAAATAATCTTGAAGGGGTTTAGTAACTACAATGCTAAAAGGGGTTCAGTAAGTATACTGTTAAACTGAACCGTCAAACCCCATTCAATATACATATATACCTCAGCTAGTCACAAACAACTGCTACAATGCACTGATAGCCAAGAGGTGGGAAGATCGTGTGGCGCCTGTTTGATTTGATAGGGGTGCGAATGTTAGCTGTTCTTTGGGCTAGATTATTGGCGCCAAATGAAAACTCACAATCGTCTCAGTCGCTAAGTGAATTCGGAGATGGAGAGTCATCTAGATATTGGTGTTGACAGACAGGTAGGTAGAAAGACAGCAGGTAAAGAGACAGACTTAAAAATAGATTGGGAAAAGGAGATCCGTTGGCAGGTGCGATAGTGTCTTCGTACTTCCTAAGCGTACATATGATAGAATCGTGTGAGGATTGTGAATAGGTATGATTTACTTATTTTTCGCTCAGTTTTTCTATATATAGCATTACGCACGCGCACACACACGCACAGCGTGTCCCAGAAAAATGTAGACGCATTTAGTAACCGCTGTGGTTCTTACCTGAAAGTTATTTATACTCTTTTATAAGAGAGAATGATCCCCTAAAATAGATCATATAGATTATTCTCATATTCTCATGGAAAGGTTTGATTGATTTTCAGGTAAGAATCAAAACTGTTATTTACGAACAAAATTTGTATATATATTCCTCTGGGAATATGTATATTTTGGTGCGTGGGAGGGAGAGCGAATTAAAACATAGATATGGACGTATAGATATAAATTATCGTTATCACTAGCGTATTCCCATAAAAAATGACGGTGTTAATTTCGTATAGATCGACACTAAGGAGCGTTAAATATCTTATTAAGTAATTATTCTTAATGATTCAAGTATCCCAATTCTAATTTTTTTTTTACCTCTCTTCAATTAAAGCTGTTTTTATGTGTTTAAGGTTTCTATGACGTAACCTTCCTTGTTATGTTACAATAGATAATTTCACAACCCTTCAATTGCTTGATTAGCTATGTCTTTATATCTCACATGGACCAATCCATTATAGGTTTTAGGCTATAACAGGAATCGGACTGGACACACAAGCATACAATCATACAATAGGACATACTTATTTGTACAGATAGCTTTCATAAGGATAGATTAATGTTGCTGCTGGTAGGAGTTGTCAGCTAGGTCAAGTTCACCAAGCTAGGGTTACTGAGGGAGGCATGAGTCGACATCTCTCTCCTTGCTCTGCCATCCCCAGATATCTTAACGATATTTCATCGCTGGCATGTTACTTTGCTTGAAGGAGAAAGGGTTGGATGGATCAGGGGTTGAGCAGACCTCTCTGACCTATAAATCGAAAGATCAACGCAGATTTTTCATAAGAACCTTATATAATGAGCCTGCCACAGCATTGGCTTATTCATCCAACGCTCCATTACATTATATATATATATATATACATATATATATATATATATATATATACATATATATATATATATATACATATATAAGTATTTGCACTTCACTATATAATATAAGAATAGCACATTCTAGGATAAGTTTGGTATGAGATTACATTTACCGATTGCTCACGGAAAACAGAATTTACTATCTGGAACACGTGCCACTTGCATGGAAATCTCTACGCGTGTGTCAACATTATTCATATAGGCGTTTGCTGACAATTTTTCGGGGTTGGGTAGGCTAAAGAACATATTTCCAGGTGGAGGCACAAAATGATACATTTTGAATATTTCTTAGCAGCAACCCCGTTGCTAGCGAAGAATAATACCATCTTGGATACATAAAACATATATATATAACCATTATCCTTCAACTATGAGGTTTCAATTCTGAAACCTCCTCATTCTAGGCGCAAAGGCCCGTTCCCTCGTTCGCTTCCCTCTCCCACAGGGCCTATGATTATTCAGTTGTTGATTGATTTTTGTTAATACAGAAATTAAGGTATATATTTTCAAATGCGTTTCTTTATCAATACAACGATAGATGGTGAGGAAATGGATGAGGTTTATCCGACATAATGGCGAAATGGTGAAATTGACGATACGGGAACTCGAAAATTTAAGGAAAATGGTTATATAATTATTTCTGTAAGATGTTTTTGGAAACTGGTTTCTCTCGTTGTCTAACGTATAATGGGGAAAATGATCAAATATAAAAAACAACGATTGACGATGAGTGGCGGGAGATGATGCTTGGTTATTATTATTATTATTATTTTTACGCTAGGTGCCTGGTAGTCACAGCTGGAAGCTGAGTGACAGCAAGTCTCCCGATGTCTCCAGCTCTCGTCTCCATGCTCTGACAGTCTACAGCAGTGCTGTGGTTTGCTGTTTCTCACCAGTTGCCTGTTGTTTCTCGCTGGAGGCTGAGTGACAGTAAGTCTCCTCAGGTCTTCAGCACCCCCTTTCATCTCTCACTTACCAATCACAGCAGCGCTGTGGTTCGTACCTCCACCATTTATGTGTGTTTGCTTTTTTGTTTTTTTGTTCTCCTCTGTTTGGCCATTGCGAACAGCTGGGGTCGTAGATCTCTATTTTTGTTCTATATTCTTCTCTTTCTGTTGAAGAAGGACATTTTGGTTGGTGTTAAACTTTAACAGAGTTGTGCGTGGGAAGTGAAAGTGAGAAGGATTTCATGTGTGTTTACGTATTTGATTCTAGTGACTGTGTACTGAGAACAAACATGTATGTGTGCAGGCGGCGGATGTAAGTGTATGGTGTTGTGCATTGGTGATTCATGTGTTACGTGTTCTTATGTGAGAGTTTGTTGTGGATGTGTTGTTGAAGGGGGTGTGTGTCGGCATTCGCATTTGCACTGTAAATATGTGCGTTGGTAATCCAAAAATTTAGAGAAGTGGAGGTAGTATTTTTCAAAATTTTATTCTAAGTCTCAAAAGTATATATATATATATATATATATATATATATATATATATATATATTACTTTTGAAATTTAGAATATATATATATATATATATATATATATATATATATATTGTCTGGAAAGCTTTACAGCTTTAAACACTAAACATTAAAAAACTTCAAAGATTTTTCCCCTCCCCCAATATGTTGATGCAATCTATGTAATTTACTGTGTTTTTCCCTATTTAGCATATAAATTGTCATTATGGTGCAATGTATGAATTGTCTTTAGTTTGGATTCTTTGTTGTTTACTGTGTGACCGTTACGGGGATTTTAAAAACAAAACAGTTATGTTAACGTGGCACCCAAGCTGTATTGATCAAACAACCCACTTTCTTACCATATAGTTTATGTCACACATGTAGTTTGTCATGTACTGAATGGGATAATGGAGAGTCTATAGCCACTGAAGTGATGTAATACATCGAAACAGCTATCTGTGAATGACAATACATGTACATATAAATATATATATATATTTATATATAGAGAGAGAAAGATTATTTTGGGACTTTTGTCCTTATCTCAATTTACCTTTTGAACACAATGTGTCGGTCGTTACACGCTACGGCCTTATTCAGATGTCGTAAATTGGTGTGGGGGTCGTTTGGGCGAGGAGATATTTGTATACGTAACTGTATGAACAGATTAATGCATTTTTCATTCTAAATTAAAGCTTAATCCGGGAGGTGCGGATTATCTATGGTTGCGTATCATAAACGGTGAAATACGATGATCTTCACCCAAATTTATCCATATTATGAATATTTTCTATTATTTTCTTCAAATACTGGAACTTTTTATTTGTTTACTTAAAAGACATTATCTATTTTCCTTTACTGGAGGTCATTTCGTTTCGTCAACAACCGCTGTGATAATTAGGCCGAAATTAAGTAATTATCTTATCTCAGATATTATAACTGATTTTGTCTAATTGCTTCTTGTGTGAAAATTTGGACCGGAGCCGAAAACTTCTCCAATGTCTCTTCCAACCAGTGCATGTCCATATTTGAAGGCCAGTGTGATTGTGCATGAACCGTCGGCCCCAAACTGTCAGTAAATGTCTGCATCGGGTGTACGGATCGCACTGATAGAGCTAGAGGGATGACATTTTTAACATTCACTCCACATTATGTGTACAAAACCTTTTTTATCTTTCAAAATTCCCCCGTTTTTAGTGGGTGGTCAATTTATAATGTAAGCTCATGCTAAATTGGTCGTTTGGTTTATGTCCGGCTGCGTCAATGCTTTTTTTTTTAATAAGAATTTATAAGATCCAACGAAAGGCGAGAGAAGCAACTTATCATTTGATTGCCCCTTTTTTGATTTTTTAATTGATCATACCCAACATGACATGCTGCCAAAATACGTTAGTTACTTGACGGTTTCTATTGAGTGACTGAACAGACCAGTATCAATCATGCTTCTCCCATGTCGCCATTCACCAAATATTTACCATATACCGTCTAAATAGAATATATCGTCTATAAGTGATCAACTAAATACAGAAATTTAAAGTGGGGGGTGGGCGGAATGCCGATTAGTTTTCTAATAACAAGTATTTCCGTGCTTTCCGAAAGTCTGCTTTACACCATTTCGCTTTAACGAAAGGTCTACATTCGTACGGGTTCCCTCCGCCTTACGAAATGGCGTAAACCAAAGAAGCAGATACTATTATTACGTATGGGAAATAATTTTGAGTGTTCCCAGACTCCTCAAAGCATCCTCTACGTCTGCCTGCCTCGATGTTGAAGGTCGAGATCCATCTTCTGTGTCTGTGACTGATGTGGAGGCCTTAAACTGCGATAGATCAGTCTCACGCATTTTTCTTACAGTTCTTTTTGTAGATATACGAAACACCCTTCAAACATGCCATAATCACTTGCTTCTCAAATTTGAAGCATTGCTTTCCTGCTGTTATTATTATTGCGACATTGTCAATCGTAGCGACAATCTCACGTAAGGTCTGGGAACGTTAAAAAAAATTTACATAGAAATTAAGTCTAACTGCTCCTTCGCTTAACGCCATTTCGGTTTATAGAAGGTTTTTATAGGAACGCTTTACTTCCGATTTGCGGAGTACATGGGTAATTAAAACAACGCAAACATTCGAAAGCGCGGCAGTGCCCCCACTCTCAATCACCCCGAAACACTTGTACAAGTTATGTTTACGCGTTGAGACGGTGGAGCTGCTTTCACCACCTCTAAGGTTTGTTAATGAATTTAAACCGGTGGAGGCGCTCAGCACGTCCCATTAAGAAGTTGCAAGTTTCTTTCTTCTATCTTTCTTCCTTTCTTTTTCTTTGCTCTTTCCTCTTTCTTTCTGTCTCTTTCCTCTTTCTTTCCGTCTCTTTCCTCTTTCTTTCCGTCTCTTTCCCCTCTCTTTCTCTGTCTTACTTTCTCTTTCCTCTTTCTTTCTCTCACTATCCTCATATCACTTTCTCTTTCTTTCACTTTCCCTTTCTTTATCCGTCTTTCTTTTCCCTCCTTTTTACCACTAATTTTCTCTATTTCTTTCCCCGAATCTCCTTCTTTCATCCTCTCTTTCCTTCTTTCTTTATTCCCCTCTTTTCCTTCCACATTTTAGTTTTCTCTTCAATCCTCTTTCTTTCTTTTTTCTCTTCCCCATTTTCCCTTCCTCTATTTTCTTTCCTTTCTATCTATTCATTCTCCCCTTACTCTCCTTCTTCTCTTTTCTCTCCCTCATTCTCCCTTTCTCTATTTTCTTTCCTTTCTATCTATTCATTCTCCTCTTACTCTCCTTCTTCTCTCTTCTCTCCCTCATTCTCCATTTCTCTATCTTCTTTCCTTTCTATCTATTTATTCTCTCCTAAATCTCCTTCTTCTCTTTTCTCTCTCTCACTCTCCCTTTATCTATTTTCTTTCCTTTATATCCATTTATTCTCTCCTTACTCTCCTTCCTCTCTTTTCTCTCCCTCATTCTCCCTTTCTCTATTTTCTTTCCTTTCTATCTATTCACTCTCCTCTTACTCTCCTTTCTCTCTTTTTTCTCCTGGGTCTCCAACACCCACGCAAATTTAAAATGACACACTGACCGACGCATTCGAGCAATTGGAGTTTAACGCTAACATACTCGCGTTCTCACACACGCACACACACACACACACACACACACACACTCACGCATGCACGTGCGCACACACACACACAACATCATGGGTGCAGGGTTACAGTACAACACTCGTTCCAACGGCACTATTTAATGACACACGCGTTCAAACGGCACGTTTGTTTTCACATTCTCGCAAGCCTATTGTCGGAGTTGATACTTTTTTCCGATTAAATTATAAAGTAAATAATTTATTTGCCGTATTTAGAAAAAAAAAAAAATTGCATGTCGTATTGATTAATTTGCATGCCATATTTTTCAACCCGGCCGGCATATCGGCAAATTTGTCATAACGTCAACCCCTGAGGCTGCTGTATTAATGGGAGCCTACTGCACTTAGTTAAACCGAAGTACATAGATTCACTATTCTAGTTGACAGGTCTGTACATTAATATATCCGTATAGGAGACAGAGTATCAGTATACAATTTACTTATACCTGCAAACGGCAGGTAGGTATGTGAATCGCTTCCTTGGTTTACGTAAACGTTTGTTTGATTATCCATCAGAGTGCCATGCTGGGTACTGTGTCAAAGTAATGAAAAAAATCTATCTATCTATTTATCTGCCAGTTTTCATTGTGAAAATGTATGTGCATACGACTGTATACCTAGGTAAATCAATAAGTCCATAGCCTAATGATGTAAACCAATATTTTTTTACAGAACAAATATTTTCAACATCATCTCTTTCCTTGTCAATACACGTAATTCAGGAGTGAAAATTCATCACATACATCGAATATTTTTCAGTGAAAATTCCAGATCAGTGAATAGTTACATATCAGGCTGAAAACTTATTGATCTACCTTCATATATATATGTATATATATATATATATATGTATGTGTGTGTGTGTGTGTGAGAGTGTGTATGTGAAATAACCCTAAAAATGTATGCATACTTTGTAGCTACAACGAATAGTTTCATAAACTTAATTTACTAGTTTTTTCTTAGCAATAACTGCTGCAATATATATATATATATATATATATATATATATATATATATATATATATATATATATATATATATGTGTGTGTGTGTGTGAGTATATATATATATATATATACATATATATATATACGTATTGGACTGTTTGACGGTTCGTCCTCTTTTTATTCGGTATGTCAATATCGGAGACCGAAGTAACTCCTATGTGCACTGCTTCATTGATACTAGGGGTGGATCCAGGATTTTGAGCAGAGTGGGCGTTCCGAATGGAAAGAGTGGGCGATGGGCGGAAATAAGAAATGCAAATGTTATTTTTTGTTTTTTGTTTCATCACTTAGGACTATTTTTTTTATTTATAAAATTTCTTTTTTCAGAAAAAAATTGCCTCCCCCCCTGCGAGCAGGGCGGGGATCCAGGACCACCTGGACCCCCTTCCCGCCGGATCTGTGTCTGAATACATAGAAGTTTATACTGAATAAACACGAATAGTAACAGGCAATGCTATTAACAACATGCAGACGTATACAACAATAAAATTATAGACAGACCTGTACAAATGTAAACATTTACGCCTGTATTTATTATCATTTACTCACACACACACACACACTCACACACACCAGCTCCTTTAATAGCAGGTTTCCATACTCACAGAATCAAAATACGTCATTGCACAGTGAAGTCCAAATCAAGATACTTCACTAAAAATCATAAACAACCCCCCAAAGTGGGAAAAAATCTATAAAAAAAAATTTTCCTCTAAAATCGACCTTATAAATGTGCTGTACATAGATTGAGACGTGTTGAATTCGATTATAGCTCTATATTTTGTCTAAGAAGCGTAGTTTTCGTGTGATGAGAGTATAAACATACCTGAAAACCTTACAACTTTATATATACAGAAGACACACACACACACGCGTGCACACACATACATATGCGCGTACACATACATATCTCTATCTATATGACTACTAACTCACACTCTGGTGATATCTCTCTGCAAGGAAACGAAACCAAAACACCAGTGTAAAGGGTGAGAAAATGAAGAAAAATAACAACAGGTCTGAGAGAGAAACAAGCTAACTATAAAGTGAGAAAAACAATAGCAAGAATGAAGTGAAATGAAAGTTAAATATTATATCTTCTCGATAGAATGATGCACCTGAAAAAAGGGTTCCTCTCTTCATAAAACAAAACAAAACAAAACAAAACCTACCTCTAAATCCACTGGGGTTTGACTCGTTGACTTGCTTTTACTACTATGTGTTGATTTTATTGGTACCGAAGTCGAAGCTGTATGTCCGTAATTCATGATTGGTAAAAATCCAAAACCCGATGGTGCGAATTATTTGAACCGTAGATAGAGAAAGACAATAGTTTGCTTAAGTCGTGCAAAACTTAGAGTAAGGACATAAGTGTGCTTTGAGCAGACGCTGCGTTCGTCTCTAGGGGTAGAAACGACCGTGTTTCATATAAGAAATGAAAACTCTTCCCCTGTGTATCATATAGGAAGCAAGTATACTTCCCTTGTGATTTATGAAATTCCTTCACCCGAGGAAATAAAAAAAGGAATTTTTTTTCTTACAGGGAATAAGTTAAAATATATATTTTTTTCTAAATATTCCGTTTTATATCGTATGAGCTCTTCCTTCGAATGGCTGATTTAAAAAAAAAAGATATATATGTATATATATGTATATATATATATATCTTGCGATGGATCGAAAATGATATTTGCGTGAATTCCGTTATATGTTCGCAGTTTTTGTCTTTATCCGGTTTTCAAAAATGCATACATCCATCCATAAGTATTTTATTGAAATAAGTGCATGTACGCTGTTTTGTATATAAATATAATTTAGAGGTGTTTTTGCGCTGCGGTGCGTACAATAACTTGAAACTAAAGGGTGCATCTGTTAATTAATAGATGTATGTGTTTATGTTCGTATATAAATATAGACTACTTTAAAAAAAAAACATTGACTATTTATGATTTTTTCAGGTGGATATTTTTCTAATATATTTTAAAAAGATTTTGGCACGCCTCAAGTGAGACTAAATACTTACTAAATAAAGAAGGTTTACTTTTTGAAAATCAAAATAAAAAAAGCAAATATTTTCTATTTTGATTGAATAATACGCGTGCCCAAGTAAATCGACAAAGATTTATAAATGATGTATATTTTTGTGTATGTATGTGTGAATATATATATGTATATATATGTATAGATAATTATATAGAGATGTATGTGTGTATATGTATATATATCTATTTAATGACTTTTTTATGTATGTGTGTGCGTGTATATGCCCGACTTCACGAACATGTGAGCGAGCGTTTATTTATTTATCCAAAGATGAATGCGCACATGTAGATCTCCCCCACTGTGTCAGTAAATTAAAAAAAATGCTTATATATATATCTATACATATGTATACATATATATACGTTGGTCAGTATATGTGTAAGATATCCACGATTATTTGTTACGATCCGTGAGCTGAGAATATCTTTCGGAAACAATTATAAACAATGACAGTAAGTAGAAAACAAATCTGCACTGTTCAAAGTAAGGAAATATTGGTGAAAGTTGCAGAAGAACCAAATGGATAGATAGAGAGGAACAATAAAATAAAAACAGAAAAGGGAGAAGAAGAACAGTTAATCCACCTTGTTTTTGTGTGTGTTTTTGTTTTCTTTTTACGTTTTTTTTTTTTAGTTTCTCGACGGAGAACTATAGTCACTCAGTCGTCTGACGGACTAAAACCCGAGCGATGTTATTTCTCTAACATAATAACAACAATGACGCCGACGACGACGACGACGATGACGATAACGGAACCAGCGTGCAGTTGAGCTCAACTCGACGCCCGTAGAAGACGAAGCAGGAGAAGACGACTAAGACAGAAGGAGAGAGGGAGAGAGAGAGAGTGAGAGAGAGAGAGTGAGAGAGGGGGACGAGAGGAGCACCTTAATTCCAAGTAGTGAGTTTCGCAAGCGGATTGTACGCGTGTCGTATCGGTACTATTTACTGGAAGAGGAAGGACGTCGAGCGGTTGCGTAGCGAGGGGAAAAAAAAGGTGCGAACCTTTTTAGTATCCGCTTACACTTTCGTCTCTTAACTCAGTACGCTGTTCCTGCGCTCTGTACCCCTAGTCAGGAGCGGAGATACAAACATGCTGTGCGCCTCGGTTCTTCCTACTTAGTCGCACAAAAAATGTAAATAACTTATACCAGGGCTTCTCAAATATATCTTCCATTTGAGATACCCCTTTTGATGAGACACAATTTTTTTTTAGCAGTCCCCTTCTGATTTTCAGGACCGCTTATAGGGGATGCTGCTGATGCATCGCACCGGCGCCCATAGGACTAAGGGAGGGGAGCAGAGTGCATAGGGTGGGGACCGGAGAGTTTCTTTGTTGATGTTGTGTTTCAAAACTTCCAAGTTGATACGCTGTGTTCATTAATAAAATAGATTATAGAATAGCGTGCTGAAAGGTTTACAGCAGGTGAACACCGGATGGCTAAAGGATGAGGGTGGTGAAGAAAACTTCTTCTCAGAGGTCCTCCCTAGCGTTTAAAAAACTTCAGGAACTAAGACTATACGTCAGTTTTTAGCCGTAATATAACAATAACAAAGCATAGAAACATACAGCCTCTCTCAGATGTCGAAAATTGCAATTTATTCATAATCTGCACGTTTCTCTTTGTTTATTAGGGAAAATACTTCAAAAAATTAGATTACTAAAACGTAAAAAATCAAAATTTATTTTTCAAAAATTAAAAATAGCATCGATTAATTTTACGATAAGTTCCAGAAGTTTATATAAAAAGATATGAAAAAAAAAAAAGAAGTCACATAATTACTTTTTAAAAATATCTCTGCGACCCACCCCCCGTAATCTCTCCATGATTCCCAGAGGGGTACAGACCCCCACTTTGAGAAGCCCTGGTTCATAATGATACGTACAGGTTTTTTATTCTGCTGGCGTAACGTTCTAAAGTGCGCCAGCCTAGAATTCACGTTCATCTTCTTACCAAGTGCATGAACCCCCCACCCCAATTAACATCGAGCTTAATATCCAAGAAAACACGACAAAAATAACGTTAAGTGAAATCAATTTTATCATAGACACAATTATATAAATATAGGTCATTTAATTTATTGTAGTGTATGGATTTTCGCCGCTAAATTGTGTTTAATCAGAAAGATCACTTAATTTGCAATTCCACCTTTAGTATCTTAGATTATCGTACGTTTATGATTTTTTTTCCTCGACGATTTTAATTACGGAACGATGTTGAAGATGCGACTTTAATTGAAGAGTTCCTGTGTGTACGTATCTCGAATCTTTCTTTTGTTATTCTGCATCTTCTTTGAGTGAGTGGAGAAAGTAACCTCCTGTTTGTGTCGGTGAAGTAGTGCAGTGCGTGTTGCTTGCTGAGGGAACGAGCTACCAACACCGCAGACCGACGTATGGGTGTGTAGCATGTGCGTTAACACGCATGTGCCATGTGATAAAATCCGTGGGGTAGTGGCGTGGGAACGGCTTTTCCTTACTTTCGGGGAAGAGAGAGAGAGAGATCGCAATCCCCCACTATGTATACGCTACTAAAATTCTGTAGTTGAAAAATTTACTGAAAGGAGAAGAGGAACGAACGAGCTTTTGAAGACATGGAAAGTAGACTCGACGAGCCGAGTTCGAACTCCAGCTGAGATAGCACTCTGATACCCTTAGGGAAATGCGTGAATCTATCTCTCCAAAGTGCAAGGTGAAGTGAGTGACGCCACTTACGGTGCTTGTCACTTCTAAGCCTATTTCACGCATCGCAAACGTACCCCGAAATTGGTTGAATTTCGAAAATTTCTTGGGGATGAAGGATTTTCAAGCTATCCCAAACCATTGTGCCTTCTAAACTGTGCACACGCACACACGTTTTGCAACCAGCGAATAAAGGAATTCAATGAGCACACAAAAGATTTCAAATTTGATACATAGCTTAGTGAATTTTTATTAAAAATATATTGATTCTCTAATTCTAATTCAAAAGTGCACATATGCGTCAATGGAGAAAAAAAATTGCACTGAATAAGATTTTACACACATCATCTACTGAAGATTAAAGGGCACATTGCCCCTTAACCATAGAGCAGTCAACGTGAGTGAGAGCGTGGTTGGGTGCCAAGATAAAACTGGGTCCCCTTTTCTCTCGTTCCTGACTAGCTCCAGCAAGATATTTGCCAAGTTTTCCTTAGTCATTTCAACCTAATCCATAGAAATATTCGGTTAAAACCCGATGAAATATAGTCAAATACTAAGTTTCGAACCCAACGGAAGGGTCTGCTTTGAAATAAAAGACATTCAATCTAATGAATGAGCTCTGGTGGTTGAAGAATATTTAGACCCAATATATTGTCATGAAGACCAATATTAATAAGATAGAGTTAGTCATGAAATAACAAGATCATTTTCGTATTTTGGGTGGATTCTGTGGCTGGTTATTTATTTATGTGAAATTTTACACGCATTCAAATGCACAGATTAATGGGAATTAGGACTGTGTGTGACCATGCGCATCTGTGTAAGAGTTTCAGCTTTCACGATTCTCTCTAATGTCTAATGTGGAGTCCATATTGACGTCATTACCTCACCATTGCTACCGACAATATCAGATTTTTGTGTACGAATGCATGTACAAGTGAATGGGTGTGTAGTTCCTATGCCAGTATGTCAGTGTTAGTGCATGTATGCTAAAAAGTACGCATGTATATACATATTGGACCAGATGTGGAATATATATATATATATATATATATATATATATATATATATATATATATATATATATATTGTTCATTAATAAGTACATCCCTACAGTTTTTTTATTAGAAATTTAATTAACACAGCAGGGTTGTATTATCATTTTTAGTGGAACGTTACGTATCTTTTTTTGACGTTGTGTGCTGTATTCTTAATAGAATTTATTTGAATCTCCTATTAGAAATAGGAATCAATAATGGTTTAAAAATGTGTTTACCGTATAGATTGGAAAAAAAACCTTTTTTCTGTGAGGGTGTACTCATTTTTGACTGCAACATATTCTTATATTTGGCAGCAGAGTTTCCCTGATGCAAGAGTTCGGTCATAAATTATACTTGATAATATCTATTTCATGTACACATTTCATGGTTCTCAGTTTGCAGGACAGTTTCTTGGTTAGGTTCCATGTTTCAGCTCCATAAGTGACTATGGGGAGGATACATTGGTTGAGTGTTCTTTTTAGGATTAACAGGATATTTTGTTTTTGAACGTTGAGCTTGTTCTGCCGTAGACTTGCCACCCGATAGTGATTTTTCTCTTGATTTCTTCGTCTTTTGAGGACATGAAAGAATCAGACCCAACCTCACTTGGAGAGATCACAAGACAACACAGTGTATCAGGGATAAAACAGGAGTTAGAAAACTCAAATGGTCATGGGCTGTTCATGTCGCAAGAATGGCAAATAACCGATAAACAACACGACTCACAACAAGGATCCCCAGAGATCACATGCGCAACTGAGCCTGGCAGAGTACTAGATGGAGAGACGATCTAGGCAAAATTCTGAATGTATTGGCTCCGCGACGCCCACGATAGAGAAGTTTGGCGAATTCTGGGGAAAGTCCATATCCACTGACAGGCGTTTAAAGATTGATGATGATGATTATCATTATCTGTTTGCATCATTTAATTTCCTATTAGAAATAATACAATCCTGCTATGTTTGCATTAGAAGAAAATATATAACGTTAGATTTGATAGATTAGATTCTATAAGGAAATGATCGGTTTAACTCATTCATGGGCGATAATGTATGAACAGAGACATATTGTAAAGCACCTTGCCAATGTACTTAAAGTATACAATAAATGTATGATTCCAGCTATGACTTACGGATGCGAAACAGAGAGATTAACGAAACGAACTGAAAACAGTCTGAGAATCGCACAGAGGGCGATGGAAAGTGCGATGCTTGACATAACTCTAAGAGATGGAAAAAGACCTACATGGATCAGCAGGAGGACCAGAGTGAAAGATATTATAAAAATAATCGAGGGACGAAAACGGAAATGGACTAGACACTCAGCAAGACGAGACGGCAACAAATAGAGCAAAAGACCAAACGATGGGCCGGTAAATGCAGTAGGAAGAGACCGAGCATTAATGGACGGATGAGATGGAAAGGTTCGCCGGTAAGACTTGGCAAAGATAACCGCAGTCGCAGTCGTCATGGAAGGAAATGGGAAAGGCTTTTGTCTGAGCCCAGAGTTATAATTTAATGGCTGCTACTGCTGTTGATGATATTGGATGATGTGTGTGGGTGTACGGACACATCTTAATGGAAACAAAGGAGCGGAGAAAGTAAAAATGAATTAAACCCGAAATACATTGCTGTAAACGATTAACACATTAACTTCAGCTAACTGTGAAAAAAAATGTTTGTTCAGTCCTGCTTATCTACCGTTCCTATCTGTTTATTTTTGAAAAAGACGGAATGGCAACTAGTTTGCTTCCAGTACCACTTAGTTTTCAAATAACGAATTCCAAGATAAACATGTCCACCTCCCAGGTGTGAATAATGTTCCTTCCTGTTTTGTTTTTTTTTCTGTTGAGAGACTGGGGTGTTTCAGAAACGATACAACCGTTTTTTCTTTTAACTGCGACAAAAGACGGTGGTTCCACTGAGGCAAAAATGTATTTCGCTTAGATCAAATAGGAAAATATTCATATCGTTCAAAAAAAAAAAAAGAAGGATTAAGAGAATGGGCAAAGAAAAGGGGATGTTTTTCTTCCATTTTTAACTTTCAATTACGTCATATTATCCCTTTTTTTAAGATAAATTCTCGGGAAAAAGATAGAAAGTACTAGAAACAAAGAAAGAGAGCAGACGATACAGTATTTATAACTAATTTATACATTTCATATCTAAATTGGAAACAGTAAGCCAAAACAGTCATCAAAACAGTCAATTTTTAAGTTGGTCCGGCAATCTATGTATGTATATTTCATGCGCACAGGCCGTACCAATGGAGCTAGAGGGCTAAAAATATTATTATGTCTTGAAAGATACTACACTAGTCTCCAGTTTGTACCTTTTTGCTTTTTGAAAATTCTGACATTTTAGTGACCAACGTCAAACAAAGATAAGCGCCTCGTCGATTAATCACTCCTTCTTTCAATGTTTGAATCCATCACCCCTAAAACGACATGCTGCTAAAAGATGTTTATCATGTGATAGCTTCTTTATAGCTTTTTCATTTCCCAATGAATTATATTGTATTTAGGACGATATCTTTTGTTTTATTTTTGATGGAATGATTGTTCATTTTTGTTTCGAACGTTCAATCGAGGATTGATTTGAAATAATCAATTGGAAACAAATGATTTGATTACAGAAACAAATGATGACAGATATTGCCAAATGCTGTAAAAATTGCATGAAGAACGTCACAGGTTTTGAACAAAATCTGTTCGTTTTCTTATTACAACTGGAACCTAACCAAAACACTGATCCTGAAACTCTTGAGCCATACAACCTCACGTCGAGAAATCACAAGAGAGTATAATGTATAAGGGAGAAAATAAGAATTCACGATATTATATAAACAATAAGAAAATCCAAATGGGTTATAGTAATGTCAGACAACCACTGGACATCAAGCCTCCTTGCGTGGATCACAAGAGATCACATGCTAAACTGTGCAGAATACAAGATGGCGAGACATAACAAGTTCAGATAAATAGAGAAGTTTGTTGTATCTTGGAGAAAGTCTATGTCATACAACGGACGCTAAAAGGCTGTAGATGATGATGAGATTTGAAAACTATCTTTAAAAATAGTAATTGCAAAGTGATTACAAAAAGTCTGATTACACAGACTTTTAAAATTTACAATAGTTGTTAAAAGCAATTTCCTTTAATCTTGGTGTTGTTTCGTACCCGTTACACGAACTTTTCATTGCATTGGAAAAAAGACATAGCTGACAGATAAAAAATGAATTGATGCTTGAATGACGCTAGCGCACGATGCAATCAGCTTAACTGCTAAATATTGTCGTTCCTAAGTTGAATGTTGCCATGTAACTAATACTGAGGCATGAATTTAACGTACACGAAAATTCCACCCTCTCATCTTTGGGATTGCGTGTGTTCTGTATCAAACACCCTATACAACTTTTTACAATTAATTCTCTGACAAGTATTTTTTAGTCTTTATTCTTTATCCCCGTAGTTTACTGAATGTCGATCGAAAAATTTGAGATAAAATGCAACTGAAATTTAGTCGAAAATCATTATATGTAATGAACATATATGCAAAACTGCTTGTTTTATGCATTTATCTCAATGATTAATCTACCTTTCTACTATGACATCGCAATGGGTGTCGTAGAAACTCTTAAGACTGATGTCTGATCACAAATTAAAACAGCCAGGAAACAGCGAGTGTTCTTCCCAATAGTTTGGGCAGAGAGGGTCTCATACTAAACCGTCCGTTATTTTGTTCAGTTATACATGGGAATGTCCCTCTCTTAAACCCAACATAATGACATAGTAACTATAAAAAAGGCATTGATTGGGGAATATTTTAAGTAGTTTAAGACCCATAAAGCAAATGAAGTCAATGTGAGAATTGGAAGAGAAGGATGATTTTTACATAGAAAGGATATTGTAAGAATGAATGGCTTACAAAAGGATCTCGGTAAAGTAGGATAGTGAACTGAAGACGGAAATTTCCCCCACCCATCCCCCAACGGCTTTTGTGCCAAAGTTCTTATATCAAAACTAAGTAAAAACATATTAAAACAGTTCAAGTTGAGTTCATCATCATCATCATCAGTCTTTTAATGTCCGTCGTTGGACATAGACCTTCCCCAGGATTTGCCACACTTCTCTATCGTAGGCGTCGCGGAGCCAGTACTTCCTGAACTTGTCTAGCTCGTCTCACCATCTAATATTCTGCCGGCCTCGGTTGCGCATGTGATCTCGGGGGATCCATGTCTGAGTCGTTAGGATTTGAAAAAAAAGTTAAAATCAAGATACTTAATAATCCAAAGTAAACTACCAAATAAAATAGCTTGAGGCTCCTTAGTGCCGATCCATACATAAATAAACACCTCATTTTGACGGATAAATGCTAGTTATTAATTATTAACGATGCTCGATCTACGTAATTCCACCTACCTACTTGTGTAATCAGCAAGATACTTGTAGTATTAATATATATTAGAATCATTCGACTCTCATCTCTCCCCCCCTCTCTCTCTTTCTCTGCATCTCTCTCTTGTAAGTTTCTGCTAAATAGACCCTTAGTTTAGGTCCTTCATCATTTATGCTAGTTTGTGAAAAATAAAACTTTTAGTGATCACTGCCAAACAAAAAGTGAGACAAGTAACTCATTCATTGATTATTCGTTTTTCCATTTCTTCAACTGGTCACTTTAACATGACTTGCTGCCAAAAGAAGGTTTCTATTGAAGGACTTACCAGATCGATCTATCTATTTTTCTATCTCAGTGTTTATCCAGGAGTTCTTGAGCTTTTTGAGGTTCTTTACCCCCAGTGCAATGACTCTCATGTCCCCATAAACCCTCTACCCGACCATCAAAATAATAATAATAACAATAATGACAATAATAATAATATTAATTACAATTATGATTATGATAGTAATTATAATATCAGCAAATATGATTATAATGATGATGATGATAATGATAATAATAATAATAATAATAATAATAATAAAAATAATAATAATCCAGTTGAAAACACACTGAAACAAAATAAATAAATTCATCACAACAAGCAAACTTATTTCTATCGTCTAGTTTACTTTTTGTGGGATTTTTTTGTTTTGTTTTCATGAGATCAAACAATCTTGGAACGATTCTGGCGGGAGCTTCAAGTTGGTATCTCCATTTAATTCCACATTCGATAATAAACACAACCCAACTTCGCACAATAAAGGTATTTGTGAAGAGACCATACCAGTTAGACATCCAGCCGAGCTTCCTTCGAGTTAATTTGAATTTAATCGAATTATCCCTTGCCGGATCGTTGTCGCTCATCATGGATTAGTCAAATGAAGAAAAAGATTCAGGATCAAAAGTGATACTTCTGGAAGATCATCGATACCTGAGAAGTAAGTAGCTCTCAAAATCGGTAACCAGGGTGCCGAACTTTCCTTGATTTCATTTAATATATCAATTTGCAACGTTTTATCGTTAGTAATGTGACCATATTCAAGAGTTAGGAAGTTTGCAGGGTTTCTGCTTCGCAAAGATGACTCCAAACAGGTAATTCCAATATAAATGCCTCAGTTTTTCCTTTCGCTAGAATGATGTCTACATTACTTTTCTGCATCGACATGTTTAGATCGTTCAGGATTTGGGAAGAATCGGCCATATACCCGAGACAAAACAATAAAATTTTCATCGTGACTCGCAAGAGGCGACCGGTGATGCGTTAGAGATTCGACATTTTCATCCTGAGGTGAGACCACACGTGTTAACTCCCGTCCACGACGTAACCAACATACTTCTGTTTAGCATAATAAAATCGAACGTTCTGATCGACGGTAGATAAAGTTAACTGTCTGCATAGCTGTTCCCAGCAGTTGTTTGAGAATGTGTAAGACACAAAAGCTTGTCAGATAAATCAACTAAACGAGGAAGCAGCAGAATAAGCTCAACCTTCAAAGACAATGAAATCTTATTAATCTATAATGTATTTTTCCCGATAGTCACCTGTGGAGCTGAAAAATGAAACCTAACCAAATGATTGACCTTAAAACTCAGGACCATGCAACGTGCACAGGAGAGAATCATGCTTAATATAACACGGAGAGATCACACGACAGCACAGTATATTAGAGAGAAAATAGGAATCAAAGATATCATAGACTCCATTAACGAGCTCAAATGTCAATGTTGGACATCACAACTCATCACGTGGTTCCCTAGAGATCACACGCGAAAGTATGCCCGGTAGAAAATAAGATGGCGTGGCGAATTGGACAGGTTCAGAAAGTACTGACCCCGTGACGCCCATGATGGAGAGGTTTTGGCAAATCATTTCTTTGATTCTCTGGTATACAGTGTCATTGGACAAGGAAATGTTTCAGTTTTGCTCTGCTTCGTCATAAAAACATCCATTTAGTACCAACATCTTTTCTGTGTTTGGATTTGAAATGGCATCTCAGTCCTGATGACTTCAATTTCCATTACTCATCATCAAATCACGAATCATAAGTAGTTTTCTTTCAATTCCATCCCAGTTTTTAGCTCGTAAAGCAAAAAGTAACATTATTGTCATTTCACTTTCTTTCATATAACAAGAAAGCACATAAACAATCGTAAAATACGACAAAAAAGAACATTACCGAGCGTTCAGCATATCTTCGTTAAAACTAATCTATTTTTTTTCGAAGGTCAGACTTGACACTCAAAATAATTAAGACACCAAAGGACGGTTTTTGTTGGAAAATACTGTTATTTGAAATAAAAAATGGCAGAAGAAAATTGTAAGTTTTCTTAAATACGATAAAAAAATCCTTTCCGACCGTTCTTTACAGAGGTATATCTCAATGTCTTGATTTTAAAAACAAAATCCCATGTGTAACCTTTACTTAGTAGATTTGATAAGAGTCAGATGTTTAGTAATATGGACAAGACGTAATGGAAGAAATATCAACTTTAATAAACAACAGATGATCACTTACAACCATTTTTTTGTCAAGTAAAAAATGTTTTATGTGTTCCTATTTAGCCATTACCCTACCTGGAAAGGGTGTGGCACAAGGTTATAACCATTGGTTAAGGACTCAGGGGATACATTTTTTCAATTTTCTTCCATCGCTTCCAATACTCCCAAGAATTGCTTCCCATAACTCCAGTGGGTATGGATACTCCCGGTCAAGAACCCTGTATTATTCTGGCTATCGGGTTATGTATCTATCTACGCAATTGTGAGCTGCTATTCTAAGTATCTGATGTTAAACAACATGTTTCCGTACTATACATATCTATATCGCATTTATCCCAGATCTGATGTTATAAATTACTTTTTTTGCGACTATCAACAAATAAAGAGTAAAAATCAATTACAAGTTGTGCCTTCGAAATATATGGTAAACGTTTGGGACAAAATATCATTCAAAGAAAAATGTACTACAGTAGATTCTTGTTATTACAAAACCTTTAAGGAGTACTGTTATAATGATTAGAATTCAAACTACACTGAGCTATAAAGTGCAATTAAAAAGGTTATTTTCAAGATACAAGTTGATTTCCGATATTTTTTATACACACATCCATACACACACTCACCCACATACACATATATTTTTGGGTATCACTCAAAACTTTTATGTGTTAAATGACATTACCTGAGGCTGACTCCAGAGTAAACAGTAAAAAGCTCATTTTTCCTTAAAATGAAATTCAAGTTTTAAAAAAAAAATAATGCAGTATATCTTTGTACAGCAATGACATGATTTCGCCACAGTCCATCTACAAAATCATGACTTTGATACACTTCAATCACAAAAATGTCACACATTACTTTCCATAAGCAATCCTCAGAATTTAAATTCCACTACCATAAGCGATAAAGTGCACTTAAACTCGTCGTTTCCTAAATGCAAATTGATTTCCGATATTTCCATACATTTCCATGCACGCTGTGGCTACGACTTAAGAGTGAGCGGCTTTCCCAACTGGAAAAATAAGAAATGAAGATGTAAAATATTTTTCACTTTTAAATGATGCAGCACGGTGGATGATTATGACGTCAAAGTATCAAATGATTCAACCACGTCACATTAAATGCACTCATCATAAAGAATATGTACGTATGAAAGTGTCTCAAAATTGTGTGTTCTAAACTCATCTCTATCTTGGATAGAGGCATACTTGATTTCAGGGACAAAGATAGACGAATTCGAAATAATAATCATTCATTGTGTAATGTTTGATCATCATGTAAAATTGAAGTGATTTTTGGCATTTTTAAATAAAATATATTTCACAGGAATAATTTCATTATTGTACAGTGAACTCTTGTTTTAACGACAGTAGTTCCAAAGACTCAAAGGTTCTTGTAGCAGTTTAAAGAAACCTTTTTCACAAAACAATTGTCGGTGATTACACCTTTTTTTCAAGAAATTCTGAAGTTAATTATTTGCTTGCCATGGTTTTAGAATTTTATATCAGATTTTAATGCACCCGTTGTAACAGCAAAGTCTTTGAAACGATAGTCCCCCAGGGTGTTATAATGAATTGTGTCGACGGTAATGCATTTCTTTTAAACACTATTTTGTTTCAAATTTTACCATTCAGTTCAAAGACACCACTCGAAATTAACTTCTACACTTAATTAGTCGATAAGTTGAGATAAATCATTTGTAAGATTTTTCTATTAGATCTGGGATAAATAAAACGTAAAAAACATAGTGAATAGGCGGAAATTAATGCAAGTAAATAAGTTTGAATGGTGGTATATAATAATTGCATCCCAAGTTGGACGTTCGAAATGTTCTTCTCACATAACTATAAAGATCTGCAACTGAACTTGTAGCTTCTTCGATAGGCCTACATGTAGAAAAGGGAGAATAATTCACCGATTTCCGATGATTGAGAGGAAATAGGTTGTCATCTGTGTGAGAAATGAGGTAAGCTAAAATATGGTTTGAAAAACAAACAACAAACAAAAATGGCCCGAAGCAATTTGAGCTCATGAAACGCGTGGCTTGCTAACTGTCACACCTTTACTTGCAGAATAGGTGAGCAGCTGTCCGATTCATCGGAGATGTAAGGATTGGTGTTTTATGTAAAGTATATTAAAGTGACGAATAGTTAGGTTTGATGGTCGTCGGTAATTAGAAAAATGGTAGAAGAGTACCATGCACATTACACTAGAAAAAAAACAAAAAACAGTTTAACATAGAAGTGCCATAGTGTGGGTTTGCATGCCTTGGAACGGTATTTGGGCATCGTATCAAATTGAGATATTTCTTGATTGTGAAACATCTGAAAATTTTGATGAAATTATTCTACACTCAAAATCAATAGGTTTTTTTCAAGGGGCTTTAAGCATATTAATGACCTGAAATACAATGTCAGACTGATAAGAGACTTCATATATATATACATAATCAACTCAAAGGAGGTTGTATGTATAATTAGTATCCTTAAAGATGATATCATAAGTTGATTTGTATACAGTCTGAGATTAAAACCGACACAGCAGATTAAATATTCACACAGTGAACACTCAATTGAAGTTACACGAAAAATGAGTCACGTCTGTTGTTATACATATTGATCCCTCGTCATCAAATATGTTTTTTGGGTAGCGTACATAAGTAAGCCCTGTGTTTCAAAAAAGTGAACGGTGTCGTATGAAATAACCTCTATATGCAATACAATACCCTATATAAGATAAACTACATGCTGTATGACATGAGTTATTCATTAAAATCATAGCTGAAGAGAAGGTCATCAACATTGCTGGGTAGCTATGTTGAATAAACAGTTTTGTTTAAAATCCACCCCCCAATCTCATGGAAAACAACCGATGATCCCACCCCAAAAAGATAACACATGATATGAGTCTGTGTAAAAAAAACAAAAAACAACAAATAAAAAACTCAAAGGAAATTATATGAATTACCATAAAGATACTGAGAAATTGGAGACTGAATTAACCCAAAAAGATCTCCGGAAAAGAAGTTTTTAGTACATTTAGTTTTTAAGGCTGTAAAGCTTTCTAGACATTATATACATAATGCTCTTCCAACATGGAATGGAGCACTCCAGTGGATGAGATATATGTACGATAAATAAATATATCGCTTAAATTCAAACTCACTGACCGTCCAGTTCCGTGGAGTAGAGGTAGGATACCAGCTTCCGGGTCTGAAGCTAAGGTTTCGATCCTGCCTCGTGGTACATGATAGTCTATAGCCACACTGAAGAGTTGTAATACAACGAAATAGCTGTCTGTGTATGACACACACATGTATATATATATATATATATATATATATATACATATATATGTGTATGTGTGTATATATATATATATATATATATATATATATATATATATATATAATGGGCTTATATGCAAGTTTTCTGCTTGTTTGTTGACGATGAATTCCATTGGTTGAATTGCCTTCCAATTATGACTTAATAACTACGTTATAGAAACTCTCAAGACTTCAAACGTCTGATCACACATTGAAATAGCTTGAGTTGAGTTGAGACATGGAAAAAAGAATAGATCTAAGTCACTTGAATTATTAAAGAGAGGAATTATCCAATAGATTCAGGCTCTTTAGTGTCGATCCACGCTTTCATAAGTTAGTCATTTTGAACAGATGTATACTAGTGCATATATTGACTATAATATTGAAGTGCTCAAGGGTCTGGCCTGACCACCGGACTTCAACTCCATTGAGATCTAATAGACGAGCGCCAAAACTGATATCCGACTCATCAGACCCACAACTGCGAACGATCTTTTGAATGTTGTGCAAATCCCAAAGGAGGCAGTGAAGAACCTAATTGAATCGATTCCTCGTTGATACGATGCTGATTTCATAAATTCGGTCACTTTACAATGTATGAGTGTTTGTTATTTCATTAATTCTTTCTATTCCGTTTTGAGTACTTATTTAATAAAAATGACAGATGAACGGAGTGTCCCTGAAGTGTCTGACCCTGATCTTATTGACAAATTAACATAATATCACTGTGCTTAAATCATTTATGTTAATATAAATATGAAAATGTGCTTCAGTCTAAGTATGGTTCTAATGGAATATAAATTGAATGAGTCGAAATAGTTTCAATTTTCAAAGCAATATACTGTTCCTAATTGAAGTGACGTCCATTTTATATTTATGTATGATATATGAAATTAACCGTTATTGGTGTAGCGATAACAATGGAATAAGCGACCCAGGTTCAAAATCTGGTAGGGACAGTTCATATAAGCTTCACACATATGCCATTGGGGAAGGCAAGAGTCTGTCTCTTCTCTCCCCGAATATTGGTAAAACAGCAGTATTGATTGGATTATGCGATGGGTGTCAAAATTAGTCTATCTTGTGGATGTAACTTTTGAATGAGTGCACAGAGAAAACACCCTTATTCTCGGTAGAAGTGCCAAGAAGGGACACTTTGATCCTACGTAGAGTGCGAAAATCCCCCGATCCTTGTCAAAAGTGCCAATCCAAATACGAATTATTATGTAAATGTTGACAGATATTACGGTAGTATTTAATAGAATACTATTTCACTCATTTCAACCAATATGTGGAAAATATGGATACAAATTGCATTTTTTATACGAGGATGACTGAGATTTTTATGTATGTTTGCAGAATAGCATTATGTTGACTATAAATAATTCTACTACGTCATCAGGACATAAAGTGCTACATTTACGTCATTGTAGATGAGTTTGGCTCCTTAGCGTGACATACAGCAAAAACACATTATCAATCAATGAATTGTGCGGATTTTAAACTGACATTTTCCCTCCGATTCTGAGGTTGTCATTTTTCAATATTTCTTTTCAATATTTCTTTTCATGTATGCCCAACAGTCTGAAGACATTTTTTTTATGTCTAAAGCCAAAAAAAAAAAAAAAAAATGAAATAAAATAAAATAAAATAACAGCTCTGATTAGTTACTCGATAGAAACTGCCACGTGTCCAACATTTTTTGGCAACATGCTGCGTTAAGGGTGATCAATTAAAATGTGGGAAAAGAAGTTTTCAATGAATGAGATACTTTTCTCACCTTTAGTTTGACACATTCGTCGGCACGAAATAGGGACCAATTCTGCATAAACTTATACTGTAAATTGAATTAAACAAAAAATCTATTCGAGATAAAAAAACAAAAGGTTTTTCTAAACATAAAAGTGAGAGAATGATGAAATCTCTTTACCTCAATCGATGTGGCCAACACACATGATACATACATTGATACATCCATAGCCACCCAGGCAGACTAACTCAAAAACTAAAGAAACTGATGCTGATAGCTTTGGTTGACGGTTTCCAAAGCCCAATAATAGATCGGTAAAGTGATGCATTGTTTAAAGGTAGATGTCTAAATGTCAAGAAAAAAGAAAGGTTTATACAACATTGTTTGTTATTTTTATGAAGTAAGTTCGGACAAATTTATTTGTTCTTCTGTTTTATCACGACGTTTTGGTCGTGTAACCTCCGGTTTCACACCGTTGTATGTCGTATTTTTGAATGTTGAATCTTGATCTGGGGGTGAAGGTCATGCACTTTTCTTCTCACACCCGTCACAATTCGGTGCTTATATCTGTATTCGGTTGATCTTACGAGTTTTTTTTTCTCGTGACATTACGGTGCACTGCTTGACCTTAGCCAAAGCCACTGCTTTATATTCATTGCTCGTCCAGTCTTTGTTAAGAGAAGAGAGACTCAAGGACACACAGGCAAAGGCACCGGATGTGACGTACACGAGCACGGAAGTGCATGCTTCCAACGAATGTTATTCAGCATTCCGAAACAGGAAACATGTTTTCCAACTTGCATATCTAATAGCTGCATATTTCATTCTGAGGTGAATGATCGAAGTAAAAGTCAGAATTTCGAATACTGATTCTCCAGGCAGGTAGATAACCTCGTTGCACAATCAGGCTACACGATTTTCTAACCTCTATGGTCCTCCAAGTTTGTCTAGCCAAGCTTAGTAATTTTCAAGCGTTCACTACAATAGTGACATCAGGGACGGGTTGTAATAATAACAACCAATTAAATACAAAACTTTATCAAATCATAATATTATATGAAATCTATTCAAAGCATGAAACTATATCACGCTATCGGTATGGATGGTACCTAAAAAAAGACCCCTGTCAATTCATGTCATTCCCTACCACTCCCTGCCATTCTCAACCGCTTCATACCATTCTCTGCCCTTTCTCATTTCTACTAGTTCACAAACATAAACATACTCCCTGCCATTACCTGCCACATGTTCCATTACGTCTGATTTGCATCAGTACCGAGAAGAAGAGACAGGGATAGCTTTTGCGTCGAAATATTTAATTAATGAGTAGCTGACTTGGTCTTTGCTCCGAAATATTTCGTTAGCATCTGGCAGGAATAGTTCTCTATCAAAATATTTCATCAACGCGTGGCAGAATGTGGCTTTGCATGACAAAATGTAGCAGGGATGGAAACGCTACCACATCAGGGCAGTTAAAGATTAAGCAGGTATACTGTTAGTGTTTTCACATATCTTAACCGTAAATAATCTTGGCAGTGTGGATCTGGTCCCTCCCTGTATTTCCCCAATGTGCTAAAAGAGGAAACTCGACGGTTCCCTGATGACATAAGCAATTACGGCGTGCGATAGATCATCTAAGTTGACTCAACGATGAAAAGAGAAGTTGTATCATGAAAAAATATCCAAGTGGGCGTCTACTTGAATAAGAGCATTCAGGAAAGAAAATTCAGGGAAAAGCGTAGCTAAATGAATGCATAAAATGTAGAAAACACGTCCATAGGGATCCATGTTCTTTTGAATTAATTGCTTTATAAGAATTTGGTGCAATAAGAAAAATTACGTTAGTATTGATCTTATAAATTATATAGCAACATAATGAGTTGGGTTACATAACAAGTGCTACTTGTTTTGAAGGCTGTTATAGAACGCATCAAATGACTTATTAGTTTCATGACCTAATTTTTACACTTATATATTCATATATTGGAAACCATCAACTAAAATAGTCAGTATAGGTTTATTCAGTTTTTTGCTATTCTGTTAATATTTGATATATATATATATATATATATATATATATATATATATATATATATATATTATAGCCGCACTGAAGAGATGTAATACATCGAAACAGCTCTCTGTGGATGACACAATAACTAATGCTTCTCTATTCAGGGTTGAGCACTCTTTAAGTGAGGTAACTCATCTATTGTAAGCTTATGCAATGCTCTTCCATAGGAATGGAGCACTCTGGTGGATGAGGAATTCCTGTGTAAATGGATATATCGCTTAAATTCAGCCTTACTGACTGTCTAGTTGCGTAGGTAGGATATCGGCTTCCAGGCCTGATGTGAAGGTTTCAATTCTGCCTCACGGTACTGGATGGGATAATTGAAAGTATATAGCCACACTGAAGAGATGTAATACATTGAAACAGCCGTCTGTGGATGACACAATATATATATATATATATATATATATATATATATATATATATTTAATGAATTCAAATCAGCAGGAGGGTTGAAAAGGTATGCCAGAATATATGGAAATCGCACCCTGGGTACCATGGATTCTCTTGTATGCCAATTTTGAAAATTTTTAAATCTTCGACTGGGTTTGAAAAGCCACATCTCTCCTTTTAATTGCTGAGTGATTTTCTGGAGTCGTATCATGTAATGGCCATCATAAAAAACGAGGTGATAGCCATCATTACATGTATCAGTCCAATCAATGAATGCAGAGTACTGTACTCCTTTTAACGCTAAGAAAAAAAAAGGTGTTTGAAAAATGAAAAAAAAAATCCCTCAAAATAGATTTTTATTGAGGGGGATCAAATTTTCAATCCAAGTATACGTTAAATTAGTCCATCTAGTCCATGTCCGGCAGCATTCACACTTATTTCTTGAAACATTGATTGATCATCCCCTTTTCCAATTTTTTAATTAATCACCCCCAACCCAGCTATGTAATGTTACGGAGATGTACATGATATATACTATTGTGTCGAATGGGCCGGAGATTGTGGTTAGTATCAAGACCGAGTGCGCCGGTGCATTGCGTTAGCCAGTGGGGTTATACTGAGGCTGTGCATTGCTACGCGCATTGGGAATCTTCCAGTCCCATTTCTATTACTCGGCCCAACTGCAGGGAATATGGCACGCGGGGCAGCACTGTTCCATTTCATTTAAAGGAACAGGTCGGGTTAGTCCTGACGCTTTCGTGGCGGAGGTTGCTTTGGTTGCTGGTGTCTTTCCCCAACTTCATGGGACTGGACGGTCAGTAAGGTTAAATCTAAGCGATATATTTATTTACGCATATATATTCCCCGTCCAAAAGAGAGTTCCAATCCATATTGGAAGAGCATTGCATAAGCTTACAATGAACGAGTTACCTCACTTTAAAGAGTGCTCAACGTGTGTACACACACATTTTGGAATATATATATATATATATATATATATATATATATATATATATATATATATATATATATGTTGTTTTTTTTTCTTCAGAAATGTCTCATCACATTTCCCAGCTAATAATTTATGTATTAAATTAACACAAATTTAAAAGAGGTCTCCCGTAGCATCAGTGAAGCATTAACAATGTTCGACATAGCAAAGTGATGAAATTAAAGATGAAAGCTGTTCGCCTTGTCCTTTGCTATCAGTCTTGTATTTGAAGCCCTGAATACGTTATGATATCGTCTCAGATATGCTGATTAACTTAACGAAAACAAAAGATTGGATTTGTGCGTCTGTAAATCTTATTGCCATTTTGATCCGAGATAGAAATCATGTTCCAGCGTCTAAATTAGAAGTTTTGCAACAGGAAAAGCGAAAAGTAAATTAAAAGACAAAAGAAGAAAACAGTCGTCGTTAGTCAATAAAATCTGTCACGTGACAAACGTCTCTTAACAGCATGCTGTGTTAGAGATGATCAATT
>OY735218.1:22859917-22989254 GCA_963457665.1 Thysanoteuthis rhombus
TGACGGACGGTGTCGAGGAGTAGAGTCTAAATGAGAGATAAGGATTTTGCATCCTGGGTCGAAAGGTAGACTTCTTTTTTTTTAGCTACTCCTCTCTTTAGAACTGACTGACGAATAATCACTTTTCAAAATTTAGAAATTTCTTTCGAAAACCTAGTGTCTGTTTGGTCTGTTTATATCTTCTCTTGTCATGGTAACAGATGATCTGATATTTTCGCAAACTTTTTATTCATTTAATAAAATCCCCCTACTCCACCAAAAATGATGACGTGCTTATTTATGTATGGATCAGCGCTGAGGAGCCTAAAGCTAAGTCCTCTCGATTTTTATGACGTAATCTATAACGCGATTTTTATGTCATGATACGAATGGAAATTAACCAGTGAGATGCATCAGTGATTAAGTAAAGAAAGAGAATTGAAAAAAAAAAGGGCAAGGAAAAAAAGACGAAGAAAAAGAAAAAGAAGACATAGAAGAAGAGGCAACGAAAGAAAATAAGTCGACAACAATTAAGAAGAGGGTGATAGATAGGAATGAGAACAATCTTGGCTGTGCCAGGGTCAAACTCCCCCCCCATTCATTACAAATTAAAAAGTAAACAAAACATGATTCATTTCCCAATATAATATTATTCCAAAAGTAGATATCAATTTCCAGCTCCCTTATCACTAGTTCCTGAAAATTGGATTTGCAAATTTTAGCAGAAAAGGTCTGTCTGAGTTTGGCTCTGTAAGTAGGGGTTAATTTGTCATCAGTTTTTGAATATGTCACTGTGTAACTATTATCTCTGAATGACGTCACTGGTTTTGATCTGACTATCCTCATCCGTCATTATTGTTACTTAACAAAATAAGGTCAAAACTCAAGAGTAGGAGTTTGACGGTTAGACAAAACCCGATCAATATAGAGGGCATTAGTGATATCCACATTTGATGAATATTATTAATTTATTGATATGTTAATAGATAACTGCTGGGGATTGAGGGATTTTTTATACGAATAATTAGGCAACAAAGATCGAGATTGGCTGGACACTTAGCAAGAAGAAATGTCAACCATGGAGCAAAAGGCTAACAAAGTAAAGCCCATGGAACTGTGAAGGCAGTCGAAAAAGAACAAACACAAGGTGAAGGTATGAAAAAAGAAGGTTGGCCTGTAAAGCGTGGAAGAGGTTAGAGCAATCACTGTCGTCATGGAAAGAGATGGTAAGGATTTTTGTCCAGCAGTGGACTTATAACGACTGATAATGAAGGTGATCTCTGTAAAAATACGGAGTGTTCATCGGAAAGTCAGCAGGAAAGACGTGGGAATTGTATGAATTTGAACATGGTCGTAGCTAAGGATAAATTTGCTCCAGTCAGCAGACGTACCCCTGGAGAGACTTGTTTACAGATATGAATATAGATAGTGGAATAGAATGGTAGGTATGACCATTCTGAGGTAGAAGGCTGGATAGATCTATACATATAAACGTATAAGTAAAGTGAAATAGTGATAGAACTAATAGAAGATGTTTACAGAGATAGTATGCGAGGGAAAACTAATATGATACGCGAATCTTCCATTTTACGATCAATCAAGTTTACTAATTATTTTCTGGTTGGAAATCTTCAACTGGTCTCAAACACCAAATGGTGGAGGGAAAAGGAGACAGTTAGCTACCGACTCAACCATCGAACTGGACGGATCAGAATATATTAGCAACAATAAATGTGAATAGAAAGCAATCGATAGAAATGTGAACAGACTCAAATGAGTCATGACCAACGCACACATCCACAAGCACAACCATAGACAGACACATACACCCACAAACGCTTGCACATACGTATCTATATATGATATCGAAAAGACGAAGTTGGAAGGAACTGACGTTTTCGTTAGAAGTGAAACAATTTCTTTCATTAACATTAATACTGCTTCATCAGAATGCGAGGAAATTCAAAGTGCAGGGACCCGTTAGGGAATTTATCATATTAAGATGTTATCACTTGGAGGAAGACATTAATCTTAAATGTCTGCATCCATGATATATTTTTTTTTATTGGTGTTTCAAATTCCGTCCAGTCACTTTATCTCATTCACTGTTATGATATCAAAGTTAGTTGGGATCGATAGCTAGATGGACACGAGGAACACGACGAGACTAGACTATTTTTGTACCGAATAAGATGGATCGATTGATGCAAATGGATTAAAGAAGAGGGATTTATTTGTAGATTTATAGATACAAATAAACTGAAAATTATATTGGTTGAATGCAAAGGGTCCCAGCTGGAAAAAAAAAGCTTTCAACTGAATATTCACTCGTTAGTTTCTTTAGTAAAAGACGTCGGGTTCACATTGAATATAAACACAAAGAGACAAGTAACAACTGTGTAGAAAGACTTGTATAGAGACATACAAATGAAAAGATGGCAGAAAATAAAACAGTTAGCGTACTGTGGGTTTCGATTAGGGCCAATGGTTAGGGTCCATATTACCGGCTAGTTCAATCAACTTAATCTACCAAAACATAACACGGTATATTTTTCAGAGCTCGGTTCTTTTACATTTATCTTGAGATACGAGCTGAAAAATATTCTAAATATTGTTGTTCTGAGAACAAAAAAACCCTTTTCAGTATCTCTATCGGATTTTATTTTTAATTTAAAAAACGAGATTTCTGTAGTACCGTTAATCGAACGGCACGTTGGTCATAATAAACGAAGTAAATCATGGATGATTGCATAAGTTTGAATTAGTTTTTACGAGTTTGGTCCAGTTGTGGGGCCGGTCTTAATAATGGATTGTCCTATTGAGGAAAATCTAGTGTATATCAGTTTATGTACATAAAACGAATGGATGAAATCGAATTCTGTATTATAATAAGCAACGAGTCCGTCCTCTAGACTCAACGTGTGTATTGTCCACTCTCACACTTCGAAAACAAGCGAAACCTCACGTACAAACGATATATACTCATAGAAACATATAAAAGCTCACACATATAGAATGGAAATTGGCGGAAGTTCTCTTATTTTTTTATTTAGAAGAAAAAAAAAACGGACTCGGTTGAAAATTCACAACGTTGTTTCTTTCTCAAATTTTGACTACATTTTGCAACACTTTGTCCTGTAATAAAACCATTTGTCAATCTCTGTTAAACGTTTGAAGCAAAAACAAATAACAATTGTATCAAGAATAAAACAAGACATATTGTCTGAAATGGTATATAGTTCTTTAGGAAGCATTTTAATGACATATGTATGAACTGCATGCATTCGTTAAAATCAAGATAATTTTTTTCTCCCTCGTTCTTTCTGTGTTTTTTCACCACAAGAATTGATCTAAAAAGTTTTCGGCATTCATATAACTGTTGATTTAATACTTACAATCTATTTGCAAAGTAGAAAGGAAGACACCACACTTACCTGGAAGAGAAGAAAGGAGAAATCATTAGTTTTGCGTATTGATATTGAAAATCCACATTATAATAAGCAATTTGTCCATCTGCCTGTCCACCTACGAGTCACATTAAAAAATTACATTGAAAGGAGTGGGAGGACAGAAGGCGTCTAAGACTAGAGTCCAATATATAGAACATAAATTCCAAACTGAATCAAACACTGAAGCCTATTGAGGGGGGACTTTTTTCTAGAAATGAAAACGAGTAAATATTTATTTATTTTTAGCCCAATAGCTATATTGGTGCAGCCTATACGCGTGATATATATATATATATATATATATATATATATATATATATATATATATATATGGCCAGACGGACAGACCAACTTAAAAAAAAGAAAGAGACTCATGATAACAGCTTTGGTGGCAGTTAGTTGACAGTTTTTAAAACAGTCCATACGTATATGTTTTGATGAATGTTTGTCACTGGTTAGCAAACTAAAATATCTAACAAATAACACTGACTTGAGTGGTTGTTGCTACCAATAAATAAGGGAATAAATGAAATCAAATAACTTGACCATTTAAACTTGTACTCCATTGAATTTTATTATAAAGGATATAATTTACTTTTAGGGTAAGGGTTAGCTTTAAGTTTTGGGGTCAGGATTATGATTAGTTTTAGGGTCGGTGTTGCAAATAAGAACAAAAATGCTTAAACCTTTTTTCATGATTATAAAATTAAAAAAGAATATACAGTAGCAACTGAATAATAAAGACGCACTGAACAACCTTAAAACTAACACAATCCCAATCCTAAAAATAACCCTAACCCCAGTAAATTACTTTGAAAATTAAATTCTATATTTAATAATTCAATAATATACAGTTTTAAATCGTGAAGTTCTCTGCTTTATTTGTCATTTAATATGGTGGTAGCGGCAGTCGCATGAGTCGATGTTATTTGTCACTTCCCTTTGAATATTTTACTGCGTCTTCCCAATAGTCACTTATGGAACTGAAACATGGAACCTAACCAAGAAACAGACCCGCAACTTGAAAACCATTTAACGTGCACATGAAAGAATGATGCTCAGTCTCACTTTGCGAGATCCTAAGACAGCACAATATATCCGGGATAATCCATTTGTAAACTCAAATGGCTATGGACTGGTCATGTTGCAAGAATGACAGACAACCGATGGACATCATGACTCACAACTTGGATCACCAGAGATCATGAGTACGACCGATTCCGGCGGAATACTAGATGGAGAGATGGATTAGACAAATACAGAAAGTATTGGCTCCGCGACACCCATGATAGAGAAGTGTGGCGAATCTTTGTTACGGTCTATATCCAACGACGGACGATAAAGGACTTATGATGATGATGATGATGATGAACAGATCTTTACCGTATGTTTATACGTGTGCAGCTGATAACGTGAGAGGATAACATCGGAATGAATGAATGAACAAAAGGCAGAATGCATGAATGTGTGGATAGAAACCTGCAAGAGATTCTATGTCTTTTTTTTGCAAATTGCCACCAAGGGCAGTGACAATGGCAGTGACAACTTTTATGGCTATGGACGTGGCAACTGAAAAGGAAACCAGAGGGTGGTCATGTCAGACATGGCAAGGTCAATCTTTAGGACACAGCTAGTGTCGTGACAGGAAAAAGCAAAAAGAAGAAGCCAAGGCAAAAGCCAAGGGAATGGTTGAATGTCTGGCTATCTGATCGATCAATAAAGAAAAATTGTATCCATCGGCTGGAGGATAAGGAAAAGAAAAAAAAAAGAGCTTGGAATTATTTCTTCTCCCTATTGGTGAAACGGGAAGACGATGTAATGGTGGAAAACTACGTCTGAGTTGAATACAAAACTTGTTTAATATTGGACGTATCTTTCTATATCAAAGATTTTCTGTTATCAGTTATTACTTTGAATTTTATAGTTGTAGGAGAGCTGTTATCTAGGTAGATCTGATCGACTCAATCACTCCATTACTAAATCACTTCAACTTCGAATCAAATTTATTTGTATTAAAGTGAAAATAACTTGGAGCTATGCAACGCTAACCTGAATTTAAAGATAGCATAGCTAATGATATGCATAGAAATATTTGTCGGTAACATTCAACCAAAACTATAAAAATCGACTGAAGTTTCTCCAATTTTCACGACAGTCTGGCGGAATATCTATGTATGTATGTATTGCGTGCATAGGCCGAAACAATGGAGCTAAAGGGATGGATATCGAACATTCACTCATTTAGAAAAGCGTTTCCTGCCTTCCCCCAAAAGATGGCTTTTCTAGTTGGGACACAATTCACAATGTGAGTTTATGCTAAATTAGTCACTTGGAATACGTTTGGAAATGTTCACGCTTGGCACATGAGAATTAAAATTTTTTCTAGTGATCACAATAAAACAAAATGTAACAGAAGTGACTTATTCATTGATCACTCTTTTTTTCCCAATTTACTAGTTGATCACTCCCAACGCAGCATGCTGCCAAAAGATGTAGCTTCCATGACGGTTTTCATTGGGTTACACAGTAGGTCTGTTTCTGATCAAATTTGATAAGCACATCCAAAACGTATATAGGAACTCAGTTATTTAGTGGGGAATGAATTGATAATTTGACTAATTTCGAAACTCATCTCTTTATCTGTTGTCTTATTGGACCACTGTAGCCGTCAAAGATAGTGAGTTTTCAATCTTTCTTTATATTTGCATGTGTTAATTTGTTCGTTCATGTGCCTATGCGTCTCAACTCTTCTGGCCATACCATTTCGTCTCCAGACTTGGAAATTAGCACCAGTACTTTACTGGACCCCTTTTAAAAATTTTTGTAGGACCTTTGAAAAAAAAAGCTAGTTTAATGTTTTGGGGCCTTGTTTTGACTGGTTTATTGATCACATCAGCATTCTGGTGAATCTAAACCTTTCTACATATTCTCATCCTATGTTAGATGTCATCCATCGGAAAAAGCCAGTGATGTCATAAATAGAATTTATTCTCTTATCTATCATTCGATGGGACTTTTGACGAAAAGGTTGTTAAATCATTGTCTGATGGCAAGATTATACTTCGTTAATCTATACACCATATCTTTGTACTCATTTTATTATACTTAGTCATTAACTTATGTGTATGTAGTTATGTATAAGACAATAGATGCTACTTCAAGTTATATCGTTTTTCAGATGATTTGCGCAAAACGGATCTAGTAATAAAATTGATTTCAGAATTTTTATAATCGTCGACGGCTATATCTTTTGGACTAACTTTCACCATTTGAAATTCAAAAGGTCATGTGTCCGTCCGGTTTGTGTTTTATGGGTGTGTTTAAGTGCGAGTTTATGTATGTTTATGTGTAGGGGAATAGTTTTGGTGATTTGATAGTGGCGAATGTTTTATAGATGGCATAATTGGTAGACAATTCAAGAAGAAGATCTTGACTTCATTGTAGATTGTATCAAATGTCAAAACACACATTAAACTTGTTACTATGGTGTCTACAGAAATGGATCAGTTTATTTGATAGATGGATAAGCTGGACAGGGGACCAAGTTTTTGGCAGTACTCATCGACATTTATCCTTTACAAATGTTAACAGCTTTGGAGAGATATGTGAATTAAAAGACTTTTCCCGATTCCTTCAATGACGACTGCGATTGCACTACCCTCTGCGATGTCTGATTGGCGAACCTTTCTATCCCACCCTTCCATCTTTTGTCGAGACGTTTCTCACTGCACTTCCTGCCCCGTGGGCACGAATCGGTTTGCTCTTTGCTCTCTCTGTTGTCATCAATCCTTGCTAAGCTTCCTACCCATTTCCATTTTTGTTGCTTGATTATTTGTTTAATATTTTCCATTTTGTCTTCACCCTGATCAAAGCAAATCTTTCTATCTCCTGAACTTATGCCTTGCATTACTTCTTCAATAGCTATTTATCATGTGATAGTTTGTATTAAGCAGTGGTTGCATACTTTACGATTTAGTCATACTGTCAAAGTATTCTCCTGGATGTCCCTACTCATACAGAATGATTTCCAGCCAATAGTCCTTTCCGAACTTCATGATCTGCCTTAATGAAATGTATTTGTCAACTTTTGCTAGATATTCACCACCTATTCTTATGGTCTTATGGTAGCTTTCCATGACTTCATAAGCATTGTAAAACTCACAAAACTTGTCGGCTGATTCGTTTCTCTATATATGTATGTATGTATGTATGTGTATATATATATATATATATATATATATATATATATATATATATATATGAATAGATAAATAGATAGATAGACACTCATATATATATATATATATATATATATATATATATATATATATATATATATCAAGAGAGAGTTGGATCAGTTTAGTTCAACAGAATAAAAATAGATATTGGAAAAGGACTGTTGTGTCAGTTTCTAATTTTCTTGAAAATCAGCATTCAGAATGTAGGACTTAAATTTGGTTTCGAACACCGACCGCGGGATCCAGTTAAATATGTAACTATCTCAGTTTCGAAGCAGGCCACACACGCACACACGCACACATATATATATATATATATATATATATATATATATGTATATATATGTGTGTGTGTATGTATGTATATGTATATATATATATATATAACCATTCATATATAACCACTCATGTATATATATATGACCATTCAAACAAAATGAAAAAATATCCATAAATGTATGAATAGACAAATATCGAACATCAATTGTGACCAACCCCATACTTATTGAATTATTTACCTGAAGTAAGCAATGAGGCTTTCATTGATACATTATATAATGAAAGGTTTGTTCATATTTAAGACCCAAGATACATACATAGATACAGTTACTTTCTGAATTCAAAATCTTAACGCATTATGTCATAAGTCCTTTTTGTAAATTCTTACATTTGAAATCAAAAATATGTATCACTCAGCAATGGCTTCCAGACTGCATTCCATTTATTGAAAATATTGATTTAACTTTCTTTTTCCCTACAATAATAGAAAGTGAAGGATATTAATTTTTTCCAAACACTGGTAAGTACTGAAATACATTTTGATTTATATTCGAATCAAGTCTCGTTACTCGCTCAAAAGAAAACTTCACTTGACCAACATGTTTTGGTATCATGCTGCGTTGGGGGTAATTCAACCAAAACTTGGGGAAAAAAGAGTTATTAATGAATAAGTCAATTCGCTCGCCTTTTGTTAGGCTCTAAAAAGTCTTGATTTTCAAAAATCAAGAGTCATCACAGTGGAACACGAATTAAACTTCAATTCCACTTACACTTACATCGTAAAACTTGCCCTCTCGTCTTAAATCTTTTTTTGGGGGGGGAATTGAGGACAAAATGGCGTAATAAGGAGTAAACGTTTAAATTTTCATCCCTCTAGATCCACTGGTACGGCCTATACGCGTGACACACTCATAGCCAAACAGACAGCTGAACCAACTTAACAAGTGAGAGATCCTATGTTGACAGATTTGGTGACAGTTTCAGTTGACGCTTTCTAATATCTTACTCTCGTCAAGTCTTTCAAACTTAATTTCATTTATTTGTGACATCGATTCATAGTTCTTCGGCGATCGGGACATCGGAAGAATTATTGGCTTTGTTGAAATTCTGCTAGACACTTAAGTACTTTGGAGTTTACATTCAAATTTTATCATTCGAAATTTCTCCTGTCAACGATTTCAAATTTCATTCATGTATGCAAAAACTATTGATTTTCTGTCTGTTAACATCAGATAATAAAAGCTGAAGGAACATTCAATTCTGTCAATGGAAAAGTACTTTAACAATTTTAAAATCAGAGACCACTCAGGGAGCGTGAACCTCTGCCAACGGTATTTTCACTAAACACTAAATGAGGATCAGTTCACAAATAAATATGATGCAGGGGAGGTAACCTAAAAACTTTCGATCCGCCCCTAAATATGACCACTTCTTCTATAGCCCATTGTTAGCCCTTCTGCAGAATGTTGTTAGAATTAATCGGGGATATTTTAAGATATTGTATTGTGTGTGGATACAACTACGATGCAGGGAAGGAAAATTCCCGAATCTGGCCTGATATTTGATCACTTCTTCTGTAGCCTGTTGTTTACACCCCCTGCTAAATTCATTGGGAAGTTTTGCAGGTAGTGAGGACAAACAGACAGATGGTCTGACAAACAGACAGACGGACACAAATGGATACATTTGTCTGTTCCAACCTTGTTGGCATTTGTAATTTAATTCGAATTTTCTAATTTAAAATAACTTCAAAGTAGTGTTTCCAACTAAAAATATTATTGCGCTAGTTAGACAATCAAAAATCGCTAAAAGTCGCTAAATCTAAAAAAGAAGCCAATAAACACCAATCGTCCAAAAGTCAGCATAAATAGCCCAAATGTTCAAGCACGCTCGTACTACTTCAGCGCATTTTCGCTCAGGAACAGACTGAATTTAACAGGAAAAGCGCTGAATTGGCTAGTTCCATTCTCATCGAATTTCTACCATATTTGCAATCGTGAAAGACTAATAAGTAGAGAGACAAGTCACGATCTACCTTTTAATATTGGATATTTCTATCGACAGAAGCACAAATACAACCTTTAACTAGTATAAAAAACTTTTCTTGACTTCAGAATTTTTCTAAAAATCATATAATAGGTTGGTCCCCTGTCAAGAACTTAATGTTTGAAGTTGATAAGGCAAATATAAACGGGTTTGGTTAGTAATCCAAAAGAAATCACCATGTTTTATGTGATCACTAAAGAGCCCGAATTTCCAACAGAGTGTCAATGCTGCACGACACTAAGTGATACATTTAGCAAATAACAATATAATTTAAATTCGAGTTCAACTTATAATATAAGTTTATTCTAAAATGGCCACTTAGTTGAGATTAAACAATGTTCATACCTATTTTTTGAAAATTCGATTTTTTTGACGGACATCACCTCTCACGATGTGAATCCCTAGAGGTCATATGCAAATCTTTGACTAACAGAATATTAGAAGGTGTAACGAAGTCAATAAATTTAGAAAGTTTTAGCTCTGCAAAATTAATGATAAGGAGGTCTGGTGAATTTTGGGGAAGGTCTGTGTCAAAAGAATAATGATGATGGTGATGATGTTGAAAATAAGAATCTATTAGGAGAGGGCGGTAACACAATCATTATAGTCTGGTTTAAAGAATTTCCCAGGAATTCATTGTTATGTATGCTTGAAACATCTCTCATTTTAGAAAATATGATAGATTATTTGTAATGGAAATGTTGTCTACCTTAATACAACTTTTTTGTAAGTCCATTTGTTTCCGTCGAGACCATATTCAATTGAATTAAGATTTCAACATCAACCTTCTGACAGGAACAACTATACCTGTCATAAATGAAACGGGGGAGGAAGAAGTTAAATGATAAAAAAAAAAATTTAAAGAAAAAAAATTTCAAAAAATTATATTTATTCGAAAACAACGCAGAAAAAATCGTTGTAAAAGATTAATCGATACTTGCAAATTGTTACGTGCTGTTTTGATAACAGACAGTTTGATGCAGGAATAACAACACATAAGAATTTCTGATGGATATATTAAGGATAAATGGAAATTTCTATTTTGATCTTTTTTTAATTACTTGTATCGTTTAACTTAGTAAAACGTTTGGGTAGTCTTCAAGCATTTGAGCTACTAATATAGGGCTGTTTAAATGTTCAGGAAAAGAAAAGAGTGTTATAATCATAACAAAGGTCCAGTATAGAAAAAAGGGTGAAGGTACTGTCAGAGGCAACAGGAAACGTTGGAGACCCTATGTGCGTCAACGCGCAATGGAGGCTTCCGTTTAGCGCCATATTTAAGACGTCACGGGGAAGAAGTTTTGACAAGATGGACTCGCCATCTTAAATGTCGCAGGTGAAATACCTGCCAGGTTCACCATCTTTATTTTGGTCAGCTGCACGTGCATACGTAACTTTCGTCCATATTGATATTAGCACGTGCGTCCGACACGTGATAGAAATAAAACCAGAGGGAATCCAGTTACAGATAAGCATAAAGTTAAGAAATTGACAAATATCTAACAGAGGGATAAAATTGGATGCAGATTTTTTTTAGACATTAGATTCAAACATTTGATAAACAATTGGATTCTTACGTTTCAGGTTGAAAAGAGGAGGCTACGATATTTAAAGGATGGTTGCAAGAAAAATTAAGACGCACAATGAGCTGTCAACTCAAACTAAAGATATAGTAGAGAGGTGGAACATAGTTACTGATTCATTACGAAAGAAATATGACGGAGATATGAGATCTAGCGAGTCAAGTCACGATATATTCTACTCAACAATGGAAACTGAAGGTGCTGTCTTTAATAAGTTTTGTTATTGAACGACCAGGCGAGACTAGTGAGGGCTGTGGATCAGATTATACTAAAGATATTACGAGGCAAATAGGAAGGGGAGCTCCAAGAATCCTCTACGCCAGTAAATATAGTTGAGTAGTCTCATGAATCACAAATCGGATTTGCATATGAATTCTCTGCCAAGCTAACCCTTAACTAGGTAGAATAGAAAAAGGATTTGACAGCTTTGCGTGAAGTTATTTCCATATACTGACGCAGTGGGATATTGGATTGGGTGTTCCAATAGTTTTGGGTCCCCAAATGCCAAGATATTATCGAGAACGAAGATTAAATGACGACAAAAAAAGTGATTGAAAAAATCCTCTACGCTGAATATGCACACATTTGCCGAAGACTTGTACTTAAGAACCACTATTAGCTTTAAAGGCTTAATATACGCACAAACTAGGTATATACGCCGGAGGTTAATGGTGTAAAAGGAAGGAACTAAGACGTTTCAACGGTAAGAAGTAAGATAGCCGAACGTTATATGAATCACAATAAAGATAAAGGACCGTTCATGTGACCGGGACTATGCTTCTACAAGCTAGAGCCTGAGGGTAGCACTGATAAACGGAAGTTATTTTTATATATTTAAGAGCTGAAAGGAAGTGACGTCAAAAGACGAAAGACAACTTCAGTATTTTTAGTATTTTGATCTATGTATTTAGTTTTGTATTAATTTTTAGCTGAATGTGAATAAGGCGCTACAACTTCTACGCAGCATTTAAGGAAGTGGACTCAAACGGGTTTAGTATTTTTTCTTCACCAAAATATCATCTCAGAGAAACTCAAATATATTTGTTGTTTTTTCACGTTGACTAACCAGTATTATAATATTACACACTCTCTCTCTTACACATATATATATATATACACACACACACACAGACACATTATAATTACATATGTAGACATAGTCTATAACATCGAATGAAACATGATTTTAAAATACCGAACGTCTCTCTATGTAGCCAGTCTCATGAAGATCAGCTCTACATTGTTTTCTGAATTGATAAGTTAAATGCTAAATTTGCTTGTACTTAACTTACTTATAGACGGGAATATCTGAACTGATGCGGTTTCGGTTTGTGTAGGTTTTGATTGGAGCGGGTTTTGATGTGATACAGTCATGATATTACAGTAAAAGTTAATGAAACAAAGTAAACGCTGAAAAAAATCACATCGAATTATAATTAGACTTTGAACAGTGTTGTTTTGGACAGTTTTAGGATTGAGGTATACCTGTACTTATATCAATACAATCTCCGCCCAGAAAAGTGTTTAAGCATTATAACCCGTGAACCGACAGCTCATCCTTGGGGTAACTTAGTAACCGATCAGATGAGGCCTTGTTACGCATGAGTGAAGAGACGCTACCCGGTTGGGTTACTCAGAGGGAAGCCATTATGATAATTTCTTTACTGTGTAACCGTAACATTCACAATGATTGAGCCTCTCCATTCTTTGCGTCTCGTGAAAGTTTCCCTTTTCAAGAGATTGCACCACCCAAGCCTGTTAGCAACTGTTTACGTCTGGTTATTCGCGAATTCATTCAACGAATGAATTTTAGATCGTTATAATAATAAGGACTTGACACGGTAGCTAATTTCGACCCCAATAGACCACCTTGTAAACTGTTTTGAAAAGTGGAAGAGGCCGCCAAAATAGGAGTAGAGGACTTGGGTACCATCGTTCTGGGTTTTTCTATTTCTTTCATTAATAATAATTGGCCGGGCACTTTCCAAACTGACAGTGTGTTGAGAATATTTCCAATTAGATACGATTTAACGATTCCACCTGGTCGATTCGACAATCTGTCACCAAAATTCCGAGACAATTTCCTGACTCAGGTCCCATAAACATAATCCTTTCGAAATCCCTGCGGTGACAGCGAAGGAGTTTAATCAAAACTTTAATCTGATTTGCCAAGTTTTTATTGCTATCAACAAATTGCCAGTTCGCGTGACAATTGGCTTCGAACAGACATAAAGTCCACTTCAGACCAGAAGGTCTGAGAGCAAATTATGACTCTTCATGTAATGATGTCTTATCTTAAACCAACCTTGTCTGTATCTAGGCAAAAGTAGTTAAAACTCTGAACCGAAAGATAACACCAGAACTAAATTTATAAAGTTTTCATGGTGACAAACATAGTTAGTTGCTATTGTACAGACGCTGCTTTATTGACTGGCTATAAAAGCTCTTGCTTCATTACGAGTAAACTTTTCTATCCAGAACCTAGCATTATTAATGAGATCTGGCGTCCAGAACGTATGCATTCAGCCATATTCATATGCTCAGACGAGCACGTAGTAAAATCGATACAAATGTTTACGTTTTCTCTGTTGAAGGAGCATTGGACAGGTGGTCAACGTTTTTCTTCCTTTTAGGCTTTGAGTTGACCAAGAAAAAAAGTATTGATCTAGCATTTATATGCATTTATATTTATCACCAACATAAGTCACAGAACATAATTTCACAAATATCCATCTATACAGTAGAATTTGCTTCATCTATCAAATATTCTATCAATTACTTTTGCATAAAGTAGATATTTTTAGAAAATGCATAACGGTATATATATATATATATATATATATATATATATATATATATATATATATATATATATAATGTGTACTTTAGAGAGTGAGACAGACTCGGGAGTGAAGTTTTTGGTGGTAAGGTTTATTAATCCTTATATGTCAATAGTCCATACATGTTTCGGGATTCTTCCCATCATCAGTGGTGTGTGCTGTGTGAGTGTGTATTAAAATGTACCACGTGGAACCAGAGTCCACTGCCAGGGGCTATGCATTGTGGGTAAGTTTTGTTGTCAGGGCTATGGATAATTCATTCTAAGGTTAGTGATCTAAAAATGTTTTGTTAGAGTTTTCGCTGGGATATATTGGTAAAAAATATGATATCTAATTTTTTTTGCATGCACCCTGAGATTGAATCTGACATGGGGAAACACTCAACATAAGTGACACAAAGAATGAGTCACATAAGATTCTACATTTACTGATCTCTCATCGTTAAAAACGTATGTAAGTAAGTCCTTTGTTTCTAAAAGGCAATTATTGTGTAATAGAAAATAAAATTAATACACGACATGTTATTATAAAACTGTATATAAAATCACAAACTGCATATACGATGAAATTGCCCTAAATATTGAAACAAAGCGAAATATTGCAATTATAGCTTGAAAGGAAGTGGTATCTAATTGACACAGCTGGGGAGCCATGTTGATATAACTGTTTTATTTTTTAAATCCCTGAAACTGTTGCATGGGAAACAACTGATGACCCAACAGCAACAATTTACGCATAGTACCATAATATCTAATTATGCGTAAAACAAATATCCCTTTAAAAAACATACAAAAATTGCATTCACGGATATTTGAGTAGAATTGACTGAAATGACATAAATTTTGAATTATCATTTCATATATTTAGTGTTTAAAGCTGTAAACCATTTAAAAAATGAATCTAATAGAAAAATCCGCCTATTTTCAAAGGGAATAACTCACGATAATGATGAATTGGGAGACTAACATCATTACTACAGCCATCGTGAAGTTTTGGTCCTTTTCTTATTTAAGACACTAGACACCTGAGCAGACTTTGGTGATAACTGCAGTCATCAGATGAGAAAGTGTTAAACACGACACCGCAGCGAACTGAAGGAATACTGAGTAGTTTTGATGTCACCCCGTCTCAAGCGATGACTGCAAGACATTATTATTATTATTATTACTATTATTATTATTATTAATGGTCACCACTGGGGACAGAGTGACAGCAAGTCTCCACAAGTCTCCGGCCCTCATCTTCACACCCTGACAGTCAACAGCAGTGCTATGGATTACGGTTTCACACCAGTTGCCGGGTGGTTATCGCTGTAGGCTGAGCTACAGTATATCTTCTCAGTTCCCCAGGCTACCTCTCATGTCGTCTTCACCTGTCACAGCAGCGCAGTGATTAGTAACGCTTTCAATATGCCTTTTTTTGGCTTTTTGGCCACTGCTACCAGCTGGGGGTTGTGTGTCTCATATTTCCAGTTCTTCTCTCGGAATTTGTGAGGTTGTCAGTTGTATCGTGGTCTGCATAATGTCAATCCTTTCTCTTATACTCAGTTCATCCGAGTGCACCAACTATTACTAGTGCCAACATGTTCCATAACTTCTTCAGTTCCCTTGACAGGTCTTGGCACTTCCTTGGTTTTTCACTCTCTTCCGTATTCACTCCGAGATCCGCAGGCACGGCCACGTCTATCATTTATCAGATTCTCTTTTTCTTATCAATGATTACCATGTCCAGTCTTCTTGCATGGTTAGGATGGTCAGTTTGGGTATCAAAATTCCAGAGTAATTCAAGAATTTCATTTTCCAGGTATGTACTGATACCACTTGTCTGCATGATTGAATCACAATTATTATTATTATTATTATTATTATTATTAGTGAAGGTAGGGTGAAGCTGACCCAACTTGGATTTCACAATTCTTGTCCTCCGGTCTTCTCTACGCTTCACTGTCTTCGAGGAGTCGTTGAGGTTCTTCCAGCCAGTGTAAGACTTGTGTAAATACGCAAACTTCATTTTGCTCATGACGAAGTAAAGAAGAGATGGATTCATGCCTTTCCAAAGGACATTAGTGCTGACTAGACGTATATTTTTTCAGAGCTCTTTCACGGCCTTTACATGTTGTTCAACCATTTTGATTGCCTCGTCTATAGCCTTCCCGCCTTTTTCGTTTTCAGATTAAGATCTCACCGTGCTACAAGGTATTCTCGCATACAATTACAGCTATTTCAAGTACAGACGTCACATTTAGCCTTAGCAAAACTGAGCTAAACTTAGAACTGATCGCTCAGTTTAGATATACAGGAACTCCTCGATTATCGCCGTGGTTAGGTCTCTGGAAACTACAACTGAAACAACGGGAACGAGAGGTACGATTTCAGCATAGACACAATTATATAAATAAGGTTATTTAGTTAGTTAACCAATGCATTCTCCCGATAGTCACTTATGGGGCTGAACCAAGAGACAGACCTGCAAACTGTGAAGTATGCTACGTGTGCATGAGAGAATCATGCTCAACCTTACTAGGAGAGATCACAAGACAGCACTGTATATAAGGAAGAAAACGGGTGTCCGTGTCATCATAGAAACTATTAAAAAACTTAAATGGCAATGGGCAGGCCATGTTCCAAGAATGAATGACAGCCGATGGACATCACGTTTCACAACATGGATCCCCAGAGATCACATAAGAAACCAAAGAATACGAGATGGAGAGACGAACCGGACAGATTCAGGAAATACTGGCTCCGCGACGCCCATGATAGAGAATTGTGGCTAATCCTCGGGAAGGTCTATGTTCAACGACGGACATTAAAAGACGGATGATGATTGCCAGAATTTTGCGACTAACGTATGTCTAGTCAGAAAAATCACTTAATTTACAATTCCATCCCCGATATTTATCAATATAAAGCGATAGGAGTAATTTACTTTGCATATTTTGCAAAATTCTTATCTTATTCCCGTATTTACATCCAGAAGGATAGAACAAAAGTTGTTGTCAAGAATTACTTAGATTTTGAAGCGTATTCGTCGACAGTTACCCCCATGTTATGACTGTCAATCCACATAATATATGTTTGATATAAAAATGGTTTCATGGCATTTGAAATGACTTACTGTGAGACGTACGTGAACTTTACTCTACATGAAACTTTCTTTAAGACTATGTACATTATGCCTTTATTAGATAAAAAATTCTGACGAAGGCACCATGGCAAAAATCCATATTTATGAGAAATGGCACCATGAGATTTTTGCAACTGATCTTGGCTGTGTACCCAATATATTCTCACGTAAGTCGCTCTTACATGTAAATTTGTTTCCTTTAGTCGCGGCAAAAACTTCACGGACCTTTATTACAGCGCTGGGACGATACGGGAAAATGCTCTGCAGTTGTACAGAAAGTCATTTTTCTCCGAGCAACGATGGGATCTCCTGCATTAAGTTTAAATCATACGTAAAACCCATTCAGATTAAAGAAAAAAAATTGTCGCCAGTAAGAATGTCCATTTTAAAATTCGGATTGAATGACTGTGAGTATAAATTTCTTCAAGTCATTGTGCGTGGATTCATCCAAAACCATCCCACAAGGATCGATTGAAATTCATTTCGAACCTTCGGAGATATTGTGTGGACTGACTGAAGTAAACTAACAAAAAAACAAACAAAAACAAAACAAACAAAAACACAAAGATATCTTCCAATCAAAAACGAATTCCTGGATCCACTCTAAGATTTGATCACTTCTTCCACTTGATTTTGCATACCCCTCCGAAAAATTCAATTGAAATTCATTGAGCACGTTATAACGAAATCCCATTAAGTGGAACGAAGATAACTGAGGAGTTCCCCTATTCTCTTGAAATGTATCTAAAGGTATTCAGGAGAATTTATTTGAAATGATATTCTCAGTTCTTTTTACTTTAGGCCCGAGTGTTGGAGGGTGCATAATGATTCTTTATGTAAAAATGTCCATTCCCAAATTGACCATGTCCGCATCTAGGCTAATGCAGTAAAACCTCTGAACCGAGATATATACATCGGACCCAAATATTCGTGGCAAAAAACCTAGTTAGTTGCTCTTGCATGGTTGCTCTTTCATTGGCTGTCAATAAAATGCCAATAAAATGCTTTGCTCTATTAAGTATTCAAAAGAGTAATTTATTAATGAAATTCAGCATCCAGGGTGCATCCTTTCAGCCATAGTGATATGCCAACACAATAACACAGCAACTAGGACAATGACTTAAAGTCTTGATACATAACAGGTCCGGTTAGCCCTTCAATAAAAACTGTGAATTAACCAACACATTTTGGTACATGCTGTTTTAGGGGTGATCAACTAAATTTCGAAAAAGGTAATCCAAGTGCGCTACTTCTCTTGTCTTTTGTTTATGTTCACAGGAGAAAGTAAGAATTTTTACTAAAAAACAAGGGTGAATGGAGCCGGATACTAAGGAACCAATTTAGCAAAAACATATATTGCAAAATTAACCCTTACAGAGAAAAAATCTTATCTAAGCGATAGCCAGACCAGCCTAAAACCTGGGGAAACCTATTTTGACAGTTTAAGTGACTGTTATGGTTTACGGTTTCTTATAATAATTTATGTATCTATAAATGACATCAGTCAGGTAAGTAATGGCAGTAATAGCATTTCACTTGTGCTATATTTTACACTGTTTAGTGAATGGCCAGTTTCACAGCACCTGGCATGAAACAGTGAGTAGCACGCTTGTCTTACTACAACTCGCTTGTGCAATGCGTATGACCGTCAAGTTTCCCGTTTTTGTGTTGCTTTGCCAAGCAAGACTTTGCTTAATACAGTACACAACACTATTCATTGTTTACATGTATAATGGACTCTTATCAACACGAGCTCCCTTGGGAACAAGATACGACACGTAAAAATGTGGGGCAGGACCTTCCTCGAGATTCATTTTAGTTCTCGTAACTATTGTTTAGACATAAGAGTGCATGATTTTGCCCCAGCTTGAACGCTAATTCCTCTGATGTAGACTACACAGAGCAATGATAATTACTTCGGATCTGCGTCAGTCTGGTCAGAAAGGGTCCATACATTTAGATAACCTGCAAGCTAACCGAAATATTTTAGGATTAGAAATTGAGCTCTAGTCTTTTTGCACTTCGATATTACTGATGAATTTGCACTCAAATGTAGGTTATAAAAGTTAAGATGAGCTTAACACATTCAGTGCCAAATGACGTTTATGTACTGTTATGCATCTAACGAAGTTAATTATGCCACGTCCCTCTATTTTTAAATACGTGCTTTGTCTTCATTTCGTCCTCTGCAAACTGCTATGGCTTATACTTGCTTTTCCATGGTGCTTTTTTTGTCTCAAGGGAATCCCAATTTTATATTTGGGGTTTACATACTTAAGCAAAAACAAAACTATAGCTTTGAAGGTGTTCAAAACCGCTACTGGAAATTTACGATATACATTTAAAAGAATGACTCCAATATAAAGTCCAATTTCGTAAACTTGGTAGCTATGTGAGGTTCAAACCAAGGTGGGAGTGAATACCAAATGTAATCTAGAACACCTTTTCAAGATTTGCATTAACTGATCAATCACAAGGGGCGACAGGTGTAGTAGTTATCCATTGCATGATGAAAACTCATGCCGATTGCAAGGTAATCCTTGGCAAGTATTCCATCGTAGGATAAAAGTCCTGGCTCACAGATAGGAGCGAATTGCCATCAATTACAATAAAACAGAAATTTCATTGAATTAGCCTTACAACTGCAAAGACGAAAATTTCCGTGATTCGTACTTAATGGGTTAATCTTGAAAAATGTCCTTCTGTCAGATTTGGTCAGGTGTAAGAAATCTCTTCAGCTTACAAATATTGATCAAACTGGATTATAAATTATTGAAGAACAAATTTCATGTTTAGTTATTGACTGAAGCCTAAACAAAAATTATTAATCTCCTTGCATCGTTATTTCGATTCAGAGGAGGTCAAAAGGTTTCATTTGAGAAATCACTTTTTGCAGTTAATTTGGCCCAATTTATCATACGATATCCGATGACTCCGACAGGAGCTGTTTAATGAAAATCTCATTCTGCTATGGAATGGGGTTTTTCTGGCCATATTCCATCTGTTGGTTGTCAATACAGAGGATATTACTTTTCCTGTTAATTTTTCATTAGGGAAATCAATAATGAGATTTTCATGACCCATGACTCTCCCTCTGTGTCACAATCAATAACGAAAAAAAATTACGTACGAACAACAGAACATCCATCCAAATAAGAACAGGAAATGTGAAAATATTAATGAAATCCAGAAGCAAACTTGTAGATTGTTGATTATTTTTGACTAGTGCAATAAACTTCCGTTATTAGGGAACCCATGGAGTATTCAAGAGAAGAGTTACAACGAATTTGCCTTCATAAATAATCTAGACTTGAATATTTAATAGAGTAAAGCAATTTAATGTCATTTTATTGACAGCAAATGAAAAAATTTGCTCTTTCGACAAATTTGCCGTTATAAAGAAATCGCCTTCAAAACGAATTCGTGTCATAAAAAATAATTGATGATAAAACGGATTTGCTGTCATAACAAAATTTGTCGTCATAACAAATTTAGCGTTATGAAGAATCTACAGTTAAAATAAATTTGCTGGTATAATGGATTTGCTGCTGTAACTAAAGTAGTGTTATGACGAGTTAGCCGTTAAAACTGATGGATTTTATATGTATAAGCTTATTATTAATTAATCATCGATTGATAAGGGGTTTCTTTTGAATTTCATTTCAGATTGCGTTCTTATCTAGGGGTGGCATTATTTCGAGGGTTTGAAAATTTCATTTGAGGGGGTAGGGATAATGCATTAAAATCTTCATCTCCTGCTGCAGCGAAATAATCTACGACAATATCTTTGCAAGAATACGAAAAAACAAATGTACTGTTGCAACACATATGTCTTTAAATAGCGTCCTTTGAATGACTACCTCTACAACGAGTGTTTACTGAATTTACTTGCATCTTAATTTCCAAGTTGTTTTTATCAAAACCTTACTCAGGCCATCAATTTATGACAGTTTGTAAATAGGATTGATTGGAGATGAAGAATAATCTCTTTAGATTGACAGCCTCAGTAAAGTTGTTATTAAAAACAACCAAAAAATAAGATAAAGGTGGACACAAGTCTAAATTTTTGTTGACTCGCCATTACAGTCAATGATTGAACAACCATAACGTCAAAATTTGAAGCCGTGTAAAAAAAAAAATCTTTCAAAGAATACATTGGTTCAGATTAGGTTTTATATATTGCATTACTGACATTATTTTACTGAGAAACATCTAGAATGGAGTAAAAAAATATATTTAGAAACATTTGGATTCTATAGAATCTAGACGTTGGTGATAAATCCGTAAAAATAAGACCCGGAAAGGTAAATAAAGCCCACCTGGAAATGAAATAAAGCATTTACGTTAAAAGAGATATAGTGGGGAATCGATGTCAGTTTTCAGGTCGCTGGAACCCATAAACAAATAAACAAACAAATACACACACACAGACAAATACACACACACACACATTTATATATATATATATATATAAAGGGAAAAAATCTTCACCATCTGAGTTCAATGGTTTACAATACTTCACCTAACAAATATGAAAAAACAAATGTGCAGAATGTTCTGAAAGTGATATCTCATTTAGAATATGCAAATACAAAACCAACTACAAGTATGGATACCAAGTATGAACCATTGCTTAGTTTAATATCCTGTTTTCACCAGCTGAATTCGTTATTAGTCTTTATGATAATTTATGGTGACATTTAACACGTACACATCAATCTGTGTAATTTTTGCAATGGCACGCCGTTTAAAATTCCCCGAAGCAATTATGTAACACATCCACTATTTGTACTGTGCATCCAGTTGAAATAAGTTCACGGAAAAGCCGGCAATGGTTTGGAAAATTTAAAAGGGGTTACTGCAATCTTTCTGAAACAGTTGCTCTCGAAGACTAACCACTTTAGATGATTATCTCTTAAAAGTGTCTGTTGAAGCAGGTCACCATCACAAAAGCTAGAAAGTACACCGCATCATTTAAAACTGTAAACTAAACATTTCAAGCAAAGTAGGAAGCAATCCAAGAAAAGGAATTGGTTCGTTATGAAATCTCACGAGAACTGGGCTACTCAGATGACTGCATACCGAGAAATACATTTCACTTATGCGATACACCAACTGAGAAAATGATATGTTTTATATTGAATAATTCAGTTGTCGATGAACGAAACCTTTATATCAGCGCATGGAAATATGTGCTCGTCAACCCTTTTAATTTCATCTGCTGTTAAAAAAAATCAGATCTCATACATTTTTGTGTTGAAGCATCTAGATGGAAACTCTGTGATGGAAGCGGGATAGACTTGACATTCGTACTTAACACTTCCAAGGCTCGGAATGCACGTTTGTGTATTAGTAGAGGATTCTCACTGGAGACGGTTGCAGTGAACTATGGCGCCGCGGCACATACCTTGAGAATCGAATGGAGCACTAAATCATTCGCAAGACTCTGCTTACCATAAATGGAAACATCCTCCATGCGTTGCTTTGGTGAGTAAAAAACAGTGTCATCCTCCAGGATAACAACACTGAGTTTTGAAATGAACTCAGGGGAAAATGTTTTTAGGTTCTACGGTTTTATCTTTTTCTACATTCAACAGACACAGATCATCCAAAGTATCATTTGCTTCGATTACCTGAAAATTTTCTTTGGGTCAGGACATTCAGAAATAAAGAAGATGATAATCTTTGGTTTGACATATATTGTAGTATTTGACAAAACAAGTATACAAAGGCTTCAAAATGTATCAATTCTTGTTACAAATTATACATGATTAAAAAATCATATTCGTCAGAATTAAATGCAATTATGAAATAAAAAGCCATTTGTTTGTTTTTCATACAAACAAACAAATAAAAAAAACGTTCGTTTGACACATCAAAAGCCCTGTACTTTGGCGAATTCACGTTGCTCAATTTGATAAAGAACAAAAGACAGGTATAGGATTGTTAAATATTGGGTCCTATATTTTGGGGGAATGATGATAATAGTTGTCCTGTATTGTGAAAAGGTATTAGTAGCCGCATAGGACAAAGTAGCCTGTCGATGTGGTTGAGTTCATCGCCACAGTGCTGTTGTCTTAAGTAAAATTTGGAGAAGAAGGGAGGCATTAGTTGCCATGATACATTTGTTAGAAACGAGAGGTCTAAGTGCCATGTTTGAATATGAACAAAATGATCAAGCAGATAGTATATAATTTAAATGAAAACAAATGAAACTATTTAGACGAACAAATTAAACGCTTAATGGTTCAGCAAATAAGACTTGAATAAACAGTACATTCATCACTGAGAGGGAGACATATAAACAGTGAAACGATTGCGTAAGAGAAGACCTGTTTAGAATAGTTTACTACGTAGTTATATCTCTGATGTATGATGGAATTCCTTATAAATCTGAGTAGCAAGAACAGGAAAAGATTGAAAGATTAGGTGCTCGAGCTAAGAGGAAGGAACTATTATGTCTAATCGTTGTTGTGATTACATTGCAGGGTACCAAAAGGCGTAGTTTCCGTAAATGCTAGTTTAAAAGATTAGAATAATAACCGGAAATGGGATAATCAATGTCATGCCAACACAAAATTTATGAGGCGACGCGGCACACCCAAATCAATGATCGCCGAAAGTAAACGAGTTGGCTATTGTCAACGAAAAAAAAACAAAAAAAAACAACCCAAAACGAAAAGAAAACACAGAGTAAGAAGACGATCTAAATCACAGAGAACACATTGAGGTTTCAACCCATGTGCGCTACCTGGAGTAGGGAGATTCAAGAAATAGAAGATGACAGGAGAAAAGTAATCGAGTTAAAATGCCGGGGTGAAAAAAAAAATATGGGTTGCTAGTTGTTGTTTTTTATAGACAGGAAGTAAAGGAAATGACGTATTATACATGTGTCTTGATTTTGAGTTTCGTATCCAGAGTTATATACTTATTCGTACTTAGTTTCGTATCAATTTCACCTAGAAGTAGACAGGTCACCATGTAGGCTCCTAATCTCATTGATGTGTTAATTTCTGATAGATATGTTTGATTATACTTTCTATTAAAAAATCGTGCTTTTTGGACCCGTTGTATGCTTTTTAACATCACAATAGACTTATGCATGTCAAACAAAACATGTCAATTTACGTCTGTCGGCTTAATTTTAATATTATCAATGGGAAATATAGAAATTGCATTTACATGGACCTGCTAAAAATAGATGAATGTGATCATACATCCTTTTTCTAATTGTAGATAATATTTCACTTTCTCAATGTTAATACATTTTTGGACCCATAGAATATCCCATGTGCGTTAACAGGTCGATGAAATCTCCTTATATAATTGACATAACAGATACTGGTTATTAAATGAAAAATGCCTGAGATCGATGTTTGGTACTTTCCCGAGATAATAAAACGAACAAGGTTGTTACAACCACATCATGCAGCAATAAGTATCTACTTGTTCATCCTACCATTAAGTATCAACAAACACGCAAAATAAATATATACACAAAACACGCACATAAATACCCGAAAGATACATCGAAGTTCGCACACAAACACAAACACAAACATACATACATACATACAAATTCATGCATACGTACAGTACTGCTCATAAATGTATTGAACAAACAGGATTTTCTGATGTGTGCGTTGGTTTTAAGATTTAGAAACAAAAACTAAATGTATGAGAAAATTGGCCGCCATTGCAATCAGCACTACGAGGTATGCTATTTAACATGTTTTTGTGGTTCTGCTTGTCAATCTTCGGAAGGAAATGAAGAACTGAATGCAAGATAAAGGTGAATTAAACCAAATACTTTCCCATCCCACTAGAATCAAATAGATTGCTTCAGTATGTACATATGATGCATACAGGCCAAATTTAGATTATCTTTTCCTTTTTCTTCGTAACCAGAGAATAATTGAATTACGTATAATCAGTAGGATGTGGCACCAAATGAAACTATGTATGCATTACGTGGACGTGTTATATATATATATATATATATATATATATATATATATATAAATGGATAGAGAGTGAGAGAGGGCGAGAGAGAAAGAGAAAAGAACTTGGAGGGCTAAAATTTTCAACATGCACTTCTAATTATGTTTACAAAAACGATTTTTTAAAAAGATTTTTCTCTAAATGAGGTTCTAGTGTGTGTGTGTATGTGTGTGTGTGTGTGTGGTGTGGGTCAATTTGCAGTCTAAGTTTATGCCGAATTGATTCTCAGTTCGTGTTTTGTTTCGATTCAACCAGAGAAGGATTTGGAGAGGACTGAAAAAGGTATCTGATGGTTTTTTTTTTATTTCGAAGCGTTGCCAAACCAGTCTATATAAAAAGTCCAACATCATTGTTTGTATACAATTAAACTTTGCTGCAATTTTGGATCAGCAATTGGAAGCAAATATCTAACTAAACAAATATAATGAAAGTGAGTTGAAATGTTTTAACAAAGGCCAGAGAAACGTCACAAAGACTTGCAAACAAATACATACTTACAGGCACAGGATTCAACGCACAGTCGTTGGCATTATATATGAAAATAATATTGATTAGACTGTTACTCAAAGATCAGTATTGATTTGCAATTAGGAAACAAGGGAAAAAAAACATAGCCAGACTGATTTAATAATAGATAGTTAAGCAGCTAACTGATTTATATAAATAGAAAATCGTGAGAAGAATAACTCAGGACATTATTTAATGTCAAAATCAATCAATTTCAATCATAAATTACGAAGAGAAATGAAATCCAATCAAGTATTTCGATTCAATTGGACAATGAATTTAAGTAACTGGGTTCGTACAAATTCTGCTTTTATCTTCATGATTGATGAATTGAGCTCGAAGTTTTTCTTTTATTAAATAATAGTGAATGGGGACAGTCTTATGTTCGACAGTTTTACGTAATAGCTCTTGCGATAGCAGATTTACAGACGTCATAATCACCCATAGAGCTGAAACATAGAACCAAACCAAGGGACGAACCCGCAAACCGAGAAGCATACAGCATATGCATGAGAGAATCATGCTTAACCTTACATGGAGAGATCACAAGACAGCACTATATAATAGAAAACAGAACCACAAAGGAGGAAGAGATCAAGCGAATAATCACAGTCGGATGGCAAGCCGTCGGCAGAGCAAGATCAACCTTCAAAAACAAGTCAATCCCCAAAATCCTAAAAGAATGTGTATACAACCGATGCATCCGCCTAATGGACACTTATAGAGCTGAAATATTGAACCTAACCAAGAGACAAACCTACAAACTGGGAAGCATTCAGCGTGCACCTGAGAGAATCATGCTTAACCTCACATGGAGAGACCACAAGATAGCACAGTATATAAGGAAGAAAACAGGAATCTGAGACATCATAAAAAACTATCAAAAAACTGAAATGCCAACGGGCAGGCCATATTGCAAAAATGAAAAACAACCGATAAACACCACGACTAACAACATGGATCCCCAGAGATCACATGGAAAACCGTAGCCGACAGAACTCAAGATGGTGAGATGAACTAAACAAATTCAGGAAATACTAGCTCACGCCCACGATAGAGAATTGTGGCGAATCTTAGGGAAGGTGTATGTCCAACGACGGACGTTTAAAGACTGATGATAATTATGATGATGAAGATTGAAAAAATATACTTCTATTTTTGAAAAACTTTATGATATTAATCGCAATGAGTGTTCCATTTCTGTCCATATCTATTTTTAAATTGAATTCTTTTAAATCGATCTATATCAATTTATTTCTCGAGATACCCCTTTCTCTCTCTCCCCCTCTCTCTCTCTCTATATATATATATACATATGCAGAAAAAAACTTATACATAATTTTGTTATGTGCTACACCCCACTTATTAAACGTAGTGAAATCATCCTATAATTACGAATAACGCAAAAAAAAAATTCAGATGTAAATGTATAAAATATCCAGACCTTGAGTTTCTTGGATATATATATATATATATATATATATATATATATATATATATATATATATATATATATTTTGGATATCTTTTGAACTGTTATTCTAGAGAAATCCATGGTCAAGTGGGAGATATTCTAGTGACATTTAATGGAGTTGGGAACTTATTTAAGTCCCTCAAAAACCACGTAAATGAGTCCCATTCAATTCATGAGACTTACTGTTGAATAAAAAAAAAAGGAACACATTAATGAATGAAGAAAGAAACAGAGAAATAGATATCAGATTTTGCTTTGTTTTCTTTTTTCTTTTTCCACGGCGACATGGGAGCTGGTTCTAATGATCCCTGCCAAAGTCTGCATCTAAATGACATCTTAAACCAGCTCCATGAATACTTAATACCCCGCGAGGTAGTATGTCGTTCACTACTAATTGTGGAGATGAAATATAGCGTCAGCTCCAGGCTATTCTGGTGACATTCGGGAACGGGGAGAACGTTCTCGTGACAAATCGGTAACGGAGAGAACGTTTTAGTGACATTCGGGAACGGAAAGAACATTCTCATGACATTCGGGAATGGGGAGAACGTTCTAATGACATTCGGGCTGACTTATTGAAGTCAATTTAAAAACTTAAAGTGAGAGAATGAACAGCATTCAATTCATGAAATCCATAACAAAGTTCAACAAACATACGAACTGTTCTGGTTAGTCTCTCAATCAAAACCATAGCGAAACCAATAACCTCTGGCAACATAACGTGTTTTAGGTGATCAACAAATATGAATTCCAGAAAAAAAAAGAAGTGATCAGTGGAAAGGTTACTTCTCTCAATTTTTGTTGAGCAAAGATTACACAGAAAAAAATCTGAATTAAAAAAACAAATGAACAAGCGAAACAATGAAGCGTGTGCGCAACCGGACACAAACTAACAACTCTATTTAGAAAAAGACTTCTACTTGTAATTGAAAGCTCCTATTGAAACTAATTTGGGTGGGTTGGGGGTCGCCGTTGGTTGGGTGTCCCAAAACAAAAACAGCTTATCTAGACAGAATAAAAATAAAATGCTCATATTATCAGCCCTCTTGTTCCATTGGTGCATCCTGAACGCGTGATGCATACAGATATACGCTTATTCATACTTACATATATACATACATAGCCAGCCAGACCCACTTGAAAACTGAGTAAGCTTATGTTGATAACTTTGATAAGAGTTTTGGTAACCGTTTTTTACTCGCATTCTGAACATTTTATGTGTATGTTGTCCCTCAAATGTACACGTCCATCGTGAAAAAAAAATCAGTGTTCATTTTGTTCAAGTTTAAATTCAGATTATGTTTACTGATGCTGTTTTGGTGGCTGAATTTTCCTCTTTTTTAAATATATAATTTGTTCCCTGTAGAAAATGTCAACCATAATTGTAAGGTTTCTCCGGTTTTCAAGTTTGTCTCTCTGGCTGCATATATATATATATATATATATATATATATATATATATATATATATATATATATGGATAGATAGATAGATAGATAGAGATAGAGAGATAGAAAGAGGGATAGAGATAGAGAGAGAACCAGAAGACCGATGATCTGAATATGTACTCTTTAATATATCAACAAGAAAACGTTTTCTGTTTTTTAACGCCCCCAACTGGTTTTTAGTGTTAGATTTAATTTACCACATAAGTTTATGCTAAATATCCCTTTGTAACATAATTATCCCCCCCCCAGTAACACTCATGTTTGTTTTTCAAAAATTTTAATCACTCTCCAACAAAAGGTGGGAGAAGTTACTCTTTCATTGATCATCGCATCCTTCATTTTTTTTCATTGATCTCCCGTAACATGGCATACTGCCAAAACACATTAATTATGGGACGAGTTTTATTGAGTAACTAACCAGACCTGTTTCATTACCAGTCAAGGTTGGAAACATAGTTGTCCAGCTCCAATTGAACCAAAGTTGGAGGAAAAACGAATATATGAAAACAACGTGAGGAATGCATGCGTTTACAATTTTGTGTATGAAGTTTTATCAATACTTAAGATGGATAGGGACGTCATTGGATCCAACAAATCGTCTATGAAATCCCCAAAAGAAGAAAAAATAAAGCAAAGAATCACACTTGGTTGACAAGTCTTCAGAAGAGCAAACTCAGCTTTATAGAAGAATAAAATCCCATGAATCCTAAAAAGGGGGGTATGCAACCAATGTATCTTTCCGATAGTTACCTATGGAGCCTACCCCATAAGATCAACCCTCAAACTGAGAACCATGCAACATGCACATGAGAGAATTATGCTCAACCCCACATGGAGGGATCAAAAGATAGCACAGTATATTAGAGTGAAAAAAATAAGAGTCTGAGGTATGGAAACCATTAGAAAACTCAATTGGTGATGGGCTGGATATGTTGATGTCAGACAACCACTAGACCTCATGACTTACAACATGGAACCCTCAAAGATGCGAAATTGTGTCCGAAAGAAAGTAAGAAAAGCTAACAAATTCAGGAAATACCGGCTCCACGGTGCTCCTATTAAATAGATTTGGCGAATCTTGAGGAAGGTCTATGTCCAACGATAGACGCTAAAAGGGTACTGCAACTGATGATGATGATGATTTGTGAGGTAATTTGAAATAGTTGAGTCAAAGAGATCTGATAGGGTTTAAGAAAGCTTAATCTCACTGCAAGTGGTTTAGTACGAAAAAATGTTTTATGTTAATATCATTCTTTTCAGGCCCCCCCCCTCTTTCATTTCTTGGTTTTTTAATGGTTAACATTCTCATAAGATAAGGATCTTTAGCTTGGATTTCGTAAAGAACTCCCAAATTACAGAAACGCTAGTAGAGATTTAGGTGCAATTGTGTATGAAGTGTGTCGTTATTTGTATGTGTGTGTTGATATCACATGATGATTATGGAGATATTCAAAAGATTTTTCGACGAGAAAGGAGAGGAATAGGCCTTAACGAAAACCCAATGAAAGAAACGTTGGAATATATAAGAAAAAAAAAAACGCAAACTAAAAGAAGAGAAGAAAACCGAGTTCCAGAAATGCTGTCAACAGGGAAGCCTTCAGGCGCCATAATTTATTCTTCAGAAAAAATATCCAACTCCCATTGGTTGATTTAATGAGCAGGAGTAAAGATTGAACACAAAAGCCTGTCATCTTTAGAAGTAAAAAAAAAGAAGTTGAAAAAGTCTGTCTGCTGTTGAGGCGTATAGGAATAAGCACCAAGCGTCTATAATTGATTATGTTGCTTCGAAGGAAGTTAAATATGTCATGTTATACGGAAATGTAGGTTAGTAATATTTGGAAAAAAATTTCAAGGAATGAGTTTGAGAGATAAGACATGTTATCTGAGTACAAGTGGCAATTTATAGCTATTGAAATGTGTAGCTTAAACCGTGTCCAAATCAAATGATTTAGATAGTGTTATTTAAATCACGGAGATGAATCTCAAAAGGCGTACTGTTTAAATTATGATAAGGCTCGGAGTTTATAGGTTTTCCATTGAAGTGGAGCTTAAAGGATGGGGAGAGATGAAGCAGTAAATTCAATAGTTGTGGATGGGTACTGCAGTCAATCAATCAGTCATTCAATGAAGAATATCTACGTAAATATATAGGAGTAGACCTTACGATTATGGATAAAATTTCAATTGTTTCATGTTCGAATGATCTCAAGTGTTTTAAAACCCAGTTTTCGCCTCATTTATTGCCATTAAATAGTAAATGTGGCACATATATATCAGAAAGATTTTTCTCTGTCATGGGTATTTTAAAAGATTATTTCATGAGTTGATTTACACGCAGTCCGAGATTAAAACCGATACGACAGATTTGATATTCACACGGGTAAACATTCAATAGAAGTGACACAAACAGCGAGTCATGTCTGTTGTTATGCTTATTGATCTCTCTTTGTCAAATACATTTAGGGGTGACCAACGTAAGTAATCCATATGTTTCAAAATAATTAAATTACGTTTAGTTTAGAATAGCATCCATGTACAATATATCATAACTATATAAAATAACAAACCACATGTAGTATGACATGAACTATACATTGAAATCATAGCCGAACGGGAGTAGGTGTGTGATAATCAGTGAAAACCAGAAACTGTCATCAACACTGCTGGAGAGTCATGTTGATTTAACTGTTTCGTTTTAAATCCCTGGAACATTTATATGGTAAAAACTGATGATCCCAACTAGAGAAAATTTACTCATAGTACCATAATAACAAAGTATGTGTATGAAAAAAGAAACACTGAAAGAAATTACATAGAATACAACAACAGATATTGGGAAATAAGAGACCGAAATGACAAAATGATTACTGAGAATCTTTTGAAAATTTTTTTTTATATAATTAGTCTTTAAATCTAAGACTGATCTGGCCTTTTATTTTGTATCGTGTGAATTTCATATTTCAATGCAACACAGACGATGGAAAATATTTGTTCTATGTGTCCAGCAGCAATGTTTCGGCCAAAAAGCCAGCAATGGTTTAGAAAATATTAAATGGGTGACTGTGATCTGGAACGCCTCATTTTGGAAAAATAACTGCTGTGGATAATAATGTTTTGAAGGTGTATACTGAAACACGTACAGTCATAGTGGCAGTGATTTGATAGGAAATCAAAATGCATCATTTTCTACTATACACGAAGATCTGGAGTGAATTAAAAAGAAAAGTGTTGAAAAATCTCTTTTACCACGAAATCAAATTGGAAAATTGAGTACCACTTTCAACCATTTGCTGCAGTTTGCTTAACAAAAATGAAAAACTGCCTTTTCCTCACCAATTAGTACAGGTGTTCTGATGCATCGGATCGAATTGTTTACTATTCGATGCTTTGTTAAGCGTTGAATGGGTCATCCGCTAAATTGACAATGCAAGGTCTTACTCCACAAAACAAAGGGGAAAATAACCTCGTTGGGGTGGGAAGTTTTACATCTTTTTTTCATACTCTCCAAATTTACTTCCATTGGATGATCCTTCATTTTGATCATTATTTGTGACAGAATCTTATCGTCAAGACATCCAGAAATTTTGAAGATGTCAGTTCAAGTCTATCCATTTTTGCTAATGTAGCAAGAATTTAAATTGACTTTAAGCTGGGATTCTGTAATCATTGACGGAAACAACTGTTCCATCGATCAATGGAATTTAACCTGTGTTTGCATTAATTTTTATCTATTCTTTAAGAATATTACTTCCCAAACAACATAATATACGAATATATATATATGAGAGAGAGAGAGAGAGAGAGAGAGAGAGAGAGAGGGAGAGAGGGAGGGATGTAGGTTTTACAAGATGATGTAAAGAAAGTTGACAATTTTGAAAAGAAAAGACTCAAAGCTGATTAGTATAACTTAAATGAATTCGTAATAGTGAAATAAATATCTTTCAAGGATGTCAGACAACCGCTGGAAATCACAACTCAAAATGTGGATCCCCAGAGATCATATGCAAAATTGTGACCGACAGAGACTAAGATTGTGTGACAAGCTAGACAAATTCAGGGAATACTGGCCCTGCAATGCCTAAAATAGAGAGGTTTGGTGAATCTTAGGGAAGGTCTGTGTCCAACAACGAACGCTAAAAGGCAGCTGCTGCCGGAATAAACACAAACATCACTTATCAAATACAACTTCCTGACTGAGCCCAACCTCTTGATATATCTTCATTTCATACCAGCTCACAAAATCCACAGCGACAAAATTGCAAGTGGGCTTTGCCTGATGTAGACCTGAGATCGTTCTCTCACACAATTGTTTGCAAGAAATACCAAAAAAAGTCCTAATTTCGGACGAAACGTTCGGTTTCATAACCAATAAGGATTTTGATATATTAATCAGCCTCAAGTCTTTTCTTTTACAATTTGTCAATTTTCTTCACGTTATATATATATATATATATATATATATATATATATATATATATACATATACATATACATATATATATATATATATATATTCATAAAGCTAATATACGCTTCGGCTTTGTCATTTAACTGTTACTTTTTGTTGAGTGTGATTGAGTTTTGAAAAACAAATTATGGATAAATAATGCAATAAAGGTTGATGTAAAGCATCCCATTCCAAATAATTATAAATGCTGAATTATCCCAAGAGTCTAGTTTTTTACCTTTGGGAAATACATGCAATACACATACACACATATACGCACACACACACACACAAACCACACCTCCGTATACCTTGGATATTCCAAAATATATCTGCAATCCGTTATTGAACGCTTTCAAAATTCCTAGATATACAGTGTAGCCAGTGAATGAGTACATCTTCATCACGGGTTTTATAGAAAATTGATTTTATTATACTATTCAACACCGATCTCTAAAGCATAGGGAACCTGTCACCAGAGAGTTGTACTCATTTTTAGACGGCAACTTATTCATACTTTCAGTAACATATTTTTAATGCTGTTGGGTTCGGTCATAAATAATTCTTGATATGTTTTGATTGTGTCATTTTACTATAGAAATACCACAATCCTACAATGTTTGGTTTAGAAGAAAATTGAATCAAGGCTCATTTATGTGCAATACTGTAATTTTACAAAGTTTAAATTTAGAATAGATATCATAAACCAATGAATTATCTCAAGTGTTTAAATCGTCTACTTCGATTACAGTTCTTATCAGAGCAACACAGGAATTAATGAGAAGCTGATATGCAAACATTTATTTACATATCTTTTGTATTTGTACAGCAATCATATTAGAGTCCATGATGTAATTGAAGAGGTATTATCGCTTTATTTGCAGTCTTTGAAGTCTTATAAAGTCAATATAAATTAAGGAGAAACGCTGCATGTAGACAAACATACATATTCAGACGCATACAAATACACATAGAAATGTACACATATTCACAGAGTCACACAAACGCAGAAAATCTGACACACCTACACTCATATATATGTGATTGTGTTTGTATGTGTCAATGTATGCATGTATGTATGTGTGCCAGCACATTTTTGAATTAAATATGTTCGTCAACGGCTCTGAAATATCAGTTCACACACCCACACACCCAAATATATATATATATATATATATATATATATATATATATATACATACGTACATACATACATATATATATATATATATATGTTGTGTGTGCGCATGTGCGTGTGGGTGTACATATATACACACACATATATATATATATATATATGATAATAAAAATTGATTCATGGAAACTGGTTTCATCATCATCATCATCCGTTTTTCATCGTTCATTGTGGGACTTTGGATCTTTCCAAAGATTTGCCAGACCTTAATATCTGCCAGCTCTAGTTTTGCATGTGTTTTCATGGTATCTACGTTGTGAGTTGCGATGTCAACCAGTTGTCGTACATTCTTGCTACATGACCAGCCCATTGCCATTTGAGTTTTCAAGTGGTTTCTATGATGTCCCTGATACCCCCTTTCTCTTCATATATTGTCCTTTCTCGTGATCTCCCCTAGCGAATTTAAGCATTATTCTCTCCTGTTCACATTGTTCTCAGATTGCAGGTCAATCATTTGATTTCATTAAATGCTCCAGCTCCATAGGTGACTATCAGAGGATGCATCGGTTGTATACCCTTCTTTTTAGGACAAATCGGAAATTTTAGTTCTTGAAGAGTGAGTTTGCACTGTAGAAAGCTCGCCAGTCTAGATATATATTGTGCGGAGATTTGTTGTCCTACATAGATGTAGTGGTCTACTTACTTGAGTTCTGCGTTTTCGATTTCGATAGCTGTGTCTTTGTTCTCAACGTTCGTTGTATAGGACATTTGTTTTACTGAAGTTCATGTGGGGATCAGCTCTCACTCTTGCTTTTTTAATTTAGTTCGTCTAGCATAATTTGGAAATTATGAAGGTTCTCAGCAAATATGGTGATATCTGATGTTATTTATGCATTCACTGCCCATTTCGATTTTTTTATTTTTCCAATCTAGTTTCGGAATAACCACTTCAAGGTTGACTGTGAACAGATCAGATGCACTGGTATCACTTTGCCTTAACCTCGTTAAGCTGGAACGGATTAGAATCTTTATGTTGCCTGATAAAGGAATTGCTGTATTGGTAGAAATGTTGCAAAATGGGGTCCATGCCTTGTTGCGAATAGCGTCATTGAACTTGGGGATTTCTTTAATAAGTGCTAGAGCAAGAGGCATTTCATCTTCTGCCCAAATCTCTCTTAATCAATCCAGTGAATAATGATGATCAATGGTCAAGTAGCTAGTGTATTTCCGTATTTGGTTCTTATCTAGAATTATAGGGATTCGGTTGGTGAAGAGTTTGTAGAGGTAGTTGAGTTGGCTTATTAGCTTGTTGATGTTTAGATCTTTGGGGTTCATTTTTTCATATAACTGCATGAGAAATTTTATTAAACTAATCCTATTAATTTCGTCTTTCGATGTAGATTTCATCGAATATGAAGTGGAAAATTAGTTGTCAATCTTTTCATTTCCATTTTGTCAATCATTAATATCATTCTGTTGGATTTTTCAACATTAGCACACACACACACACACACATATATATATATATATACATATATATATATATGCATACACAAACGCATCCATGTATATGTGGATGAGTGTCTTTATAATCGTACTATCTCCAATATGGAAGAGATAGATAGTTAGATAGATAGATAGATAGATAGATAGATAGATAGATAGAGAGAGAGAGAAGCTGGGATCCAAAAGCAGAGTGTGTGTGAGAAAGAGAGAGAGAGAAAGAAAGAGAAAGAGAGAGAGAGAGAGAGAGAGAGAGAGAAAAGGGGGATCCAAAAGCAGAGTGTGTGTGTGAGAGATAGTGATAGAGAGAGAGAGATGTTGGTAAAATTTCCAGAGCTTTATTCGCACACTGGCATGCATGGTCATGTGGATTGTTTTTTTCAAATATGTGGCCATACATTTTTGCTGCATTATAAGATCTAGAAAGGAATCATGAACTGGTCTGTCATGGTGCTTTTCACTTGTAGAAAGATGATGAAACCATATTCGAGAATAACACAATCGATGGCAGGGGAGGAAACGAGTCGTTGTAACTGATACGACAGGCAAAGACGTCATTTGGTTGTAGATCCAATAACTGCAGTAGACTTTAAACAACCGAATCTTATAAAAAAAAAAATATGGTGGAAATTGGTGAATAAAAAATGAGGGGGAAAATGTCTAGCAGGCTCGGTAACTTGATTTATGTGCTTAAAAGTACCCCCCACAAAAAATGGCATAAAAAAGAATAAAGAAAATAGTCACTCAATAGAAACCGTAACATATCCAACGTCTTTTGGCAGCATTTAGTGTTGGGGTGATTAATTGAAAAGAAAAATAGAAAAACGAGTAATCAATGGATAAGTTACAACTCTCTCATTTTGTTGGGCAGTGATCACTAAAAGTTGGAATTAAAAAAAAAAAAACGTACGTGAATGCTATTGGCCACAAACCAGGGGATCAATCTCGCATAAAATTAGATCGCAAACAGGCCCCCTCTACTAGTAACCTATTTAGTTTGGGGTTAAATGTTCGAATTTCAAGCCTTCCAGCTCCATTGGTGTAACCTGTACGCAGGATGAATAGATATTAGACAGTCACCCAGCCAGTCTGTAGGATCAACTTAAAACCTGAAAAAAAAAACTTTCGTTGGCAGTTTCTATGACAGATTTGGCAGTCAGTAACGATCTGGAAGTGATAATTACATAGACTACTAGCGGTAAGGCTCAAGTTTACAGGTATGTCCCTCTTTCCATCAAATGAAGTTATTACCAAGCTGAGTTCCATAGACGGCCAGAACGGCAGGACAATTTTCATTTTTTTTCGTATTTGGCTGATCGCCTTGCAAGAATATTACACTTTTCGCGATAAGCAGTTGTTGCAGACAATGATTTTTTTCCTTTTAGCTTTTTTGGAAGCTTTCCCCCGAGGGAAAAAATTATAGTTTGGATCCAGAGAAGAAACTCAGAAAAAATTGATGCTGACGCGTCAGATGTTGATGAATTGTAACTCGTCGTAATTGCAACCGTCATTTGCTTCAGTGAGGGTAAAAGGCAAGACAAGCCAGGTTGCTGCAGGTTCATACTCCACACCTACTCCTATTCTGACTATACATTTATCGTATATATGATAAACAAGCTTGGCTGTGCCAAGGCCAAACTCACTCGCTTCATACAAATTTAAAAAGTAAACAAAACAGATTTCATTTCTCCATACAATGTAATTCTATAACTACAATAGTTCTTATAAATAGAATTTTCTATCTTTTGCAAGTTAACTTGAATTGGCTTTAAAAGTGAAGTGAATTCGTCATCAGTTTTTTTGTACTTCACTGAGTCACCGGTATTTTTGCATGAGACTACTCATTTTTTCTTTTGGCCATCATCATCAGCCATTTTACACACAAAAAATAAAGTCAAGAATCAAAAGTAAGATTTTGAAAAAATAAGAAAGAAAAAGCTTACTCAGCCTATTAGGTATTCAACCACTACCGTAAAAGCTGAAAAAAGGCCTTCTCAGCCCAATGGTTAATCTGCTACTGCCCTCAAAGCAAAAAAACAGGAAAAAATATGGTTGCTCCCATATCTACTGATGACTAGTAAAACGTGCTAGACCATTCGGCCATATGTAATTATAAATACAATATCCCGGCCAATCCAACGTAATCAAAGAAATGATCGAACGCTTTTTAATAAAATTCTCATGTTTTCACAATGTTCAACGGTACTATCATCATAATAACAGTTTTTATGACATCCTTAGTAGCAACGTAATTTTCACTGAACATATATATATATATATATATATATATATATATATATATATATATATATATATATATATATATATTGTTATAATACAAAAAAAATGGATGTTGTTTCATAAAGTCGATGTTTGCAAACAAGGAAAAAGGCCGAGAACTTGGAAACACTAGAAAAAAAACAAAAAACAAAATGGTCTCCGGACATCATATTATGATACAACATGAACTACATCACCCTGTGAAGTACAAATTGGTTTGGACGGGTAACAATGAAGTCGCCTTCTTATCTTGCAAAGGGTTTTTTCGTACCAAGGAAAAGTTTGGATTGAAATATCCCAAAGGCAGGCTGAGACAATGCTGGCTGAACATTGATACTAGATCACCCAAACCCTTCACAACCTGCATCAAGATTATATTCCAAAACATAGACTGGAAAGAAAAGAAATCATAATGGACAGCAAATACTCAAGTAGCCTCAGATTTACAGACGACATTATCCTCTTTGCAAAAAATCTTCACATTCTCCAATCTATTGGACGAGCGGAACAAAGACTGCAAGGGAGTTGGTGTCCATATGATTTTTAGTGAAACTAAAGTCATGTACAACAAATATGTTGACGACATGGACACAATAATCCCAACCTGATAGAAGTTAACAATTGCATCTACCTGGGACAACGAATCTCTATGGAAGTCCCAAAAGAAGAAAAAATCAAGCGAAAGTCAATCAAGGATGGCCAGATTTTGGTACAGTGATCCCATCAGTCTTGAAAAGAAGGGTCTATGATTAATGCATCCTGCCGATAGCCATCGATGGAGCTGAACATGAAATATAACCAAAAGTGCACAGGAGAGAATCATGCTCAGCAACTTATGCTTCATAAAACAGCAGAAAATATCAGGGAAAAAATTGCGGTAGACACATCATAGAACCTATCAAGAGACTCAAATGGTAATTGGCTGGTCAAGTTGCAAGAATGTCAGACAACCGCTGGGCATGATGACTCACAACTTGGATCCCCAGAGATCCTATGAAAAACTGTGGCTGGCAAAATATAAGATTGCGTGAACTAGACAAGTTTAGACAGTATTGGCTCTGCAATGCCCATGATAAAGAGGTCTGGTGCATCCCACAATGAACGCTAAAAGGCTGATGATGATGGGGGAATTAAAAAGATAGGGACGAATCGAGGAAGTTCTATCGGCCTGTAATCGCTACGTTGGAACCTTAGCAGGAGCCATAGATGAATAAATAGAATATAAATATTCCTTGATATATATATATATATATATATATATATATATATATATATATATATATATATATATATATATATATATTCCATTCAGCTCTCCCGCTTTTCTTCCACACACAAGCACTTAGATATACACACACACAGAGCTCTCTTTCAATTAGTAAAATGAATGATGAGAACATGGGTTTTAATAGTATGTATTTCACTGATTTTAATTATGGACTGTTTAGTATAAAATCAGTGAATGTTACTTTTCTTTCACTAACCATGTCTTTTATTAATTAAAAATGCCCCAGTCTAACAACCAGATTGTATGCTCAAGAGGAAGTACTGGATTTACGTTCACTAGATAATAAATTATTTACAATATAACTGTCTTCTATAATGGATACGATGTAGTTTTGAATCGTGATGTATGTGTGTATATATATTTATGTATGGATGCACATATGCACACTTACACACACACACACACACACATATATATACATGTATTTATATACCATACATATCAGGAGCACAATATGATATGATATAAAACAATATCCGATATGTGATGAGATGATGTGTTTATTCCATAATTGTTTGATACATTCAACATTAGACATTGAGTTGAGCTAGAGTTGAGCTTCATATATATATATATATATATATATATATATATATATATATATATATATATATATATATATATATAGTTTTAGTAAAGTTTCATATCACAATATTTATTTGCACCTGACTGAGTTAGTAATTATAATCAAATATATCCACTCATCAAATTTGGAAAGATAATCTTCTCCTGGTCTTCATATATATATCTTACTGAGTGTCATGTGGAGGTGTGTGTGTGTGTGTGTTTGTGGAGGTGAGTGATCGTGTGTTTGCGTGTGCATTCGCGTTCGTGAGCATTTTCACACATTTCTATAGACGACAGACAAGTACGTTTGAAGTTATGAGATGAATATAAGTCTAAAAGAACACTCTGTCAACTGCAACCAGTGGAGAAATCAGCAGATTTACTTGACGATTCAATCGTTTGTAGTTGTATCTTTTTTTTTTCTTCCCAGTCCAAACTTCTCGATCTCATAATTTTACACAGTCTGTGAGATGAGCTCAACATAAACATCTGTCGAGAATCCTCAGAAATCTTTCTTATACCTTCTAAGGTTACCATCTAATTAGCTATTTTGAACTTCAAAGGATGCATACACGTGTTGACACAGAGAAGATCAGTCAATGAAATGCAAATAAACACAGAATGTTATGAGAAAACACTCACTATATCCAACTGCACACACACACACATATATATATATATATATATATATATATATATATGTATATTCATAATTCTTTATCAGATAGTCTATTTATTAGTTTATTGCTGTTTTTGTCTATATCGATACATCCTGCTCTCATGATCAGCCAATTCTACGTACAATTTTACTACGTTGCTGAAAGAGTTATGTGCTGTAACTAAGAACTAAAAGTTGGTGTCCAAGTCCAGATAAAGACCAGTATACAGTCTGATGATTTCCGAAGCAAGCGTTCTCCACATAAAAGAGTCGAACAAAGTCGATAATCCTACATACATTCGGGTATTAGTACAGATATCATTGGTGTATTTAGCTATATGATAATGTTTTAAAAAATGGATGTATAATCGAACATAACTGATTATAAATTCGTTATATTATTCTAAGCTCTTTTTAAAAGGGTATATTATTTGGCTTAGACACCGTAAATAGAATAAATAATCAAGGAAAATGAGGCTGCTGCAGGAATGGAACGTACGACCAGATAACTATTCGGGCCTTGCCTTTACGTCGAGCTGTTTAACTCAATGGAAACAGTGACACCTCGGCAAAGCAGCTAATCATGGGCCAGTGGTTCGATTTATGAAAGAACTAAAGAAACCTATGTCAACAGTTTTGTTGACAGTTCTAAAAAATATATAAGTGAAATACAAAAGTAAGAAAGGAAGGAAGATGGACTGAACAGACAACCACAAAGACAAATAAACAAATAACCAAAAAACTTTTTTCACGATCTGAAATACGCGCTACGACTATTCAGCATCATATTACAATGATTGTTCCAAGTCTGTTGATTAAATCCAAAATTTCGTATAACAACTCATACGGAAGATGGTATCACAGGTAAAAGAAAAAAGAAATTGCTTGACGTTTTTGGATTGTTGCCAAACTTGAAATAAAAGATCCTCCAAGAACGATGAGTCATTCCGTCTTCACACGCATTGTAACGTGTCACAAGAGTTTTTTTTTTCAACAACCACCACGGGAGTCTAAAGATAGAACGTCGGGATTAGGATATCCTGTAGTTTTCCTCTTTGAGAAATACGAAAAGGAACTGCTAATTTCCAATAATCTATTCTTCGCAGTAAAAATAGTTCCAGTAATTCATGAAAGACGTACACAACGGGGCACGCACACATGTGTGCGACCAAACTGACATGTACACACATATGCACATAACTTCACACACACATATACATTCAAACAACAATATACGCACACACACACACACACAACTATACCACCATACAAACGCAGCTGCATACACACAGAACAGCACACACATGCACACAGCCACATATAAGTCCGCATACGTGTGGTGTCATTCCATAGTTAGCAACATTTGAACAACGTGCGTGAGCCGTAACACCAATATTCTCTCTCACCGATGAATAATAAATCTGAGGAAAGCCGAAGAAAGTATCGGTCGAAACGTAGCGATAAAATCAACATAAAAAGAAATGAAAGTCAGCTTCACTTGTGGATTAGCTACGTTTGACTATCTCTCTAACTGTCTATCTGCGAGCCTCTCTGTGTATCTATCTATCCATCCATTATCCATCCATCTATCTTTGAGCACCATAATGATATAACTTTGAACTATTTCATCATACATATATTTGATCATAAAACTTTTCAAATATTAGAAAAGAAATAATGTGGAAAAGAGAGAATACTGGAAAAAATACACTAGATGTAACAAGAAGAAAAAAAAGCGTTCATCTAACACAGAGTAGACTGAGAGCCCGCAATTCTTGTCCAACATCAAAGACAGGAGACTCTATTGTGGAATATTTCAACAATATATTGGTCCTCATCGCATTATTGACCAACGTTCTATATTCTAACTGGAAAGCAAGGAAATGTAAATCCTTTGGCACAAATTACACATTGCAAGCAATCGACATATCTTATTACTTTTGCACAAATGGTTCCTGGGGGATTGGCTGGAAAAAAATTAAATTGTCAGAGTGTGTTTTCCATTCGTATGTTGAGTAACAGTAGCGTCTGGGTTCTCGAAATAGAAACGGATTATTGTCGCTAAGATTTATTAACCTTGTTTGCCTGCTTAGAGTGACAGTTCAGCAAGAAATAAAAGGGACTGACAGGTCAGCTTTGTCACTCAGTAGACACAATTACGTGAGCAACGTATTTCGGCAGCGTGTCGTGTTACGGGCTGATCAATGGAAAAATACAAAGAAGGGGTGATTAATGAATAAGTCACTTCTCTCGCTTTCTTGGAATGGTGATTCACGAGAAAAGCCTGGATTTAATAAAAAAAATTAGCGTGAATGCTGCCGGATAAAAAGTGAGGGACTTGAAAAAAAAATTGAAACTTCAACAAAACATCCTTTCATGTGTGTGTGTATGTGGAAAGTTGGGGGGGATTAAAAAGTTTTATTTTTCTGGAAATAATAGCCCTTTAGATCCGTCAGTGTGAACAGCACACGTGAACTATCTGTCCATCTATCTATCTATCTTTCTATCTATCTATAAATGCGTGTGTTTCGATCCTACCTCGTGGTACTGGATAGGATATTGGATAGTTTATTGCCACACTGAAAGGCAATAATGCAAAGGAACAGCTCTCTGTGGATAATCAATTATCAATTATTATCATAATTAATGCAACCTTCCCCAGGGTTTGGCTCTCTTTAAATAGGGCAACTCGTCTATTACAGGCTATAACGCAATGCTCTTCCAATATATCGCTTAAATTCAATCCTACCAAGCAGTACTGGGTGGGATATTGGATAGTCTATAGCCACACTGAAGAGTTGCAATACAACATAATCAGACTAACCTGAAATCTATCCTCACCGTTTTGGATTGACAGTTTTAATCACAGTACACATACTTTATGTCCCCCTCGATTTTTCTAGCCTTAAGGAGTAAATATAGAAATTCCAACTCCATCTGTGAAGTCTATACAAGTTCTCCAGAGCCAGCGAGCCAATCCGACAAACTTAATGACTGAGGAAATCTATGTTGATAGTCTTAGTGACAGTTATGTTTATTGGTTCCTACAATTATTAGCATAAACAAATCACCTCGTGTGTCACTAATAAAAAGATGCTTTCGTATGAACCATCCTATGAACATTTATGTACTTCGTGAAATCATTCAGCAGAGCTAAAGAACATGGCCGCATGGTACTGATATTTTATTTACTGGATGAATTGGAGCTCATTGGAACGTTGCATCTCCTAATAATATAAAAGAATACACTCAATGCATATGCAGGATGCAGTCACTACGTATCTCCAATAACTCATGAGTTGAAACATTATATATATATATATATATATATATATATATATATATATATATATATTATCTGACAGGATGGTTATAAATAGCGTTATATTATGCTGAAACTCTATTTAAAATGATACCCCATTATTTCCCGTCGAATGTACTCAAACAAACGTAGATAGAATGCGCAATCGAAGAAAATAGGGCTGCTTGGTTCCATTTCTGCTGCAGCCCATTTTTTTCTATATCTATTCTATTTGCTTTGTATTTGCCAGTTGATGAATTCACCGTGTAATAATGGGAGATCATTTCAAACTGAGCTTTAATATAACACATCTTGGGAAGTTTTGCGGTGTATTGCGAGAATACGCCGTGAAGAATAAACAAAATATGGAAAGTTTAGGAAACCATAAATGCATCATTATAATATTTGTTCTAATAATCCATATATTTAGACAATATAGACCCGTTTGGAAACTCATCGATGTTGAAAACTTGAACTTGTTCAATATTAACACTCAAGAACCTGATAGTCTGGCGCTATTGTAGACATTAATTATTTTTCCCAATTCTGTGTGCTGTAAATTTATTTATTTGTTAGGCAAAGTATTATAAATCATCACGGACATTTCTTTTCATGTCCATATTACTATTTACATTCATCTCAATATATTCTATAAATTGTTGCATAAAAAAATAAAATTTGTAAAAATCTCTGCAATGTTATACTATTAATTTTTTGTTTTATCTAATTAACTGTTTATTTTTTTTGGGGGGGGGGTAAGGGAAATTATTGGACCTCTTCGCCCTGTGAATAGCAATTGGTGACTATATACGAGAAACGGCGAGCATGAGAAATTGCAAAAGTAATCGAGCAGCAGAAGTGTGGTAATCCTGCAGGTGTTGTCGGTAGAACTCCAAAGATCTGGAAACAAGGTGGCCTTGCTCTGGATGCAAGGCTCCAATGACCCCTCGTCAACTGCTGGCCACCCGGCAAGCTACTGCAGGACTTCAAAGAGGCAGTTTGTGAGAGACACAACGTTGCAAGTGCGCTCACTGCAGTAGAAATTTTAAGTGAGACTATGTTACTATCACAATCTATCTATTCCTGTCTATTCATATCTATCTATCTATCTATCTATCTATCAGAGAGTTTTCTAAAATCTTCGCATATTAATCAAAATCTGATTACTTTTACAAAAATTTCACTTTTTTTGATGGAGGTGGCGTTTAGAATTGTATATTTGGCTCTGCTAAAAAGGTTTAGTGATGTGTCGAGAAAATATCTAAAAAAGTGCGTTACCAATACAAAATGTTTCGAAAGTTCTGATCAAATAATTAGAAACTGATGCAATTTCATTGAGGTTTCTAGTATTTTCTCAACTAAGTGCATCTATCAAAAGCTGATTTTTTAAAAAATCATATAGTATTAAAGATTGGGTTTTCTCTCCCTTGCAATGTAAAATGGATGTAAAGCTAATTAAAAGCCAAATGAAAGCAGTCCGTTGTTGGACGTAAATCTCTCTATTGCAGGCACCACAGCACCAATATCTCCTGAAACTGTTTGAATCATCATGTTATTTGTTTCTCTGGTGGCCACAATTTCGCATATGATCTGTTTGGGATCCATGTTATGAGTCCTGATGTCCAACAGCTGTCTGATATTCTTGCATCATGGCCCACCAAATTCCATTTCATTTTTCTGATAGATTTCATGGTATCCTTGTCTTCTGTTTTTTTTTACCATACTGTGCTGTCATGTAATTTTAAGCGTGATTCTCATTAGGTACAGTACATGATTCTTGGTTTGAGAGTCATCAATTGGTTCTGTGTTTTATTCCCATAAGTGACTATCCGGAGGATTCAATGGTAGCAGACCCTTCTTTTCAAAACTGATAGGGTTTTCCCTGTCTATGAATGTTGAATTTGCTCTGCCGAAAGCTTACCAACCTGGGGTAATTCTCCTTTTTGATATCTTCTACTTTGAGGATTTGAAAAAAATAGAAGCAATGATAAGCTTTTTTATAACATTTAAAAAATGTATTGATTATTATTTTTTGTCCAATTTTTGTACTATAATGAGTATCTCTGTGAAGTAAGTAACATGAATCAATGGCAGTTGAGAACCGTATGTATCCATAAAAATCCTCACAGCAAGAACAGATCAGCAACGTAATCGAGACAAGATCTTTTTTTCTGGTGTTAAGAAAATTCAGACTCAGAAAATTCGGTCATCGGAAATTCTGTCTCAATGATTATGAAAATGTTATTCTCATAAAAGGAAATTAAAAGGATTGGATTTGATAGAAGACTCTCACAGACATTCTGATGGTAGAATTAGTTGAAATTAAAGAAGTAAGGATTAATGGAAGACCATCATGGTATTAGACTTCATTAAAGATAGTTATCAAAAAAAAATTCACTCTGAGAAAATTTGATTTTAAAAAGTTCAGTCTTCCAGACGGAATTTTCAGACTACCATTTCCTGGACATGATTTGAATGAGAATTCACTCAAAAGACCAGCACAAAATAGAGAGATAATGATCACCACCATCGCCACCATCATCATCACAATCAACACTAGCAAAGCTAATGCGAGTCGTACTGCTATCACTCATCTTGATATTCTTCATTGTTACTTTGATGAATATAAAAAATGGAAAGCTGATATGCTATGTGTTATGTAATTAAGATTAGTCTAAAATAACTACTGTTCTCTGACGATTGCAACCAGTTGATAATTGATTATTCAACAAAGACGAGGGTTTGACATTGACATCCGTCTAACATCGTTTGGATTACTATCAAATGAGTTATTCTAAATTTCAAACGCAACACAGATGTGTTGATATAGATAGGTTCGGTCGACTAAAAAACCAACACAGAATGTTCTAAGAATCTACCCATGGATAATTCGGTCTAAAAAATAATGGAAATATCAATCTCAAAAACGGAAATGAAAAAAATAAAAAGAAAAAAGAAGGAATTGAAAGCCATTATTGAAATACTGACTGTAAAATGTGTTGAAATTAAAGAGGCAGAAATTAATGAAAGCTCATCAAATGATTTTCTCCCCAACGATTGAACTCTTTCTTCTTGCTTTTCTTCTTAACATTTCGACAGATCCAATCTACGGCCTTCTTCAGGTGTACTATCTAAGTGTGATACTGAAGAATAGAATTTCTCTCCCCACAAACACAAGGATATCAATCTACCAATTAAAAATCTTTGAATATTATTGGCCCTCTCAAAACTATTGACGGTATAACGATGTTAAGCTTTACTAAAGTAGTATTCAAAAGAATGAGAAATTTCGATCTAGAAAAATTTGGTTTCAGAAAGAAAGGTCTTATAAATTATTAAAAAATTATTAGAATTCCTAGATTGAATTCTGACCATCATCTTCCGGCATTGTTGGAACGAAAATTTACACAAAAGCCAAGACACGAAGTACGAAGACTCGGACCAACACAACAACAACTACTAATGCAACTTTCACCAATTTCCCTAGCGATGATATTTATTGCTAGTTTCACTACCATTATTCATTTTTATGTTTGTCTTGTTACTCCGACGGATGAGATGAACGAAAGAAAGATGATCTATCGAGTAACAACCTTACTAGATAATGGCAGAAGGTCTCTTCTGTTGGTCACATATTGCAATTTTGCAGTAAATCGGTGCATTATTTATTGGACGTAGGCGAAATGATTGTAATACAAAACGTAGAGACTAAGCCTTAAAGCGGTTGGTGTAGATTATATGTAATTATAACACCGGTAATAAATGGCACTTTCTGCACTGTCATCAATACTGCTGTAATGCAACAATCCTAGTCATAATTTCCTTCTCAAAAGATGATGATGATGCTAATAACTATAAATCATACTACTGCTGTTAAAGGCGATGACAATATAAGAGGTGGACTGAGGACCTGTGGAGATTGACTGTCAAAGCTTCCAGCGATAACCAACTGGTAACTGGTGTGAAACCGTAATCAACAGCACTGCTGTGGACTGTGAGAGTGAGAAGAGGAGGGCTGGAGACTTGAAGAGGCTTGCTGTCACTCTGTCTGCAGCAGTGACCACCTGCCAACTGGTGAGATAATAATAATAATAATAATAATAATAATAATAATGATAATGATAATAATAATAATAATGATAATAAAACCAAGGACAGAGACTGTGCCAAGCACATTGAAACGATAGTTGATGGAGCTGGAGATAAGAGGGGGGATTGGAACTATGCCGACCACCGAACTACTTGGGTCTGCAATAATACTTCGATGAACACTGGGAAAATGAGATCTCCGACCTCAAGTCGTCAGCAGTGGCTTAACAGGTAGAATGAAAAAGGCATGCGTAAATATAGTTTGGGGAGGTTGGTACGGTACAAACGGTAATATGTGAGAACGACAAGAGGGGAGATGGTGACTTGAAGAGACTCACTTCCATTCAATCTCAACTGATAACCACTGAACACTGCAATTAAATTGCGAAGTACAGCACTGTTGTGGGCTTTGAGTCTTGATCGGAAGCGTCAGGATTTTTTTTTTGTTTTAAGCGACGGCCAAAAGGCAACTGGCGTGAAAAGCAGATAATTTTCATCGTCGTCAATGATATAAGTGATTGCTGCAAGTTTGATCAGAGGGAGTAGAAAAATGGATACGAATGGGTTGGAAAAATGATTCAATCAGAACTATGCAACCGAATGAGATTCAACCATGTTAACCAATGTTGCACAGAGCATCGCTAAGTCCAGGCTAAAAAAACTAAATCTTGTTAATGAAAACAAGAAGAACATTTGTAATTCTTTGACGCTCTTTTGCCCGAAGACCACCGAGTAAAAGTAAAAGAAAGTGAAGGGCAGGAAAATTGAAAAATTTTAAATGGCTTTTTGCTGGACATGTCGTGAAAATGTCAAAATGTTGATTTCCAGAGATCATATGCAAAAAATAAGATGGTGATATGAAGAAGATTTGTGCAGAACGGATTAGGTCAGCAACACCCAATATAGAAAGATCTAGCGAATCTCTTGGAAGATCTATGTCTAGCGAGAGACGTTAAAAGGTTAATGGTGGTGGAGGTGGTAGGTGTGCCTGTAATTGTTGGGGCGATTGGAAAGGTTCCAAGTAGCGTTCCAAAGAGGTCGGAAGGGTAGGGACTCCGGGGAAGAATCGAAACAATCCTGAGGACAACATTGCTAAAATCAACAAGAATACCGAGGATAATGATGGAGTTTTGTGGAGAATTACCCTTATCGAATCTCAGGTAAAAGCCGCAAGTTACTAATGGTGTGGAAACGCGTCCAGTATACATAATAAAAATAAATGGCTGGTGTAAATCAATATAGACAAAAAAAATTACCTTTTATTTACACCTAATAAACTGAACGAACTCTTTATCTAACGCAATAGATAAAAAAATTTTTGAACATGCCAAAAAAGTTTGACAGCGTAAACAGTGAACCAAGATGCCAGATCAGACTGGAGAGATAAATTATTGATCTACTCTGAGATGGAAAGTATTTAAAAGCCTTTTTGAATAATGATAATAATACACTCCAATCTATTTGGGAATATATAAAGCATAGCAGACAAAAAAAACAAACAGAAAACAATTGCTCAGTGGAAAGAATTAAGTAAGAAAATAGCCGAGTTAAATTGGAAAATAATAGAAAAATATTCTTTGAAAAACAAAAACGATTTTTGATTTTTTTTTAACTAGGTGTACGAAGGAATGGAAGAAAAATCTGAAAGACCAGACTTAGAAAAACTTGAAAATTCTAGATCGGAAAAAGGGTAAGTTGGAAGAGAAGATTATAAAAAAAGTAAATCGTGTGAAGAAATCTAAAATGACTGTGTTTGATAAAAGGCCATCAATACACATTTCATCAATAACACGTTACGCCACTACGTAGAAAGCACTACATGAGCAGTTTCTGATTAAAAAATCTGTTATACTTGACTAATTATGGATTAACAATGAGGCTGATTAGGATTAGGACCAAAATTCCGGAGAGGATGGAAACCCGACAGCAACACTGGTTGAAATAAAATTACAAAAATGATTTAATCGAGTGTTCAAAAATTGTCCAAGTCGATGTATAAAACAGTTCAATTGATTGTACATGTGAGTATTCTAGGTGATACTATAGTATTTTTGCATATATTTTATTCATATAATATATGTAGTTTATTTTACACAGTACAACGATATAAGTAATTCAACGTAATTTCATTCGATTCAGCAAAGGTTTAGTAGCGGTGGCAAAGAAATGAGGAAGCCCTACTTAAGTCTAGCCTCGGAATCTGGTAGGTAGATAATCCGTAACAGCACTTAACCCACCTAACAAAAGATGGTTGAAAGAAGACTCTAGAAGTGAACAACTAGAGGCAGAACAATTCTCCCTCACAAAGAAGCTGCAAAAACAAGATGGAAGAAATATAACGTGATTAGTAAATCCAATCTTGACAAAGAAAGAGATTTATAACTCGCTAAAGTATGTAGAAATAAAAGTATTGTGTCGGAATAGAAATAAACTACCGTGTAAGAATGAAAAGGATGTGGAATATGAATCAAGAATAGAAATAGACACGGTATTTTGAATGCAGTAGAAATAAGAAAGAAAAGAGAGGATCGTGTATTATATTTATAGGACAGCATATTCTAAGATTCCTAAAATTTGGAATTTAGAATGGCTATAAGTATTCAAGATTAAAAACCTAAGAAGACAAAAGAAATATAATACAGTTCACAGTCAGCATTAAAAAGAAATATAAAGTACTATGTGTTGTAATTTGAGAATCAGTGGATAGATTAATAGATTTCAGGAACAAGAAATAGTCATACTCAAGGGGGAAAACGTAAAAATAACTATGATACTCAGAGGTTTTGAAACGCAGTTGGATATCACTCCCCAGGCTGGAATATAAAACCTAGTTATTCAGTGCAAAGGAACAAAAATCTAACAAATAATGAAGGTGGCTGTTTGACGAGCCCGAAAGAGAGCGTTAAGATTGATAAGTATCAAGATGTTGCTTGAGGGATCCGAAAATTAATGAATCATGAAGGTAGACACATCAACCCTTGAACGTTAGCCAGGAAAAACAAAACAAAACCAGAAAAAACGTTGCAGATGAGATCTGTCGTTACTCCTTCCTGAAATTGAAAATTATGATTATCTAAAGCTAATGAATTAAATAGGAAGAGAGACAAACTTGGAAGAGAGGAAAAGGAAGAATTGGAAGTGTACCCCTTAATGATGATGCTGAGGATTTACTGTAAGTTTTTGATACTTACAGAAAAATAATGATATTTGTCAACAGAAGTCGGTCTGAAAATTCCCAACGGAAACTTAATGTATCATAGTGTACGTCCATTTTTCGGTGAAATATACAAATTTATGTCATACAAGGCATGTTGCAAAAAGAGCAAACCACTTTGAATAAGTCGAGAACTGGTCACATAACCTCGATATAATTTTATAACCAATCAGAGAGGAGTTCACTGCGTATACATGAAGAGACGCTCTCTCGTACAGTTAATTCTGTACTCTGACATTGTTGAATCCTCAATGATCATTTTTTTGTGACTCATGCAGACTTTTTTCACAACATCTAGTTCCGTCAGTCCCTCAGACAGTCCAAATTAGGCTTCTTGATTTATTCAAAAGCTAAAATTGCCGTTTAAATGGATATTAAAGTTATTAGGTTAGAGGGGGAGGCGTGACGAGGCAGTTGATGGCAGTCCCAAAGGAGGACTTTGCAGGCTATTCTAAAAGTGGAATAAGTTTGTTAAATTCCGAGGGATGTACTTTGAATAGGAATAAGAAGTCATTGCCAGGGGTAGACTTTTTTTCTCTTTAATATCAAGTTGCTGGATACTTTCCAGACTAACTTGATGACGATTTCAGACTCAGAGTCTTGATACTAAACACGATTCAAATAATGGCCGATTTACCATGACTGCCCGAACGCATTAGTAATATATATGAATCTCCATTATATATCGAAATTACATAAAAATGTCACCATAAATAACTGGAGACAGGGCTTAAAACACTCCTCTATAAAAACGAACCTATTTCCCTTCTAATTCGATAAAAAAATAGATCTTCGTCCGGGTGCTAAAGAAAATAATGAATAATGAAATTGATGATGACAGGAGTTCCTATAATTAACAGGATTTTGGAAACAGTTATGAAATTTGTCTCGGGAAGAGAAAGCAGAATTAAATTGCCCAGACAGGAATTATGAAAAGTTTGGTGGTGACTGAGATGGTTCGTACACCGGAAAAATACCTCAGAAGAAGCAGGACAAGTTTTTAAGACTCAACTATAAAACATGTGATCGCTAAAAGTATTAATTACCGTTCTTACAGAGATGTGTCTATTTTTGTATTTCTTCTGTGCTGATTTGCTATATTCACTTACATAATATCGAGTTTCACCCTTGTTTCAATGCAGACATGTGCTATCTTGTTATGTCTTATATAGTTTCACTTTCCTGTAGTTCATTCTGGTGCACTTGATCTGAGCTGCTATCATTAGAGAATCGGTATCCATTTCAAAGTGGTATGTTCAGCATGTTCAGGTCATTCTGTTTGCCATTCTTTTTGTTTGTCTCTTAAATCCTCAATAAAGTTCCTTCCATCTCTGTCTTTTGTCGGTTTTGGTACTTTACCCGGCTGTTTTCACGTTTGCTTCATCGCGTGTAGTCTTTTAATTCTCTAAAAGTCTATTCTTTACAGCATCCAATGTTGATTAGTTCATTTCCAACTAATTTTCTCTTAATAAGAGGCCATAGAAGTTATATCCTAAACATAGTGCTTTATATCTAATTTTTGCTTTGAAAAAAATCCCTTTTCCAGTTACTTCTTCTGCCTAGTTAAGGAAGTGTTCAGATCGCCTTACTATAGATACTATCCACGCGTCTTGGCAATCGTTCTCTTGAGTTTAGTTACATCTCTAAAATATTATTATTATCGTTATTATTTTGTTTATATTCATCATCATCTCGTTTATTATTATTGTAATCATAGCCCATGTCGTATTCACTATTACTGCCTGTATTTTGCTCGATCAAAAATTCCTATAAATCAAGCTAAAAGTGTTTGTTTGTGTCAATGTCAATTTTGGGGTATTGATTCAATATATTGAATGTTAGTCGTTGATTCTATGTGTGATTTATTTTTCAATTTTTTTAGTTTCTCTTTTTCTCAATAATTTCTATTCAGGGTCACTTTTTGGACAAGGCGCTACATATGACCACTTCATCAGAGCGGGCTTTGTTGTCATGAATGAACGACAAAAAAAAAAAATCAGGAAACTCGAAACTGGAATTATCTTGTAATTAAGTTTAGTTGAATATACAAAAAGGTTGCTTTGATATCTGAAATATTTTCGGGTTGCTTCAGAAAGGGTGAATAGTCATCACTAAATTTGATTTATTACTATCAAAAATTTTACAATATTTTTTTTTCATATGACCACTTCGACGGATATCATTGGTTTCATATTGAACATTATCAAAATATCTCATTAGCATTGTTCTGTTTTCATTACTATCATACAATCATTGCTTTTAAAATTGTGACATAACCACGTTCATATTATCGGAATTTTAGTGTTATTATTGCGCAATTGTTTCGCCATTGAAAAAAGAAATCCATTACCATTTATCCAAGTTTCATATTTATATAATGATCATCCCAAACTATCAACCAAATCAATCATCTAAACTATCAACATAGTTTTCTTCAGTTTTTAAACTGGCCTGGTTGACTCGCTTGCTTGCTGTGTATGTATCTACGTATGCACGTATCCAGGCTGCACCAACGGAGATGACATGGATCCCCCAAGATCACATGCGCAACCGAGGCCGGCAGAATACAAGATGGAGAGACGAGCAAGACAAGTTCAGAAAGTACTGGGTCAGCGACGCCCATGATAGAGAAGTGTGGCAAATCCTGGGGAAGGTCTATGTTCAACGACGGACGTTAAAAGACTGATGATGATGATGATGATGATGATGATGATGATAATGATGATGATGATGATGTTGATCCGTGAACACTTGCAATGGGGATAACAGAAAGAAAGTGGTAAGCTGCTCCTAAAGAAGTCATTTATCCTAGTACTCAGGTATCTAAAGCAGGTTAACTAATGAGAGAGTGTTTCACTCCGTTGCTCGCCTACGCTTTTTCTAAGTGATGAGACATTTGCGAAGAGACAGCGTTCAGGGGGAAATAGATCCATTCCTTCCAAAAGAGTATTAATTGCAAAAGAACATATACAAGCTCAGCTGGAATTCAAACACTTTTCGCCTAGCCCGTATTAATGGTTAATACGTCAGTGCACACCTATTATAGTAATCACTATAATCAACATGTGCGTTATTGCAAAAGTTTGTCATCATTGACCCTTAATCAATTCTATTAAGAACAGGTTATTTATTTGCCCACATCCTGATGAGAGGAAATTCGACGAAAAGTCTGGTTTCATGTGGGGGCCTCACATGCGTACATGTGAGTAGCGATAAAGAATTACCTCGTGGCCTCAGCACTTGCCATTTGGTAAGCCTCAGGTATTACAGATTCACCCAGACTCTACAGCTTTAAAATCAATGGGGAGGGTATAGCCCTGGGGAGAACCAATTAGAGCTAGTTGTTGTCTTAAAGCCATTGATGGCCAAACACCGATAGTAGTCTGAAGACCGGGTAGATTCAATTGTCAACCATATCTGAAAATCTTCATTCTTGGTTGGTTTCTTGTTCTCTTTAGAACCATAAAACAAAATCTGCTTAATCCAGCGTGGTGAAATAAAAGACACATGGAAGATAAGCTAAGCAGTAGTCGAGGAGAACGTTACTGACACCAGAATATTTTTTCGTTTGAGGGGGGGGGGTAAGGAAAAACATTCAGATAACACCACCACCACCACTACTATTCATGATGATAATAATAATTAGAATAATGATAATAATAATAATGATAATAACAGAAGAAGAAGAAGAAGAAGAAGAAGAAGAAGAAGAAGAAGAAGAAGAAAAGGAGATGGGGAAGAAGAAAAAAGGAAAAGGGGATGGCAAATAAGAAGAAAAAGAAAAGGAAAATGAGATTGAGGAAGAAAAAGAAGAAGACAAAGAAAAAGAATATGAAGAAGAAGAAAAAGGAGGAGAATAAGAATGAGGGGAAGATGAAAAAGAAGGAATGAAGAAGAAGAAGAAAAAGGAATAAAGGAGAAGAAGAAGAAGGAATAAAGGAGAAGAAGAAGAAGGAATAAAGGAGAAGAAGAAGGAATAAAGGAGAAGAAGAAGGAATAAAGGAGAAGAAGGAAAAAAGAAGAAGAAGAAGAAGAAGAAGAAGAAGAAGAAGAAGAAGAAGAAGAAAAGATGGTGAATATGTGTAGAATAAGAGGACAAATAAAGAAGAACCACAACAAAAACAATAACAACAATACCAGCAACGCTAAAAAAAGAAAAGATAATATCAAATCAAAAGGTAATCACGGAAACATAAGAGTGTCCTAACCATTTTTTTCACTCCTACTTTTTTTTTCATATGAAACGCATTTCTGTATTTTCCTACCTTGTGTGATTCTAGGCAAGGGTAACTTGATGGGGTGGATAGAGCTAAACGCAAAGCCCCAAGGCATACCTGACTCATCCACCCAGCTTTTACCCCATCACCTAATTTCTTATTTCTACGTATTACCCCTGCCTCCTCGTTCACTAAACGAAATCTCTGATGTTAGGAGTGGCGCTGGGGTGTCGACTATTTTTATCGTAATTACCGAACCACCAGCAAAGGAAAACGTAATTGGAGCAGAAGGAAACGGTAAAGCAGCTGGGTAGGATTCAGAGCATATGGGCGATGGTGGATCACTGTCATTGGGGATATACTGCGTAAACGAGCCAGGTAAAGTAGCGTAAGTGTGTGTGTGAAAGTGAATATCTCTGTGTATATCAGAAAGAAATAACAAGGAATGAACGCACGAAGTTATTCTAAATGTTACATACGTACTGCATTTAATGGCATAAGAGACTCGATGATATCAACAGGAACATTTCTCTGAATTCTTTTCATTCATCAATCGTATCTCAACTCCTACTCAAGTCCTGGCCAATGTGAGTTTAGACAACAAAAGACGACATTAACAGTTTGAACCATTTCGGGGAAAAAAGAAGGAGGGCCAAATATGCTACCAAATACGGTACAAACGTACATATATACATATATGCATAAGGGAACGACAGAAAGAGGGTTACATCAATAAAAACAAATTATGTGTTCATTATAAACAAAAGTTGGATAAGAAGAAAGATTATACTCTCCCCGAACACAAACCCTCATTCCACAATTTACATTCAACACTATCCCAATCTTATTTCTATTTATCTTGATTACTATTTACCTTCACCTTAATTTACTTGATGCAGACTCTGATAGAGAGTATATAGCACGAATCGAAAGTTGTGAATAGGCGCTTGGTGAGACCCAGATTCATAGCCAGATTTAACGCACCCACTGAGTAACGAACTTATCCAAGAAGGGTGTCTCCTTGCTTGCAGAAGTCAAAATCCTACTTTCTACCTCGATAACTCTGAGCAATTTCTTTTTGGTGTCTGAACTCGTAGCATCGATTTCAGTGAAGCAATTATTCGATATTTTTTCAAAATTTTAATCTTTTTTCATCATTTTCATTTATTTGTTCATTTTTTTTATTTGATCATTATCATCATCAGTATTTAATCCTCTGTTGTTGGGCTTAGACCTTCCCCAGGATTCGTCAGACCCCTCCATCATGGGAATCGCAGAGTCAATACTTTCTGAACTTGGCAATTTCGTCTCTCCATCTTGGATTCTACGGGACTCAGTTGCACTTTTGAACTCTGGAGAGCCATGTTGAAGTGATGTTCATCGGTTGTCTGCAATTTGCGCAACATGACCGGCCCCTTGCCATTTTAGTTTCGTAATGGATTCCTTGATGTCTCAGACTCTTTTTTCCCCTTATATACCGTGTTGTCTTGTGATCTCTCCATGTGATTTTGAGCGTGATGTACATATTTCATGGTTCTCAGTTTTCGGGCAAATCTCTTGGTTAAGTTCCATGTTTCAGCTCCATAGATAACTATTGAAAGGAAGCATTGGCTGTATACTCTTCTTTTTTAGGACTAATGTAATTTTTCTTGTTATTGCAGGTTGAGCTTGCTCAACCGAAGGCTAACCATTCTAGAGCGATTCTTCTATTGATTTCTTCTGTTGGTGATTTCATTGAGAGCTCTTTTATTAGATGAAAAATTGCAAATCATTATTATCAATTTTTGACTAAAATAGGTAGACAATAGTAAAATCAATAGCAATGATTTACAATATTTCATCTAATAAGAATAGAATAATTGCTTCCCATTCTTCTATCTTCAAGTTCTTTTTTACTCTTTTAGACATCGAATATGCAGAATTAACTAACTACTCTTGTATGATATCCAACCAGACAGCATTGAGAACAAAAAGCAAATCTTTTGTAATCTTTTTCTGTATTTAACAATCAAAAATAGATCAGGCATCATTAATTTCTGACTAGTATTTCTTACGTCCTAATTTTAGTTGCTTTTCATTGCAATTGATCAGACTGTTAGTCGACGGTATTTAGTAAACAGTGCGAATAGGACATGAAATATAGGTTCTTGGCGAGACTCGAACTCTCAATCTCAACGGGTGCTCAACCGATTGGGCTACCAGAGGTTTCACAGTTTTCAGAAAATTGAAACTTACTGTTTTCTAATCCAATTGCTTGCTGTCACATAAGATTTTTTATGTACATTATTACTATTGGTAGTAATATTATCTTGAACTTCTATTAAATGAATCAATGCCAGTCAAACATTGTTAATTTTTTTTACTTCATCTTAATTTCAATTGCTATTTATCGCAAACATGAACTTGCATTCCTTTTGACAGACTTCCAAGGCAAAGGAGAGTTCATATCTCGTCTAGAGCTTATTTTGATGTCCAAACTTCTCTTTTTACTGATAATCTTAAACTTAAATTCAGCTGGAGAAATTCAAATTATATATATATATATATATATATATATATATATATATATATATATATATATATATATTATTTGATATTTGATGCAAACTGAATATCAGAAACCGTAAATCAAACTGTTACCAAAACTGTCAAGAAAGGTTTCTCTATCTTCAAGATAGTCTGGCTTCTTGGATCGATGGCTCCTTTGCATGTATGTATAAATCATATGTCCAGCTACGGATGTGAAAGATTGATGATAATGATGATGATGATGATGATGATGCCTTGAAAATACTTTTTTAAGAATCACCACCCACCAAAAATAAGATGCATTAATTTGCATTCAATTTAGTCTGAGCTTGGCAGTGTTAAAGCTTACTTTCATGCAAGTTTGGACGTCTTTTAGGGATCAGAGCTCAACAAAAGGCAAGAGAATATACGTATTTGTTGATCACTGCTTTTTTCATTTTCTTTGATCAATTTCTTCCGGCATGACTGGGGCCAAAAGACTTCGGTCACATGAAGGCTTCAATTAATTGAGTAACCAAACCTGTTTAGTTAACGGTCATTGGACGTGAAAATAACTCGAATATACTATTGAAAGCAACAAAATAAGATGATAAGAAAAACTATTCAAAAATCTTATTATCGTGACTTCATCTATGGAATACAGACAACAAAATAAAACTTGAAACAAATGTTGAGAGATTTACTGATTTTCCTGGAATGGGAATGTTGATGTGCATAAAACCTAATACAGTAATACAATCCTATTTAATGTTGATTTGATATAGAGCTGTTTTACAAATATTTTTCACGATTGATTTAGTATCGTTAAATTTGAAAAAAAATAAAAAGATAACTTTGTTAACAGTCTCAAAATGAGTCTATACTGTGCATTTTGGTCAATGCATCATGTGTATGAAAGTGACATATACTTATGCACATACATACTCAATATTTTGTCATACAATGATATACAAAGACACGTACTGAATTTGTACTATCTCGGAAAGTAGCTACCGGGTAAGATACTCGGCAATGATACTTTCATCTTAACATCTCAACAACAACACCATAAATTTTAAGATGATTGCTAGAACGATCTCTATTCATGCTTACATAAAATCTGTGTATTGTGATATTTCCTTACTGCTGCATTTTTAGCAACGTATAGGAAGCGTTAAGCGTGTGTGTATGTGTGTGTGTGTGGGGGTAATGATATAGTCATTTTTGGTTTAGTATCAATGACTAGGCTATAATGAGGTCATATTTTCAAAAGATTCTGTAGTCTGAATCGATTTGAGAATGGAAGACAGGTAAGCCTTCAAAATGTGAATTTTGAAAGCCTACCACGGATTAAGTGGTAGATTATCAAAAGTGGGCGATGGGTGTAAACCAGTTTCAAGATGCCCACGGATCCTCTTTGAGGTAAAAGTTACCGGACGGAGAGGAATTGTAGGCATATTCTCGAAATAGAAAATATCACTAAATCTCGAATTCACACGCAGACCTACTCGAAGAGGATTGTATAATATTCTAATTCTCAGCTGATGATCGATGATCTGTATTCCCTGCCGACTGTCTATCATTTGGAAAAAAAACCCAGAACACATGCTTAGTTGCTCTTGGGTGAAACTCATCCAAACTTCTTTTCCGTTTGCAACTTTTGTATTGCATATTATATATATATATATATATATATATATATATATATATATGTGTGTGTGTGTGTGTGTATACATAAGAAACAATATAAAGGCATATTTTTGGCATGAATGTATTGATCAGAATGGAATAAGCCCTTGCATGTTTTTGATATACATTTTTGGAATGTGACACTCGTCATTTTGGTGCAGTCAGTAGTTGAGCCGCCTACTAATAATTCAGTCGTCATCTCAAATTACGATCCAGAGATCTTTATTTTATATATAGGTGAGTTTAACGTTACATACAAACAGTGAAAAGTTCAAAGCATGAATTAAGTGAAGATTGTTGTCTCCGTCGCAGGAGGAGGGGAATCAATTTCAGCCTTCGAATTGGACTGGAAATTAACAAAAGTCAAAGACTTATATCCAAGTCTCTTATACGTAAATACTGCTCAAGTAAAGCTAACGTGTTCTGAGTTTCAATTTATCACTGTTTTTAATGTATATTTGTCTCGAAATGTATTGCATTAAACAAAAATATTTGTTAGAATATCATACTTAGATCATCTTGATAAGCTACTTTCTTATCCAACCCTGGCATGTGCTCTCAGTGGTGGATTGACTATAAGGCTAAGTAGGCTAAAATTTGGAGGCCTGGAACGGTAGGTCCAGCAGAAAAGTAGTTTAATTCGATGTACTGAAATAGAATTAATTGAGTGTAAACGTAAATATTTTGGATGATATTTCAGTATTTTGGCGTATAGATGATACATGTAGTACATTACACAATTTGTGTTATATAATGAGACAGTTCCATCCAAAGGGAAAAGGTAACAAGGCTATTCAAAGACAAATGACAATGAAGACGAAAGAAGCGATTTCAAAGGCGTCCAGGCAAACCTAATTTGCGTGCTGAAAGATATACAACGATTTATGAGAAGGCAAAGATCAGCCAATAAGTAAAGAACCATTAACCAGACGCGAAAGACAACAATTGCATCATTCTTCTTCGGAAGATATGGAACATAGCGAAGAAAAGCTTAAGTCTAATCAACAAAAAAGTAATCCGTGTGTGCAAAAATCCCATGTTGTGTGAGTGTACTTTCTGTAAGTGTATACTTTGAATTGGGCATTGGGAATCAAACTTTCTTCTATTATAATCTCAGTAAGCTATTTACAGAATTTAAAAACTTGTATGCACCCATTAATCTCCTTTGAGCATTGGTTACTATACGTGTGAGTGCGTGGATACGTGTTCAGCTTAGAAGGAAAATACGGTAGCAAAGTCGAAAGCTTTACGAAAGCTCAGCTTACAGACCCGGGCTGTAAATAATAGGTCACAGAGTACATATAATTACAGTACAGTACAGTTAAAGTACTCATGTTTGAAGCATTTAATGTCGATGAGTCAGATCTCTTGTATGGGGAATCTTCTTTTCAAGAGCCTCGTAAAATTAGTTTTTGTCGAAGTTTTCTTGTTTTGTATGCTCAGTTGTGATATTACCCTAAATCTTCTCAATATCAATCCATGAGTGTAGGTTTTAATTTGTTCTAGAAATAGAGAAAAAATAGCTTAACTTGGTCAAACTTGTAACTGGGCAATTACAAACATGAACCACTCTCGTAATGATTGACTCTAAACAATTATTCCTCTCAATCAGTGTTGGTATATACGCTAGAAAACTTAGTCAAGTAAGTGTATTTTATCTTCGTGTGGTTGTCATCTACAACTGTCTCTATATATAAGCGTTTATGTCGTAGGGGGCTGTTCTAAAGTCAACATCAACAATTATAGATGTTGTCTGATGAGTATAACAGATGGGATGATCCTGTCTCCCTCCGTATTTGATGCAACGGTATTCTAGCCATCATCAGTTCAGCTTATCAGTTTACTGACAAATCCAAACTTGTCTTGTCATATAATCTTTTTCTGTACGTTTTTCTCGTATGCAACAAAAGATTCATAGAAACTGTCAATCAAAATTGTCAGTAGCAACATTTTTAAATGATCATCCCCAACAAGAAATGCTGTCAAGAAACGTTGGTCATGTTTCTGTTGAGTGACTATTGAATTTTTTCTATCAGTTTATTCATGCTGTGATAGCATTTGTGTGTATTAACAGCACAGCTAAGTACAATTGATGAAATATCTGTCTCTGCCCTATGAAGTTCGATCACTTTCAAACAACCTTTTGGAATACACCCTTGGTACAAATTCTCTGAACACGATTCTTGTAAATGGTCTCAGCCACTACTTTTTACCTCTGAAAATAACGTTGGAAGAGCTATATGTATTGAGTTTGGTCTGTACGGTTGTCCACACAATATCTTAAAAAGTGTCCAATGAAATCCAGTGTCACTTTGTGCAAAGTTGTACAATGGGCTACGAAATAAGTGATAAAGTTTTTGAGTGGATCCCGAGCTTTTCCATTTCCTGCATCGTAGATGTATATGCCCAGTACACAATATCTTCAAAAGTAGAAAAAACAGGAAACAGAAGGAATGATAACATTTCAGGGAGCATCCTGGAAATTTGTCCTTTCCTACATCGTATCTATAAGTCAACGCTGCACAATATCTCGGATATTTTTCAATGAATCAATAATATTCATGAGGGGCATTGAATACACGAGAGGAAATTGATTTGGGGATGGATCCAGAAGTTTTTTTCTCTATTGCATTGTACACAATATCCCCACAATTTCTGAACGGATTTCAATGGAATATTTTGGAAAGGTGAATAATGGAGTAAGGAAGTATCTCCATATATTCTCAATAGATTCTCAATGAATTCTGATGATATTCTGTCGAATTCTTGTCGGATAGAGAAGATTTGATTGAATATTTGAGTGGATTGATGTATCTCACCAGGCTCCTCCCCTGGTAATCAACTATTTGTGAGCTGATTTCCTTTCAGTATTATTAGTGATGAAAGTGTTGGCGGATGAATGTACTTCCTGAGCGTTTTCTAGCTTACCTAAGCCAAAAAAACACCAAACGTGTATCAGCCCACGCCATTTTATCTAAAAACCAAGTGTTTGTCAGGATGCTTATTTGACTATCGTTCAGGAATGGGTTATCTTGCAGCTGTGCAGAGGAGATTCTAATGCATTAATTATTTTCCAACAATACTGGGTGCCAGCATTTTTGCTCTCTTGGATGAATAATTTCCTGAATATAAAACAAAAATGCTGGATGATGGATTAGACCTAGATAGAAAATGTTCTGCTAGGAACACTGTTTCCGAGAATTACAACCACCAACGTAGATGTTCGAGAGATATTGGTAAAAGAATTCTGTTAGAGAACTGAGGTCAGAATATTGGCATAGAGAAGATTTACAGAAATGATATGTTGCATGAGAGATTCAAGTTCAAATGATGGACAAAAAATGTTATGCATGCCTACTTTCTACGAGAGAAAGGCAAGAGGAATCTTAATCGAAATTTCCAATATACTGAGTGATTTCACTAATTACAGAACTGTAATGTTCAATTAGTCAGATAAGGCAGAAAATTTACTAGCTAGCTCCATTGCAAAAAAAAGTCGCAAAAACAAATATATAGTTTTCTTTTTCAAATGAATTTAGAAATATTGGATCAGTGTACAATCTTATTCGAAAAAACAAAACAGTACAGGTATGAATGATGTTAGATCTCTTTGGACAGAAAATAGATCTGTAGAGCAATTCAATAAGTTATTAGCTAAATATATGTGGAAGAATTTAGAGAAAATATGCCTTGAAAATGTTTTTCTGCACGGATAAGCTTGTAGTTTTTAAAAAATGAAATTTCACTCATTTTTATTAATTCAGTCAATGTGTATTTCAGCGTTAGATACGTATGTTTAATGTAAATTGTAGACTGAGATGTCCATTGTAGCAATTTTATATAATAATGATAATAACAAATCTGTTATTATTATCTGACAATGCTCTTACCAAAGGCTACAAATTGGGGTACATTTTGGAATGACACATCGTACACTTCAATTTTTTATGTGATCAGGGCGATGAATTAGATGTATACCGTGGATTCCTTGCGTTGTAATGGCAGCTATAACCATATTTTATTCATTTTGACAACTTTTTATATTTATCTTAATTTTTAGTGGTTTTGCGAAAATTGCTAAAATGTTTGTTTGCGATGCATAATCTCAATAATAATAATAATAACAATTTTGTAGATACATGCATCTATTGTAGAGCTAACTGTCTTGGACTGAATGACTGACTGACGAATCGACATAAAAAGTCCCCCACATCATCTTCAAGCATTCCCTTTCACTCTTTTCATGAAAGTGTTCGTATCTGTTGTCGCTTTAGTTAAACATTAATTCAAAAATCTAGTAATTTAATTGGCTTTGGACCAGTTTAATTTACATGTTCTTTGTTCTGATACACTTGAATTTCATTTCCAGAGTATTTCAGTTCGTAATTTTCTTTATAAAAACAAAGGTATGATTTTAAATGATGCATTGTTTTCATGTATATGAAATTCAACTCCGTTATATGAGTAAAAAGGAGTGAACTCGCGTTTAAATTGGACAAATATGGTTTTACTTGTAAAATAACGATTTTCTAATTAAAGAGCAAAATATGTTAGAAGTAGAATTTCTTAGATCTTGTTACCATAGCAGATTGGTTGATCATCAATACTCACACTCACACACTTGCAGGTACTGTAATAGAATATCAAGGTTATAGTCTTCTATTATTTAATTAAGAGGTCGAATGCGAGAAATAGTTGTAATAAAAAAATGCACAAGTGACATTCTGTGTGTTAGGAAATGTGTTGGAATTTTGTAGGTAGCAAATCTATGAAAATGTATGGACATATTTCGCATGTGACATTTTATATGCATGAATAAGCACGGCAATGATGATCATTTTGCGATAAAGACTCTATGATGGATGTACTAGATCTGTCAGGAAAGAGTCCTGTCATTTCATACAGGCGAAAAATAGCTTGACACTTTGGCCCCCCTTTGAAGTACTTCCCTTTGGACTGCACATATTCATCCAAGCATCTTGTCGATTTCTCAAAACTGTGATTTCAGAATCGACATTGAGTAGCCTCGCGGCATTTTTTTCGATCCCATCCACAAACAGAAATCTCTCTTCGTCAGCTGCAGTTTTAGCTTTCGGAAAAACCATTCACTAAATCTGAATTGTGGGGGTCTGGAAGACACTGGGCAATGCGATGTTTAGACACCCTTCCCCCAAAACCTCGTTGCATATTTGCTGTTCTACTCGCTCGGCGATTGTGTATGCAAGGATCACACCATATACAATCTAATTCAAAACTATGTCACTGCTGATGTACTTACCCAACACGATATATTATGTCCACGCATGCGCAGGAAATTCTCCGCCAACAATTTGTCAAGTCAGATCAAGAACATACAATTGGTTCTCGAGATAAAATAGCTTGATACCTTTGAATTCATTGGAGAATTAGTACGATTTGTATCCTTACTCTGTTTCCTATCAGTTGAGAAACTAGATGCTATACACAGTCAAACGTAAATAAGAGAATTGGAGTAGAATGACTTACTAGTAGGCTCAAGCATATTTCTATTAAGCCCGTAAATTAGTTCACAGCGGCATAAATCACTCAAATATTTCTATATAAACTAAACGTTGTCTAAACAAGAACATAAGTTAAACGATGCGTCCACAATCTGTGGCGGTAGTTGCAGAAGGGGGAAGAGGATAAGGAAGTAAAGAAGCAAGTAGTCTTCCTTTGAGTAAATGATTCGTCTCATTGTAAAATACTGTGATGTGGAAATATTGTCGTGTATTATTTAGAATAAAAATGATTCATGGTCATTTTTGGCTTTCATGCGTACTTTGGCTATTTCATCATGACATCATTAGCAGTAAAGGAAAATTGATCGAAATAGATCTTACAACTTTCGAGAACGCAATGCTCTTTAATGACATCATATTTCAATGACACCCTTTCATTCCCACTTTTGATGCTTTAGATATCTGTGACCCCCCAGCAGTCTGACTGAGAATTGTCTCAGAGTGATGTGTGCAACAATAAATAATCTCTAATTGATTTATCACTAGAAACATCCACAAAACCTAACCTAGATTTCTAGTAGCGAGGGGGGGGTCTCAAAATTTGTTGTTCACCTTTCAACTTCCTTAAGTATTTGCTAATCAACTCACACCTACAAGAGTATTAGTGGTATTCACACGAGGGGAATTCACTCTGCACCTTTCTGAATCAATAGTTTCAACATAAGACTTTTTTGACCTTTGCACAGCTTTGTGTGGGGCACATCTTATCCATTTCTGTACCAATAAACCTGGTATCAGGCTCCTCGAAACAGGGCAGATATTCATGTTTGTGTACGATTTGCGTAGCGCTGAAAACGTCAGGAAAATCTAAGGAAACCCCGTACTTGATTTTCAGTATCTTTGAGTTCCATATTTTGGAAAACCTTGCTCTGAAAAAGCTCTGGAGCAGTCAACGTTCGAGTTCCCCTATTGACACACCAACGGTACCACAAGATATGATGATTATCAATATCATTGATTAAGTCAATAACATTGAGATGAGTAATTAACATACCAACTTTCCTCGGACAATCGAGTTTCTTTTTCCCACGTTCGTAGTTGACACAAAATTGTATCTGATTCATTGTCTGACCGTCCTCAAGAGTAAAATGTATTATCCGTTCGGATATTTTGGTTTACATGTCCAAAAAAGAGAAAAAAGAAAAAAAAAAAGAAAGAGACTGATGGGAGAGTCCTACTTTCCTTACAAGTATTATAATTTTTTCGCCTGAAGAGGCCTGGAGAAATGAATCAGCCGAAACGTTCTTCCAACTACGAATATTTGAAGAAGAGATTAGATTATCCGATCAAATTTTGGTATTATTGATATTATTAGCAATATTACACTGAAAAAAGTGTTACGTAGCAAAAATTCCTCTAACGTGTTTCACGTGAATTCATTAGTTTTCCTAAAGTAATATTCATCATATCGGTATCTATTGATTTACTTAAAAAAAAAAAAACTAACAAAGTTAGGTTAACAATTTTTTTCTCTTACAGAGAAATTTTTTTCAAATTGGTCCAACGAAACACCCTTTTCAGTGCATGTAAGCATGGTCACTTACCTTCCAAAACTGTTTCAATTGTAGTAAAAACATTTTTGTAGACTTCGAATTTCGGTCGGTTAAATTCGTGAACCGTCTTTTTGTCAACGTCGGAGATAACCTTTTATCTTTCTCTTGATATGTTGTGTTGCAAAACTGGCAAATCTTCTGCCTGGATACTGACGACACTTCAAATATATGCTGCCCTATCCAAGCTGAATATTTCTTTTTAGTTCAGAATGTTTGCTCTCGTGCATATTATTCCCACTCACGTATCTTGTTGAACATTTTTTTAGTGTTAATTTATCGTTTGCACATGCGCTGTCCGTTCCAAGCATATGCTCTCCTCTTTTCTGGCTGCTGGATGTTAACTTAGATAAAAAAAACAAAAAAAACAAACAATGGGTTGAGTAATGTTTCTGGGGGAGCAAGGTTCCCGGGCAGCAAATGTCACAGAGAATAGACTCTGAGCAAGATTGTGAATGTTAACATCACGTTAATACCCTTGGGAAAGACATGAACCAATCCTCTCAGTTATGGGTAGAATAGCACAGGGCGAGATGAGTAACGCCACTTCGAGCGTTTTTCACACCTAAACTATTTCACCCATCGCAAACCAGAACAGAGTAAGTTGCAGTGTGATCCTCGGAGCCCAAGTAAGAAAAGCCGAAGACGTAGCCAGCATAAGGACACTATTTTCTTACTCACTTTTCTGAATGCTGGATGTTTGTATTAGGTAGCAATAATAAGAAAAAATTTTCGTCAGGCTTATGTTGGATGTATTTTATTTTATTTTGGGTACTGATTCCTAAAATGTTATCTGCTTTCTTGAATCAGGTCTAATTTTCATGAGATTAAAGTTTTTTTTCTGCATATAACCCCCTATAGAGCAGCATAGGGTGTCTAAAGCTCAACGTCTTTAGATTGTCCCTCTGCATAGTATATCCTTGGTATATCTTTTACATAGTAATTTTGATTTTCCACATTGAAGATTTCTGACGTATACGAATCTTGTTTTCATTTAGCCTTTGCATATAATTTCTCATCTGAAAACTTGGAACAGAATCTGTCTGTAGCCGAAATTGAAACGTGCTAGAGAGAAACGCACTCAAAGTTCGTATTCTGGAGAACGGTTTAATTTTATTGACCGGCGTAATTAGGTTAGAGTAAAATGCAAATTTTGCATTGACGTCATTAAGGAATATCATTTAGTTTTTCTGGTGTCGATTTGTTCTTAGAAAAGCCTAGAGAGAACTCAGTGGACGATTATCTGGAGAGATATTGAAAGAAAAACAGGAACCTAATCTTTATCGAGATTGAATAAAATGGGAGTCGTATTTCCTGTGACGTTTATTACGAAAGAGAGTAGAAGATTGCGGTGAAAGAATTAGTTCAATTAAAGCGAAAATCTACTCGCAGAACTAATTTGGCAAGGGGGTCGCATTTTCTTCTAATGAAATTGCCATCTAGATTGTCAGATTTAGCTGGAATTTAGTTCTGAAGACGTTTGTACCAAGGCACAACTTTTGCATATGCATCAAACAATAAATATGTTTTACTCTGGCAACGTTTTTAGCCGTTCTTATTCAGAAAACTGACTCCATCATGCCTTATACATTGTCAGACAGAGATGAAATTTGGTAAGGGAGACTTCTGGACCAAGATGCAGATTTTGCATGTATTTAACTCAAGCATTTCTACGCCGGCTACTGCATCTGCAAATCCGGCTTAAAAAAACTGACCCCTCACCATGCCTCGAAGATTTCGGTTGGAGCTGAAATTTGGTACTGGGGACTTTTAGACAAAAGGCGCAACGTTTGTTTGCATTGAACTGACTGCGTTGCGAGTCATTACTGCTTAGAAAACTGATCCCACCCTGTATCTTAAAGATCATTGGATTGAGCCGAAGTATAGCACTGGAGACTTTTCGACCAAAGCACTACTATTGTATACATCGAATTGTGAAAAGTGCCCTTACGCTGTGTACGGCTTCAGCTGTTCCTGATTCTGATCCTCCAACATTTTATGTGCAGAGACCCTGAAGTGTTCTTAACTGGCTCTAATCACGCTAAGGTATTTGAATGTATAGTGGTAATCAAAAATAGTCTCTTTGAAATTCATCATGGATTTTGAAAATAAACTTATGCGAATCAGTTGGCGTTCTGACAAAGATAAAACTCAATTGATTATCATGTGACTAGAGCCTGATTTTCATTGAAGGTTATGGCTTGCTTACCTGTTACGTGAGCTATAAAAAAACTGGATGAAGACGTGGGTACTTAAAAAAACAGTTTTTTGTTGGTATGTATGTGTTACCATAGCCCAACCCTAAAACAGTACATGACAGTTTTTTGAGCGCTGCACTCTCCAGGTGCCTTAACTTTGAGATTAAAAGAAATTTTGGTGACTTCCAAGTATTACACTTCTTTTAGGTGGTAGGGTTCCGTTTACAACATACCCATAATGCAGAACTAGACCCTTATTTTGTGTACAGACATTGTGACATCAAGGGAAAATCATAACAGTTTTCAGAGGTTTTCATTCACCTGAGCTCATGTTCTAGTAAGGTTTTTTTATGCTGATTTTTTTCCTGGCTGCAAATCCTTGTATTACATTTGATCTTTACACTGGTTGTTTATTGACCTCATAATATGACACCAAATTTCCCTTTTAGGGATAGAAAACGAAGGGGAGACCATTTTACTTCTAAAGATTGGTAAAAAATAAATGAGAGACATTTTCCGCTTTTGGGGAAAAAATACTAATCATGGAGTAGGTCTTGATAGCCATTGCCAGTAGTCTCTAAGATGAAAATGAAGGAATGGATGAATGGAAAAAAAAATTGATGAAAAAAAGTGTAAGAGAGTGAGAAATGGAATGTGTCAAAGATTTATAGATTTAAATCAAGATACACAGAGAAATACATCACCACCCAACAAGATTCCTGGGTTGTAAGTGTCATTCTCGTAATTGCTTTGTGTGAAAAGTAAAGCAAAGAACAACAATCTCTTTCAAGTCTGAATTTGTTTTGCTTTTGTGGCCAGTGCAGTGAAATTGATTTGTAATTGTTTTTGCGACTTGATATGGCTTGAAATGGAGCAAATATGCCTACGTTCTAATAAGAAAGAAGTAGATTTCAAACTATAACCGTCCTAGTCACAGAAACAAAATTCTAGGAGTATAATTGACATTTTCTATATTTGTTCTTAGATATAATCAATCAGAATAACACACACAGAAAAAAAATGAAGAAACTTGTACATAAATGTAGCAGTTCTATGATATATCGACCACAGTAAAAGGCATACATCACGGAACATGCAGAATCTAGTTTCACATATTTGCAAGATTTTCATTCGATAAAAAAAATAAACATGCTTTCCAAAAAGAGTATCCATTTTGAATGTATAAACATTTTAAAACTATCTTTTTTAATGTATATTTTAGTCGTGTTGGGAGATGCGTTCTGTTAATCAAAGGAAATGGACGCCATTTTCGAAGCTCTTAGCACACGACGTATTTTTTCCCCTAACAGATGAAAAAGAAACAAAACAAGCAGCTTTTCAAAGTCAATATAACAGATCCATCAGCTCCTATCGTCTTGGTTTCCTTGTCATTGGAGTCAGTTGGATAATTTGTGAAGTATCGTCTGCTTCTTGGAGTGCAACAAGAAGTGTGCATTGAACAAATAATCGCACAGGTGTCTTTGTTCTGTGCAACGTCGATCAACATCTTCGACCTTGGATGATAGCCATGACGACGACATTCCTGTTTCAAATATTTATCCAAACATATCAAATGTTTTCATCGTACGAGGCTTCGGGCAGCTGTAAAAGTGATCGAGAACCGTGCGTGATCGGGATGTTCAGGTCTCCTAAGTGAGAGGCAAACATGCATCATGAGAGAACAAGAGTTAGAGAGTACGAGAGAAAGAGAGAGAGAGAAAGGGAGAGGGGAGGGAAAAGAAAGAGAGGGGGGAGAAAGGAAAAGAAAAAAGGTGTATTGCAAAAAAGTTCAGCTAAAATTTAATAGTCACTCAATAAAAACCATCACACAGCCGATGCAGTGTCGAGGGTAATCAAATAAAAAGATGGGGGAGATCAATAAATAAATTTACTTCACCCACATTTGTGAGCAGTGATCATTAAAAAAGTTCGAATTTTTAAAAAGAACAAGCAAGAACAACGTCGGGCACAAAATAAAGAACGAACTTAGCATACACTTTATTGTAAATCAAACTCCCGTACTTAGAACTTATATGGTGGTGAAAAAAAAAGTCAAAAGAAAAGAACGTTTTTCTTGAACATGGCAAGAAGTGAATGTAGAAATTTTCAGCCCTCTAGCACCATTTGTTACATACAAACGAATCATAGATAGATAGGCAGTCAATCAGTCAGTTTCACTAGAAAATAGAAGCTTATTTTGAGAGTTCACGTTGGTTTCTTATTGAAAAAAAAATTAGTGAATTAATCTATGGCGTGACCAAGAAAACGATTCAAACAAATATAAGTTAGGTTCATGTCTTGAAGCAATGGTTAACAAGAATTGTAAAGTTCTTGAAACGATTTGTCAGTAATGAGTTTTATCATCGTAAGGTACCAGACTAATTTATTTCTATACCGGACTGAAGTTTCCGCAGTGTAACCCGTCGTCCAGAATAAATATAACGAGGTGGACTCATTGAAGGGAGGGTCAAAGATAGGTGATGACGCCTTTGGCAAAAGCTGATGGGTTTGAGCACATAAATGACCAAAGCGGTTGCTTTGAGCCCTGTGGCTACCAGAGGATCTTCAAATGATGATGGTTGCCCCTCGAATCAAATTCGCTCGGAGCAATAGTAACTGTTCTAATACAAGTTTTTCCCCGCTTATGTGATGTAGAGAGTTCCCATAAAAACATTTCCTATGCCAAAATGGCATTAAGTGAAGGAGCAATTGATTTATTAAGGGAAAATTTTTTTGCTGTTCACTGATAAAAAATGGTGATCATAGTATGTTAGGCTGTGTCACTGGAAGTAAGAGAGATGGATGCTGTTCGTTGTAACGTTGCTCTTAACCTAGGCTAAAGAGCCTCCAGGAATGCAAAAGCCTTAATAACCGATTTAAGTCCAATGCTCTAACTCAACTGTAAAAGTAATGCTACGTTGGAGCGACTACTTTACCAGTCGTAGGTTTGATTCCTGCATCAACCCCGTTTTATTAAATTCTTCATTTTATTCACGCTGTCTAGCCTAAATAATACATTCACCGTGCAATAACAGGATATTATTTCAAGTAGATTTTCAAAGAAATATCAACGCATCCATAATTATTTCTGTGTAATTATACATCAAATCCTTAATAATAATAATATATATATATATATATATATACATATATATATATATATATATATATATATATATATATATATATATATATATATGTATTCCATAGGAATAGAGCATTCTGGTGGATGAGGAGTTTCTGCGTAAAATGAATATATCGCTTAAATTCAGCCTTACTGACCACCCAGTTCCGTAGTCCAGAGGTAGGATATCGGCCTATATGTGAGGGTTTCAATTCTGCCTCGCAGTACTGGATGAGATAATGTCTATAGCCACACTGAAGAAATGTAATACATCGAAACAGCTGTCTATGGATGACACAATAATATATATATATATATATATATATATATAGAGAGAGAGAGAGAGAGAGAGGGAGAGAAAGAGGAAGAGGAGGAAAGAGAGAGGGGGGATAGAGAGATAGACATTGATGAATAGAAAAAGAAAAAAGAAACAGGAAAAACGAATAAGAGAGGCTCAGTAAGAAATAGAGTGATTAGCAGGATTGTGTAATGCTTTGCGACAGAATTTACTTCGCTTGCAATAAACACATTCCCTTATCAACGATAAAGGAGAAGAAAACAGAGAGTAAGAGAAGCATATGGTCGTTGGAAGTATTGAAGGGGACGTGAAAGAAATCGTATAGACGTAGGAAAGGAAAGCGTTTATAACGGGAGAGAGAGAGAGAGAGGAAATACACAGAGCCATGTGCAATAGCCTATCTCACTAATGAAGGACGCCAATTCGTTAGCAAAATACATCACTTGATATTTGTTTTCGTCGCAAGTCTATGCATTTTGTATCAGGCGATCAATTAGATGAAGCCTTGTTGCTATGAAAGACTGATTGAAAAGCAGCCTACTCAGCTAATTGTTCCGGGCCGTAGCGGTTAGAGAATCGCGAAATAAATGAAACATGCTAACATGAAAGTAAGTCCAAGTAAATAAATGCTCGATCAATACAACACGTAATAATACACCCATATTGGGAAAAGCATCCTTTAAAACCCTTTATCACATCATTATGTTGGCTTGAATAATACGATAATAATTAAGACAGGTCTGGTCACTCACTCAATAGAAACCGTTAGATGTCTGATATCATTTGGCTGCATTCTGTGTCAGGGTAATCAATGAAAAAAATGAAGAAAAAAGAATTAACAATGAACAAGTTAGCTTTCCTGTTGGGCTGTGAATGTTACCGGACACGAACTAAAGGAACAAATTTACAATCAAATTACATTCTAAATTTTCCTCATTTGGAGGGATTTAAAAAAGTCCTATGTTTTTGTCGACATAATAAGGAGTACATGTTTACATTTTCATCCCTGTGGATTGTTGCCCTCTGTCAATACTTGCGTAACCAGCCAGATCAATCTAAGAAATGGAAAAAAAAGAAACAAAACAATGTTTGTGGTTTTGGTACCTCATAACGTCTGATTGTAAATGATTGAATGGATTACGTTGTATAAAAAGCAATTGTATTTGTCTTATGTCCAATTAAAGCAAATATCATCATCGAAATTATCATCATCAGTTGTTTAGCGTCCGTCGTTGGACATTGACCTTCCCCAAAATTCGCCAGATATCTCTATTATGGGCGTTGCAGGGCCAATACTTTTGGAACTTATCTTATTCGTCACGCTTTGTTTTTCACAATCATCATCATCATCATCATCATCATCATCATCATCATTCTTTTAAACGCCGTCGTTGGACATAGACTTTCCTCAGGATTCGCCACAATTCTCTATCATGGGCGTCGCGTAGCCAGTATTTCCTGAATCTATCCAGTTCATCTCTTGTATTCTATCGGCCTCGGTTTCTTATGTGATATCTGGGGATCCATGTCGTGAGACGTGATGTCCATTGGTTGTCTGTCATTCTTTCAACATGGCCTGCCGATTGCCATCTAAGTATTTCAATAGTTTCTATGATGTCACGGACACCCATTTCCTTCCTTATATACTGTACTGTCTTGTGGTCTCTCCAAATAAGGTTGACCATGATTCTCCGATGTGCATGTTACATACTTCTCAGAACTCCTTCTAATAGAGACTAAATCTATTGTTCCAGTAGCCTCAACGTATTTGCTATATAGTCTTAGTTCGAACCTTTACGCTGGTCAGAGCTTTAGCCATCCTTGTCTTGATTCCCACGTATCATGGGTCACTCAGTTTTAGCTCTGGCTCGCGTTGCATGAAATAGATTTATTAGCGACAAGTACCTTACGTGGTGTCATTTACTTTGTACACATATAATCATTAAGAAGAATCCTTGGATCATACATTTTTAAATCCATACTTGCAAACGTAGCACATCCCAAAATTATCAGAAACAGATTGTGAATTAATAGTAACCTTAACCTTGATGTTATATTTAACAAACATGGAAAATCCTGATGTTGCCACCGACCAATCTTTAAGTACTAAGGATACTATTTTACATCATGTGAAATTGCTTTCGTTGTAAGCAACGATTGTCGACCATATCGATTTTTTTAGCAGAGAATATTTTGGATAGAAAAGTATATCAATAAGAAATACAAGGTTAAGGTTCACATCTCAGTTGTGAGTACATTTACTTGTATAAATATTTAGCAAATCTAGTCGCCGTTATCTTGGCTATCGCTAAAGATTAAAGATGCTTGTCTGCATTATACAGAAAGTAAGCGCCTATGCATGTATTTGTCCGGCGTGTGTTTGTTGTTATACTCCAAGAAGGCACTCCGGTGATACTTCACAGATCAAGTGACTAATTCCAATGGCAGGGAAACCAGGGCGATTGGAGTTGACACTGGAGGCTGTGAAAACCTTTTGGCGAAGGATGTATTGAATAAAACACTGTAATGATTGTCAAACTTCAGGCTGAGTTGAAGTTGACATTGTTTTCCTCGCATAACGAAAACAAGAATAATCCTCACCTAATCTATGTAACAAGCAGGTAATACAGAGTTGGATGAATGTTGAAAATTCAACAATACTCATCTAAATTTGCAGCAATTTTAGTTAGTCTGGGGACTTGATTTTAGCAGTTGAAAAAGTTTCAATTTTTCATCGTTCCTTGCTAAATATTTCGTGCCCGTCTCCCAGCAAGAATTTACTACTAAAAGATAAACCGTTCGCCGCTTGTCTATCTCGTAATGCGAGAAAAAAGATATTGAGAAAATTGACATTTCCTTATCATGATTTGATATCAAAATCAAATGATTGTTTGGAGGCTCTACTATCAACTGAACTCAATCAACAAGTCTTATAAAGGTAGTAGTTTATTTATCATGTATACAATATAAAAATTGCAGTTATCACCTTCAGTTGGGACAGAGTTAGGAGTGGCACACTGGGTTAACAGAAGAAAACCTATCAATTGATTTTACACCTTTATTTGACGTTATGAGTATTGAGGATGAAACAGCAGCTCCTTTCACTCAGGTACAGGAAGAATCGGAAATTGATGATGCTAATGACCTATGATCTACTTATAAATTATCATAGCATTTTTAGGTAATGATATGGTACATGACGTTACTCAGAGGGGATGTCAAATGTAGGCCTAAGCCTAGATACCGGATGCATATGATGCCGGACAGACAGGGGGACAGAAATCTATGACGCCAAACAGACATGACGCCCACATTTTATGGGGCCGAATGGACATAAAACTAGAATCTCATGACGCCAAATTATAAACCATCCCCAATATTACACGCGCTCCTATGTTAATTTCACTTATTAGCATTACTATTTATCATGAATAAATTTTTCGCCATACAAACGGTTCATAATGAATTGACCTGCTGATGAATACGATAAATCATAGTTGAGAACCCTTGATGTAATAATTTTGGCTACAGTTTGCCGAATGTATCTTCGCTGATGGACCAAACGCTGATGCCAAGATACTGAAAGGATACGGCATTAACCAATTAAAAAAAAACAAAAACAAAACAACAACAAATAAACTTCTTACATGAAGAATTAATTGAATAACAAATTTTCTGCTGTATTTTTGCAGCGGAAAAGATCTTTTTCAATCCTTCATATCTGTTCATTTTTCCCCGAGTAATATCTGTTTGGCTTCATAAATGTTCAGACGGAATACTGCAGACTTATTATGCGTCATTGATTGTTGGCTTCATGTCCTTTGAGGCGCCATAAATGTCCTACTCCATGGACGTTCTGAGTGGACATGACTAAAAACAGACATGAATTCGAGACCCTCTGACACCGAACGGAGATTACTAAAAGCTAACATGCGGCCAAAAGTTTATGACGCTGAACTGACATGAATCCGAAAACGAATGACGCTAAATAGAGAAGATGTTGAAAATTTATGAAATCCTCTATAATCGGTAGTCAACATAAAATAAGGTCACATAGCCAGTTGTGCAAAGTAAATGCCTTTTGATCCAGGAACAAACTTATTCAATATATATATATATATATATATATATATATATGTGTGTGTGTGTGTGTGTGTGTGTGTGTAGACCAAAACTTCAATAATTTACATCGGATCGTTTGGCTGCAGACTTATTCGCTGCACCTGTCTGTGTTCGCATGCGTGTGAATTGAAAGCAATTCATAATTTACATATTTTAGATTAAAATATCGTTTATTCTATGATTCATAAAATTCCAATGTGGAAATTATTTCAAACCTAAAGGAAAAGGAAATAAATATCTTCCATCGTTCAATCTTTATTAACCAATTCTACCAACGATATCCAATATCATCGGTGTGAGACTCTGAGAGGCTTTGCATGCAGTGATCCAAATAGGTGTGCCTTCATTACTGCTGTAAGATCTTTCCTTCAACTCTTCAAATTTTGATAATTATGTTTTTCTAATCAATCTCACCCCCTTTTTTTCAAAAAAATCTTTTCTTTGTCCCTCTTCTTTGTTTTAATTTCTCTCCTTTCCTCTTACTTTTTCTTTTCCTTGTCTCTATCCTTTTCTTTCTCATACTATTCTTCTTTTACTTCTACTTTCTATTGAATCTCTTTGCCTTTCCATAATTTTTACTCTTTCTACTCTTTCCTTCTTCCTCTATCCTTTCTTACCTTTTCCCCTAATCCACTAATCTCTCACTATTCCTTCCTTTTCCCGCCCTCTACGGTCCTATATTTCACTTGCCCATTCCCTTTATCTTATTCCCAAGTTATCCGCATTTTAGACGTTCTTTTTTCATTACTTCTTTCATATAATTCTCAGATACCTCTCTTCACTTCTCTCTATACTTTGTGTCTTTTTTTATATAACTCTATATCAAAGCCTCTGGCATTATTTCGATTCAGGCATGATGTAACCGAATTTCGTCCTTGCTCAGCATCTATTAGAAGAATCGAAACTGATAATCATACTTTAATTAATGCCTCTGTTCCCAAACAGATTATGTAATGGACAGATGAATGGTGCTTCCGTGTATGTAGCTGTGACGGTCTGGAGACGGTCAGTTTGGTGCCATTCAAGAGATACAAGACCGGCAGTTATTCAATATTTGCTTCGTTTGTTATCAAAGTCTGGATAAATAAACACAGACTCCCTCAATAATCACTGGAGTATAAGCGGAATCAACGGATTACAAAGATTAGCTGCGGGTGAAACTTTCGCTTAATACCTGCAGAAAGTCTGAATGGGGCCTTTTGTCCCAGTTAGAGATCAATACTGTTTTTTCTCTTGACTAACTCAATTCAATATCCCCGACTAAAATGCAATGTTAAGGATATTTAGAGATCACATACAAATCATCATCATCATCATCATCATCATCATCAGTCATTTAACTTCTGTAGTTGGATATAAACCCTCCCCAGGATTCGCCACATTTCTCTAGCATGGGCGTCGCCGAGCCAGTATTTTCTGAATTCATCAAGTTCATCTCTCCATCTGGTATTCTGTTGGCCTCAGTTTTGCATGTGGTCTCTGGGGATCTATGTTGTGAGTCGTGATGTCCATCAGTTGTCTGCCATTCTCGGAAAATAACCAGCCCATTGCCATATGAGCTTTCTAGTAGATTCTATGATGTCTCAGACCCCCGTTTTTCTTTCTGATATATTGCACTGTCTTTTGATATCTCCATGTGAGGTTGAGCATGATTCTCTCATATGCACTCAGCATGCTTCTCAGTTTGTAGGTTTGTGTCTTGATTAAGTTCCATGTTTCAGCTCCATTATTGACTATCAGGAGGGTGCATTGGTTGTATACCCTTTGGATTATAGGGATTGTCTTGTTTTTGAAGGTTGAGCTTGTTCTGCCAAAGGTTTGCCATCCTAGTGTGATTCTCTGCTTCTTCTGTAAATTTCGTAGAGATTCACTGTCGTAAATAAATGTAGTGGTCCACTTTCCCCAGTTTTGACAGTTAAGTCCTTATTCTCGATGTGATTGTTGCACATGACTTTTGTTTATTGAAGTTCATGTGTGGGCTGATTATTTTGCCTTCTTCGTTTAGTTCATCTAGCATTAGTTGGAGGTTGTGTAATCGATAGATAGCTAGAAAAATAGGTAGGTGAATGGAAACAGATGATAATTTTCGGAATGAGTATGAAAGCACTCCCATTACTATGAATATTCAATCACTGATCACGAGACTTTTTATGATCTTCAAGTAAGTGTTTTTCAAGGATATCTTAATTCACTACCTCTAGCTATATTGCACCAGTTCGACTATTTAGGGCCCACAAACGGAAGAACAGAATCAAACGGACATCATACCATTACTTTCGGGATGAGCGCAGACGCAGACCTTATGCTACTATTTTTTATTGAGTTTTCAGGAGCTAACTTTGTGAATAAATGCTCGGGGACTCATTAACATACACAGAAAATTTCATAAGGGTAGGTTGCGTGTTTGTTTTTTTTAAATTATCTCGTCTCATACATAGGGACATACATTTGGTGAAATATAGTAGAATACACGAGATTTTCGTATGAAAGAAATATCGTAGTTGGGCATCTTATAAACCATGTTTAGAGAAACTTGAAGAAAGCCCGGGTGAATACAAGTTTTAGAACTAATTTACAAACTGCAAGAATAAAAGCAACTAAAATAGAATTTTCCTTCTGAAACCTTGATAATTTGCTTGCGTCATTTATTTCTTTTCAGATATCTTTTGAGCCAAGCCAATATTTGCGCCATATTAATGGAACACGATGTAGAAAAAAAAGGAATATCTGAATCAATAGTTTAAAGAAAATCTGATTAGCGTCTTTCGTCTGGGAGCATTTTTCTTTATTTCTTTATTGGTATTAGATAATTAGCATATTGTGGCGGTGGGATAAATGCACAGACGCATTGTCTAATGCACACATACATTCTTTGAAGAATAAATAAAATTGCACAACGAACCAGTAAGAAATATGACATCTGATCTTGTTTTATGGTTGAATACAGAATTTAAGTAATTATCATCGGGCCATTTGCTCTCTCTCTCTCTCTCTCGCACGCACACACACTCACAAACGCACGGGCACGGACACACACAGACAGACACACACGCACACACACACACATATATATATGTGGGGGTTACACTGAATCTCAGAATTTGCCTTATTTCCGGATTTTAACTATTTTTAATGAATAAAATGTACTTTCATTTTGATAGAAACCCAATTTCATCAAGACAACAATACAAAATGAGTATATCAACGATCAAATTCTACCAAATTTTTTTTTGCAATATATATATATATATATATATATACAACTATTTCATTATATATATATATATATATATATATATATACATACACACACATATATATACATACACACACATATATATACATACACACATATATATACATGCACACACATATATATATATATATATATATATATATATATACACTTGATCCGAACCATTTATCATAGGGTTTTTTGAGCCTATGAAACCTATCATCAACGACCATTGAATTCATTTGTTGTTATTCCCATCGTAAATGTAGTCATAAAATCTGTCAATCTATTTACCCTTTGGCATTAACACATAAACAAACAATACGGAATGGTAACTTTTCAAAAATTGTCAACAGCACGATAATTGATTAGGAAGTTACATTGCACATATATCCGGTAATGGTGTCGACATTAAACCCCAATGAAAATTTGCTCATACACGGTACGATGCAGGGGAGGTAAGATTTAAAAAAATCTTGGATCCACCCTATAATTCAGTTATTTTTTCTAAGCCGATGGCCACTCCTTTTTTCTTCAAGAAATCATAGGAATTCATTGTATATGGTATGATCGAAATATTTCCCTGTTTATATTTTTTATTCATTCACAATGTATTCACCGTCTATCCTTTGACCTTAGTTGGATGTTTTGCGGATGTACCATGTCTTGTCAAATATGACCATGCATCATTGTAAGTGATTAAACATTTTAAAACTAAGAGCATCTAACCAAAGGGGTGTTACACGTCGAAACGTCGTGAATAAATGAACATATTACGCGGAAACTAGTCCATATCTAAGAAAATTCGGACAAGAAATGTCATTGAAATTCATTGATACTTTCTGAACTTATTGAGTGGACAGGCAAACAGGTACACGGACGTACAAACAGAGAGACATAGGTGGACACAAGTAAATCTGCAATCTTTGTTATCAGAACTGACAAGATAGGTCATCTGCATTACCATTTGTTGAACATGGAATAGCGAAGACGGAAGAGGTTTTGTTCCGGGCAACGTTGGACTACCGTGCTACGGATATATAAAATGAGTTCAAGTCCAATTAACCGAGAATGGCAAATGCAGGGATTCTGAAGGAACTAGTTAGCCTCAGTTGTAACAGAAATAAATGACAGGAAATAAATAGGCTGAACTTGCGAGAACTTTATGTCACGGAAATCCGAGCCACGATAGAGTGGGAATTGGATCACGCCAGTTCACGCGTAATGACAACCATTAATCGATGGTTCAGCAGAGGACAAATAAATAGCCGCTTAATAAAACTTCTCTCAGCCAATAAGGGTCAGAGGAAATATTTATAGATTTAAATACTACGACTCAGATGATAAGACTGTATACAATATACGTCATCATCAACCTGCTGGACGGAGGGATTTCCCATTTTTTTCCATGTGGACTGCAATTACGCTGATCTCCGCTCTATCGTCCCGGTAAACCTTTTATCGCATCTGTTCATATTGTGTTGGTCTTTTCCTACTGTCCTATCAGCCTCAATTGCTTAGCCTTTTACTCTATCTATTTTCATATTTTCTTGCCAAGTGTCCAGCCATTTCTGTTGATTGATCATTTGTATACCCTCCTCCACTCTAGTCATCACTCTGAACCGAAGATCTATCAACATTGTTCTTTCCATGGCTCTCTTTGCAATTCTAATCCTGTCTTGTAAATTTCTTGTTTCGCATTCGTAAGTTATGTCAGGTCTCATACGTTCATTATATACTTGACACTTCATAAAATGAATAGAAAACAGAGCAGAGACTGCTGAATCAACTCATATAATGAACAGGGTGATTTTTCTGTTTCTCTGGACTGTTCAAGTATGAGGTAACATTTTTACTAATGATATTTCCTACCTATCATTTATAATAATTGAATTTTCCACTGAAATCAAAGTTAGTAGGCTTTTTTTCTAAAAATAAATAATCAATTATATCTGTGTATTTTATCAGGGAAATTGACTTGTACTACAATAGTTGTGGTTTTATAACCCTGTTTGATCGGACTTTACCATTAATATTCAATAGAATGAAAGGTATTGATTAAATAGTAATAATAGTTGTGATGTACTTGTTTGATGCACCATTCAATCAGTTTTAATTTAAGAGATTGTACTGTCGTTGTACACGTAGGAGTGATCGTGATAGCGTTAACCTAAAATATACAATTCATTTGAAGAATATTTTAGAAATAAGAATCGGGGGAAATAACAATACTAAAATAGTCCTATTGATGACGGTCTTGTACTATTCTTCCTCATAATAATTACAGGTCTGGTTAGTCATTCAATAGAAACCGTCATGTGACTAACTTGTTTTGAGACAGGCCGCGCAGGGTGATCAACTAAAAACTGGAGGAAAGTGTTATCAATGAATGATTGGAGTAACTCCTCTCGTCTTTTGTTGGGCAATGATTACTAAAAAAAAAATTCTGAATTTTCAAAATGCAAGCGTGAATGCTACCGGACACAAACTGAAGGATCAAATTACATATTACGTTACAAAGTCAACTTCCCTTTTGAAACTTATTCAAGGTTTAAAAACAGAGAAAAACGGTTTCAGTAGGTATAATAAGGAGTAAATGTTCAAATTTCTAGTCCTCCAGGTCAATTGGTGTGGCATGTAAGCGTGGTACTGATATAGCCATCAACCAGCCAGGCTCACGTAGAAACTAAAGAGAATCTATGCGGACTGTCCTAGTGGCAGTTTTATTGATGGTTTCTTATTGCTTATGAAGGAAAGGCTTCCAAGGATAAGGGATATGAGTATTTTTTCTTTCCGATCCTGTTGGTTTACTAACTATCATTTTCTGTTTACTTTCAGGTGAAGGAAAGTGCCAAGTGTTCGCTATAGTTTTGAACGTAATGACATTAGTACAAGATTCTTTACTATAATGAACATCCCCTGGCAGACACTGCACTGGGAAAATACAATCAAACTATGGACACTGGGATTAAAAAATAATAGCTTCTGGGAAGACCAGGTGGGGTAAAAGACGCAAAGATTACGAGTTTGAAGGTTTTTTTTTTCAAATGGTTTTCCCATCTATCTAATGAAAATATTTAGAAAATCAATACTAGAATAATTTTAGTAGCCGAATTCTAAAAGTTCAAATTTGCTTCGAAACTAAAACAACTCTGTCTTACTTTCTTTCTAGTGTCAATATTGCTGTAAGAATTTCAAGTTCTGGAGAACTTCGACATAAAAATATAATTCAACCACTGGACTACCTTCAACAACGTTATCAAGTTACTAATCTAAATATTGGAAAAATATATTGGATATATATGAATTTCTATGAAACAATTTTCTAAAGGAAAATGATTGTGATTTGATTTCAATTGAAGTGTCCCTAGTTTCAAATGTTGGAGGAGGGATACTTTAATCAGCTAAATCTGTACCTTTGAATGAGAAGGTCAAGTGATACGGACAGCAAGCCCAGAAAATCACATTGTTCATTGTATAAATGTATGTTAGGAGCATGCATCGGTATCCGACCATCTATACTGGGTGATCCAACGAGGAACAATGCAGAGGGAAAAATATCTTTTTCAATAAAAATCTAACCCACCTTTCTGGAAAATTCCAGTGTTTAGACCAGTAAACCAAGAAAATCACGCCGTTCACAAAGAGTAAATGTTCAAGATAAAGCAAGGTTAGCAGATTTTCAGTAGAACAAGCTCAACCTTACAGAATAAGAAAATCCCACGAGTTCTAGAAATTAAGGCATATAAACAATGCATCTTCTCCATAGGACCCTATGAGGCAGAGAACTCAACCAAAAGATTGACTCTGAAATTTAAAACCATGCAACGTGTACATGAGAGAATCATGGTCATCTTCAGATTGGGAGATCATAAGACGTGGACGTTGTAATGTCAGTATATGAGAGAAAGGACAGGAGTCTGGGACATCATATGAATCATTAGAAAATATAATTGGCAATGGGTCGGATTTGTAAGAATGTCAGACAACCCCTCGATCTTACGACTCAGAAAATGGATCCCAAGAGATCATAGTTGCAAAGTTGTGGACAACAGAAAAAAAGTTGTTGTGGAGAGCTAGACGAAATCATCAAGTACTTGCTCTGCAACGCCCATGACGGCAGGTTTTCCGAATCTTGCTGATGGTATATGTCAGACTACGGATGCTGAAAGGCTGCCTCTGTTGATAAAATGTTCAAAAGTTTTGGTCCGATACCAACGTTAATTTTTTTATTGATTTAGAGTTTAAACTCTATTTCTTGTTTTTCAGTTGAATGAATCATTTTTCTTGGCAAAAAGTATCATGATAAAATAGCAGAGACTGAAATTATCAGATGGCAAAGAATCAACAACAAGAAGCTTAATCGAATATTATCACCTGATAATGGCTGAAGAATAGAGCTGTAAAATGCTTTGAAGCGAAATAACACTATAAGAAAAGGTAAAGTTATTGTAGAACTAATTATCAACTATTGTAACTGATATCATCATCATCATCATCACCATCATCATCAGTCTTTCAACGTCCGTCGTTGGACATAGACCTTTTTCAAGATTTGCCACACCTCTCTATCGTGGGCATCGCGGGGCAAGTACTTTTGAATTTGTCTAGCTCGTCCCTCCATGTAATATTCTATCGGCCTCAGTTACGCATGTGATCTCAGGGGACCCATGTCATGAGTCACGATGTCCATTGGTTTTTCATCATTCTTGCAACATCGCCAGCCCTCAGCCATTTGAAATTTTTAACGGATTCTATGATGTCTCTAACTCTTGTCCTCTCCAGATGTACTGTGCTGTTTTGTGGTCTCTCCATGTGAGGCCCAGCATAATTCTTTCACGTGCACGTTGCATAGTTCTCAGTTAGCGGATCTGTCTCTTAGTTAGATTCCATGATTCAGCTCTATAGGTGACTATCAGGGGGATGCATTGGTTATACACCCTTCTTTTTAGGATTAATGGTGTTTTCTTAATTTTGAAGGTCGAACTTGCTCTGCCAAAAGCTTGCCATTCTAGTGTGATTAATAGAAAATAATTAAACAAAAACGTTAGACAAAGGCTGTCATTCCGTAGTTACTCCGGTGAAAATTTTTGCACACATCATCCAATGTTTGACTGCACGAAGTACAGAAGAAAAGCTCATAATATAGAAATTGAATCGCAAGAATGAATTAAAAAAAAAAGCACAGAAACAGCCGTAGTAAGGTCATTAGTCAGGATCAATCCCACGTATATCTGATCAAGCTAGTTAGGTAACTCTCACTCATCGTCATAGAATATGTTTTAATAATATAAATAATGTTTTCTTCTGGAAAGAACTTGTATACAAGGCTCCATACAAACTAATTCGTCTTTGTTGTTGAGTGCGATGACTGGCTGTTTGGCAAAGAAATAGTTTGTTTGCTCCGTTGGGAGCCAGGCATAAGAACGAGAAGTTTATTTTCTTATTAGTCAGATCTGGCTGGTGTCCAAGAAATTCGTACGATATCAATCCCGTCGAGAATCCAGGAGCCATCATGAAAATACGTCTTGGAAATATAATCATCATCGTAATCATCATCTTATTGATGTCCATCGTTGGACAAAGACTGTCCACTAGATTCGCCTGACCTCCCGATCGTTGACGTCATGATGCCAGTATTTTCTGAACATATCTAAATTAGCACACTATTTTATTTTTTGCTGGCCACCATTTTGCACATAATCCCTGGGGATCCACGTGTGTCGTGATGTCAAGCTGTTGTCTGATGTCCTTGAAACATTCTTGTCCATTTCAGTTTGAGTTTTTTATTGGATTTTATGATATCTTTGATTCATGTATTATTTTTTTCTGTTACATAGTCTGCAATTTTCTGGGCCCTCTATAACCTCAATGTGTACAAGGAGAAGTCATAATCAACATTTTGACTGTAGGAATTCTCGAGAGGAAAAGTTATGGCGAATTAATAGGAGAACAACACATTTTCAGAAAACTCGACTTGTCCGAAAAATGGTCAGGTTTTGTGAAGTCGTCTGATGGGAAATCATTTTGAAATATAAATGGTAAGTTAATTCGGTGCTGGTGAGGGAACTAGTTGACAATTTATCTTTTAGGGCTTATAGGGAAACCCCAATTTTTTGCGTTGTTTAGGATGTCTAGATTGTCAGTAAAAATATACAGTGGATATTTGCATAAACTTAGAATATGGTGTACTTAGGTCAGTAGATACATAAATATGAACAATTTGAGATAGATGGACCCACGAACAAGTGACATTAAAGATAGGTAGATCGAAGCATTTGTTTCATTTCCTATTATAAAATATCCGCCGTTCAAGAATAACATATACTGATGACAAAATAACCCTGACACTAACCCTGAATACTGAACTCAACCATAACCTCAGCGGCCATTTTAAAACTGGAAAGGTAACAAACCAAGAGAAATGTGAACATGATATACAAGTGTGTCTGCATGCAAATACCGAGTCTGTTTACTGCCAGAAAATGTTGTAAGTTGAGATATTTTGTATCGAAATCAAGAATTACTGCCAATCAAAATATCTGTATATCTAAATTCAGATGAAAGATCTATAGTCGGTAGATTTAATTTATTTTGATTAGATTTCCTAGGATCCACTGACTCTGCAACGCTGTGTTTGCTGATTTATATACCTGGCAAATGTCAACATCGTACTATGACCAGTTGTCGAGTAATTGCCAAGCATACCTAGAGAGAAATTTCTTCAACTATCTTTCGATACGTAGGTGCGTAGGTAAGCATGTATTGAATTGTAAATAGATTTGTTGGGAATCACTGGAACAACCGTAGCAATCAAACATATAGATAGGTTTTATCCCTACTTTTTGATATGTGCATGTGTTTGTTTAGAAGTTCCAGCGCTCCTGGCCATATAATTTTGTCTGAAGACTTAGAAATGGTAGCAATACTTTAGTGAACCCGTTTTATCTTTGGGGAAAAAAGCTGTTTTGACCTTTTTAGGGTTCTCTTCAGACGGGTTTATTGATATCATCAAGATTATGAAGAATTCGTTGGACGTAATTAATTCTGACTGTACTAACTCTTCGATGGAAATCCTTTTCTCTGATTTCTTACGTTACGGTTGTTCAATTATCAACTGTGATGGCGAGTTATGTATTTTTTTGAGTGTATAACTCGACATTGTTGTAAGGACAAAGGTGAATCCATCAATAGGGAAATCCAGGGAAATTCGAGTTCATGCACAGGAGCAGGCATATGACGTGTGAGCAACAACCACTCCACGAAATAAGGAGTAACCGTATTATCAACAGACCCTTTAATTTTATTGTTCTCAGAATTGCAACGACATTGGCTGGAAAATGCGCTCCAAGGGAAGTTTGGTGTCTCTACCATTCACGTTAGACAATTTTAAGTGTTCCTCAATACGATGTTATACAGTTTGGGATTCATTTCTCAACGTTTAAAGGGCTGTATATGATAGTACGAGACTTTATAACGATGATAAAACTGAGAAAACCGTTACCATTAAGTAACCTCTATTGCTTTCAGAAATCCATTGTTATGTGAATTTGTCTTTGCCACTGTCCTTACTGGTGCTATCAATACTATATAAATAGTTACTGCAGATTTAGGAGAAATTGCTTTTGAATCATTTGAGTGGATTCACATCGAGACCAGTGACTTTCTCGTTGTATAAAGCTTACAGACAGGGACTTTTAAGCAAACCATTACAGTCATGATCGACCCAGCTTGGTATCCCAAAGATTTACTAGACCATAGGACGAGGACCCGGCTTGGTACCTCAAAGATTTACTAGATCACTGGACAATTTGAATGGTCTTATCTATTTCCACGTCCATTAATTCCTTTCTGAGCGTTGGCTGATAGTTTTAATCGGTTCTGATTTCTTCATTGCACAGCCACAATGGAGCCGAATCGATGTTGTTCGGCCGAATTAGGTACTTAATAAAATTATTGAATGACTCGAAGACTCAAGGCGAATATTTAAGTGGAAAGCCAACGGTGGCGACGAATGATGCGTATTAAAAGATGAATAGTCTGCCAAACCTGATGAATAATAAATACACGCCAAGTTCAAGCCTTTAATCGCTAAATCAGCTACTTATTCAAGCTCTCAATAAATTACAATAGAGACAGCAAACCAATAATTTTATCTCAAGATTACATGAAAATATATCTTCAAAAGGTGTCGCCTTGTTGGCTGACAATTCTGGTAATGGTATTTTTTTTATTCAAGTTTGAAATAACTGCTTCCCTTCTTATCAAACAGAATTTAACCCGCTTAATTTCTGAAATTGCCATATCATATATAAGATAGGAAAGTATCAAAGCTTTGAGTAACCTGGTATCAGAAGTGAGGGAACTCATTGCAATGCTACTAGTTCTAATCCCATAAGTGACAGCCAGCGATTTTGATCTTCTTTAAATACGTGCGATCCAAAATTACGGGCAATTAGCCTTAGACCCCCCCCTCCGCTGAGAAAAGACAAACACTGTAACACCGAGTTTCCACTGTATTTTCTAATGTACTACTTCAAAAGAGATGGTGGAAATTTGGTGTTTAGAAACAACTCACAAAAAAGAGTCGCAAACGACCGTAGTACATTTTTACTTCATGTGCACTGTTCAAATTCATTGAGGAGAGTGAAAGAAAAATAAGCAGATTGTGTTGCGCTGAATTTCCAGAGTGCTTAGAAGCTATTTAGCATGATAAATCAACATTTAACTAGGCTTAAGCTGATCATCTGTGTCAATAAATCTTCATAAAAAAAAACAAACAAATCAGGATATGGAATAATCAACCAGTGTTATGGGTAGAAATTCAGGGATTGGAATAAGTGAACCAAATTTTAGTTGCAGTTTATGCCACTTTCTCACTAAAGATCAACAAAACAAACAAAAAGCATGCAATACTCTAACACACTCACAGACCTTCCATTCCAAAATACATTCAAGTCACTCTGCTCACTTTAGAGATGGTGGAAATATTTTCTGTTACATCGGCATTTGGTTTGATGGAGCAAGTTGATACGTTAAAAGTGGTTACTACAGGTCACTTGACAACTGTGTATTTTTCTGTATCTAAATATCAAGTGCGATTTAAGATTACTAGGACAGTTCCTGTACAAGAGGTGATTTCTTGTAAGCTGTTGGACATTATTGTAGATGGAACAGCCTACCATAATTGTCATGTAAGATCATTTCCCGACACTGCATTGTGCCAATGTATTTTTGCAAATGACAATCTGTACAATAGCCAGTTGTCGCATAATAGCGATGCACGCATACAGACATATTTTCAATCAGGATGAGCTGTTTTCTTTCAATATAAACTTTTAAAATGCCAAACAGCCTTTTCTTTTTACATAATAATGTCACACATAACGCTTTCAGCAGATTTCGACTTGAAACTTTCTGATATCCAAATGGTCAATATCTGGGCTCAAACAGAGAGTGTTGACAGGTATTCAGCTCTGTAACTTGAATTCAAATGCTTAAAAAAGTTGAGGATTTTTCTATTACTCACTATGACCACATGATTTGTATGAGCCATAATTTATATGTTTCTAGGAAAACTACCACCTTCATGATTGCATAGAATAGCAACTGTAAAAAGTCAACCTTTGTGGAAATGGAATTGTTTGCCATGTAAATGATCATCCCCAACAGGGAAATTGTCATGCACGGAAATTGTCAAGAATCATTTATTTGGGGGCAGTTATCCAGAGGGCAGTTTTCCTGTTACCAATTTTCGTGAACAGAGGCATTTTTCTATCTCTTTCTCCAAGGCTCGTTCGGTTTTTGACTGAAAAAGACTAAACCAAACACTGGAATATCGTGAGCGCTAGACTATAAATATAATATCAATACTATCGACGGTAAGAGCAGTATTGGTTATATATGAAAAGGGGAATAGAACGCCTTTGTGCACAATGACCCAGAGATAAAAATATGGGCGTTGAATATCAGTTTCTGCTGCAAAATTGATAATGCATTATTCAAAAGATAGAATTACTACACCAGGGACAAGCAGAAGACCAAGAAGCACACCCACCCATACCTACAAATACACATACACACACACACACACATATATATATATATATATATATATATATATATATATAGAGAGAGAGAGAGAGAGAGAGCGAAGAAGTGATACGCAGTCCCCACAAAAGTATTCTCATAATCATATGCATGGCTATACATGCCAAAAGGCTCTCACACACACACACATGCATGTGCACACACACACACATCTCCCCCCTCTCTCTCTATATATATATATTTGCCAGTATATACTTGCACACGTCTCCATTTTCCAGACAGCCGGACAAATGTGTTTGAGTTCTCTTATAAGTGTCTTAGTATTAAAAGTGGACAAAACACTGGTTATTGCCAATATATGTATACTCACGTTTTTTCATTTACTATTATTTGCAATGAATAATTTACACACAAACGTATATATATATATATGTATATATATATATATATATATATTTAATGGTTTCTATAGACGTAGTCTATTCTGATTCCTTATTTTCCCATTATATGGGACTGAAACATGGGAACTAACTAAAACACTGACCATTAAACTGAGGACCAGTTAACATGCTCAAATGGAATTCACCGGAGTGATCACAAGACCGCACAGTATATTAGAGAAAAGACAAGAGTCTGAAGTATCATAGAATACATGAGAAAGCTCAAAAAGTAATCGGCTGGTCATGTTGCAAGAATTATCAGACGACCGATTGACATCACGACACTCAACGTGGATCCCCAGAGAGCAAATGCAGAACTGGTACCGACAAAATATAAGATGTAGTGACAAGCAAGATAAGTTTGGGAAGTACTAGTTCCGTGACGCGCACGGTGGAGAGTTCTGTCGAATCATAGGGAAGGTCCATGACCAACGATGGATGCTAGAAGGCTGATGCTTATGATGAACGTAGTGTTATTAAAAGATGAGGAAATTTGAACAGCGCGTGCAAACCAAACGTACAACTTTGACTTGTTTAATTGTTGCATAATGCACTGGATAATAATTCAGTAAATGTTGATTGTTTTAAAAGAAATCTCAAACAGGCATGATACTCCTGTGTCTTTCAATCTTAGTAAATTTAATATGACTAACGATCTTAAGTTAACGTATCGTGATCACTGCTTTGATCCACATTTGATTATAGAGATTTCAACTGCAGGAATTCTGTCTTTGCTACAGTCAGTCGTCTTGCGTTCGCTGTAGAGTACACGGTACGCGCATGTGTTATGACTCCTAATTCAATTGTTTTAAGCTAATTTATATGTTTTTCTAAAATTTAAAGAATCAGATATAAAAATCATTTTCTCTCATAATGTAGGGAAGCAAAAGGAAATAGAAATTAGTGAAAAAACATGCACTTATTTAAAAATCTATTAAAATGTAACCAAAAAAAAAAACTTTAGTACCAGTAAATATTCATTCATTATTAAATTTAATGACGAATTGATCACTTTGTGAAGAGTAAATTAAAGGCAATATCAATTTTTACGTAAGGATAAGCCTGTATTCACTTTTTTTAACATTTCAATCCATATCAACCCCCCCCCCAAAAGTTTTTATTTTGTGAAAAGATAAATACCTGAAAGATATAAATCAATTTTTTTTATATAATATCAGTCCGACAGGGTTTTATTGTTGCCCTGAATCTGAAGTGCAGCCACTTCCACAAACTTTGTTATAATACGATATATTGTTGATTTACGATGTGTGGAGGTTTTTTGTTCATAGTTTACTTTATAAAGGTCGACCGACTGCCTGCCCTGAGTAATTACTCACAGCACGAGGCTGGAACTGGCCAACACATTTTCTTGACTCTTCTGGGAGTTTTTGGAAAATGGAAAATATTACATTACCAAATCACCGCTTCTGGCGATGCAGAAGGCCAACATATGATTAGAAATAGCCAATCTAATACCAGAAACGTTGGCCAGAGTCAGGTCACCGTGTAAAAACAGAAATAACTGCATGTCCAAATATGAGGTACAAGCAGATAACTCTGGGCACCATTAGTCAAATGTTACGCAGTGATACATAAATACATGCATTTAAATCGACATTTGCCAAGGAATATGCACACTCACACAAACATATACCCACACACAGACACATACACACGCATATATATATATATATATATATATATATATATATATATATATATATATATATATATATATACGCACATGTTTAAATATGTAAAGCTCTCTAAACTATATATATATATATATATATATATATATATATATATATATATATATATATATATATATATATTCTATAAAACTTTATATTTTTGAAGGCTTAACTCATAAAAAAACATTTTTTCAAAATATTTTTTGTGTCACTTCACTCGCTTATAACCCAATATCTGTCAATGTGATTTATCTAATTTCCTATCAGTGGAACTCACAGTGAATGTATCATTTGACCAAGACAGCGTAAATGAAATAAAAAATTAAACGGATCAGGCTGCTGCAGGTATCGAACATGCGACCAATAAATAGCTGCGTCAACCTAGCGTTGCTCTAAACATTGTGCTAAATACCTGCTGGTAACACAAAAGCCTAAAATAACAGGTTTCAAAAGCAATACAATAAGAAGAGTTTTTTGGAGAATGTATTTTATACATTATTTATTTATGTGGCTCCATGTTTTTTAGTATTGAGCATTGTTTCCTTAAAGACAAAACAGAACTTTTATATATATGAAAACAATATGAATATACAACAAGCGTGTGTATATGCATTGAGTAGATCTTCGTTGAGAAAATTGCTCTATACAATTGGTATGGTGGTTATAAGAGGTGTAAGGATTCTACCGATGGTTCATTATAGATTGTACAGTTATTTGAAAATCTTTTTCAAGTAAAAAAGAATGTATCACCGGTAATGAACCTTTAAAAATCTTTACTCATCTCAACTCGAAATATATCTGTATATGAACGGTCGTCTGACAGCATTATTTGTTGAATCTAGAATTTTTATCTTATAACTTTATTACCATGAGATTGATGGAGAAGTAATGAGTTGAATGACATGACCATATAGAATATCATGCTGTAAAATAATGTTTGTCGATTGAAATATTTTTGTTTGTAAACTCTTACGGTATTGCTATGGTTAAGAAAATAGAGTACAAAGAAATATACGCAAATAAAAATGAGATCACGATTGCAACTTGCATTTTATTTTGAGTTAAAATTAATTGTCAGGTTGAAAACGTATTCTCAAACACACACACACACACACATATATATATATTTAGATCCACCTGTGGAAGTCCAAACAGGACAGAAACATTAAATGTGTTTGTGTTACAAATCCCTACCCCATCATATTCCAAGCTCTACTTTAAATCAACTTGAAATCAACATGAAGTTTGAAGTTGAATGTATCAAATTCTCGTTCAAATGAACCCATTATACATCGGACATTGTATTATATTATATTGCATCCTCCATTCTTATATATATATATATATATATATATATATATATATATATATATATATCCTTGCTTATGTACGTTTGTAACGATGACAGGCATTCTTGACAATCTTTACAATGTTCGCAAAAAATAAGAGGATAGCAAAATAAAAAAGCAGGCCTAGCTGATGGCCCTGAGACTGTCTGAGATAACCTTTTTCTGACTAGATATAGCCAACTTTTTAAAAATCCATCCGATAGACATTCACGAAAGCCTTTGTATAAGTTGGTTTTGCTTAACATTCAGTTTAATGCATATGATTTATTTGTGAAATCTACTCTTTCATATTTATAGTCAACAATATTTTTCTTTAAAAATTTATAAAGTTATTGACTTTACTCAGCGACATGTCTGGAAAGATCAGTTGTTTAGCCTTCAGGATTTTCTTTTTCAAATTTACATTGTAACTGTAACCAAAATGTAAAAGAGACAGTCATTTGTAAAGAAAATATCGTCTACGGTGGAATAAATTTCATATTATTGGAATCTTAAACTCAGAATCCTGCTTCTAAACATTTTGATTACGGTTACAAGAAAAGTTGTGCTTATGTAGTTCATGCAACTTCCTGCCAACATCAAAAGAACTATTCGTCAGTGCATGTGAGCCAAAACAGGTATGCCCAGGAGTCTGCACAAACCTTCCCAATGGTGCATAGCATCCATGTCGAGATTTGTTTGCACTACCTGCCCGTTGATACACTGAATCAATTTGAACAATTTTCAGCTTCTGCCAAATCACCCAACTAACTTTGTTTTGTAAAAATGCATTTGGTAAAGAACATGTTTTACTTCCTTATTGTCAAACGTTCAGTAATTTTTAGCAAGCAAAACTAGGATTCTCAGCAAGTATATATATATATATATATATATATATATATATATATATATATATATATATATATATAGGCATTTCGACATATAAACATGTATATGACTTTATCATACCTTACTAAGTACCCAAGTAGCTGAGCGCCGGACCATGACCCAGATTCCCAATAACCATGACAAACAGTTCTTAAGAATACACATTCCCCTTGACCAAAACAACCCGTAAAATGGATCCAACTAAGCTATCACATATCCCTTCACAAACAGAAAAGAGTCCAGACTCACTCTTATGGCCTCCAATTGATTTTCAGTTTTGATTTCTGTTTTCGATTTTGAAGCAAAACGTTCGATGCTAAATATGTTTTCTATGGAAACCTAACCTTTCAACAATTAAAAAATACACACGTGCTACTGAGTGTGGGAAACCTTCCCCGAAACGTACACAGCATACTAATTAATTGATTTCTCAATAAATCAATCAATAGAGTCTCCATATACTCTCACTCCTGAGTTTGACTCATACCTAATAATTCAAAGGTATACACACACACACACATACACACACACACACATACATGTATATATATACATATATATATATATATATATATATATATATATATATATATATATATATATATATTGAGTGTGAGTGTGTTTAGTGATGTTTTTATAGGCACTTGCATATGCACATACATACCTACACACATTTATAGCATTTGAAAAGAATACACATTCTATGACTAAAAGGCATTGAATATGGAAGATTTCTTCACTATAAACCACTAATTATAAAGCAATTTTAAAGCAACTTAATATGCACATATAGATATCCACTGACATTGATTTGATCAAAGTTTTTGCCCCGCTTGTGTTCACTTCTCTTCTCACAATTTCCAATGCACTCCAAAATCGATTTGAGAATGTATGTCCAGTGGTTACGTTATCTGACACTTCCTAAGACAGGAAACACTGTGAAGATATGACTGCAGACCGTTCCTGCATAGAATCAGTAATTTACCACATTGACGTTACGCTAAATCGGCAAATTTACCTAAAAATCAAGCATTGATGCTGCTTAACACAAACTAAGGGACCAATTCCGCATAGTATGACATGGTAAATCGAAGTCCTTTTGCAGAGGAATTAAAAAAAGAGAAGATTTTGAGACATAATAAGGTATATTTTTTAAATATTTTCTGCCCTTTAGCTCAATTGGTGCAACTCATTAATATGTAGCCAACCAGCCAGCCAGCCAGCCAGGCAGACAGAATAACCCAAGAACGTGGTGACAGTTTTGGATGACATATTCTAATTCATGATTAAAGGAAGGCCCTTAAGTATTGGCAACCAGTGTGAATAATAATAATAATAATAATGATGTGTTTACCACTCACGTGGATAATCCTGACCGGACAAATAGCGGAAAGAATGTATACATCCGTGGAAAAAAGAGGGATATCATGAGAAGAATAGAAAGGATGTTGGAGAGGAACCAAAGAAGCAAACTAATTGCTCTACATCGACCAGATGGTCTTAAAAAGAGTCAGAAAGAAAGGAAGAACGTTGCAATGGGATGGATAGAATATATATATATATAAAAGTATACAACATGATTCCACCCAGCAAGATACTCGAATGCCTCAGAATGTTCAAGATCAGTGAACCAGTGGTGAGATTCATCGCCAACTCTGAGAAAAACCGGAAAGTAGACAGCCACGGGGAAAATATTTAGCAGAGGCAAGTATAAAAAGAGGAATCTTCCAGGGAGACTTGCTGTCTTCACCACTATTTACTCTAACTATGATACCGCCCAACAGAATTGTGAAAAACAGCAAAAGATACCAATTCTCGAAAAGAAAGGGAAAAGTCAACCATTTAATGTACATGGACGAGATAAAACTATTAGCAAAAAATATGGGAGAGCTCGAGACGCTGTTCAACAAGGTGAAAGAATACAGTGATGATATTTGGATGGAGTTTGGAATAGAAAAATGTGCAATTATGCTGATGCGCAAAGGAAGGCTCGCAGCGGCACAAGGAATCGAACTCCTAGACAGCATGTAGCTTAGAACACTATTAAAACAAGACTAATACAAATACCTTGGAATTCTCGAATGCGACACGATAAAATGGAAAGAAATTAAGGAGAAAATAAACAGAGAATACCTTACGAGGATTAAGAAAATATAAGAGACCAAACTAAACAGTAGGAAAGAAATGAACACATGTGCTTAATCGGTAGTAAGATACACAAGAGCATACCTTGGATGGACAAAAAAGAACTCCAGTCAATGGACAGGTGAACAAGAAAGCTTTTGATAATGCACAAAGCCTTACACCCCAGAGACGACGCGGATGGACTGTATTGGAGAGAAAAGAAGGCGGCATAGGGCTCATCAGCATGGAAGACTGAGCCCAGAGGGCAAAAGCAGATCTTCAAAAGTATGTGCAAGCAAATAGTGGAGAAATCATGAAGAGTGCCGAAAGCAGCGTAACAATAAAAAAGTAGAAAACAATGGAGCAGCACAGCAAACAAGGAAAGAAGAATGGGGACCAACAAAATTATACGGGGAATTTAAAAGATGTGACAGACGAGAGATCATGGACATGGCTACAAAAAGGAAACCTGAAGAGAGAAAAAGAATCGATGGAGTTGATAGACTATAAAAAAGTATACAACATAATCCCGTATAGCTGGATGATCAAATAACTCAGATATTTCACGATTAGCGAACCTGTGGTGAGATTCATAGCCAACTTTATGAAAATCTGGAAAGTAACTTAACAGCCTCGGGAGAAAACTTAGCAGTATCATGCATAAAAATGGGAATTTTTTGAGGCACTCTTTGTCCCTATTACTATTCGCACTATCTATGACACTCTTATGCAGATTATTGAAAAATCAGAAAAAGATACCGAATTTCCAAAACGAAGGGAAAAGTCAAACACTTCATGTACATTTACAACATAAGGCTATTTGCAAAGAACAGGGAAGTTGTTCAACGATGTCAAAGAATACAGTGATAAAATTCGGATTGAGTTCACAATAGGAAATTAGCAGTAATGGTGATACACAGAGAAAACCTATCGCAGTGGAAGGGATAGAATTACCGAATAGCACTAGCATTGGTCTAACTGAACGGGAACGATAGAAATACCCTGGGGTTCTCGAATGTGACTCCATAAAACAGGAAAAAAAAAAAGAATGTATTATTATTAGAATCCATCGATTACTCAAAAAATGGACCATTGAAAAGCCTATCATTAATGGAATACATAAAAAAAAGTTCTCACTTTCACTGCACACATAATTAGAAAATGTTTGTCAATGTGAATGTATATACTACTCGTAGCCTACATAACTTTATGTACGAAAATTTTTGTTTCGCTTGTATACGTAAATGCCTTATCGTCCCACTCGTTTACTTTTTTTTTTTTTTTTGTAAAGCTCGGACAGTCCTTACTTACAAAGTTGCCTACCTTAGATCTCTGGTTGAGACCCGGCCTGTCACTTACATAAATTGAAATCGAAACAAACAACAGAATACTACCAATAATGATAATAATAATAATAATAATGATAATAGACAACTGTGTCCAAAAGGCCAAAACTGGATTAAAAAAGCATGTGCAAGCAAAAAAGTAAAGACATTATAAAAAGTGCCCGAAGCAGTACGACAAACAATAAGAAGTAGCCAAGGAAGGAGCAGAACAGCAAACAAGGAAAGAAAAATGGGAACTAGACAATCCATACCGAGAATTCAAAGGATAAATGCAAATAGACATGGCCACAAAAATGGGAATCTGAAGAGAGAAATAGAATTGCTCACCGTGGCAGCCCAAAACAAATGCATCGGGGCAAACTATATTAGGGCAGAAATCGACAGAATCCAAACAAACTGCAAAAGCTGCCAATGTGAAAAAAAAGAAAGAGAGAGACCGTAAACCACATAATCAGTGATTGCCCAGCCTAGTATGAAAACAGACACGACAGGGTAGCAACAGTAATATACTGAGAACTGAGCAAACGAATGGGATTCAACCATGCAGACAGGTAGACACAGTCTTGGATTATGAGAGCCATGAATTACTCTTGGACTCTTACATCCAAACAGATCACCCTATCGAAGCCAGAAGACGAGACCTGCTAATCAGGGACACGGACCACAGAGTGAATACAAAAGAGAGTGAAAAACTTGGGAAATGACTGCACCTGGCAAGAAAACTGAAGAAGAAATGGACCATGAAAGCCTCAAGTGATAACCACCAGGCAACTGCTGTGGAGGGGTTGAGATTAAGTGACTTGCTTTCACTTAATCTCCATCGATGACCACCAGGCAACTGGTATGATGATGATGATGATGATAAAAATCATCATCCTGGATTATTTTTATCTATCAATCTATTTTTCTACGTATGTTCTTATGTATGTATGTATGTATGTATGTATCTATCTATCTATCTCTCTGTCTATCTATCTATCTATCTATCTATGTGCGTATGCATACACTCATACATTATTGTCTCTTTTGATAGCAGTACACCATTAATTATGTGGCCTGAAATAATCTAAACTGGAATTTTCTAATAATAGCCTTGTTATTCTTCAAACTTCTAGCATCTCCCCTAGAGCTCATTGTTGAAATCTGTCACACGAAATGAACCGTAAAACTATTCAAACCATTAATGCTGATAGCTGAGAATGTAACTGCTGAACTAGAAGAAACTGTTTGACCTTCCTTTGTCCATAGTTCTGTGAACGTCGGAACAGGAATAATCGTATTACGTGCATAAGCATATACCTGGAAAAAACAAAATAATGTGCGTAGATTCTGCAGGCACCAGAACTGACATTGATCTTCCCCCGCAACAACAACAACAACAACACTTCATTTAAGTTAGGGGAGTAACTTCTTCACTGTCTGTCTCTCAAACAGTCAAACCAATATTTACAAATGAATATATATATATATATATATATATATATATATATATATATATAATTGATGCGCCTCTATTCAAGGTTGAGCACTTTTTTAGTGAGGTAACTCATCCATCGAAAGCTTATGCAATGCTCTTTCATAGGAATAGAGCACTCTGGTGGATGAGGAATTTCTGTGTAAATAGATATATAGCTTATATTCAGCCTTACCAACTATCCAGTTCCGTAGTTCAGAGGTAAGATATTGGTCTCAGAGGTGAAAGTTCAAAAGTTCAAGTTCTGCCTCGTGGTACTGGATGGGATAATGGAAAGTCTATTGTCACAGTGAAGAGATATAATACATAGAAACAGCTGTCAGTGATGACACAATATATATATATATATATATATATATATATATATATATATATATATATACGTATGTATAAGGGTGTGAAAGTAATCGAAAAACGTTCTTTATATACAACAAATATTTTCAACATAGTCTCCTTCCTTTTTTAAATACACTCAACCCGACTTCTTTTCCATTATCAATTTTTATCCAACGTTAAACGGTGCAATTTACGATGGACGCATTTGTCAAGCCTCTTTCGTATGTGTTATTTTTTATTGCTCTAGACCCACGTGAGGTAAAATTGATCTTCTTTAAGTTGTCTGGAAATCTTAGATTCAGCATTGTCATTGACTGTAGAGTCAAACTTCAGTGATTTAACTGTACAGCAATGGAAATTGAGTTGTTATTATTTACTTAGCATAAACAAAATAAATGAGGACTCCTAGTGTGGATGTCCGCCCGCTTTTGAAGCATCTGGAATATTGGCTTGTACGCGGGCTCGAACATTGAACACTGGCGTTGAAAGAAGATACACAATTATATACCCCCAAACAAGGCTTCATGGGTAGCTCTTTATTCGTCAAACACAAGTTTAAGTTAGAGCTGATTTAGTGGGCTGGCCATGTTGCACAAATGGCAGACAACTGATGGACACCACAAATCATGACATAGATCCCTGAGATCACATGCAAAACCGAGGCCGGCAGAATATTTGATAGAGAGACGAGCTAGACGAATTCAGAAAGTACTAGCTCCGCAATGCCCATGATAGAGAAGAGTGGCGAATCTTGGGTCGGGTCTATGTCAAATGACAGACGTTGAAAGACTGATGATGTTGATGATGATGATGACTGTATTTTCCTTATAACAATAAGGATGAGAACAATACTCACCTGACTAAGAGGAATAAACTCTTTGCTGTTTGTTTATCCCATCACGCTTAACCAAACCAATGTATACAAAAATATTTTACGACTAAGTGATTGCGAGGCGCCCCACCCCAATTAACTGAATATCAAAAATACAAGAGCTGAAGTGATCATCTTCAGAAAAGGGGGACTTGGAGTTGAAACCTGCTGCAGCCAGGCTTGTTATCTATAAATTTACTGTTCGCATGTGCTGGCTTAGCTGAAGTTTTTAAAATTGAGCAACTTGGGACTTTTACCGTCGGGGATCATCGGAGAAAATCTATCTGTTCTATGTCCAACGCAACCAAAAACCAACAAAGGTGGTAAATGGATATTTCAGAGGTGTGTCGGGGGGGGGGGGTAGCAGAATTATTGTCCTATATAAGAAAGATGAGTAGGTGTGTCAAGACAGACAGACGGACCGACAGACAGACAAATAGATGTATACCTATGGACAGAAATTTATCTACCTACACACCTATTTCTTACCTATCTACTTGTTAGTCATTTTTTTCTTCGAAGAGACTATTTTGTGTCTTTGAGCTGACAGAAAAGGGCTGGAAGGGGGAAATTGATAACTAGTTCGATATGAAGACACACAGACGCATAAATATATACACATACATATATATATATATATATATATATATATATATATATATATAGATAGATAGATAGAGAGAGAGAGAGAGAGAGAGAGAGAGAGAGAGAGAGAGAGAAAGAAACATTGATGTGGTCATTGAATTTATGGAAAATTCTCCACAGCAGAAAAAGCTAGACACTGAAATTTCCAAATGTAGGCGTGTGTGCATGTGTTTAGACTTGAGAGAGAGAGAGAGAGACAGACAGACTGACAGACAGACAGACAGATATAGAGAAAGAGAGAGGAAGAAAGAGAGAGAGAAATAGTTAAGACGTGGGTATTAACTGAAGGAGGATTTTTTTTCCTAAAAATCTGCTGGGATCCGTGTGTTTACGCCGAGAATCTCTCCATCTGGAAATGACGGAAACTTTATCAGTTTGCAGTAACGACCACTCCAATGAAATGATAAAGAAAAAAAAAATAAAAAAAAAATAAGATTCTCATCCTCAAACATTAATGGGTTTCTATAGATTAGTCAAAACCATCTGATCATTGGAAATACCTTAACACATTCTGCTTTATCTTGCTCCAGGTGCTTAAGAGTTATTGCATTGCAAAAGGGCTAATGAATACAGTCCGGGAGATGTTGGATTTTGTCATAGGTACTACGTCAGAGACACGATTGATTTATGCCGCTCTTTCCAGTTACCGACAGGAAGACTATAGTGCCAACAAAGTACGTTTTCTCCTGTTGCAATGAACTTTTTCAATTATGAAAACATTTTTGCCAGTATGCAAGGAGAAACAGGAATGACCCAACCCAGACTTATGTCCCATGGACAGGCATCTTGACATTCTTGGATTATGACCGATTCCCCTCCATGAAATATTGGACAATAAATTCATCATGCATGTGACGATCCCTGAGGAGGATCCAGGTTGTACTTGGAAAAACTAACACGTATCAACAAATCTTTTATTCCTTTACGGGCAGAAATGAACAAGTACAGTCATTTGTAAATCTTGGACGAGTAACTGGAAGAGACTTATTAAGTTCTTTGAATTTTTTCGATGAAATATTTCTATCATTATATCTTGACTGGTTTTTCTCTCATATTATCTGATAATGTGTATAAATATCGCTTGCATCTACTGAGTTCTGACAAATAGAGAGTAATTTCCCCAACAACATTTTGCAGCATTAGTTCGGCATAAAGTCGACCCAGAATGTAGAGACGAAAAGCATATATGCAATTTACCAGCAGCATTTGAGATAACAAATAAAATGTTTAGAGGAAAGGTATTCAAACTTTCTTTTCGTGCATGTGTATATGGAGTGCACGAGTCTAGGAAATTATCCCACAAAGAAAATACCAAGTAGTCATTAAATACAAGTGGCCTCATTTATGTTGAGGTAACAAAAACATTCTAAATGTCTTAGGTCGAAAACTGAAGGTTTGCTCCATTTGTTCAGCTAGTATCTATAACTTCTAATTGCCTTTAGTTTGTGTTTTCAAATATGCATATTGATATATATTCTAATGTTTTAAAATTTTCCATTGCTGGTTTTTTCTCAAAAAACAATATACTTATTATTTTTCACAAGACTAAATATCTGCGTTAACGTTCAAGGTGAACTGCTTCCAAAACCAAACAAAACAAGAATGCATGAAATATATAGATGGAGATTAGAAAAAAAGTGATATTTGTGATTTCTACAGGTTTTTATGAAGAATATTGAATTTATGTACATGACATTTAAGATGAACAAACAGTTCTTCCTTATATTTCGAGTCACTCGCAAACAAATATCCACCTCTTACTCTTTCTTCCTCTCTATGAACGATATGATCTGCGATTAAGCTGTTTTCTCTCAGCAGTTGGAGGATTCAGCTGGAAGAGTGGACACAAAAATGTTTCCATGAATTTGCATTGTAACACCCCCCAAATAACAGCATCGACAAAAAAAAATAACCCAAACCAAAAAACAACAACTAAAGCCAAAAAAGATTACAAAAAAAAAAAAAAATTGAAAGCAACACCATATTTGGGGGATGATTTTAAAAATCTAATTTGTTGAAAACCTTTCCTAGGATCGTTTCGGTACGAAGAGAAAGATTCATGAGATTATGTTGACTTGTTTTTTTTTGCAGTAGGCTGTAAAACACTAATGGGTGAATACACAGACAGACTTTTGCAGAATTATAATATGATTGGTCTCAATTGAACTATATGATATAGATTCCTTAAAAAGGTATTTTTGCCATTACCAAGTTTTTGGTCCGTACTTGTATGACTTAGATACATAGGGCTATACATTTATCTAAACTACATTTTTTGTGGGAGTAGGAACTGTTTAGTTAAACTTTAAAAAAGTACAGTGGGAATGCTTGCCATAGAAAGGTTGGGAAACACTGCTTTACACCCTCAACAGATTTCTTTTTTCCAACAAGGTACTTTTTCTCTGGGAGTATTTTTTCCTTAGGGGGTTTTCCGTTCAACGTCTCCTCGTTGTTTTAAACGAGCAAAATGATAGCGATTTGAGTTAAAAGAGGCGGAGGAATACATTATGGTGGTTGATGTGTCAAATGACGACACTTCATTTCAGCCGATTGAATAAATGTTTTCTTCCATTGAAATCATTCTGACAGGTTTTGAATCAACGAAAAAGTATTCACAAGACGTAAACAGGAAAATCTGGGTCAAAAAATTCAAAGAAGATTTCCGTTCTTGTCAAATTCCCCGGATCTTTTCTTTCTGCTCACTCAATTGAAAAGATATTTTGACAATCCATTTTTGATGTGATGTGTTTTTACTCGATCGTATGTGCACGGTCGTAGGTCAATATCACTTTCATGTTGGAGAATGAGAAAAAAGTGATATCTCTGACTTTGACAGATTTTTACAAAAGAAATGTTGAATTAACATACGAAACGCATAAAATAAACAAACAGTTCCTTTTTCTCTCAATCTTTCGCCAACGATATCAAAATCCCCGCCGTATGCAAAAAATCATATTTGATGCGTACACGTTTAAACGGGCAATTTCTCTTACGTGAGGTGGTTATATTGTATTGTTATTTGTGATAGTAAAGCATAATCAGACTTCTGTCCGATATTAGTATGATAGTTGGAGAAAATGTTTACAAATATACAGATGATATACTGATCACCATCTCAAAATATTATGAGTATGAAAAATGAAATAAACATCCACACACAAGCTCGCACGCTCACTCTTGCAAACTTATGTTTTAAAATTTTGCATAAACCTCTTTAAAACATACATGTTCACATAACGACAACAATGATGGTACAAAAAAGTTCGCTTCACAACATAATTAAATATGAAATAACATGAGATGGATGTGAATATGACGGGGAGTGCCATAACAATAATTCTGTCCTATGTTTTTATACAACCGAAAAGGGGCTATGGGAAAACAGCTGATGAACTCCAATATAAGGAATAAAATTACAAATATGAATTCAAATATTACCAAATTCCATGCTCAAAGACACAAATGAATAATAAAATACTTATAGAATAATAAAAACCTGCAAAAACTCTGATTATTCTCTCACTTGGAGGAGAAATTGTGTTTTTTGTTGAACTAGCGTTACCGTAGCCATTTCATATTGCATTTTAGCACAGATGACCTCACAAAAATTGAATGAGACTGAATAAGAAACTGTGCTCCATCCAAATCTATTCCCAGACCTTTCTCCGACCGAATGACACTTTTTCAAGCATTTTAAAACTTTCCTGTAACGGAGAGTCTTCAACAACTGGCAGCAGCTAAAAACGTATTCGATTTTTTAAAAAGGATCCATTTGTTCCAGAAATCCAGAATTGTATGCTTCTTGAATAAAAGGATCTGTTCGCAGTAAGTAGAACTATGGATTCTGAAAGTTCTGATATTCGAATATCACCTTTTATTCTTTGCTGGATATGCTATTTCAAAATAGATTGCAAAAAAATTCAATTATTTTTGCTCCAACCTAATATAACTTTTACATCAAGCGCTCTCAACTATTGATTTTGTCATTTTGAAGATCCTTGATTGTTCTCGATTGTTTAGAACAAAAAAACGTAATTATGGATGTAAAAGACCACGAATTTTCGGAGATGAGACGTTGCAATTTTTGATAATTTTTTCACTTGTCTTTTTTATTTCGAGTCCCAATTCATTATTTTACGACCGTTGGGAAAGAGCTTTTTATCATTAAATAAGCAACCGTGATGGAATGGAAGAGAGACTGGTTAGTGACTTATTAGAAATTGTCACATTACCAGCGTGTTTTAGAAGCTTGTTGTGTTGGGAGTGATCGATTAAAAAAAAAGATGATCAATGAATAGGTTCCTTTCCTCATATTTTGTTGGACAGCGATCACTTAGAAAGTCCGCATGAAAAAAACAAAAAACAAAAACAGAGAAAAAAAAACGAACGTAAATTTTACTGAACACAAACTAAGGGACCAATTTAGTATATACTTATACTGCAATTTGAAAACCCAATGACTTTGACTATTGAGGGGGGATTTTCGAAAAAGAGGATGTTTTTTTTCCTAAACATAAAGGGCTGATGTTTACATTTTCAGCCTTCTAGCTCTATTAGTACGATGTGTACGTGTAACATATATATGTAAGCCAGACAGATCCACTGAGAAACTGAAGAAACCTTGATGTTGAATGTATTGATGCGAACAGTTTTAAATGGTGGTTTTTAACTCGTCGTAAATCAATGATAATTCAATCATAGATGTCATTTTTTTATTATTCAGTTTGCTAATTCAGTCAATATGTCATTAGTTTGTTATGATGATTTAAGGCATTACTATGCAGTACTAGAATATGTGCTTTGGTCTAATGTAGTGTACCTAATAACCTCTATGGATAATTAATGTTTTCAGTCGAACAAAGTTCTCGTTTAGTTAATCTAGTTTTTGAATCTTTCATCGTTAATGAAACAAAAGTGATTGCATCTTAATTGAAAAACTCAGCGATACACAATAAGTCAAACTGGTAATGTCAGGTCGGTGTACACTATCAAAATAGCATTTCCATGCATAGGCATTTGGTGATTGCAGTAAAAGCATAGATGAGTAAATTTGTCCGAAATGCCTACGTTTGGAGATCGGGTTTGCTAATACCAAACTGGATTGTAGACATTCCAAAATTGGGGAGCAAATCTAGCCCCGGGGGTATAAGCAAACCAAGTGGCTTCTTGGGCATTCTTAAACCATAGGAGTGGGGGCAAGAGGCGGTGAGGGCCCCTTAAAATCTAAGGCCGGCTCTGCCGTGAAGATTAACGCTACAAGGTCTTTGAAATAACTCTTGACTATCCCTTGTCTAGTGGAGTGAATCTTATCTTAGTTATTGAGGACATCGACAAATACCTACAAATTAGAAATTATACATCCCCATCACTCTCTTTCTACCCCTTGTCTCTCTACCCCTCTCTCTGTCTGTCTCTCTCATCCACCCACAAATATTATGTATTTGTCCGTTTATGTCGCACACACGTATCATACAAAAACAAATGAAACAGAAATCCCCCCGCCACAAATTCCCCTATTTTCATAGATACCCAGTCTCGGTGTATCATTATTATTTATTCATTGGGAAAAACATTTATGACAAGTTGTGCGAATTTGAGCAGATTGATCAATTTGTTTACCGATCGGAGTAATCAGCGTTTCCAGTTTCTCACCGGGAATTTCACACATCTCTCGATATTACACCACAAAGAAATAAGGATCTCATTTTCTATACGTCTTTTTTTCTCTTTTTCAGGAAACTATTTTGTATTTGGAGACATGGACACACAGTAATCTTTCTTGTATTTTGTAATCAGTATATTTCAATAGTTATGAAATATGCAGTAGCCATTTGGTATTAATCCCACCCATTTGTCTCCTCCACGGCTATATCTATATCTATGTATCTATCTATTAGAAAATGTCAAACAAAACTGTCGACTTTCTTCGGTGTTTGAGTTGGTCTGGCAGACTTGCTGGTTATTTTGGTATGTCTCACACGTACAAAGCACAAGTGAGAAAGGACTGGTAATTTGAACATCTACTACTTATTACCTCAAAAAAACTTTTTTTTTGTTTTTTGACCTCCCTCCTCACGATCAAATAGGTGGTTAGTTTGAAGGAGGTCGAGTTATATCATGAGTTTACTCTAAATTGGTCCCTTACTTTGTGTCCAGCTGCGTTCGAGCTTGTTCAGACTTTTTTCAGAGTGATCACTGCACAACTAAAGACGAGAGAAGAGACTCATTTGTTAATCATCTTCCCCTATTCATTAATTGATCATCTATATACGGCATGTTGCTTAAAAAAACATTGGTCATGAGATGGTTTCTAAAAAGTGAGTAACCAGACTCCTTTTGACTTTCCCTTCTCAAGGAAACTAGATTGTGCTTTTAGACGTTGGAGCATTGTAAACTTTCCAAAATCCTGTTTTCAGTACATTTAGATACTTATAGAATATCCATTATCCATACAGCATAAATTTGTATACAAGATATCAAGAATATACAGTCTTGTGTAAATTAGTATGCACAAATCTTCATTATCAAAACTAAAATAGAGGAGAAAAAGGCACATTAAAATTCATTCACTTAATATTGAGTAAAATAAAAGCATGAATAATTGAGTTTTCGCAATTTTTTTCAATATATTTTCTTTATAAAATGATAAAAAGGTAAGGTGAGTACAATATTTTGGACAACGTAATAGATAGCTGAGAAAATCTGCAAAAAGTTGTAAGACACTGGAGAAACTGTTAGCCGTTAGGAAAGATCTGCACTCAACTAAATGGAATCTTTTTCATTACTCAATATATTTGCAATGTATTTGCTTGCTTTTACCCGAGGTCTTCCAAAAGCGTGATTACTTCGTCGTAAACTATAATGTCTTCGTGTATAATTGATGAAGTTACTTGCTTGACAGAGGCAACGTTTCAAGCAAACTCCAACAAAAGAACATACTTTGACATTACCATTGGGTTTTCAACGGATGTCACGATTCAAATATTGTAAGAGGAACCCATTCTCATTATTCTAAATTGCAATTATCCAAATCCATTTATTCGTCGTTATCTGTTTGTATATTTCGCGCGCGTTGGGATCAAGAGAGGACATTATCTTTGTTATTTTTTTCTCTCTTTTTTCTCGAAGTAGAGATCACCTCGCACACTTTGAGTCCACTCTTTAGGCCTGGGGCTTTTTTTTTTCATCAATTGCCTTACGTAATATCACGAACAGCAAACCTATGGTACGCAGATAACATTTAAAAAAAAAAAACACGCTAGAGGTATCATTTTTTGATTGTGATTTTATTCAAAAGATCGACAACCTTTAATCTATCAGCTCGCCTCCAAAGTTATGAATTCTCTGAACATTTCAGGCGCTAATAAAAATGATAATCCACGACTGGAAAATTCTCGTGAGCAAACGAGGAGACTTTGTCTCAGATCGACTACATCTACCTAGCTCAACAAATCTCCATGAAACCCTAAAAAAAAAAAAGAAAATAAGGGAAAGATCACTTTAGGATGGTAAACTTTCGGTAAAACAAGCTCAATCTCCCAAAACAAGAAAACCCCATCATTTTCAAAAGAAAAAAGAAAAGAGGAATATATATATATATATATATATATATATATATATATATATATATACATATACATATATATATATATATATATATATATATATATATATATATATATATTGATGTATTTGGATGTCTTTGTTGTCTGCATTTCCAGTTTATCTTTGAGTAAGAGTATAAAATGTTCGCTTAACTTGGTATATTATGGTGTTACAATTTCAAATAATGAATACTCAGGACAAGATTCAAATTTCAAATCAGTTAGATATGGTCTAATAGAAATTATTTACTCAGAAATATTGGCCATTCATTTTCCTCATATCTATACCTATATATCTATATATATACTTTGCATTTTCCCACTTGTAAGAAATCCATAGTGCATTATATTTGAGGGAGAGATCATTAAAGGTAAATTGAACTAATTAAAAAAAAAGCTAAATAATTATGATTTATTATACAAGTTTGTGTCAGTGTATGTGAACGTGTTTATGTGTGTGTCGTTGTGCTTCAGTCGAAAGGAAGAAAGATATTTTTATTTGATACGATACGTAATGTTTCCGGTGAAATATATACTATATTCTTGTAATTTTATCTCGTATAACTCTGATTAATTGCTTTTGTGATTTATTGCTTTTGCTATTTGTAGACGTCCTGGATTCGCATCACTCAATCCAGCTTGTCAAATCCATCAATAAATTATACCAATCTCCCCATTTTGTCGACAACTGTGCCAAAATCAAGCATTCAAAGAAATTATATCGAGCTTGGTACACCATAAATCATGGCCGTTTGGCAGACATAACTAAATCCCTGCAAGTAGAAGGGAAATGACAAATGTATTGTAGAATCTATATCTTTTCTAAATCTCCTCAAATCTCCTAGAGTATGATGGGAAAATCTTTTTTTAGTTGCAATGGTTCTTCTTAGTCTCTCCTGAATATCCCCCGGTAGCAACTAAAATAATTTTTTTGGCCTTGTCACTAATCTGGAAGTCTATCCGAGATGACACATCCCTTCAGTTGCCATAATAGAACGGCAATCGATATGTCTCTCTCCGGAGACAAATTGCAGACTGCTATCTAAAACCAGCACACTTTGTTCTCTGTTTTGTCTCCCGTCTGATTCGATGTTCATTCGTCCGGTCATCTTTTGAAGACAATGAAATCAAAGTGAGATTAACTATTCAAATGTTAGTGAGTCTTTAGCCCAGTGTTCGTCAAACTTTTTGGTATAACAGCATGGTAAGAAATATATATGACTCACACGGCAAACCAATACACAATTAAATTATGAATATACAGTATTGTATATTTGGCATTATCTGGTAAAAATTGTTATGAAAATGGATCAGTCAAAAACCTCTCTAGTCAATGAGCTAAAGTTTTATATCAGTATACTACCGCTAAAAAGGTTGAGATTTCACAAAACCAAATGATAAAACCACTACATTAGCAACTATGTGGTGGAAGGCTTACAGATATGCTATCTATACTGGATACGTTAAAGGCTTGAGAATCATGTTAGCCTACTTGGAAAGATTTATCCGGGAAACTTATGATAATAGTTGCAGCTGACTCTTGCGCCGTGACACAATTTGAAAACCTCAGTTCTAGCCGATAAATCTTCTTCGTCTTAAAATTATGTTTTAGTTTAATTTCACATATTTTCTCAATGAAAATATTGAATGTTTTCACTGATATCTGGTTGGAATCCGTCGCAATTTATACAATGTAAATAAATGATATCAAAATGCATATTAAATTGATTTCATCAAGATCCAACACATATAAAGCAATAACTTAATGGATTAAAATATTTTTTCAGTAAATAGAGAAAATATGCTTATAGGGATGTCCTATTTGCGACTACAACGTAGCTTACTATTTTATGAATAAAACTTGTGCATGTATTGGAATATAATGAAGATGTATCAAAAGGATGCAATAGTAAAAAACACATCCAGTGTTTTGTAATGTGGTGTTGGCGTCTGGCAGTCTCACGATACGATGGATCTGCAACTGAAAAATGATGCTTCAGTCTCTGAGTTGGGAGCTGCGTTAGTTGTGGTTGTTGAAGTTCACCTGGGAAATGCATAACTAATTGCTACTATTGCACTTGTAAGCACTGTCCCCAGGTGTTGTTTTGATGCATTAATTTCGGCAAATTTGCCTTTCTTCAACAGGAAGCCCAAGCCCCTCTTCCCTTGCAATTGCTTGCAACGTCTTTTCAACTTTTTAACAATCATGCTGAACGACTTCATGTCATATCTGCTGACATTTTCTTGGAGATTTTGCAAAAAAATCGCCAGTTTGCGTTTTAGAAACGGATTGAAACGAATAAACTTTTCAGAGGAACATATTCTGTTTTAGGGTTTTAACCTAATGTGAGGAAAAGTGAATGAGTAAAAATGTTGTAGATAAGAGAGATGGATAGTAGGCGTTTGGAAGATAGATAAAATGGGACAAAATAAGAAGATGGATCATGTGAATGAATCAATTTAGTTAAAAATGAAAGAAAGTAGTTAAAAGAAACAAGACAGAAGATTTTCGAAAATTGGAAAAGTAAACATTAAAATATTAGATGAAAATGTGAATAAGAAGGAAAGCAAAACAGAAAGAAAGAAATAATTGAAAGAATAATAATTAAAAAAGTTTTGAGGGTAGAAGATATCAATAATGTACAGTGAATGGTGTTGGACATAAAGTAAGGGGGAGATTTAGCATGAATCGAGATTGGATATTGGACACCCAATAAAAACCTATTTCAAGAGGAATTTTTTAGAAAACAAAAAAATATTTTTTGAACCATAATAAGGAGTGAATTTTTACCTTCCCTAAGCTCATCAACACGGCCTGTGCATGCGATACATATATAACCATCCCAGCAACCAAACAGCCAGATGAACTTAAAGACTGAAGAAAACCCAAGTTTACAGTTATGGTGACAGTTTTGGTTAACGGTTTCTATTAAAAAATCATGAAAGCAAAAAAGTAAGAAAGAAAAGAATGTCTAAAAGAAAAGATATGAGATGAAAAAAGCCAAATAAAGAGTTATAAAAGCCTGGTTAGACACTCAATGGGCATTGTTATGATACCAATGTCCTCAAGCAGCGTGCTGTCTTTGGGTGATCAATCAAATATTAGAAGTAAGGCTGATCAATGGAAAGGTTAATTCCTTGGCCCTTTTTAGATCACTTAAAAGTCCAAATCTCCCAAAATCATTTGTGAACGTAGCTGGGTAGAGAGTAGGGACCAGTGTAGCATAAACGTCGATTGTATAATGAGTTTTGAAAACAAAAGCAGAAAAAAATGTTTCTTCTAGACATAAAGAGTGAATATTTGAATATTAAACCCTCATTAGTGAAGACTGTACGTGACGAACAGTCATCAAGCTGGATCAACATAGGGACTGAAGAAACGTTATGTTTCAAATCAACGATCTTTCTTCCCCTTCGACTGGTGCACGCAGACACAGTTACACACACACACAGTTACACAGAGAGTCACACACACACACATATATATGTATATATACACATATATATATATATACACACACACACATATATATATATACACACACACACATATATATATATACACACACACACACATATATATACACACACACACACATATATATACACACACACACACATATATATACACACACACACATATATATATATACACACACATATATATATATACACACACACACATATATATACACACACACACACATATATATACACACACACACACATATATATATAAACACACACACACACATATATATAAACACACACACACACGTATATATAAACACACACACACACACACACACATATATATAAACACACACACACACACATATATATACACACACACACACACACATATATACACACACACACATATATATACACACACACATATATATATATATACACACACACACATATATATACACACACACACATATATATATATATACACACACACACATATATATACACACACACACATATATATAAACACACACACACATATATATAAACACACACACACACACATATATATACACACACACACACACACACACACACATATATATACACACACACACACACATATATATATACACACACACACACATATATAAACACACACACACACACATATATATACACACACACACACACATATATATACACACACACACACATATATACGCACACACACATATATATACACACACACACACACACACATATATATACACACACACACACACACATATATATACACACACACACACACACATATATACACACACACATATATACACACACACACACATATATACACACACACACACATATATATATATATATATATATATATATATACATATAAATTGAGATGTTATTGATAAATTTTGATGCTAACATTTTCTAAAAAATTATCCGAAGTCCCAAAAAAGGAGAAAAAATGAGATATCAAAAATGAGAAAAAAAATTCATGAAATATTGAATCAAGAAAAAAAAAACGAGGACATAAAAATGGAACATAGCACGAGAATCATACAATCAGAAAAAAAGGGATTCAAATAAAGAATACATATATATATATATATATATATATATATATATATATATATATATATATGTATATATATATTGGTTAAAATGAGGAGTGGAAACCTTAATCTGTGTTTTTTGCAATCATCGTGGATATGATTGCAGTAAAAAGCTTGTTTTTTCTCAACGAGGAATCTTTAGCTCACATCTACTTCTTAACCTCCATCAAATATCAAATATCTACGTTTTCTGAACATATATATGTGTGCATTACAAATGGAAAGTATTCAGGCATTTGTGATATCTTGAGGACACTTTGTGCAGTTTCGATGTAATTTTGCGAACTAATCTGGGGGGACCTGACAGTGAAAAGAAAGTTTCCAATGGGTTTATCCAGATGGCAGTGAGATGCAAATGAATGAGCTCATGTACTGCGAGGCCTTTGCATTCACAATGACCTAACCAGCTAACTGTTCTTGACATTGCGTCACTTAGGTCTGTAAGCACCTTTCTTCTATATATGTTTTTGTGATTAGAACCCATCAACCAAAATAATCACCAAAACTGACCAGAGAGTTTTCTTCAGTTTTTTTCTAGCAAGCCAGCCACACATCAGAACTATATAACATGCATAAAGGCCAAATCAATCATTTTGGCTAGAGAACTGAAAATTTAAACATTCAGTACTCATCAGACCCACTAATTGAGAACCATGCAACGTGCACATGAAAGAATCATACTCAATCTAACAAGGAGAGACCACAAGACAGCACAATACATCTGGTAGAAGACAGGAGTCGGGGACATCACAGAATCCGTTTAAAAAATCAATGGCAATGGGCTGGCCATGTCGCAAAAATGGCAGACAAGCGATGAACATCGTGATTCACAATATGGATCCTGAGAGATCACATGATCAATCGAGGCCGGCAGAGTATTAGACGGGGAGCTGAGCTAGACCAATTCAGAGAATATTCAGAGAATACTTGCTCTGCAACGCCCACGATAGTGAAATGTGGCGAATCCTGGGAAGGTCTACGTCTATCGGCGGACATTAAAAGACTGATGATATTCAGAGAAATGGAATGTAAGTTCATCTTGAATTGGTCCCTCACTTTGTGTCCGACACTTTAAAAAAAAAAGTTTGTATCCAATCACTGCCCACCAAAAGGTGAGATAAGTAACAAATTTTTCAATTGATCATCTCAACACAGTGTCATGCCAAAAGACGTTGGTCTTGTGGCGGTTACTATTGAGTGACTAACCAGGCCTCTCTTCAAAGTGATTGAAACAGTCATTAATTTCGTTTAACATTTTTGTTAGCTTTTGTTTCAATCAGATCAATTCGGATATCAGAATGACAAAGATTCTTGCTGCATCTGTAGTCACCTTACGTATCGAGATATTTACTCAAGAACTTCTTGCAAAGACGAGAATTCTGTAGGAAAAAATATTGAATAATATTCATCTGCTGTTTGCTTCTACTCTGCAAACCCTCTCTCCCATGAATAATACATTTGTTTATCGGAGAAATAATCACTATCTTCTGAACACATACAAAACACTGTCCCGAAACAGTCAGGGAATAGTACCTTGGCTTAAAGACTAAGAAAGAGGACGATGCAAAGATCTTTGAATTTGACAAATTCCCCGTGCAGTGTTAATAGATAGCTTTCCTTTCTTTCTCATGACTTTATTTGCTTCTCACTGTAACTCTGATTACCAAATTAGTCTCTAATTTTCAATCTGTTCTGCTTATTAACAATCCGAAAATAATAGTCTGAGAGTTGCAATAAAAATTAACTGAGATTAAGATGAAGGAAATACTAGTTGAAAGAGACTAACAATCGACAACGATTCCTTAAAAACCACAGAAAGAAACAGGATCGAACCCCATTCTAACTTCCATGATTAGTGCAACCTATGTATTGCACATATAATCAACGAAAAAACAATAAAAAAATCAAATAAGAGAAAATGGTGAAATAATAATTGACAATGAGTCATCTAAAAAAAAACTATATGAAAATGATATCAATAGCTCTGCAAATTCAGTACTTGACATCCAAATGTAGAAGTTCACCGCCCTTCCTAGCAGATGCTGATGGAAAGAGCAGGGCCAACACAGAGAACTACACTCGTTCAGATTTTGGCTGAGAGAGCTTGTATTCAATTCACAATGATGCATGGAAAGGCATTAAACCACCTCTCATCTAGCTCTCGATAGAATAGCGAAGAGTAAAGTGAGTGATGCGCTTGTCGCCCTGAGTCTTTTTCACATGCTGCAAACCAGCTGAGTGAGTAGTAAAGTAGTGACATGGGGAGTCCAAGCTTGGAGAGCTGTGGGCATAGTCGGCGCAAGGTCACTAACTTGCTACATACGAAAGTTAAACCTATGAATAATGATCATTATATTTCTGAAAAGGCAAGTAAACCACGAGTCATGATTCTTTTCTATGATTTCCCAGTGGAAGGAAAAGATTTTCAGATCTTATCAACCTAACATTTACTTCTGTGCATCGCGGCAGCAATTCAAAGTATGAACCCTTCACAAGGGGTTGGAATAAGATAATTTGACACCAGAGGTCGTTGTTTACTGTCAGCAAGCCGAAATCAAATATATATGTACTTCTAATTTGATATATATAAATATTTACGTACATGCTAAAATATATATATATATATATATATATATATATATATATATGTGGGTGTGTGTGTGCGTGTGTGAATGGAGGTTGTGTATCCAAGATTATCGTCAAAAGAGGAAATCAGGAAACCATTTAAATACGGATAGGAGTTGTTTTTTCACATTTCTAAATAACTTACATTCGTACTAAACCCAGAGTTTTCGATTATCATTTTCATTATATATATATATATATATATATATATATGTACACACGCAAATTCAAAGTCAGGAATACAATATAATATAATATAATGTACTATCCGATGTGTGATGGGTTTATTACTGAAAGTGCTCGATACATTCAACATTAAACGTTAAGTTTGGGTAGAATTTAAAATATGATTGAAGAAAGGGTTTGGTACACAATCACTTTCATATTTTTGCACCTTGAGAAGCCAAAACAGGGCAGAAACATAAACGTGTTTGTGTAGCAAATCCTATATTTCATTATACTCATGTATATTATGATACGCATATTACACAAATATATATATATTGAACAATACCTAGCAGAAATGCATCCTCTTCTCACATATATGAAAAGTTAAAAAGATCACTGAAACAATATGCCATAATGTAGCGATATTCATCATAGAAAAAATATACATCAAAGCTCCATTTTGAGAATTTTAATTGGAATATAAAGAACTCTGTATCATTAACAAATACACAAAAATATAAGTACATCTATCTATCAATATATATATATATATATATATATATATATATATATATAGAGAGAGAGAGAGAGAGAGAGAGAGATTCACTATATCATTTCAAATGATTCTTTGAAAACAAAGATCCATAATCATCACTCATTCCGAATTTCAACCCATTATTCTATCACACAATTTCTCCCCCAATCTGGAATGTTCCCTTGGTTATCTGTTTCTTGGAAACCTGACATTTGGATGGCCCCTACTCGTACAAGCTAGTGAACAATTATCAAGCAGTTGATATCATCAGTCAAGTTCGCTGACCCACAGCGGTTGGGTGGACTGAAAATAAAATGCCTCATTTTACCGATTTCACATAACTATCTACTGTTTTACCAACGGTGGAGATGTCAGACGTTTCTGCTTGAGATGAAGCCTTTTCGCTTTCGAACATTTTTGCGATGACTATGTAAATAAACAACTTATATTTATACAACGACACTGCAGCTCTGTCCCAAACTTTTTACTGTACAAAAATGAAAGCTGGAAATGATTTCCGTTACCCTTCAAGAATGGTCATAGTAGTTTCATTACACAAACGCTTCATTACATCGGAAAACGACATTGCTGACACGACCCCAAGAATCCAATCCCAGGATTCGCCACGCTTCTCTATCATGGGCTTCGTGGAGCCAGTTATTTCCTAATTTGTCTGGCTTCTCTTTCAATATGATATTCTGCCGACCTTGGGCGCGCATGTGATCTCGGGTAATCCATGTCGTGAGGTGCGATGTTCATAGGTTGTACGCCATTCTTGCAACATGTCTAGCTCACTGCCATTTGAGCTTTTTAATGGATTCTATGATGTCCCTGACTCTTGTCTTTTCCCGGTTGTACTGCGCTGTCTTGTGGTCTCACCAAGTGAGGCCCAGCATGATTCTTTCATGCCCAAACACTACATAACTGATGATGTTGAACAGAGTTCATGTTCCCGTGTATTCTACCTTCTTATTGTTAGAGTTGCTGTCCTATATGAAAAACCCATTATATATGTGTATCTGTGAAGGTTTGTATAAGCAAGTTTCTAAGTTATTCCTTACATCGTTACATTTCTGTTGGAAGTTGCACAGGATTTATTTCCCCCCACCATATTTTTAGTTGTGATCGAAATCTCACTAATTGTGGCTACCACCAATGGTGATTTGTCTGTCTGTAGGAATATTGAATAAAAAATCTGGAGCTGGAAGAAATTTGAGCACCAAATGTACATGTGACCACAAATCTCTATGAAATCCTCAAAAGGAAAAGAAATCAAACGAAAAATCACTTTAAATTGGCAACCTTTCGATAGGGCCATCTCAACCATCTAGATCAAGAACATTCCATTTTAAAGAAGAGTATAAATCCTCCCAATTGTCACCTATGGAGCGAAAACACAGAATATAGCCAGAAGATTGACCCTCAACTTGAGAACCATGTACTTCTTGGAAGAGAAAATAAGACCCCACATCGCATGGAGGGATCACAAGACAGCACATTATATATACAAAAAAAAAACAGGAATTAGACTTATCATAGAATCCACTAAAAAACTCAATTAGCAATGGGCTGGCTCTTACAAGAATGTCAGACAATTGCTGGACATCACGAATCACAAAATATATCCCCAAAGATCATATGCAAAAACGCTGCTGCTAGCTAAAAGAGATGGTGTGACGAGCTATTATCATCAGTGTTTTAACAACCGTCGTAGGACATAAACCTTCCTCAGGATCCGCCACATTTCTTCATCATGGGCGTCACGGAGCTAGTGTTTTCTGAATTTGTCTAGTTCATCCCTCCATCTTGTATTTTGTCGGTCTTGGTTCTACATGCGATCTTTGGGGATCCATGTTGTGAGTCGTGATGTCCATCGGTTATTTGTCATTCTTGCAACATGACCAACCCATTGCCATTTGAGTTTTAAAAAAATAGATTTCATGATGTCTCAGACCCCCATTTTATTCCTGATACATTATGCTGTCTTGCAATCTCTCCACGTGAGGTTGAACATGGCGATTCTCCGCTTGATCTGCACGTGGCAAGAATTTTCGAGACAAGCTATACAAGTTCTTTAAGTCTTGGCTTCGCGACGCCCACCATAGAGAGGTTTGGCGAATCTTGAGGAATGAATGACGCTAAAAGGCTGCTACAGCTGCTGATGAGGATTCATTCACATGGAACAAATTTAATATAAAGTTCTATGTCACTCCATCATTTACAGTCTCCGCCATTTTCAAATATTTCCTCAATTTTGTTATTCACTAGGCAGTTTATAAGCAATCACAAATGTTTTGAAAAATATGTCAATCAGTTTCATGAACAAAAGATGAAATCGTATGAAGATCTGACCCTAGGGTTTCCAATTTGTTTAACATCACTTCTCATTGTCATGTGACTTCTTTCCCGCCGCCAAGCTGTATAGAAAATATTCAAAAGGATTGCAACGCAAATTAAACTCTTACAGAACTATACAAAATTAACAAATTTAACGCTGACAAATTCTGTTATAAAAGCCACGCAAAATAATAACATCAAATGTTTGGCACGCATTTACTGTTTTTAGACATCATCATGCGATTTCTGCGTTGTCAGGTAATCTTTATCTTTCAAGAGTGGTACTCGTGTATATATATATATATATATATATATATCTCACGTACTTACCTATAGAGAGTGTAATCCAGGCATGCCTACACAAATATTCAAACATTTATCCAGGCATCTAAATAATGTGCAATATCAACGTGCTGCCCTCTAAATTAATGACGGATAATGTTGCTTGTAACTCATTTTTATTGTCAATTACAGCCATTAATACTCCAAATTCTATACCGCCCACTAAAATCTCCAAAACGCTCACCATTTCCCACATAATTGCCCAACGCCTACCCAAAAGACGTAATCGACAACCAGTGGGCGATATCTGATATACTCAGAGACATGGCTTGATAACAGATATATTACCCATCGAAGTGAAATATCTAGGTTCTATCGCAAATTCAACTTAGGCAAACCTGACTAAACCTGGAGTCTCTACATCAGAAAATGGGAAATATGATGAATAATTCGAAGATCGAGTGGAAGCTCCATCTGCATGTATCTGTTCTTTCAACACTGTGACAAAAAACAAAAGAAAACAATGACTTTTGATATCGTTAGGTATTGCTAGAGCGCTCTCATTAAGTGTTAATGATGTTTCAGTCCAATTCCAGTTTAATAATTTGATTTGGTTTTAAGGAAAACTACTGCTGTTTTGCTGTATAACCTATATGGAATAATTTCTTAACATTTGAAGATAGTTTTTTGAGATTATTATTTGATGATTTTGTGACTACTATTTACCCCCATCTTTGTCATAAAATTAATGATATCGACTCGTGATGCTTCATCTAATAAGAATCAATAATAAAATTATAACGTTTGAGATGTTTAGTATTTTCTTCTTTCTGAATCTATCCTTAAAATGACAAAAGAGAAAAAAAAAGTTCAATAATAATTCATGCACGTGATATTTTCTATGGAAGCAGGTGCAAAAATTTGTGTCACGTCTAGCATTTTCATCTACATCGTTGATTACTTTGCCTACAAGTACAGTTGAAAAAAATAAACCCAAAAAACACAGCTTCATCAAATGAAGCAATCGGTGTAATGGAGGTGGATGGGGAAAGGTGGAGAGAAATAGACACTTAAAATGGTTATCAGTAACTCACTTAACATTCCATTTTATCCATCGAGAGACTGCAGCCTCCCCAATAACTATCAGGATTTGGGTTGCACACCCACAAATTTCTTGTTACTAGGGAGATTAAGTGTCAACACAGTGGATGCTACTGGAAACACTTTTCAAGGACTTGGTAATCTGTGCATAAGGTTACCTTTAGTGTATCAATGTTTCAATTAATTTTCACTTAACGTAAAAAAAAGATTGTGTGTTTTTAGCACGTAACAGCTGACTTTCTCTTTGTATTACTACCGATGTCATCTCAATGGTACTTATTTTTGCTGTAAAAAAATACGTCAGAGTTGGTGGGTCCTATGCAAGAAACCGTCAACCGAAACTGTCACAAAATCTATCAAAATAAGTCTTTTCAGGTGTCCATTTAGCTAGCTAGCTGTCTACGCATGTATCACGGATACAAGAGCACCAATTCAGCTAAAAGGCTGAATATGAAGAATATGATTTTCGCTTGTAACAGCTGATTTTCTCTTTGTATTACTACCGATTTCATTTCAATGGTACTTATTTTTGCGGTAAGAAAATATGGCAAAGTTAGTGGGTCCTATACAAGATACTGTCAACCGAAAACGTCACAAATATGTCAGAATAAGTCTCTTCAGTTGTCTGTTTAGCTGACTGTCTATGTATGTATCACGCATACAGGACCACCAATTCAGCTAAAAGGCTGAAAATTAGAAGATTCATGTGCAAGGGTTTTTTTTTTGTTACTTTTTCAAAATCTGTCACCTTATCAGGTTTTCAGTTGGAAGCTAGGTTTACAAAGTGATTTAATGTCAAATTTGTTCCCTTTTTAGGGGGTCTGGCAGTGTTCATAGTCGTTTTATTTTTTTTTATTCTTTCACCGCATAACAAAAGGTGAGGGAAGTAACAAATTCATTGATCTCCTCTTTTCCCAATTTTTTTTACAATTGATCACCCTAACACGGCGTGCTGTCAAAATAAAAAAAAATGGTTGGTCACGTGACAGTTTCAAACCAGTTACAAACCAGACCCATTAGCTATTAAATGTTGGCTCCGCTGCAGCGACCAGCTGATGCCAATCGATATTGACACCAGGGTTCTTTGAAAAGGGGTGTTAAAACGGGTCGAAAACAAATGATTACTCGATGTTGCCGGTTATGTGATTGTCAGCGTTAATAATTTCACACCCGTATACCGATGCTGCCAAGAAATGATTGAGAAATTTAACTGATCTTACAATTGCACAGTTTCAGAAATATCAAATCTTTGAAACGCATTTCTGTGCATTTCTGTGTCTATGATCGACCAGTATGAGACTGGACTTTTCCTTTTTGCTTCTATCCCCCACAAAACAGACTCTGTCGCTGCAGGGGTCAAACTTCACCCGAACTTTTGTTCCAGCTGATGATTATTAGTGCAATTGTATATTTAAGAAATAAAAATTATGAAAAAAATATTTCTTTTGTATAAATCTAGTTTATATCCATCGCTCATTGCGTTTTTGTATGATTAAGTTTTTTTTATATGTAAGACTTGTCAATTCAGACCAATCAGTTAGACAATTGATTGTGTGTCCATACCAGTTTACACCACCCATTTTGGTGAGGATTGTTCTTGCTGTGATTTTTGTCACAGTAGGAAAACAAAGTGAACTTCAGACTTTATACAGCACAAATCACAAAAAAGTAATAATAAGGAGAATAGTCTTCAATCAGAAAGTTATGGTTATCTCCCTTGACAATTGTTACAGACAAAAAATAAATACTGATAAGATGGCAAATTATATCAGTAGCTCTCTATCCCTATCTAAAAAGAAAAGTCACCATTACCGAACCAAAAGTATGCAGTAACACATACGCATACGTGCACGAAACATGTTCAATATGGTACTTGCTGTTGTATAAGGCTTAGTAAATGAGTGGCTGGGGGTATCAAAATGTGTTCCTCATTGGTTGTAAGTCTGTAAATTGTTCTCTAAGTGTAAATACTTTCGTAGTATATGTAAGATTTTTTAAACGTGCGTGAAGATAGATAGATAGATAGATATGAAATAAAATAGATGAATAGATAGATGGATGCATGCGTATGTAGGCCTACTAAAATGAGTAGACGAGTCATTAAATCCGTAGCCTTATGATAAAAAAAGCATCCATTTTAATCAACAAATATTTGTTATCAGGAAAATATCCTCCTTCATCAATGCACTTAACCCAGTAGTGAATATTGATCACATACATTGAGAATTATACAGTGAAACCTTCAGATCAAAACTAAGCTAATAACCAGGTGAAAGGCTATATAAGTTATCGATAAGGATGGCCCGACTGATAAATAAGATTGATAACCAAATACAATAGATAGATAGATAGATAGATTGACCGATGCTTACATACGTAGAGCTACTAAATTCAGTAGACAAATCGTAGCCTCATGATGAAAAAAGCATTCATTATAATCTACAAATATTTGATTTCAGGATAATCTCCTCCTTCATCAATGCACTTAATCCAGTGGTGAATATTAATCACATACATTGAGAATTATATAGTGAAACCTTCAGATCAAAACCAAGCTTATATCTAGGTGAAAGGTTATATAAGTTATCGATAAGGATGGCTCGACAGATAAATATGAATTGAATCATCTAGAAAAGAGTTAAATACATTTATTGGGATGATGTAGAGTAGAACAGACTAATATCGATCGATTGATTCGTTGAGCAAGCGACAGAGATTTGACTGTCAGTAATTTTTTCATGAGATTTCTTAGAATTATTCCCTTGGTGGTTAGGGGTCGGTTGACGTTATATAGGTTCGAATCTTTGTATTTATTTTGATTTGAACCTTGACGGAAGAAATCAGAATCTAATTGACAATCGTTGTTCATACACAAAAACGTCCCCAGAAAAAAGAATCTGATATTGATAAATGAATGAATTTGAAAAGGGCAAAGGTAATGGTGAATGAATCACAGAAGGAAAGACGGAAAGAAGGAATCCAAGAAGAAAGGAGACAGTGAAAGGGAAAGGAAAGAGAGGAGGAAAAATCAAAGCAAATAAAGAAGGGAGAAGAAAGAAGGTTGAAAGAAAAAAACAAAACAGGAAATAAAAGAAAAAAGAAAGGGAAAAGAGGTAGGAAGAATAGAAATGAGAGAAGGAGAAGGAAAAGAGAAAAAATCAAAGAGCAAAGGGAAAAAGAAAGCAGAGAAAGAAAAAAGATAGAAAATAAGAAATCAAAACGTAAGGAGGAAGAAAAAAGCAGTTGAAGGAAGAAGGAAGAAATTAAATGAAGAGGGAAAAGAGATAGAATTTAAGGGGTAAAGAAAAAAAAGAGAAATATGAAGACAGAAAGCAAAGAATGAAAAAGAAAGGACAGAGGACAGAAGAAGGCCGGAAAGAGAGGGAAAATAATAAAATTATTGAGAGAAGGAGAGAAGAAAGATGCAAGGGAGGGAAATGAAAGAAAATTATGAAAGATGAAGGAAGGGAGGGAAAACAAAGAAGGAGAGAAAGGAGAAAGAGAGCAGAGTGGGAAAAAAAGAAAAGAAAGAGAAGAAAATGAAAGATAGGGGAAATGAAGTAAAGAAAGAATAAAGGAAGACGAAAAATTAATTGAACCATAGGAAAATCAAGAAAGGATTAAAATAAAAATCAAAGTATGAATGAAAAAAAGTAAAAAAGAAAATTGTGCGAAAGAAAATGAACGAAAAGAGTGAAGTTAAAGAAAAAACGTAAAAAAATACAGGAAAAAACTCAAAAACAAAGCAAAAAATAATTCTGTTCTTGTTCAAGCAAATCGGTTTAATGGCATTTGTTCAATATTTGATCCCTGGATCTTCATTCAGAAATTCGGATTACAAAAAAAAGAGTAGTCTTTTCCCTTTTCATGAATTGCAACGACAACGGCAGGAACAGAAGAAATTCTCTCCCCCAAACGAAACATAAATCGGCCATTCTAGATCTAGAGGTAATGGAGAGACGGATACGGCTAAAACTTAGAAACTCATGTTGCACGTAGAATCCCAACTGCGATCCTTATCAACAAAAGATTGCATGGATGATGATGATGATAATAATAATAATAGTAATTATTATTATTATTATTATTATTATTATTAAGAAAATAATAATTCGTAGTAGTCGTGATAGAAGAATTATTATTTATAATAGCTGTAGCTGCAGAAAGTGAAGAATTATCATCAGAAGTAGTAGTAGAATTATTATTATCATTAGTAGTAGTAGCAGAAAGAGAAGAATTATCATCAGCGGTAGTAGTAGAAGTAGACTCATTATTATTATTATTATCATTATTATCATCATTATGATCATTATTATTGTTATTATTATTATCATTATGATCATTATTATTGTTATTATTATTATTATTGTTATCATAAGAAGAAGAAGAAGAAGAGTTATTAGTATTATTATCATAATTATCCGCTTAAAGGCTGACCTTGCCAGCCATTTCAGCAGTGTTGAGCTCTGGATAAACTTTTCTTGGAATCCTTAGTTCCTCCAACATCTTTGATAGGATTTCCCTCTTTTGCACCAAAGCTGCCTCTATGTTCCTTGATTTCTCCGGCTCCCTGGTAGTATCCAGATACGTAAGCAACTTTGAACCTTTTCCCAGCTTGATCCGGTAGTCTATTATAGCAGCAGAGTCCACAATTTGACACGTTTTCTCCTGATGGATTTGCAGGTCCACACTTGATGTCGTTATTGTTATCGCTAGGGACTGAGTAACAGAGGGTCTTTTCAAATTTGTAACACCATTCTCAATATCCTTGCAGAACCCTCACCTCCTTGAAGAAAAAAACCGTCAACCCAAGGTTTTCAAGTTGGTCTATTTGTCTCTCCGTCTGTCTGTCTGTGCATGCATAAATACATGAACACGCGTACAGGTCACTGATATAGATCAGTTTTTTTTCCTTTCTGAATTTACCCCTAAATAGGTTTCTATTGGAGGCTCAATTTGCAATGTATACTCTTGCTAAATTGACCCCCAGTTCGTGCCCAGCTGTGTTTTTATTGATCCAAGAAAAGATGAACGAACTTATCAATTGAGCATTACATTTTTCAATATGTTTTGAATTGATCACCCCCATCACGATATACTGCCAAAACTGCCACGTGATTGTTCTCATTGGAAAACTATCCAGACCTTTTTTAATGGACTCTTTTCTTCAATGTCATTACTACTCCTCTGTCCGATATATGTTGAATATCTATTGATCGCTGTTTTCCTTTGTGTGACCCTAACATTGCAAATTTTCCCATCACAGATTGTCTTCCAATCTTTTCGCTGGAAAAAATCTCAACAATACTTTCATTTTATTCTCACTTGGCAAAAAAAGTCTTTGGAAATATTGTCAGCGTTTTTATCTCTATCATCATTATTCGTGCAAAGAGTGAGAAGTGCTGGAGAACTTTTTTATTCGTTGTGACGATAACGACGATTGATTTTCTTATTTCATTTATTTACTCATTGGGTGTTCACAATGTCTAATCTCGTAAATGGCAGAAAATGCTGGACAATTTTCATCACAATCGAACCAAAAAAAAAAAAAAAAAGAAGAATTGAAGCAAACGAGATGTAGTTCTATCGATGAGACTATCAGGGACAGAGCATCTAACGAATGAGGCCGTTTAGAAGCAGGATTGGAGCTACGAGGAGAATGTTGCCGAAAAAAAAAAAAAAAAAGAAAAAAGCAGACTGTTGTTTTCTTTTGAAGCGTAATGATGGAGAGACGCCAAGAGAAGTTAAACCTTGCAGGGCACCCACAAGACAGTCTACTTGAAAAGTTTGAACAAATGGATTACAGAATGTGTGCCAGGGGAAAAAAAGGGATCGTAAAGAACGAGATTGCTACAAGCAACAAGAGAAAGAATGGGAAAAGCAAAGATCGCCCACGTCCTGAAGGGACATACCAGCGAGAGAGAGAGAGAGAGAGAGGGGGGAGAGAAAGCGAGAGAGAGGGGGAGGGGAGGAGAGAGAGGAGGAGAGGGGAAGATAGATAGAAAAGAGAGAAACCTTTGGAAAAACGAATAAGATATGCTCTGTAAGAAATAAAGTGGTTAGCAGGATCGTGTAATGCCTCGCGTCCGAATTTACCTACTAATTTCAGTTGTAACTGATGACTACCCAGGAGATCAAGTGACAGCATGTGTCCTCAATTATAGTTTTCAGTAATGCTTCACCGGATGAATCCCTTATTCTAAGTGATTGCATCCTTTTTACTACCGTTCCAAGCGCTCAAAGAATAGACACAACTACTACTTCATATTCAGCAATTTTTTCCCATTGTCTTGCAAAATTCAGATTTTCCTCCAGCTTCCTTTAATTTTTAGAATTGTTTTTGTCGAATTGCCGAACAGAGTAATTCATCGACAGTTTTTCTTCTCTCTATTTACGATGAGTAGATTTTCGTCTTGATTTAGAGATCAGTTTAAATCTCAAAGTCCCAGAGAAAAATTTAAAAAATTCTCCGGGACAAATTATTCTTTATGCATATACTATCTAGTTACATGATAAAAACTTTGCCGTTTGCAAAGCCCCCGGTGGTCCAATTTTCCCGCCCAGTCATACTTATATTGTGTTCTTTCTAGGCCACTACAGAGGAAACTGACATGAAGTTGTCAGGGTAAGAAAAAGAAGAAGAAGAAGAAGAAGTACGAATATTATTATTATTATTATTATGATGATGATGATGATGATGATGATGATGATAATGATGATGATGATGCAATGAGTTTTAACATTACTTGGTTCCTGCTGGGGAGCAAACTTTTCATCAAATATTCTATCTCCCAATTATTTTACCAGAATTTTCGGGCTTGTTGAACATGCGCTTGAAAATAAGTGGGAGAATAGTTGACAAACTGGTGTTGAAAACAATTACCATAGCGTAATGAGTTAGATACTTCCTTGGTGTCTACAGTCGTAACGTTATGTAAAACTTAATTAAGCTTAAATGCCTATTATTAGGGAACTGTCATCCTCCAAGGCCCATGATTATTCAGTTCTGCAGCATCTCCAATAGAATCTCTGCAGACACCAGCGATACTCTGGACTAAGTAATCTCACTCCATCTTCAAACTTTCATCTCCTTTCGCCTTGATTCAACTGTTTTTGGCACGGTTAGTGGTCTGAAAAATATTGGCTCAACTATAAAGTTCATGATGTACATTTTTTCTCTCTGCCTGGGTGAGGTCCTGTTATTTTTCATCTCCGTCTTCATATTGTTATACAAATGTTTAGGATTGGAACATGGATTGGCCGGACGAGAACGGGTAAAAACCAGCCGTTAAGAATAAGAGAAAGTTGAGAATAAAATTAGGTGGAATTGAATTCCCAAGTGTATAAGCAAAAAAAAGATTTAGCTAAATACCAGGGATGGTTCTTTCAGGCGACTCTCGCTAGCATTTTTTTCTTTCATATATTAAGGAGATTTGGATTACCTCTCCGAGGTATAAATAAGCAAAGCAGCGGATATTTTACTAGTATTGATAGTACGTACATTTTGTATTCCTAAAATGTCTCAATTTTATCGTGGTATTCTTTATCTCTAACCCAAATATTGAGAAAAAGTCTCATATATTTCGAAAGCAGGAAGTCTTTTTCTGCCACTTCAACACATCAGGTGAAGTATTTTGTATCTTTCAAATCAATAAAATTCTGGCAGAAATCCAACTAAGAAATTGTCTCTGGAACGAGAACCAGAATGAGTAAAAAAATCCAAATCAAAATAGATAATAATTTAAGAGAAAATACCCTAACATACTTACATGAATCAAGTATACGTCCATGCTGGAACCTGCCTAAGACGCACACACTCATGCACGTACCCCACCCAAATATATTGATTTATTCACTCAGAGTTATATACGCATACGCAGGGTAATATGTGTGTAACTTTAGGTTTATTTGGGTAGAGATTCATATACATTTACATTTACGTCGGAAAAAAAACAAGTTAATTCTAAAACTTATAGATACTTATACTTTTACATTCATAAGTGTGTACGGAAACAGGCCTTGTAAGTAAATCAATTGAAAACTGTCACCTGATCAATGTCTTGTCGTATCAGGGGTGATCAATCAAACATTCCAAAGAAAGGGGTGATAAATGAATAGATTACTTTTCTTATCTTTTATTGGATTGTGGTCACTAAATCGTTACATTTTTCAAAAAAACAATCCCTCCCCCATAAAAAAACTAGCGCAAACGCCGCCTGAACAAATAAACGGATCAATTTACCATAAGACTGCATTGCAAATTGACCCTCATCACTTAAAAAAAAACGGTTTTAGGTAGGGCATCTAAGAAACAAATACATTACTTAAGGAACGATCGTTGAAATATTCAGTTCTTAAGCTCCATTCGTCCAGCCTGTAGACGTGGTAGATACATAACTAGCCAGTCAGCCAGACCAACTCAAAAATTGGAGAAACCCTTGTAGATGTTGGCTATGTTGATACTAAAAGATTTAGTTAACGGCTTCATTATCACCTCAACCTGAAGATCATGCACTGAGCACATGAAAGAATCAGGCTCAACTTCACATGGGGAAATAATGATAGTACAATATATAAGAGAAAAACAGGAAACAAAGACACATAAGATGATTTTATAAAGAAACTAAAATGGCAATGAGCTAGTCATCTTACCAGATTGACAGACTACTGATCAGCAGACTATTGATTGACGAGCAGCAATTTTACTGTGAGGTTTCTGGATTGATTCAAGGTTGATTACCCGCGAGGTAGTGATTGACTGGATTTGGATTCACACACACACACACACACACACATATATATATATGTATATATATATATATATATATGTATATATGTATATATATATATATATACACACATGTATATATATATGTATATATATATATACATATATATATTTATATATACACACATGTATATATATATGTATATATATATATAGATATATAC
>OY735218.1:23001954-23111954 GCA_963457665.1 Thysanoteuthis rhombus
GTTGACAGTCGTGTACGTGTATGTGTATATGTACGCGTGTACGTGTTTAGGTACGTGTGTGTGTGTGTGTTTGCTTATCGGGTAGAGTGTGTGCGTGTTCGAAAATGTCAAGATGATGATATACGGAAGAAATGTTTGAGAGATTTTGATCAATTTAAACATTTTTGCTTCGTAAGTCAGCAGTTTGATGGAGAAGTTGCTGTCTATCATGTTCCGTTAATGAATCCGAGAATCAAACTGCTTTCAATCGTAGTTAAAGTTGCTACATAAAACAAGCAACGGGAGGAAATCTTGCAAGAGCTAATCCTTTCCTCTTGACAATTTGATATGTTACTTTAGGCATCAGGTTCGAGTAAAGTTCAGGTGTGATATAGAGAGAGATAGAGAGAAAGAGATTGGGCCTCGGGGATTTTAAGCAAATATGACTAAACGCGCTTACTTTGTGAAAGTAATTTATCAAAGAGTCAGGTGTCGAATGGAGTCGGAGTTCTACCCCCAGAATCCACATCTTTGCAGATTTGAAATCTAATAGTCGAGTGGGTGCAGTATCTGAGATAAACGTCTTCCCCTTCTCTTTTTAAGATTTTTGAGTCTTTGAACGACAGCTTTTCTAAATCTTCCCATTAGAAAATGCTCCTTTTCTCGAGAACATTCCATCTGTTTCGAGAAAGATAAATTTGACAACCTGGGGTGAAAAATATTTACTTATTTCCCAGAAAACTGTAGGGTTTCCACTTTTCGATAGACGATGAAAAAACGGGGGCCAATACTAACAATATCTCTCGGATTGCTTGCAAGGTCATGCACTTAGGAAGAAACAGCATTAAAATAATAGAACATAACGAACATTGATGGAAACTACTGTGAAGAAAGATCTTGCTGTTAATGTAGACAATTTACATTACTTCCCAACGCGAATATTAAACAAACTTTATAGAGCGAATGAAACATGCAGTTGCGTACGGCACTCATTTAAGTGCATCGAAGCGGGGAGAGCTTTCTTTATACATCATACGTCTATGGTACGTTCCCACTTTGCATATGGTCTCTTTACATAGAATACAACTTGGATGCCATAGAAAAAGTACAGAGGAGAAGCACAAAGGTAATTCGGGAGACTGGGAAATATATTTTATACTGAGAGATCAAAACAACTTAACTTACTGGTCTCTTTACATAAAATACAACTTGGATGCCATAGAAAAAGTACTGAGGAGAAGCACAAAGGTAATTCGGGAGACTGGGAAATATATTTTATACTGAGAGATCAAAACAACTTAACTTACTGACTAGGGGATACAGAAGAGAACGTACCAAGCTATTTGAAAACAATAGAATCCGGAAAAATATGCAAATAGTGGATATTGACGTTCATTGCTCAAATTCCCTGATAAGAGAATGCTTACTTCATCTATCTACAATAAAACTAAGGAACACAGCCATTAATAACAAATTCAGACCTCAACTGGTGTTAAAAAATCCTTTTTGCATCCAAGAATATTGATATTTAAAAGAAAAAAAGCCTTCTGATATCTGTTTTATCAAACTTTCTGCTATCAGTTTCCCATTTTTATTAGTTTAATTCCACCCAACTAAACTGTAACTGGCTTAACGACACAATGAACTGTTGTAAAAAAAAAAAGCAAATACATTTAAGTAAATACATTTGATTTTCTTCTCATTATTAAAATCCGTATAGACATAATATCATTTCTATGCATAGAATTCTATCTTAAATGTCCACCATTATTGTTGAGGGTTTGAATTGGCTCAGCAGACATGGCAATATTTTGCTGAGTTATACATAAGAAACTGCTGGATGAATTCTTGTGTTCAGTGGAAAAATGCTGAAAATTACTATCCCTAACACTTTAGCAGCTTTCATTCACTATTCCCATCATTTAATTGTTTACAGAGAATGAATATTGCTTCCAACCCGATTTGATTTACTTCTCATTGTCCTATCGCTATTTTCCCGCTGTGTATAGCTGTAGATAAGAATGAGTGACTTTTGTCTTCAGGCATTGTCATATGTGTATTTCTGGTACACAATCTCGGTAGAAAAGAATAACAATCACGGAACATTGGAGGAATAAATAAACGTGATGTAAATTAATCAGGGCTGATTTTTGAATGAATGAATAAAATCATTTATATATAAAAAAAACAGACCAAATCTCCACCGTGCATTGGCAACATGTAATAGAATAAATAGAAATGGAAACAAGTCTGGTTAGTCTCTGAATCGAAACCTTTACTCCACCAATATTTTTTGGTAGCATGCCACGTTGGAGGTTATAAAAAATTGATAAAAGGTGTAATCGATTAATAAGTAATTTCCCTTTGCGTTCTATTACATCAGTAAAACGTCCAAATTTTCTAAGTACAAGCGTGAACGTAGTCAGACACGGACTAAGAGACCAATTTAGCCTAAGCATACATTGTAAATTGAAACCCCTTCTGAAAAAAATATTTTTGGCTGGATTCCTCGGAAAAAAAATGCTTTTTATGGATATGATAAGGTGTACATTTTTAAATTTCAAGCCCTCTAGCTCGATCAGTGCGGACTGTATGCATAGTACATACATACGTACATAGCTGATTAGCTACCAAGTCCCCCCCAAAAGAAGAAACCTATGCTAAGAGTTCTGGTGACACTTACGGCAGAGAATTTCTGATAACTCAACAGGTTTGCTTTGTCATTCGATAGAAACTGTCACTTGATCAGTTTTTTTGGCATCATGCCGTGTAAAAAATTGGAAGGAGGGATGATCAATGAATAATCTTTCACTTTTTGATGGGCTATAACGACTGGAAATTTTCCTCCTTTTTTGTTTTTTGTTTTGTTTCGTTTCAAATTTAATGCGATAAACAATAAGAAATTTCAGTTCTAGCCTTGTCAATCCCTAGGGTCAGAGAAAGACAGAGAGAGAGAGAGAGAGGGAGAGGGAGAGAGGGAGAGAGAGAGGGAGAGAGAGAGATTGAGAGGGAGGGATAAATAATGTTAAATGAACTAAATGAAGAGAGCGAGAAAGTCGCCCATCACATGACCTTCAACGAGAAAAAGATTATGTGCAAGAACCTCGTCGGAAATAAGTACACTAAGATCAAAATCGATGACACAGAACTGGAGAAAGTAGACCACTGCATCTATCTAGGACAACAAATCTCCATGAGACCCTAAAAAAAAAGAAAAAAGAAATGGAGCAAAGAATCACCCTAGGATGGCAAGCTTTTGGTAGAGCAAGCTTAAAATATCAAAAGATCACATTAATTCTAAAAAAAGGGTGTAGATCAAATGCATCCTCCCGAATAGTCACTTATCGAGTTGAAACATGGAACTTAACCAAGAGAGGGACCCGGAAATTGAGAACCACGCAGTGTAAACTTGGAAGAATCATGCTCAACCTCACTTGGGGAGACCACAAGACAGCACAATGCATCTGGGAGAAGACAGCGATATCATAAAATCCATTTAAAGACTAAAATGGCAATGGGCTGGCCATGTCACAAGGATAGTTGACAAGCGATGGACATCGCAACTCACAACATGGATCCCAAAAAAACAAAGCGCAACCGAGGCCGGCAGAGTATCAGAGGGAAAGATGAGCTATACAAATCAAGAATGTACTGGCTCTGCGACACCCACGATAGAGAAATGTAGCAAATCCTGGGGAAGGTCATTGTCCAATGACAGACGTCAAGAGACTGATGATGATGACGTTGAATCACTGAAAATTTCGAATATTTGAGAGAAACAAACAATCTATCCATCGGAAACATACATTGTAAATCAATGCCCTCACTAGAAGTTTATATTGGGTGAAAGTTTCCAAAAAACAAAATAAATTTTATTTGTGGACTCAACAAAGAGTTACTATTTAAATGTTCAGCCCCTTAGGTAGCCCGTACGCGTGACACATACATAGCTAGCCAGCCAGACTGACTTGGAAACTGATGAAACTTATGATAACAGTTGTGGTTCACAGTTTAAAATATTATGTTCTTAAGAAATCTTGAGTGTTCAGCTGCTGCCTGACTTGGTTCCGTTTGCGCATGCGCGTGTTCTTTCCAGTTTCTCGGTTTTCTCGTTATTTCAAAAAAAAATATAATCTCTGCTGAACTGTGTCATACTAACTAGGCTGAATACGACGCCGCTACCATGACTCTGCATCAAATATCAAAGCTATTTAGATCAAATAAAACCTCGACGATTTGGTACACGTTAATTACATGTTGATTGATGGAACAGAAATAAAGAAAATGGAGATGATGGTAGAGAAAATGAAGGAAAATGAAGGGATGAAGAGAAATGAAGTAAAAATGGGAAAAGAAAACTGAAGAAATAGGATGAGGAAAGGGAGAAGGTGAAGATGGGAAGCGTAGAAGGGGAAAAAGTTGATAAATAAGCAAAACTCCTGGCCAAATTCTATTCCAACTTAAGATGGTTACTGAAGCTCCTGTATTTTATATAAAACAGATAAAAAAAAATATTTATTTTTCTACTATAAATGGATTTATATATTAGAATGAAATGAACTCTTGGGTATCCGTCAAATACATACAAACACACACCACACACATATATATATGTGTGTGTGTGTGTGTGTCCATTTAGATCCATTTCCTGCAACTAGTGCTGCAAAAGCGTCAATACAAGCCTGATCAATGCCTTTCAGTGCGATGGGAAGGTGCTGTCCAAAGACCTGCAGACCCATCGAGACAGGACAGAGTTTTTTTTTTTATTGAGGCCACAGAAGGAATACTTGGCCTTTTGCACTTGGCGATACCGAGCCTCAGTAGACCATCATCGGCCACCATATTGCTCCGGCAAATTGTTACGACAGAGTATACCACTCGCAGATGCCACACTTTGATCCTAATCAGACGGTTGGAGAACGACATTTCGATATATATATATATATATATATATATATATATATATATAGCATATCGATCATCTGTTGCTATGCAGAAGTGCCAACCCATACTTGAATAGAAAACCAAAGCTGGTAATCGTGAACTAAAGATTATGGACATAGCAATGGAGAGGAAACATGAAGAGAGAAAAGGAATCGCTCATTATGGTGGCCCAAAACAAATGAATCGGAACAAACTATATCAAAGCAAAAATAGACAGAACACAAACAGCAAATGCCACCAATATGGGCAAGAGATGAGACCGCATATCACATAACTAGCGGATGTAGTCAACAAGCCAAGAAGATTATAAACACAGACATGATAGAGTAGCAACTGTTATACACTGAGAACTGAGCAAACGAATAGGACTCGACCATGCAGAAAAGTGGTACCAGCTCTAATCAGAGACAGCCCTGGAGAATGCAAGTCATAGATAATCGAAACTGACCACTCTATCGAAGTGAAAAGACCAGACCAAGTAATTGCAGACAAGAAGAGGAAAACCTGCAAATAATAGACGTGGTTGTGCCTCCAGACCGCAGAGTAAAGAGGAAAGAGAATAGGGCACAAACCACAACACTACTGGGGACTGCATAAATACTGACAAAAGTGCTACAAGTATGAGATCTATGGCCCCAGCTGCTAGCAGTGGTCTAATAAAGAAGAGATGAGGAGAGAGAATGGATGGTGCTGGAGGTACAAACCACAGCCATGCTATGATAGATGAGCGAGATATGGGGGGGCTGAATACCTGAGGAAATTTAGTCACAGTGTTCAGCAATAACCACCAAGCAACTGGTGTGAAACTAAAAAAAAAAAAAACAGCACTGCTGTGAACTGTGAGAGTGCAGAAAGGAGGGCTGGGGACTTGCAAGGACATGCTGTCCCTCAGTCGCCAGCTGTGACCCCTGAACAACTGGTGTGATAATAATGATAATAATGATAATAATCATAGTAATAATAAAAATAGGAGAGAAGAGATGTGAGCTGAAGATCTGAGGAGACTCATCGTCACTCAGCCTTCAGCAACGACCACTGGGCAACCAGTGTGAAACTGAACTGCAGTATTACTGTGGCCTATGAGAACTAGGAGAGAAGGGCTGGAGCCTTGAGGAGACTTGCTGTCACTCAAACTCCAGCGATTACCACCAGGCAACTGGTGTGAGATTGCAAATAATAATAATAATAATTATAATGATAATAATGGAAAACTGTTACGTCAAAATTTGTAGCCACGTGAAAGAATACAATCGAAGGATAAATATGGTGGTCAGAATATGTATTTGATATCACTTGCATTTACCACAGGAGACCATCTAAGACGATGAAATAAATCTAGATTCTGGAGTATGAAAATGCCAGAATGAGGCCTAAAAAAGTTTGGAAAAAATTTATTCAACAGAAATGAAAAACTAAACAAAACATTTTTAGAAGGGGTGTAATGGATTACTGATGGCAATATACAGTTAGTATCCACAGTCTGGCAAATCTTTCAGTCCCTGCTTGTAGCTATAAAATCCAGTCTTCTCGCTTTTAGGGTGCAGTTGGCTTGAGTGTCAATTCCAAGTTTTTTCCCTCATTTCCTTGGATCGCCCGTCGTTATTTCTCGATAGATTTTGCGAAAAAAGATAGAACCTTTTGCCATATCTGATGGGTACGGCTGCTGTTTTTTAAAAAAAATTAAAGATATTAACAATAATAATAATAAAAGACACTTGCGTATAATCGTATAAAACAAAACGTATCAGCAAAAAACTACATGTAGTCCAAGTAAACAAAAAGAATAAGTTACTCTGGAAATAGAATTCCAGACCAACCTTCACCAAAAAAGCGAGAAGCTTGGATATTACAGTCAGTATCAACGAAAGAAGGTACTGCCAGATTGTGAATACAAGTGTTCTTGCTGAACTCAGAGTGAAGATGAAAGGACGCCCATAATTGATGAATTGCCAAGACCTCACCCAAAAGCAGAGGAATCCGCGGAACATGACGGTTGGGTGTTGTGTTCATAATAATCGGTGAAATGGGAACCGTGTCAAAATCACTGGAATCAAGATTGTGTCAGTTGGAAATTCGATGATGGATCGAGATTGTCTGAATCACTGAGTTGCTGCCGTCTGTGAGGATATGAAGAAAATTGCAGAAGATTTGAGGAATCTTAGTGTCCCCCAATATTCACTGGTAATTACTGAATACCTGATGTGAACATGTAATGCATGCAATGATTCCTATTGACAGCCGTCATGAACACCTACATAAGAACCAACTATATTGAAAAAAAAGTTAGTAAATCAATAGAAACTACAATTTCGTTTGGCAGCGAGCCATGTCGGGGTGATCAATTAAATAAAACAGGAAAAACGGATGATCGATGGGTGTGTTACAAATATAGCTTACTGCAGAGCAGCGATCAATTAATTAATTTAAATTCTCAAAATACAGACGCAAATGCCACCGGACTAAAAAGCTAAAAGACCAATTTAGCATAATTGTTTTTGCAAATCCTTCCCTCAAAACTCGTCCAGCTGGACGTGGGGGGGGGGCATTTCCAAGAAACGAAAGGAAGCATATTCTCCAGGCATAATGAAGAATAGATGTTCAAATTTTCAGCACTCTACCATCATTTATGCAACATGCTCGCGAGATACATACATGAATATATAGACAGCCAATCAATCGGGGATGGGGAGAGGGGCAGATCAATCTGAAAACTGGAGAAACCTATGTTGACAATTTTGCAAACAGTTTTGGTTAACACTTTCAAAAAACAGGACGGAGCTGTAAGTGAATCCTGGAGTAGAGATGAGATCCTCGATCATAGGATAAATGAATTTAGCAAATTGCTTTGGAAGGTGTTGAAAAAGACGTGGCTAGGTTTTGAAAGTGATCCACTAGGAATTGTAGGAAGGACTGGCGTTTGAGTAAACGCGTGTCAGTGTTTGATCTAATGAATACAAGACATGAAATCATCTGAGACTTTTAAATTGAATCAGATCAACCGATTAAGGCCAGAAGAATAAATTTAGTTGATTCGCTGTGTCAGGTGGAGATAAAATGTTTACCAATTCCACGACAAACTGCGGTAAAATTCTCAATGAACCGTATACAATTTTAATTATTGTTAATACAGTGATAGCGTTTTATTACCGATTACTAAGAGAGCAAATGCAAAGGGAGTCAACTCTTAGTTTCAATTCATTGTGTTGGAACAGTGGAATGGGAGAAAATATATTTTTTGTCCATCTAATTTTCTAATAGCTTGTCAATAATGTGAATTAAAACTTTCAATATTGGTTGATATGTCAAAGATTTCCTGACACTGTCTATAGACCATGGAATAAGGTTGGAAGAATGTGAAACGGAGTTAAAGGTGGTATAAGTGCAGGAATTTTGAGTATTGGACATATATTCATATATATATATATATATGTATATATATATATATATATGTATAAAGAGAGAGAGAGGGAGAGAGGGAGAGAGAGAGAAAGAGAGGGGAAAGACAAAGAGGGAGGAGAAAAGGGAGAAGGGATGTGCGATGTCTTTAACGGCTAACCGCAGAACAAGAACTAAATTCTATTTTCGCTTTTCGTCCTTTTCCCTGAAATCGAAAAAGTTGTTAGGCACCAACTTCTAGCATTCACTGGTTATATATCAATGCAATCCTTTTTTTTCGTGTATCAATAGGTATACTGTATTTAATATTGAATACTGCGATTAAACATCAGAAACTGTTCAAGTTCTTATTCTTCTTGTATCCTTACTAATTAAAAATATGACATGAACTATATATATATATATATATATATATATATATATATATATATATATAGATAGGAAGAATTGTAAAATGTGACGTCATATTGATTGCTCATTAAAAAGATGAACTTTGTTTTTCACCCCCCAAATATTTTACTTGATTTACTCAAAAATAATTACTCAGCGTATATAGAAAAAACAATTAAAGAGAATTCGTTTTATTCTGGAATTTTGCTTTATTCACGTTGCCTGGGCCAAATGGTGCTTTCACCGTGTTATAATGAGCGATCATTTCGGATAATTGTTTCTATATAATATAACGCTATTTATAATCATTTAAGTCGGATCATACCTATCCTTTCCTTGAAATATTCGTCACACACACACACACAAATATATATATATATATATATATATATATATATATATGCATATCCATGCTTACGCGCATATATACGTGTGCATGTGTTAAATATCTGTGTATGTATTTTCAATATAATACATACAAATATATGACTGTATATTCCTGTTATCGATTGAAAGTTTATTTTGCATGCATTTCGTATATATTTTTTCATGTTTCAAATACATACGTGCGAGTATATCGAATGAAATAATATAATTAAATTTCTACAAATCCGTTGAAATTCCATTGATATAATTAACTGCAGCAATCAGCAATTCTTATATATTGATTTATCGATCAGTAATCCCATACCTCGCACATAGGCAAGACTCTACGAGTGCTGGAAGTTCAATTCTAGTACACTGGGTCACGTAAAGTCTATTTCACTCGTGAAATAAAAAAAAAAATTACGTAAGTGATTGATGATCAAATTAAAACTTCTTTTTCGAGGAACGAGAACAAGTGGAAAACTTCAGCCTGTAAAAATAGGAACAAATTATGCCAGATGTGATAAGGCCTTCAAGAAAACTTAGGAATAAGTCCATCAGTAGAAAATATAGGCTCCATTCACGCAGTCATAGGAGATTTCTATACTTCTTTTGAAATTTAATTTTCATAATAAGTTGATTACTCAGTAAAATGAGAGAGGAAATAAAGTCAGAAATCATTTCAAGATAAAAAAACAGCAACAAAAGACAAAATAAATAACAAACAAGAACCATAAGTTAATCGGTGCGCACAGCGTCCGTAATAGTAATAGCAGAAGAAAGAAAAGCGAATATTCTTTACTTTGAGCCAATTGATTATCATACTTGAGAAATATTGTGTTATGGAAACTTTTTGCACGCATGATTTTCAAAATCTATTTTTTTGCTCTTTTGGTCATTTTAGGATTTTTTTTCAAAAAGAAAAATGCTGACATTGAACATTTTATCGGAACATCAAAGCAAATGATCGGATAGTTTTTTTTCCTGGAGACCTCATACCTATCCTTTTCTTCCTTATTGTTTTGTTCAACGTATCTTCGACCAAACAAAAGACTGACGGGGATGCAACTAATTAAGGTTGACACTTCTGAATACACAAGAAAAAATTTGCACTAAAGGATGAATGAAAAGTAATTATAGAAAAAAATTACGTGAATTACAGATAGGGATAATTCACTAATGTACCATTGCACTCAATGCACATGCTTAAGTGTGCGTGCATGTGTGTGTGCATACGTGTGTTCGATGTATACGTGTATAGCGAGGTGATTACTGGGAGCTTAGCCTCACACACGTTACAATTTCTACAATTGACCAAGACGGGCCTCCTCTAGAAGTCCACTGAGAGAAATGTTTTTGGTTGGTACGAGTCCATTTGTGGCTAATAGCATGGTAAACTTGGGGGAGAGATAATGGTTCCATTTTACGGACCCTCGAGGTTGCCAGCTCAAATGATATTTTCATGTTCTTTGGGGGTCCGTGACAAATGGAAATATCTTGAACTAAATAATGTTTTCTCGTATATAAACGCATCTGGTCTCAAACACTGTACAAATAGAATCAAGGCGCGGTGATGCTCATGATTTGCTCGAAGCTGATTGGTTGTAGGGGTCCACCGGGATCCTAGTTCGGTGATATTTGACAGTTCGAAAAAGCCCTCCAGAGAGTTATAAGTTTTTTTTTTCTTCTAGGTTCGTGTACAACACATGAGTTATATGTGTATGGCGTCAGTTGTCCGTGTCAGAGAGAGAGAGAGAGAGAGAGAGAGAGAGAGAGAGAGAGAGAGGGTACAGGATTACGGAGAATAGAAAGTGCAATGTGATTTGTGGAAACTATTGCTATAGCAATCAAAGCGAGTGTATTTGGATGTTTTTGAATTAAAGCAAACCATCAAAGCATTGCCCCTGAGATCGATATAATCCTGATCAACCCTTTCCAGAAACTGGAAGAGTCACTACTTGGGAACTATCCATTCTATTGAACTCGTGCCTCAGAGTAAAGTCCCAAAAGATTGGAACACAGCAATCATAATGCTATTATATGAAAAAGAAATCCGGAAGTCTTCCTAAACAACAAGCCAATAAACCTACTCAACATCATATCAAACTTGTTATCAAAGGGAATAACCAAAACCCCAGGAGAAAACCAGCCAGGTTACAAGTAGGCTTTAGGAGAAGCAACTTGACCACCGACCTTCTTCATTCAGTAAACAAAGTATGAAAGAATACCGCAGAATATCGAACGCAACCAGCTGTAGCATTTGTTGACTTCGACTCAGTGGAAATCCCTAAATGTAATTGACACAATGGTGTAACAAAGCAGAGACCCAGTATACATCAGAGTACTGCAGTATATCTACCGACACCGTGGTTTTCTTCGTCGGGCTGCATGAAGACTGAAAACTTCAAATTCAAAAATGCAGAGATAAAGACAGTAAACCTCTAAATCGACAATGAATCGCCATGGAATCCTTAAAAGAGGAATCTAGTGTAGGAAAGCATTGAATTGACAAGTTTCGGTATTGCAAGCTCGACTTTCAAAAACAAGAAAAATCTCACTGCCTAAAAAGAATAGTGTACAACAGAAACATCTTTCCAATTGTTGGTCATAAATATGAGATATAACCAAAAGATTGACCCTCAAATTAAGAACCATAAAACGTACGTAACGGAGAATCCTGCTCTATCTCACATGGAATGATCATAAGATAGCACGATATATTATACAAAAGACAGGAGTCCGAGATATCATAGAATCTATTAGAAAACTCAAATTGCAATGGGCTGGACATGTCAGACAACTTCTGACCATCACGAACCCCAACATGGATCCTCATATGAGAAAGTAAGCTGGCATGATGAGCTAAACAAATTCAGAAATAACATGCTCGACAACGCCCATGATAGAGAGATCTCATGAATCTTAGGGAAGGTTTACGTCCAACAGTGTACACTATAAGGCTGCTGGTAGTGATGTTGAGATGATGGTTATATTTTGACAATAGTAGTTGTGCATCTTTCCTAGGAGTAGTTATGCTGAGACCCCGCCTTATAATGATTCAGAGTTTGCACTTAGCAGAAATTCAAAGATAATGTTCAACAATCCCTTGCCTCGTTTAGCGTCTTTTGGAAGATCAGGAATCACCCCTAGCGTTGGAGACCGGTGGGTGAAATTATTACTCGTTTTATTGACTCTGGAAATCGTGTTTTGTTTTTCTTGGCACAGCACGAATACGCGCTTCCTCCACAAGAAAGGGAAACAGTAGCCCAGGAATTATGCATCTGAATGATAAATCAAAGGTAACTCATCTCTCTTTCTCTCTCTTGTCTTCCGATTCCTCTTTTCACTCTGAGAATTTCGTATCGTGATTCGTTCCTTGAATTCTCCGACATCACTAATGGTTTAAAAACGTTGTCTTCGCATGATGTGCGTTCCTTACCGTTGCTAATGCTCCAAAAACAATGCACTGGAGACACGAATTCATGCACTATGCAACAACTCTCGTTTAAGTACCGTTCGCACCATTTTCCTACTCCACATAAGCATAACAGCATTGGTATTCGACGAGTAATAATAGAAATACAGGTCTGGTTAGTCACTCAATAGACACCGTCATGCAACCAATGTCTTTTGGCAGCATACAACATTGGGTGAGGCGTCAATTGTACAAGAAAAAAAAGGTGATCGATATATAAGTGACTTTTGTCTCTTTGTCCATTCGAAAATATCAGAAGATCTGCGTAAATGCTGCTGGACATAAACTAAGGGACAGATTTAGCATAGAGTTACGTTGCAAATTGAACCCAAAACTAAAACCTACCTAGGGGGTGGATTTTCAAAAAAGCAAAACCCCCTTTTTTTTTTAGATAAAGTGAGAAAATGTATAAATTTTCAGCCCCGGTAGGCCAGCTAACCTGGTAGACCAATATAGAAACTGGAGAAATCTATGTTAGCTTTTTAGTGACAGTTTTGGTTTACAGTTTCTGATAAGTGTTAGTTTCAGTTATATATTGCATATTTTTTTCTTCTTTGAAATATATTGCATTGGATCATTTATTTTTTATGCAAGAAGATCAGTGGTATTGAACGAAATAAAGAGATTCACAGTTAAGCTTGATGTCAACAGTTTATTTTTCTTTTTGATACTGGAAACTTGCATGCTATCGAAACAAAAAATAAAACGCTCAAGGGGCCTCGAAAAATTTCGAACAAAATTTAAGAAAGATAAAAAAAGAAACGGAACTAAAATAATGGAAGCAAAACCCCCAAAGGGTCTGGTTAGTCCCTCAATAGAAACTGCTCCGTTTTTCAGTAGCATGCGGTATTGAATGTGACCCGTTAAAAAATTGGTAAAAAGAGATGGGTTATGACGAAGTTACTTCTACCTTTTGTAGGGCAGTGATCACCAAAGTCTGAACTTTCAAAGAAGAAGCATGAGTCCTATCAGACACAAACTGAGTGACTGATTTAGCAAAGAACGTACATTGCAAATTGAACACCACTAAAAACCTACTCCAGGGGCGATTTAAAACAAATCAAAACATGTTTTCTTTATTTACATAAGTCGTAGACGTAGACCTGACACATACATAGGCAGCTAGCCAGCCAGACCCACTTGAATACCTATATTGACAGTTTTGGTAAACAGTATCTAATACGGAAATGTGTTGGAAAAACATTATTCCCTCTGCACGTCCTGCAATGGCTAAGGCAGTTAAAGCCCTTTATCCTTGTGAGCAGGTCATCCAGGAGAAAAATACTCATTAGAAAAAACAAAGCAAAAAAAAAACAAAAAAACTGACAGCCTAAAATTCATCCCGTAAAAACCTACCCGCTATTGAAACCAGAGAGCGGCCTCATACTCCCCAAAGAGTCTGCAGTTATAAACAATAAACAGCGTCAAAGAAAACAATGATCTTGATAACGAAAAAAGCATGTTTTGATTGATGGAGATCGTATTGATCTCTGAATAAACATGTTTTCAATTGAATCTAAGGAAACAACATTCTTGAATACCTTGCGGTTCTGATTAGTGCGAGTTTCGATGTAACACGCTGAAGGTATTGCCGTACAATTGAATGTGTCTCAGTATGAATTGGAAGAAAAAGCACATCAACTTATAATGAAACTTGTTTTGTGCTATGCAGATTTCGAAGTAATGCAGTTTAAGTAATGCTGTTCAAATTAATATGATTCAGTATAAGCTGAGAAAAAATGAATCAGTATGATATAATAATGAATTAGTAGTACAGAGAATTTAAGGATTAATTAACAGCTTTCATCAAGAAAATAGCCTGTACTTCGTAGATGATTGAAGATAGTTATTTGTGACGACATTTTTGTTGTGTGCATGTGAGTGTGTGCGTGTGCATGTGGGTGTGTGTTTCCTGTAAGCAAAAGTATGCACATGAATGAATATGTCCCTACTAGGTAAAAAAGTCCATTTTCTTTTAACCCAACCCTAGCAAGATTTCATCTTTCTTATTGGAACATTACCTTATTAGAACAGATATTATCAATTATTATTTATGATTAAATTCTACAGCATTGAACTCTACTACAAAGAATTTTTTCCGTTGTGGTATATTCAGCTTTTTAGGGGAAGCATTTATATCTTTAGCAATATAAACAATACGTGATGATAAACACTTTGATTGAGTAACGTTCTACTAGAAATATTAAAACCATTCTTCTTATGGTTTAGAAGAAAAATTAATCTTTATATACAAAAAAAGATACTGGGGTGTACTTATTTATTTGCGTGTTGTGAGGGAATTGAGAATTTCTGTTGGTTAGTTCTATTTTGACCTCTGCTTTACATACAACATTGTTGTTACTTGCAGAATGGATAGAAAAGTAATTAGGAAATATACCAGAGACACCTGTTCCTTCGAAGCCATTATCTGAAGAGCTCAAAGCAAAATTGTTTCAGATATTTATTGCAGTTTTTAGATCAGAGTTTAGTTCGCCTGGTATTTATCTCTAATCCAACAACAGAGAATGAATATCCAGCTGAAATTAAAATTATCTAATGTAAGTCGGGAGTTGATTTTCTTTCTCACAAAAATCGTAACAATCCGCATTTGATTTGAGGAAGTGAATACTTCACTGTTTGTCTGTCTGATCACGTTGAATCAAACTAATATTAACGATTATTATTTTTAGTCCATGATTTGAAACCACAAACAAGTGATCAATAGGAGGCTCTCTCACCGACTGAGCAAGACTGACGAGTCTCACATTCCTACGAATATTTATGCTAGAAACACGCAAGGCCTTGCATCTTATTCTAATAAATGAATACATTTATTCTAATGAATATATTTTTGAATAATTTTGATTTGATGTATATACAATACATAAGTTGCAGTGATCATCATCGATTGAAATATAAGTTGGAGCAGAGTGTGAACTTGCAGCTGCAAGGCCTGTTTATAGGATTTAGTTTTAAAGACATGTCATCTATACTTGGGAGATTGTTGCAATACACTCTCCAAGCACCAGAAGTTGATGTTAAAGCCTGGGCTTAAGCGAAAATTTCAAGCACTGTCTCTAAAGCAGGTAGGTAATTTCTACCCACAAAAGTCTCGCATTATGATATTGCTATCTCCATTTCTCATTCATCTTTTGGCACAATATATATATATATATATATATATATATATATATATATATATATATATATATATATATATATATGCTTTATATCACTCCTACTACAGCTACTTAATGTGAAAAAAAAACAATAACAAATATGGCGCTGATCAGACCTGGATGAATGGTGGAATTAAGAATTTCATTCAGTTTCTTGACGGCTGTGGGAGATTCCATTGCTGGATCGGCTTATGCAGTACATTGACAGCTTCACGAGATTAAGAGGCCTGAGTTTGAATCTACTATGGAGCGTATTCTTTACTTCTGATATGCGCTGTGTACTTACTGCTGTAGACTGACGATCTGATTAGGTTGCAATAAAAGAAAACAAAAATGAATGAAAATACTAATCAATAATTAGTAATTGTCAGTCGAAAGGAGTATAGAATGCCAAAATAAAAATGCATTCCAAATCGCACTCAGGGACTCTGCTGAGGCAGGGAATCGGGGCAATTTTAAGTTGCTGTTAGACTTCCCTCCAAGAAATGAATAGTTGTTTTGCATACTGCATTTCTGATAATATCATACAATAACAAATCCGAGTAAATGTTTGAGAGGGACCCTCAAAAAGCTGAGCCACCGTTGCCTGAGTCTCCAGCAACGATTCTGATCACACTCATCAATGTTTGTTAGTGAGTTCTTTTATTTCTATATATTCCCTGAAAATTACCATGTGCCGATATTGTTGTTAACTAACATACAAATAAACACAAGTCATGTTAGTCGCCCAATATAAATTATCACGTAATCGATATCTCCTGGCAGCGCACCACAAAGAAACACTAAAAAAGTAAAGCCGAATAAAAAAAAAAAAAACAAACAAACGTTAGTGCAATCGGACATAAAACTAAGGGACCATTTTTGCGTAAACATGCATTTTTTTTTTAGCTGAATTTTATTTGTTTGAGACATGAGGAGTAAATGTTTTAATCATCAGCCTCTCTAAATTTATTGGTGCTCTTGTACGCACAAAACATACATAGATAGCCAGCCAGCCAGCCAACCAGACCTACGTAAAAACGGAAAAAAAAACTTACATTGACAATTTCGATGACATGTCTATTTGACAAGTTCTTGAACAGTCGACTGAAAAATTAATTTGAAACTTTAAAAATTTCTCTGGAGTTGTTGGTCTGTGTCGGAGAAAATATAACTTCGGTTTATATCGGTATTACTTATTAAAAATCTGTCAAGTAAACTGTCATTAAAACTGTCAGAATTGGTTTCCTCAGTTTTCAAATTAGTTTCATATTCATCCAGTTGAATTTATCCGATGACAAATGTTCAGTACCTTTTCCTTTGCTCTTCTCATTCTAGAGACGTTCATTTCAGAGATTCTTTAATGGTGTCAACTTGAAGAGACGTACTGCATTATCATTTATCATTTTCGTCCCTTTAATTGAAATAAACAAATTTTACATTATCAATGGAATGAAGGATATTATACACACAAAAATGTCTAAAAGTTTACAATGTGATCTGTGACTCTCAGGAACGTTCGAAAAAAATGGCAATTTTCGCTTTATTCCGTTAAGAGACTTTTTTTTTGTTTTAGCGATTGTTATTTCCATTCATGAAAAGGGAAAGACTAATCCTTTTTTTGTGATTCGAATCTTTCAATCAAGATAGAGGGATCAAAACTTTAAGAAATACCACTTAACCGATTTGCTTCAACAAAAAAATTGTTTTTCCTTTTTAAATTTTCTTCCTCTATTTCCTTCTTTCGTTTTTTACCTTCATTTCCCGTTTTTATTCATTTTCTTTCTCTCAATTCCTTCCTTTTCTAAAACTTTCTGAATCATTTGTTCACCCATATTCTTTTTATTATTCCCAATATTCTACTGTTTCGATAATCCCTTCTTTCTTTCTCCATTCCTTCCTACTCCGCTCTCTTTCGTCTTCTTTTTATCATTCATGTCCTTTTAGAATTGAATCGTTTACCGATTCCAATATTTATAGAGTCATGTTTCTTTATAAACAACGATTGTCAATTAGATTAAACAGCGGTCATCGACAGAATCCTCGAAAAAAAGTAGATTTAAAACTATTAAATGGGCTCTCATAACAGGAAGAACGCAAATAACTGGAGTATTTGAAAAAAAAAAAAAGATGGAGACCCTAACAACGGATAGGGACCGAATTATCGAACATGCGTAAGAATTTTACGAAAACCTTTAATCTCCAAAAACACACTATACAAGGCAACAAATAGGATTGTGGATTTCCCAGAAATTACCCCTGTGGAAGAAGCAACTAGCCATCAAACATACGAAAAAAAAGAACAAAAGCTGGACCACATAACATCATGAACAACCTATTCACAAAATGTGGTAATGTTATGATCGTCATCAGTCTTTCAACGTCCGTCGTTGGACATAGACCTTCCCGAGGTTTTGTCACATTTTTCTATCATGGGCATCGCAGAGCCAGTACTTTCTGAATTTGACTAGCTTGTCCCTCCATCTAATATTCTGTCGGCCTTGGTTGCGTATATGATCTTGGGGGATCCAAGTCGTGAGTCGCGATGACCATCGGTTGTCTGCCATTCTTGCAACAAGGCCAGCCAACTGCCATTTGAGTTTTTAATGGATTCTGTGATGTCTCTGACACTAAGCATTCTATTCTGACTGAGTAAAGTCTTACAAGATAGGAATACTGCAATAATAATGCCATTACATAACTAAGGAAACCCAATTTAAACAACAATAACAACAAACCAATGAGCCAACTCAACTGCATCTACAAACATTTTACTAAAGTGACCACCAACCAAATCACCAAAAGTTTAGCTGAAAACCATGAGAACAGGCTGGACTGAAAGAAAGCCACTCAACCATTAACAATTTCTGATCAGTAAGTTAACTACTAGGGAAATCAGCAGGATATAAAATACAATTTGCTGTAGCATTTGTCAACTTAAAAACATCCTTTTACCCAGTGGAGATCCCTGAAGTCATCGATGCTATCATGTAACAAGATGTAGACCCTGTATATGCCAGAGTCTTGAAACATATATACACAGCAATTCATTTATTAAGCTAGATAATGACTTGGAGCTATCTCAGCTCAAAAAGGGGTAAGACAAGGTGGAACCACTTGATCCAATTTTGTACAGCCTGCCTTGAGATGATCTTACAAAACATAGACTGGGGAAGTAAAAGATTTAGGATAGACGATAAATATCTACGGAAGCCTATATTTACTGACAACATCATCCTTTTTGCTGAAAAACTTTCACGATCTCCAAGTAATGTTAGACAAACTGATTGTAGGGAAGAAAAGAATTTTTATTGACATGAGCTTCCGGAAAACAAAAGATTTGACTGTCAGTAATTCTTTCATGGGATTTTATGAAGTTAGCCTCCCGGAAGTTGAAGGTTTATATCATGTAGATTCCATCCCCAATGTACACTTTTATCTAATCTTTGACAAAGATCATTATCATCATCATCAACAGCAGCCTTATAGCATTTTTCTTTGAACACAGACCAGCGTTCACCAAATTTCCTCATCATGGGCGTCGCAAGCCAATACTTTAACTTGTATATTTTGCCACAACACCTCATATTTCGCTGACCAAAATTTTTGCGTATAATCTTTGGGGATCCACGGTATGAGTTTTGATGTCCATCGATTGTCTTCTATTTTTTCAACATAGCCAGCCCATTGCCATTTAATTTTTATAATGGATTCTATGATATCCTTGACCCCTGCTTTTTTTTGGTAATATACTGCGCTGCTTTGCCATCTATCCATGTGATGATTAGCACGATACTCTTATGTGGACGTTGCATGGTTTTATAGTTTGAGGTAATATATCATACTGCGATTTACGCTAATTCGTTGAATCTTGAGTACCGGTGATAAGTCATTATTGAATGACAATATTGATATAATACATTAATTATGCAATTATTGATAGTTGATAGACGAGCTTTCAAATATTCACAGTGTTCAACTCTGCAACGATTAGTGATACAGGGGCAGGGCTTTTTGGAAGATTTGTAGCATCAGTCACTAAAGACGGGAAAACTTCATATCGTCGGAAAGAATATTTGAACAATAGAATATAGAACAGTTTTTTGTCAATCTAAAAAATACCAAATACAGGATTTGAAAATCGATTAAAATAACAAAATGTCAATGTTTATTTGTAAGCTAAAATATAGCTAATCTCGTAGGTTTCGATTGAATCGAAATATTTGGGTCTACCCTTTTGCTAGATTGGAGTACTGGCTTTAGATAGCTAAGAAAAATCCAATATCGAATTTTCTAGAAAGGAATTTCATGTTAAAAGCTTTTAACTAAAATGATTCGATTTGATCCAGTAATATTGCTTCAAAAATATGGAAAATCAGAATATTTTTAGTTCTAGGTCGAGTTCCTAAAAGCAAATGATTACTTTACCATGCACTACTCGTTCTGGAAAGTAAGCAATTGCAATATGTATGAAAGTTGGGGTAAGGTTCGAAGTAAGCAAGTTGGAAACCAGGACTATTTATGATATGAGCGGGGAGGAAATATATGAAACAAAAAAACACGCGAGAATCCAACAGAAATATAAAACGATCGATCCAGAAGGCATGAATCAGACCATATCCCTTACAATGTAATTTGGAACAGGAAATTAACAATACATATGATATTATATTCTACCATATCCTGGATGTGATTCCATGAATACTGCACGAGATGTGGTTATGATAATTGAGAAACTACCGAATAGACACCATAGAGAAGAAGAGTTGGTAAGGTTGGCATAAATATTGAGGGAGGTGCTGCAGATCTGAGGAATGTTGCTGTTCCTTGTTCTATTAAAAACCCGGTATAAACAAACAAATAAACGAAAAAAAAATGACGAGGATATCGACAATAACAGCAATAACAAAAACAATGATAATAATATAAGGAATTACGGGTACCTGACAGAAGAACTAAAGTAAATGTGGAACATGAAAGTCCGGGTAGTACCAGTAATAGTAGGTGCATTTGGAACCGTACCAAAGACAGTGGAAGCAAAATTCGAGTAACTGGGAAGTAAAAAGAAGAATTTAAACTTTACAGACCAGAGCATCCCTGGGGACTGCAATAATACTGATGAGAGTACGGGAAATATGAGACCCACGACCCCAGCTGGTAGTAATGACCTAACAGACAAGAAAAAGGCATGCTGGAGGCGATACAAACCAGAGCACCGCTATGATAGGTGAGGACGATATGAAAAAAAGGCTGGAGATCCGAGGAGACTTACGGTCACTCAGCCTTCAGCGATTACCGCTAAGCAATTGGTGTGAAACCGTAATCCACAGCACTGGTGTGGACTGACGGTGTGAAGAAGAGGGTTGGGGACTTGGGGATACTTGCTGTCATTCAGTCTTCAGCGGTGATGACAAGGCAATCGGTGTTATAATAATAATAATAATAACAATAATAATAATAATAATAATAATAATAATAATAGTAGTAGGCAAGACACAGTAGGGGCAGGATTACACTGAGAACCCTCCAAACGATTTTTGCTTCTAACATATAAAAAGATATTATCTGTAAAACATTTACAGCAGAGTTTGTAAGAATATACGCAATATTAAAGAGTTTGGTAGCTCAGTCACGAAGAATATCATGTCAGACCTTGGAAGACGGTGTAAGATTTATATGCATCCATCCCCAGGTGTACTGAAATAGTTATCCAAGCTAAGAGAAGGCACATTAACTGTGAAAAATGTACAGTGACTCTATGGAATTGATATCCTGTAATTAATTTTCCTTCTGAGACATTTCTCCGTTTTAAAACGGTCCATCTGGCTTGATTTATGTGAAATGGTTGAAGAACTTTCGAATGGACATATTTTAAGAGTTGTCTTGCACTTTCTCCTCTCAATCATGCAGCAAATTATGATAAGTAGGGATTAAGTTGATTCAGGAAAGGACGATATTTAACCAGTAAAAGAGATAATGTCAAACATATACTAAAAAGCTTTGATACTTATTAATCGTAACCATATCGCCAATTTATGAATACAAACCTGCCACTTTTTTTTTGAATAAATAATGAATTTTCTTCTAAATCAAACATAGCAGGATTCAACTTTTCCTGGTCAAACATTACACAATCAAAACTGATAGTATCAAGTATCATTTATGACCAAATTCAACAGCAATGACACTCTCTTGCGAAAAATATTTTTCCGTATAGAGTGTACTCATCTCTGGAGGAAAACATATTCATATCTTAAGCTCTGAATTTCAAAGCTGCATTTATAAAATTAAAAAAAAATGAGTAAATATCTTTATTTACATCTAGAGATCATTTGAAAATTATAACATTTAAAGACCTCCAAAGACTTTTGAACGATACTCGACGGTAGAATTTTAATGTTGGCATATCTTTCCAATTGAGATCATGTTAATAAATCAGCGATCTGAAATTATCCGGTGATGGGTCGAATCGGAAAAGCTTCACAATATTGATTCAAAGGTTCTCTTTTTTAGGAAAATGTTGACTGAGCCCATAAATATGAGATAGAAAAATATCAAGATCTATGAATAAAAAGCCCAAGAATATGAATGAATAACGACCATATTTCCTTTGGACGTGGGTTATTGGTATTTCATCCGTGGCTCAACATGGGCATACATAGCTAAACCTGCTCTGACTTCGTAACAATAAAAGGACAAACTCTGTTCAAAACCTGTAACGTTGATTGCAGAATTTTCAATAGCATTTGGAGAGTTTTAGTTTTGTAATGAAATTATTGGAAAAAAAAGAAGAATTATGTAGAGCATCGAAAAAATACCCTATAAAAATGGTCATTGACTTGTTTTCCCGAGCTCAACGACATTTTTGTTTGTATCGTAGAAGAGTGGATCTATTTGTGTTTCCCATAAGTTATATGCAACGAATGAGGTTAAAATATGATATGTTAGAAAAATGTTTTAGCTTCTCAAATTGTAAATGCATTTTATTTTGTCATATTTTTCTTTAATTCGACAATCAATTTAAAAACTATCTTTATGATGTTTATTTATATGAGGTTCATACGCACAACTCATCGAGAATTTTTGCATTTCCGATTCGGTATAAATATCGAACAACGTTCAGTTCCTTTGCAACCTCTCAGGTTGTTTTGCATAAACCTGCATAGATAATGGCCTTCTATTGGATATAGACAAACACAGAAGACGTCCAGCTCTTAAAAATGCTCACCTTTTTCTAAATGTTTCGTACAATTGTTAAGCTATTGGTTTGTTAACGGTCCCCTGGCTAAATACTGGGTTGATATTGCAAGTAGTTTCCGCTGATTTACACCCCTTTTTGAATCAATTCAACAAGTCGTTCGATTTCCATCTTTGATTTGACTCCTCAAATGACGGGGATAAACAATGATTAGAAAACGTTAGGCCCAATGAAAAAAAAATGCGGAATTCACACTTTTTTACATGAACATGGACGATCATCATCATCATCATCAGTCTTTCAACGTGTGTTGTTGGACATAGACCTTCCCAGGATTCACCACACTTTTCTATCATGGGCGTCGTGGAGCCAGTACTTCCTGAACCTAGCTCGTCTCTCCATCTAATATTCTGCTGGTCTCGGTTCTGCATGTGATCTTAGGGGGTCCATATCGTGGGTCGAGATGTCCATCAGTTGACTGCCATTCGTGGAACAGGGCCACCCCTCTACCATTTGAGTTTTTTAATGGATTCTGTGATGTCCAAGACTTTTGCCTTTTCGCAGATGTACTGTGCTGTCTTGTGGTCTTTCCATGTGATGCATATTCTATTTCAAATAAAGCATTGAAGTTTGGAACAAGAACTGCAAGTATTTTTCACCAACCTAATGTATATACAATTAAATGAAGATTACACAAACACGTTTATATTTCTTAGGCAAATGATTCAGTTTATTTTAGATTTAAGAATAAAAAATCAACCCAATTATTCGTCTGGGAAGGCCAAAACAGGGTAAATACATAAACGCGTTCGTGTAGCAAATCCTCATTCCATTATATTCTAAGCTCTACTCTGAACTAGCTTATCATTGCAAGTTGAATGTATCGAGCACTTCATATAATAGACTCATTATACATCAGATATTGTACTATGTCATAATATATAATATTGCATCCTCGATTTGTACAATATATATATATATATATATATATATACACACACACGCGCACACACACACACATATGTATATGTGTGTGGGATTAAGGGAGTGTGCGAGTGTCTATGGATAATATGGTTTTAAAAGCTTAGAGAAGGTCTCGATAAGGAATTATTTTCCCCGGGCTTGTAGCATTGGTGAGACAAACTGGGATTTATCCAGAAAATATAAGCAGGAAGCCTACAGTGTCTGTCTGTCTGTCTCTCTCTCTCTCTCTCTCTATATATATATATATATATTTATATATAAGTAAGTAAAAGATGAGAAATTTGAGATCTTTGCGTTTATTTATTTCCGGTAAATCCTTTTATGAGCATTCCTGACAGTTTTTCGAAATAACCATTCTGGTGCAGTTTATTGACGAAGTGATTGTACAAGCCATAATCAGTGATTTCGATTGCTGAATGATCCTCTATTGCAGACACGTGCCGTTTTTTACTTAATTCATCAAATTACTTACTCTAAATGAAAAGAATCCATAGATATATCCGAATTGCTAAGAGATATCTTTTAAAGAAAATAAATCACTGAAATCATTTCACTGAAAGGGTCTATTGTTTCATATGGTTGGTAAGGGATATTTTCATTAGCCAAATTGTTACTTTTCAGTTAGAAAATCCAATATTACCGTCACTGAAACCAAATGATAACACTTTTCATTATATAGGTATATTTATAGAAAAAAACTCAGGCTTTTTTCCAGTGGTTGATTCATTCGTTTCAGAAGAGTGAGCATACTTTTTTCTGATGGAACTGTATGGCCAATCGTGAAAAAAGGTGGTGATATCTTTTCGGGACACTGAGTTGAAACAGAATGTCCACATCTTTTCCGAAGGAAATATCCAAATCGACATGTCAGATCCGATCACATGATTTTGGTGCATTATTACATCAGTGGCATAAAGGCGATTGCAATTAATAGCTTTCCTGATCGAGGACAAGTAAGAGTTTTCCTGAAAATATGGAGGCAGCAGGCGACCACGAAATTCATCTGACCCCAATTTCGCCAATACGACCCCAATTTAGTAGTCATCACGGAAGGAACATTTTTTTCAAGAATATCCCCCACATGTAATGCAAGTGACTAATGAAGTTAGGGATAATTTAAGAAATAAACTATAGATGTCCAAAAACACTTTGTTCATTTAAAACGAAATAGGATTCCTTCAAGGCTTTAACTAAATGAGCTAAGTAACTTTCTTACGCTGGCTACGGCTTCAGCTGTCCCTACCAGGCTCCACATATCATTCTGATACTCGCTAGGCCCATTCACAATATCTGAATTAACGTATTCATTTCAACCAGTACTTTTTAACCCCATAGCTGGTGGTGATATGGATCCCTGCCTTTCCTAAAGATTCTGATGCGTTAATGAACAGAAACTGCAACAGCTAGAGTTCGAACCTGGCTTGACAATTCCATTCTCTGTGCCGTTAATCGATTTACCACTTTGAGATCCTTCTTGTAGGGAAACAAGCACATACACAAACAGCCGTACATATGAAACTGGTAGAACTTTAGCCATCTTTGATGGCTTAGGATTGAACCCAAACGGCTTTCTTGAACATAAGATGAGTGTACATATTCATGTAATCTTTGATCAATGTTATTTTCCCCTTTTTTTAAAATTTTCTTTCTGTAAAGCCCAGATGAGGATATATATATATATATATATATATATATATATATATATATATATATATATATATATATTAAAGGGCTGTTATACAAGGAATTGATTCGGTCCTACTGACAGTCTAGTTTTGTGCAGGGTAAGGGTAGAGCATCAGCTCCTTGGTTTGATGCTAATGTTTTGACCCTACCAAGCGGTACTGGATAGGGATAATAGATAGTCTATAGCCACACTGAAGAGTTGTAACACAACGAAACAGCTGTTTGTTCTTTTCTGAATAGTCCTTATTGCACTTGCCTCTTCCATTCTTTAGCTTAAAGAACAGATTATCAATTATCACCTAACTCCTTTGCCGTAGATATATTATGGCTAGCGCTTTTTTGCCAATTTCTCTCGGGGTTTGACGACATCAAAGATACATTTTTCTTTCCTTTTACTTATCTTTTCTCTCTTTTTGATTTCTCAGCACCAAACAGAATTATCATTCAGCTGCGATGCATTTTATTCAGCTAAATCCTTATTTTGGCCTCAAGATTCGTTCTTCATTTTCTATTTTGTTCTTCATAAATAATTCTGTCAAGAAGCATCTGGTATTTTTCAAATTACTGCTGATTTAATGAATGAGGTGAGGCTGAGTATGGAGTCGTCGCCAGGTCTTAAGGAATGACAATCGTGTCTGATAAGATTGCATACAATTTGCATATATGTATAAAAAAAAAAAAGAGCGCGCAGATGCTTGGGTTCAACTGTACAAATAATGATTCGTCATAAATAACATCTTTATCGCCTGATAACCGGCATAGATTTGGCTCACGTGAATGTTGATATACATAACTATCTATTTACCTGTCAGGGTTAGAGAGAGAGAGAGAGAGAGAGAGAGAGAGAGAGAGAGAGAGAGAGATTTGTCTTACGAGAAAGTCCCATCTCCTCAGATATGTCAATCAACGTGCCAACTGTTCACTGTAACGTTGTGCGGTTATTGTTTATCCCGGTTCCAGCAATTTATAATGAAAAACGTTCTTCGATTCCGTCAAACGCTGAAAATAACTTTCTCTAAGATTTGATTAGGCTGATAAATCATTGGCTTTCATGTATACACTTATCGAATAAATGCCCTTGGAGAAGACATGGATTCGTCTTCTCGAAGCAGCTATGTCTGAAATAGCGTATGGTGTTTATTTCGATTAAACACTTTTGGAAAAGGCATGACTTCATATTTCCCCTCATTTACGGATAAAATAGTGTATGACCAAATCAGTGACACTGTTTTGGGTGCTGTACGTCTCCAGGTTAATTTCATACATTGCAAACCTCGAGAAACTGAGCGAGAAAAAGAATCTTGTTATATGCGAAGTAGAGCACGAAGGACTGATACTGTAACCATTGTAATGGAACATTTTTTTCTGTACTTTCTAGTCAGAGATTCCTTCATTTTGAATTCATAATTATCCATTTTCCATGGCCAGAAGTAATCTCGTTTCAATAAGAAGGGAAAGACTCTTGTTTAATTCTTTGACTAATAGACCGCTTGTAGCCGTTGCAGAATTCTTCAATGAATATGGTTTTTAGAAATTTGAATATTTTGTGAATTGAAATAAAGGAAATAATTCAAAAATACTTAAGATTTATGGGAGGTTGATTTGATTAGAAATACTCCCTTTGGATTACTTTTGAATTCCTTGGGATGAATTTAAGTGTCAAACACAAACCATGTGTTCGTTCCTGTTAGTTCAAGTGGAACCCATTTCCATGGCTTTTTAATTTACCTTAAGACTTTTAAACGACATACTCCAGTTGACTGGTTGCACAAACAATAACGAGCAGAAATTAAATTAAAATGCACCTTCAAGATTTCTCTTGCAAAAAATGACACTAGTAACTTTTGCTACAGAATACAGGTTTCTCCTGTTAAAATGCAGTTCGTTATAAACCGGTTCACGGATGATGCAGGTGGATGGTAGAATCAATAATATTTGTCTGGTTCTAAAATAGCTATATCTAGCTCTAAAGTAGCTAGATCTAGTTCCAAAATGGCTATATGTTTATCGTGCCTCGAATGAGACGTAGTTTGCATTTTCGTGTCCGAACACTTGCGTCATAACGAGGGACACTTGTATTTATATGAACCCGTAGCACGAAAATCAGATCGTTTTGCTAGATATTTATTTAGATTTGTTATTACTTATAGCTAAACGGCGCCTCGAAAGCAGCAAGAGCGGACATTATGGCGTGTCATCGGTAATTTGCCCGACAAAAAAAATGGTCATTGTATGTAAATTTTATACAAGACGTGCAAATTAGGGAGCGACTGACAAAAAAATGTCAACGGACGATATAATTTTTATTATAGTCATTTATCTATATAAACTGTCAGCCAAAACTATTAACATAGGCCAATATAGGTTTCTTCAGTTTCTTAGTGAATTTGCCTGGCTGGCTGTACATGTATGTGTGATTTGTACAGGCTGCACTTTTTAGAAAAAACATTCATTCTTTATTACAGAAATGTTTTCTTTTGTGTTTTGATAATTCTTTATAATTCGAATTTTATTAATTGTTTCGTTTTCATACTTTTTTTAAAACGTATAATAGAAACCATATGTAATGGTGAAATGTTGACTTGATCATTGGTTGGTTGAAGGGAGAGACAGTTCATTCTTGTGAGTCCTCAACTGCCTTACGAGACTAAGAAAACTACACGTTTTTTCTAATGATTTTAAATACTTTCCTTTCTATTAACCAAGATATATTTGTTATATGATGGTTTCAACCATCTAACTATTTATCTATCTATTCATTTATGTGTTTGCACATGCTCATACATGTCATGGGAGTAGCTATAGAAATAATTGTTGTTTAATTTCAAATATAACATAGAATTTGGTGCTTTGATTGGACCATCTTCACAACGTCACTGTTCTGCGACTGAGAGCGCATTTGTACAGTTTTAAAATAAATTATGTCTTAATGCTTTAAATATCGATGAAAGCTATTTGCAATTGTAAAGAGAGAAAAGACGGTGTTTGAAAAGCCGGCGGAAAATATCCTACCTGTCAATTGATAGAGGAAACCCATTGTAACTAGAATAGAATTCGTTCCTTTTCACTTTGATTAAAAATATACATCGTTTCTGAAGAGATCATTTGGAAATGTTATCAAATATAAATACATTGGAAACAAAAGCAACTAAAAGGAATTTCATTGATAGATACGAGAGTCAAAAGCATGGAAGGGAAAATGAATTTGAATGTTTCTTAATAGAATCTATTTTCATGTAATATATTTCCTATCCTGGAGAGAAACAGGTGGAATTAAAAATTTGAAATTCTAATGAAACACAAAAAAAGAAACATTAAGAGTGAGAGATACGGCGGGAAAGAGAGGGAGAGAGAGTGAGAGGAGAGATGGTAGGAGGTAGAGGAAGAAAGGAGAGAGAGAGAGAGAAAAGAGAGGGGACAGAGTAGGAGATATGAAAAGAGTATTGCACAGAAATGTTGAGAGATTGAGGAGAGCGAGTCAGGGTTTGTAGAGATAAGGGGAGAGATAGAGTGAGAGGGAAAGAGAGATTGCGAAGGAACTGTTGAGAAGACTGCGTAAGATAACAGAAAAGGACAAAGGATCGAACGATGAAAGGGAAGAGAGGAACATAGAGTGACGAGAGGGGGTAACAAGGGGAGGGATACAACAAATAGAGATAAGAGAAAGGATAGAGTGAGAAGGAAAGGGAGAATGAAAAGAAAATATCGGGGGGGGGGGTACAGCGTAAGAGAACTGAGAGAGTGACATAAGATAGGAAGATTGGAGATAAAAGAAAGATAAAAGAGAGCGTAGATGGGGTGAAAAGATACAGTGAGAGAGAGAGAGAGAAGAATAAAGAGAGAGAGAAAGGGAGAGGAATTGGAGGATTTGAAAAGTGGAGAGAGATAGGTTAGAGTTCAGTGCAGAGGGGTTGCAGGAGACTTGTTGATTCAGGAAAGAAAAGAAAAGAAGTAATTATAACTATTTGGAAGAAAATTGTTCGAAAAATAAACATCCATGAAAAGATTTTTAAAAAATCTAATTTCCTTTTTTGCTGTCAACCGACACAAAACGATTTCGTTTATTCATTAATGCAATTGCCATCAAAAGATAGCACCACCACCATCGACACCACAGAAATCATCATCATCATCTAATAATAATCATCACAATCGTCATCAAAAGCATCATCATCATCATCATCATGTTTACTATCTTATCTTTCCAATAACCTTGACTTCCTCCGTCATCAATGTCAAAATTTTAAACCGTCAACCAAAACTGTCTCTCAAACTGTCAACATTGAAGAGTTAATTTTTTTATTTTTTTCCATCTTTAATTGGTCTGGCTGGCTAGCTATCTATGTATGTAACGTATGTAATACGAGTTGCACCAATTGAGCTTGAGGGCTGAAAATAGAACAATTTTTTTACTCTTTATTATGTCCTGAAAAAAAAAAACAATTTTTTCTCAACCCTCCCCCTTAAATATTGTTTTTTAAGGGACGGGGTGTCGGTTAACAATGTGAGTTCATGTCCGGGGCCGTTCACGCTTTTTTGAAAATTTGCACTTATTCAGTGACCACAGCACAAAAGTAATTATTTCATCAATCACCTTTTTTTAAAAATTTTTTTTTAATTGATCAATCCCAACACGGCATGCTGCCAAAGACGTTGGTCAAGAAGCTGTGTTTATTTTGTGTCTAACCAGGCGCATTCTATCATTTCAAACACTTTCGACTTTTCCACCAATGTAACAATTTATTCTCCTTTTCATTTCCCCTTGATCATGTCTCTTCCCACTTGTTAAATATCATATCATTATTTCCCAGTTCAAAGAAGTACAAATACGCATCGATTTATATTTGGCTATTTCTCAGGACGGAATCCCTAAACGTTCCCTATGAATTTCAATGTCATTTAGTGGAAGGACGGGCCGCGTTCCAAGAAAGAATTCAATCATGTTTGTGGCAAGAGTTCACAAAGAATTCTAATGAAATTTGTGGAAACTTTTCCCTTGGGATAAGGAATAATCGCTTCAATATTGGTGTGGATCCAGGAGTTTATTTTCGAGAGGAAGATATCTTCATGTATTAAGAATAGGTAAACACTAGTTCAAAATATGAAAAATTAAACACAGTTATCTCCCTTCAAAGGCAGCTATATATGAACTAATTTCCATACAGTGTTCAGTTAGAGTACGCAACTTATTTACACTCCCAGGGCAAAATTTGACACAAGGTCGAGGCTTTACGTGGGGAAAATAGGAGACATCCGGGAAAAATAGCTCCTGCTGACGCAGCTTTGGATTGCTAAGCAACCCAAGCAACCGTCGCCACAAAAGCGTCAGAGCCCGACCTGTTTCGTTAAGTGCAATGGAACAGTGTTGCCCCAGGGTGCTGTAATCCCCACAGCTGGGCAGAGTTATAAAAACAGAACCCAAATAATCTCTATGCGCGTAGCAATGCACAGCCTCATCGCACCGGCGCACTCGGTTTTTGACACACACCTTCTCCGGCCAATTCGGCAGGCAAGTGTCAGTACCAGTGCCTCGGGCTCTGCCAGGAAACAGATACAACACTTTGATCATACTGAAAAGGCCAGAAAAAGGGCGGATGTAATCAGTTGGTGTGTTTCGTTTACCGAGGTATGCTCGCCCGGGGTGCGTTCTATTGCTAACTCAACGAACACTACTACCCCCGCCACTACAACTATCATAGTGGTAGCTACTCTCTCATCCAAATTTTTAATCATTGCCCCTCTTCCCTTTTCCAGTACCTCTCCGTCCTCTCGATATACCTTATCCCATTATCAAAGTATCATACACCCGTTTGATTAAATATCTACGCGATACCAACCGTCGCTGTCGCTACCCCCTTTGTGTGGGTGCTTGAATTATATCAGATTCGAGGGCTGCAATCGCATCAGAGATTTTTGGGTATTGTCGAGCAACATGCATGGCAACCCTTCAACGCGGCACGTCTCAAATTACAAAAGCAACAGTCGTTTTCATTGAAATGGCACCTGCATCCCTATAAAAGTAATCTTCAACGCTATGAAAAAGAGATTCTGCACAATTATGCTATTTAATTTGATTAAAGAAAGAGGATTCGCTGATCTGTTCCCACGTGACCTAATCACATTCTCATGAAGAGCGTCTTAATTATTGAGTGATATGCAAGCTTGCAAATTGTCGTATGAACGCCTATGCGTTATCTGTATAGGCGGATTAAAGTGAACTTTAATATTACCTGTCTTTCATTGCAGTATATCAGGACCATTGATTCCTACCGGATTTTTTTGTTTAATTCGATATATCATATTTATTGTATTTAACTGTTTGAGCATGTTTCGAAAAAAATCGGATGCATGTTTTTTTCCATTTTTCAATTCGAATTGACTTTATTCCACAAGAGACTTCGTTACCAAATGCCTGAATTCCTTGTTGGGTTTCTTTGACTATTCTATCCAGACTAACATTAACACTTGTTAATGGGTTGCTGCCTTTTGGGTCGACTCTTTGATCATTGTTGCAGTGAAAGGTTTCGCACGAATATCATCTGTGAAAACACGCTCAACTTTTGGTTCAGTAATAGTGACAATTCTAAACTGTCAACCAACATAGTCAACATACGTTTCTTGAGTTTCTAAATGGGTGTGGCTTGCTGGCTACACTTGCATTCGTCATTCGTATAGGCTGCACCAATTGAGCAAAATGGTGGGAAATTTGAACATTTACGCTTTGATATGTTTAACTTTTTTGCAAGATCTCAAATTAGTTTTTAGTGGGGCTGGAGGTTTAATTTCCAATGTATGTTTATGCTAAATTGGTCCCTTACTTTTTGTTTGACGACGTTCACCCTTGTTTGTTTTTTTCAAAATTTGGACTCTTTTTCTAGTGATCATCGCACAACAAAAGACGGAAAAATCAAATTCATTCATTGATCACCTGCCTTCTTAATTTTCTAATTGATCCCTCCAAACATCATATGCTGCCAAAAGATGCTGGTTAGATAACAGTTTTCATTGAGTGACTAACCAGACTCCCTACTCTTTTGTTTCAGCTGACTTCGGCCGTGACGAAAGAAAAGGTTTACAACTGCTCGTTTATCGGTGAATTTCTCATCATCATCATCATCATCATCATCAGTCTTTGAACGTCCATCGTTGGACATAGACCTTCCCTAGGATTTGCCACACTTCTCTATCATGGGCGTCGCGGAGCCAGTACCTCCTGTACTTGTCTAGCTCGTCTCACCATCTAATATTATGCCAGCCTCAGTTGCGCATGTGATTTCGGGTGATCCATGTCGTGAGTCATGATGTCCATCGGTTGTCTGCCATTCTTGCAACATGGCCAGCCCACAGCCATTTTAGATTTTCAATGGAATCTACAATGTCCCTGACTCTTATTTTTTTTTCGGATATACTTGGCTGTCTCGTGGTCTCTCCATGTGAGGCTCAGCATTATTCTTTCATGTGCACGTTGCATGGTTCTCAATTTACGGGTCTGTCTCTTGGTTAAGTTCCATGTTTCGGCTCCATAAGTGACTATTGGCAGGATGCATCGGTTATACACCCTTCCCTTTAGGATTATTAGGATATTCTTCTAATTTGAGTTAAACGTAAATGCCAGACGGGCTATTGCCCACCATTGCAGTATAATCGAAGTGTAAACTTGGATACGCTTTTTTGGAGCTGAAAATGACCACTTGATCAAAGGTCTGCTGGTCAAGAGTTGGAAGTTTTGCCGGTGGAGCATTGCACACTATTTCTTAAATTAACTCTCTTGTATCTGTTTTCCAATGTGGCAGTAAATTTACCGGATATTCCAAGAGATGTTGTTAAGTGTGTGATCAGTTTTTTCTGATGTGTCGGTGATAGTGTGAGAGATTACAGGAGCCCAATTAAAAACTTTTTTGCCGTAATCAAAGTTCACAGAATTGAGTCTGAAATTTTAGAGATATGGAAGAAGTAAACTATATATATCCATGGTAGAATGGAATCAAATCAAAATGTGCGCATAAAGAATCAGAAAAATACTTTTTCTCATCAATCTATAATTATCAATTTATTCAACTCAAATACAGCAAAATAATTAGAATTAATAAACAGTATTAAAACAGCACTACTGACTTCTTGAAAATTCGAAACGATATTAAAATCGTTGCAATTCCTAGTAAAATGTAATATACAGGAAGGTATATGCTTGCAATTAACCTACCATGGGGCCCCTTTGGCGTGGGGCCCAATCCAGAGGAACCAGTCTAATTGGCTTATGGGTAGCCATGCCAATACACTACTTAGAAGCATGAGTGAAAAACCTTTTTTTGCAATGATGGATAGAAGTGTGTTAACTTGAAGTCTGAGGCGAGTGCCAATCAACTAAAATTATTCGAATGTCCGATGCCTCTGTTGAGACCATTACTTTTTGAGGAAACGATTAAGAAAACCTTCTACATTGTGAGTTGCAGGTATGAATTCACTGTAATTACTAAGTCACCCGAGAAAAGGTCTTAGGGTAAGTAAGTTCGAAAGTGGAGGCCTTAACGGATTGCTTCGATGTTGGCTGGCTTGGTTAATGATGTATCGTATGTATTCGACACATTACACCCGGAAGCTGCATTTCTTAGCACGCAGACGAAATTCGCTGTTACATGAGAGTAGGTTGTATAATATCCTTGATAGGTCGTTCATGTCACGTAATATAGCGACGATATTAACTTGATACACTGCAATATCAGAGATATATTCAATCGGTTGGGTATTGGAAATAACAAAAGGATGCATTGAACAATAGCTCTTGCGAGTATTGATTGTCAAATATTTTTTTGAATTCTCTTCAATCTCAAATGTTGAATATTTCTTTATGGTTTAATTCAACAAAAATGCTGTCATCCATTCAGCTTAGTGACCAAGTAAAAGCAATGGTTGACTGAATTGTTGACGTCGTCAATTGGTCTTCAAACTGACTTAATTGAAAATCTTATAGACGTGATTGATTGGCTGATATTGTACTTGACTTATAATTGTACTCCAGTCGTAACCGATCGTACAAATGGCCTTGTACTTATCTTACACTAACTTCTAGAAGATATCATATTTCGATGGATACTCTTGATTTCAAACATGATGCCTTAATCCGTAATGCGTCCTCACTAGTCGAGTACTTCTACCTTTAATAGACTTTAGAATGTATGTTAAGTAAAGAGGTTGTGGTAGGACGTCACCAGTCGTAGGAAGGGAATAAGAACTATCCAACGGACTTCGCTTTTTTTCGTTGAGAAGATCGTGTAGATGATTTTTGTAGTGTCTATATTGTATGATTATTTGCACTGATGGTGTAGACTGAATCAGATTTCTTTTATGAAGGCTGTTTGATCATCATCGAATGATATTTCAAATTTGATAGCAGCTGACATTTTGTGGTTTGTATCTGGGGGGTAATTCTACAGTCTTTCTGGTTTTGGTTCATCTCCGGATGTCAGGATAATCCGATGACCGTAATCAATGAAGGAACATTCAGCATTTGAACTGACCTGACGCCATTCTACGGAGCTTGAAGCGTCAGAATTCTCAATTCACTCGTCAGCATACACTATAAAAACATCAGACGCATCCTCCAGCTGGATCTCAGACCCTGGTGTCATCTGTTGGATCAAGAAGACTTCTAAGCGAATATGAGCGCTCTTATCTTGAGGGTTTCCTGAAAAATGGATGTCCTGGGGTTATTTAAAGGGGATTGAGTTTCCGACTCTCTTGCTTTGTTTTTCCCGATTTCCGAAAGATCTATCGGGCCTTCCAGACGCTTCAAGACCCAGTAATATCAGATTGTAAACTGTTTTCATAGAGTGCACTCCCGTTATTACGGTATCCATAGAATATTTAGTTGCTGTCATAATGGAGGTGCCGTTAAATAATGAATAATCAGGAAATGTTTTAATGGACAGACACCAGAAATTACGCCAAAAAATCCCTATTTATTACTTTTTCATCGTTTAATGCCGTAGATACACTATTTCAAGTTGGTTAATTTTACTTATCTAAAATATTTCAATAAAACATTCATCGGTTGTTGCTGCAAACTAATCTCCAACGATAGTGATGTGTGAATGCAAAATCAGAAGTACCTATAGAGTGTGCTCGCTTGACAATAATAGTACCATAAGAACGAGTGTCGTTGGAGCAAATGCCGTTAGATCGAGTGTTTACGACTTTCTCTGAATTTGACCTCATTTAACACTTATTTACATTGCCAAACTCCACCCTAGTGTAGACTAATCGATTGGCCTTGGAATAGGAATAGTAACTTACTACCTACCTAATAGCTAAGATAGATTCATATTTCTCCGTGGCAGCGGTGATTGACGTTTGATCCCAGCTAAAAGCCAATATTTAAGATACTGATTTTCAAGGTTGGCAGGCAACACAATCTCCTTACCCCATTCCCTATGTGGTTTTGAGTCGTAGTTGATTAAGCTGATTAAATATCATGAAGATAACAGATTGATATAGACTGACGATACTTATGGACAGGAGATATAATGAAAACAACTTCACATGCACTGCGCTTTCTTAGTGGTATCAAAAAGTATCTTATACATCACTTACATGTTATTTGTATTTTATCTATTGATTGCTTATTTACTTTTTATATTTCTATACATATTTTCTGAGTAGCATCATTTCTTACTGATTCATACATGAGTTACTTTGTTGTGTATACATTCATTTGATTTTAAGGTTATTTCATTATTTATATGATTTCAGACACGTACTGCAAAACCTACAGCTATGCTTTCAATAAAACCCACATCAGATGATGCAAGCATGATTACAACATGGATATGCGGCGCCCTAACAGTACCTTATAATATTGTTCTGGTATCGGATGCCATAGGAAAATGTAGCTTCGGCATAAATTTCTTCATACATTCACAACTTTATCAACATCGATTATGAGTCCAAGAATCATATCTTCAAGAATCATCAACCAAAACTGTCAACAGTCATCATAGGTTTCTTTAGTATTTGAGCAGGTTGGCTATGTAAGTGTCGTACATACAGGCCGTGCCGAAGGAGCTAGAGGGTGGAAAATCAAATCTTTTACTTTTTATTATGTCTTGAGAGAACCAAGACATTCTTTCTTATTACGTCTAGAAAACAAACTCATTTTTTAAAAGGTTCCCTTTCAAATTTAGGTTTCACGCGAGGATTGATTAACATTGCAGGTTTATGTCAAATCGGTTATTTAGTTTGTGTCCGGTTACGTTCATGCCTTTTCTTTCGAAAAAAAAAATCGACATTCAAGTGAATGGGAAGTAAGTAATTCATTGATCAACTTTTTTTTCAAATTTTTTAATTGGTCATCCCTAACACAGCACGCTGCCAAAAAATTTGGTGAATCCAGGGTTTCATCAAGTGATTCATTTTTTATGATGTTTGCTGGTCATATTTGTTCATCTTTAACATTTTTTGACTAGATATCATTTCACTTTATTCGATGCTCATTTATCGAAACTTTCAGATAATTTTAACAATCATTTTACAAGCGTTGAGAGAGCAGCATTGACCAGAAATTAGGAATAAATTTCCAAAGAATTTTGAACCCACAGCCACTAACCTTTGAAGACTGTAGTACAGGGGGTTGCACCTTGCAAATTAAACTACGAAAGATAACGAACAGACATTTTTCAAATTATTTGAAAATCAATAATAATAGCAATGCTTCACCTGATACATTCGAACGATTGTTGATGTATTTAATTATTTCTATTCTAATTTATTTTCAGCTATGTTATGCCATTCAAAATTAATTTTACTTTTCTAATTCGTTCTTTTTGTTATAATTACTTTTAAATTATGAATAATACTGATGTCTATATATATATATATATATATATATATATATATATATATATATATATATATATATATATGTGTGTGTGTGTGTGTGTGTGTATATGTTAAGAAAGGGATTTATGATCGGACAGAATGATAATAAGAATCTCTTATATCATATTAAAACTCCAGTTACAACAGGATGAATGAATCATTTGGCCCAGAGAACATAAATAAGATAAACAAAGAAAATGGAGCTGCTGCAGGATTCAAACTATTGTTTATCTTATTTACGTTGAATTGGTCAAATGATACAGTCATTTCATAGTGACGGGAGATCATTTCCAATAGAGTCTCAATTTAATATAAGGCAATCTATATTTATTCAGTCGTATCATATATCATAGTAACAATAATAATATAATCGTGGTTATGAGAGAAACAAATACAGCAGATATAGACGATGAAAGAGACCCCCCCCCAAACCAAAACGAATGAGAATTTGGAGTTAAAACAATTATTTGGGCCGTTGCATTACTGGCGTCTGTTTAGCTTAATAGAGAGAGCAATGCTACTTGGAGAGGCTACCCTATCGGTTGCAGGTTCAATTCGTATAGTAGCTCCATTTTCTTCCATTGTTTATCTTATTTACGTTGTCTTGACCAAATTATACATCCACAATAGAGTTTTTGAATTATATATCACAATGCTTTCTGAGCTTGTCTCAAAATTTTATATTTTGCTGTTTGGCATATGTCATCTGAGGATCCATGTTGTGAGTAATGATGTCCATCAGTTGTCTACCATTATTGCTGCATAAACAGCCCATCACCATTTGAGTTTTCTGATTGTGTCTATGATGTCTCCGATTCCTGTTCCTTCATAATGTGTCGTGCTGTCTCACAATCTGCCAGTGTGAGGTTGAGTATGATCTTCCCATGTGTTGGTTGCATGCTTCTCACTTCGAGGTTTAGTTTACTGGTTGTGTTTCAAGATTCAGGTCCATAGGTTACTTTCGAGAGGAGGCATTGGTTGCGTACCCTTCGGTTATAAATCCTTTATTTGGTTAAATGAACGTTTGATAAAAGTAAAACTAAGTATAGTTTTTTTTCTTGTAAAAACAATTGAAATCTCCTTAATTAGGCAGTGTCATTGGCGTAACATTAATACATTACAGTATCGTCAAGAATTTTCATCATAATTCAGATTTCATTTTTAATTTTAATCTTTTACAATCAATGCATTCTCACTTATGGGGCTGAAACATGGAACCTAACCAAGAGACAGGCCTTCAAACCGAGAAGTATGCAACGTGCACATGAGAGAATCGTAGTCAACCTCACATGGAGAGATCACAAGACATCACAGTATATAAGGAAGAAAACAGGTATTCGTGACATCATAGTAACTATTATAAACTCAAATGACAATGGACGGGTCATGTTGTAAGAATGAAAGACATCCAATGGACATCACGCCTCACAACATGGATCCCCAGAGATCACATAAGAAACTGAGTTCGACAGAACAGAAGATGGAGAGATGAACTTGACAGATTCAGGAAATACTGGCTCCGTGATGCCTACGATAGGGAATTGTGGCGAATCTTGGGGAAGGTCTATGTCCAACAACGGACGTTAAAAGACTGATGATGATAATATTGTGTACAGAAGATTTTTAACTGCATATTGAAAACCATATATGTAGTAGTTAATTGGTCTTTGTGGGGAGGAGGACAATTGCCGTTGTTTACAGATCCACATCAGCCTTACAAAACATTTGAGAAAAATACATTTTTTTTTGTTTTATAATTTTTTTCAATTCTTATTACATAATCTAATATTAACCGTTATTATTTTAAAATGTTATGATTACTCCTCACCTTACATTTTATTATTCACTGAGAGCCGGAGGTGAGATCGGTGTGAAGGTTGCAATAAAAACTGACTAATAAATTCAGACGAGTCCAAGATAGTCATAAAAATGTAAAATATTGATGAAGAAAAATGTTTTCAAGCGGGAGATGTTGACACCGATATTGAAATTAGACTGACGTAAACAGCAAAGAAAATCGATGAGAGTTCTTCCTTTTATCTCACAGTGTTTATATCTCACATCATTTGTAATGTACTGTTGAAAAAATTGGTTGACTTAATCAGGATCAAACTAAAGAAATACTTTTACATCTTTACACAACGAGTAGAGATTTGAAGAGGATTTAGTGACAAAACATGCTGCATATGAATTGGATACGAGGTTCACTGTTGTCCTTTCTCCTTCCGTTTTGTCCACTTGTTATTTTGTTTTGATTCTTTTGGGTACATCAATAAGCCTGTATCCTAATGAAAAAAAAAGTATGTATTTTCCACGATGAATATTGATCTTTCAAAATAGTGTCTTCCTTTGGCAATTCAGCCGGGAATATTATTCACATAGATCGAACATTATGCAATGAAAATTTCAGATCAAAATTCAGCCCCCCAAAACTACGAATCTAAATATGGACTTATCAATAGAAACTCTATAATCTTCACGGTTTTCATCAATCTTTTTCTTATAAAATGATTTTCTTATTTAGAAACTGTCAACAAAAAACTGTCAACAGAGCTAGGAACATACGCTTCTTCAGTTTTCAAATGTATCTGGCTGGTTGTCTGTCTGGCTTGCTATCTATCTATGTATTGAGCATATAGACAGCCTCAAAAGAGCTATAACGTTGAAAATTGAACTATCAACTAATTATATGTCTAGAAAATCCAATATTCTGCATTTTGAAAATTCTGCAGGTCTTCAAAGGGGTTTAATTTGTGAAATAACTTTATGCTAAATTGGTACATTGATGTGTGTCTGGCTGTATTTCTGCTTGTTTTTGAAAGAAAAAAACAAAACATTTTTTTAGTTATCCCTCTTCAACAAGAGGCAATAGAAAAGAATTTTTTATTAGTCACCCCTCTTTCAATTTTAGAAATTGATCAATCCCAATACAACTTGCTGTCAAAGACATCGGTCACAGAACAGTTTATTCTGAGTGAATAACCAAACCTGTTGCGTTTTCGATAGTTTATGTTAAAAGAAAAACACGATTTTCAAAAATCCTAATTTGTTCTATTTCCTTGCTTTTTTTATACCATTTTTTTACGTCTTTTTATGTCAACTTCTTTTTTAGAGGCGTTCTCGCTCCTTACGAGGCCCCGCCCGTCGGTTGGTTGGTCTATCACCACATTGTTTCTCAGCTGTGAGTTAGATTTACGTGAAATTTAATAGAGAGGTGTCTGATAAGATGCTCCTTATGTGAAGATGTATACTACTTGATCAGACAAAAATGTCGTTTAAACTTTATAGTGGACATCTAATTGAACTTTTGCTTCATGCTTGCATCATGTAATTTTTTAATAGCCTCAGGCTTGTATCATGTAATTTTTTTCCATACATTTCTATGACATCTCTTTCATGTGTTTTTTCATCCATTCATTACGGTTTATTCAATTTAATTGGATAGAAAAACAGATTAAACCAAATTAGAAAATAATTGAATTTGAACATTCACATGCTGCATACAAATTAAGAGATAAAAGAAAGTCTTCCGTCAATATTGAAACGGTATAGCCGTAATCGCATATCAAGTGACAGCCAAAATAAATAAGTTATAAACGAAGACAAGTTGCCATGATTGAAGATAGGAAGTGAAACCAGACAGAAGAAAAATAATCGCACAAATGCTGAATCAGCAGTTAACGTAGAATTCGGTGGCTGATCCAGTTAATACATCAAAGGGAAGACTCAGCCGTAATGATGTATGCTTCGTATGAAGTCTCATCAAGGAGTATGAAGGTTGAAAAAGATTGTTAAATAATGAAAATATTACTAAATGATTTACCAGGGCATATATGAAGGTTATTAGATATTGTAAAATAATGAATGTATTGCTAAACAATTTACCGAAGCATAACCGAAGGTTAATACAGATAGTAAAATAATGAACAGGGTTCCAATTTTGTGTGCATAACTTTTCTGTGTTAAATCTAGCAACGGGATCATTGCTTTTGTCTTTCTTTTTCCACTTTGGTCCAAGTTCTATCGATTTTGAAGCTGTAAAAAGTTGTTGAAATGAACTTGTAAAAAATGAATGTATATTGTTGTTTAGTTGTATCGTTGAATTTTTGTAAGTATACAGAAGTTGGAATTCAATGTTGAGTTCCAAATACAATAGAACGACCAATTTATCCATCTATCAATTTATGTATGTATGTATGTAGCGATCTATCTATCTATCTAGCGATCTATCTGTCTATCTATCTATCTAGCGATCTATCTATCTATCTCGCAATCTATCTGTCTGTCTATCTATCTAGCAATCTATCTGTCTATCTATCTAGCGATCTATCTATCTGTCTATCTATCTATCTAGCGATCTGTCTATCTAGCGATCTATCTGTCTATCTATCTATATATCTATCAAATACAGACGTAATCCTATACCAAAAGTAGTCATTTAAAGGAATATTAAGTAAATAGATAGATAAATAAACGAACAAGTCAAAATTATTTTATCCTGAGAAAGTAAAAAAAAAGAAAACAAAACAAAAAAAACCAAAGCATTCCCAACAGCATCAACAAGAATTTTGTTTTCGAATTATTGTTTACCCAGACTGAAATAATTTCTAATTATTTCAAAATAGTAATTATTGTAATAATCAATAACTATTTTAGTGTTCCCAAAACAAAAACGCCCAATTAATGAGAACGTGAGAATAATCAAGAAACGAATAAATGGGAATTCATTTTACATAAAATTACGATGCTGTCATCAATAGGTTCTTTCAGTTTTTCAAGTTGGTTTGGCTTGCCGTGTCCCCGATGGACGGGTGCCAGCTCAGCAAGAAATCCTCTTAATCGGTTGCGGGCTGAGACAATTGCAGGACAATCTTGGTAACGAGCGCGCTGGATGGCGCTCATCTCCCTTTTTTTCAAGATCTGCACATCATGGAAGTGAACGAAATGGAAAGAAAAACTGCGTGACAAATTTAAGGTTGAAAGATTTTGTCTTCAAAAAAAAGAGGGTGAAGAAAAAAATACAATAAAAGATCAGCAATATAATCAAAGTGGGAAATAGGAAGAAGATTGGCCGGGTTACTCACTTAACAGAAACCATTACGTGACGAAAATCTTTTTTTATGTTTGGGGTGATCAATAAAAATACTTTTTCCCTTCCTGTTAGGCGATGATCATTAAGAAGTAAGAATTAAAAAAGAAACAAACAACAAAAGCATGATCACTACTGAACACGAACTAACGGACAAAGTTAGCATTGCAAACATTGAAGACTGAACTTTCCCCCTCTTGGGGCGGAGGGGCTAAAAAGAGAGTTTTTCTAAAGGTAACAAGGAGTAAGCTCTCCAGCTTCATCGGTGTGGCTCGCACCCGTGATGTATACATACATACACACATACATACACACATACATACACAGCAAGCCAGCTTGCCAGCCAGCGAGCCAGACAGTCAGCTAGAATAACTTGAAAACTGAGGAAACCTATGCTGATGTTGAAAGTTTTGATGTTGACAGTTTTGGTTGACATTTTCTGATGGAAAGTCATCGAAGCGTAATAAGAAAATATTTGTTGAAGAAAATTCATTCGGAAATTAAAGATAATATATTAGTTCTATATACTGACTGGAGGGGGATGATACAAAAATTTAAAAAGAAAACTGAATTCAAATTCAGAAAGGGTAGGATCAATAGAGAAATAAACAGGGAGACACATCAGTCTACCAAACTTCAGCTTCACATTGAGACTAGTATAAACAGAAAAGAAATGCATCAAAATAAAAATGAATCAAAGAAAAATATTAAGAACTAATAGAAAAATAAAAAGTAAAAAATAGTTTTATAGGGGAAGAAATAACCCAATCGGATTCCCAAAGTCAGGAATTAATGCAAAAGTGAAAACAAATGAAAAAATAAATGACTGTTTACAATGAGCTTTTCGCGGGGAAAGAACGATGATCGTTGTAGAAAGCTTTGCTTTCTTCCTCCTTTCTATCCGCCAAAAATGTCAGCTGAAAACATTCGTTGCGTTTATATTCTTATGTTATGTTTAAAATGTCATTGTAGCATGTCTGGACATGTGAATGACTGTTTTTTAAAAATGAAATATCCATTTTATATTTGGACAAAATACGAAAAGGGTGAACTGTTTGCATCAATCTCAAACCAAGTGTCAAGATTTTGGAATTTTTTTTTTGTACAATGTATGAGCAAATGTCTATCGATACCCACCCCCAAACAAACAAAAACAAACAAAACAAAATTTAAAAAGGCAAATAAGTTCTGGTTTTCTAAATGCGATTATAACAATAAATTGCAAAGAATATGGGTTGTTCAAGAATGCTTCATTTGTGTCATCGTCAGTGTACCCTAAAAACTAAGAAATAAATTGGCTTTCAATCGTGGGGATCAATGAAGTGTCTGCTTGGTTTTAATATTGATATTAACGTATATCAGTTCTTCAATCAGAAAAAAATATTACAAAGCATAGTGATGCCGTTCGGTTATATTCAAATCCAGATTAAAAACCTGTGTAAAGCCAGCACTTCGGGTAGTTTGAAAGTAAGATACAAATATGGTAGACTGATAACTGTTTGGAGTTTTCATCAAACCACAAAACTGGAACCGACTTTATCCTTCAACTGAACAAGAACAACAAAAACAACAAGAACGATCCTCACCGAAATTATGAGTGGAAACTGATAAGTAAAATTCAGATTCCCAACCATTTCATTTTTTTAATTTTTATAATTGTACCCTATGTGTTATATATACAATACAATTGTTGCCATTATAATCTTCTGTCAGAATAGAAGTTCCCTTGTAGCTGCTAGTCTTTAAAATAAATCAAAACATCGAAACTAATTGTGACTTGATCTCTTTGGCTGCATGTCATCTTGAAGTTATTTGAGCAGAACACAGAGCGGAGGCTCCTGACAATGAGTAAGTTCCCCTTAGCCTTATCTGATTCTTCTTCGCACAACAGCTACCATCATCATCATTGTCTCGTCAGTGTTCGCATAAATTGCTCCATGATTCTTATTTCACGGAATAAGATTGATTGTGTGTGCGTATTAATGTTTTTATGCCTCTATCTACCTTCATTTATACACACACACACATATATATATATATATACACACACACACACACACACATATATATATATATATACACACACACACATATATATATATACACACACACACACATATATATACACACACACATATACACACACACACACATATATATACACACACACAGACACACTCACACATATACACACACACACACATATATACACACACACAAACATATATATACACACACACACACATATATATACACACACACACACACACATATACACACACATATATATATATATATATTTACATATACATATATACATGTATAGATATGTATATAAAAATGGTGGCATATATTATATATATATATATATATATATATATATATATATATATATTTGTGTGTGTGTGTGTGAGTGTTCATGTATGCGTGTGAGTGTGTATCTGCGCGTTGTGGCAAACACCTGTCTATTACAAGTTTCAATAGATATGTGTGCAGGTGTGCAGATGATATATTTTGAATTAATGGAAGCTCGATTGAAAATCGCTTTGAGAATAATTGATCTTATTCTGTCGAAGATTATCCACTGATATGGGAAAATATTAAGTGCATGTCACACTGTAAAAGTCTTGGCATTTTAAAGTAATATTACAAAAGAGTAGTAACTGAATTAAGAAATGCATCAGAAATATATTTCTATTGGGTTATGTGCTTCATGAACAAGTTATCAAAGTTCAACAAAATTTCAACAGATCATATCAATAGTTCAACTGAAGCAGATTATCTTTTTTTCTGAAATGTTTACAATTTATGAGCTACACATAAAGTGTTGTAAAATGCAACCTGGAAGGACATCTGAAATCTCCGTCCATGATTGTTGCTGAGCAGGTTTGGAGAGATAGGAAAAGACACTGACTGATGAACAGGCCGCCCTACGAGTGCCAAATAAAATGTAGTATTTTATTTTTTAAGATATACAATCATCTTGTTTTCATTTTGAACTTGTCGTTGGTCATGAGAATTTCCTTTGCCAATTGTATCTCTTAGTTTCACCTAGACACAAAGTATCTAAGTCTTGTATATTCCTGAAAAATCCGACTTTGCATCAGAGACATTTTCTCATTCCAACTGTTATTTTCTTGTTTATTTTATTGATATCACAATCTTCCTTTTTTTATTTGGACATACCTACTCTCTTAGACAAAATCATTTATATAATATCCTTTACACCTGTCATTTTCCTGACCCATGTTGATCTTTTTTACTATCCCAATGAGTATTTATTTTCCATGGCGTTCTGTACGATTCTTAGTTAGTTCTCAGTTTGTTTTCAATTTACGAAAACGGAAATGGGCTGGAAACTTAGCAAGAGGAGATAACAACAGATGAAGCAAAAAGTCAACTGATCGGTGCCCATGGGACGATAAACACATCGGGAAAAACAGAGATGAAAGATTTGCCGATAAAACATGGCAGACGCTAGCTTAATCACTGTCATCATAGAAGGAAATGGGAAATTCCTTCAGCAAACAATAGACTTTAAAAGGATGATGATGATAATGATGATGATGATGACTGTTTCAGGCACATAATAACCCCCTACTTGCATATGACGCTCTGGGAGACTGCTTTGTTACTGGTACGATGAGACGGTTCTGTTTATGAATATCTAATTGTAAAAAGTTCAGCTTCACAGATATCAATATGATGAGTTCTGGCTTATCCTACGACTAAGGTGACGTAATTTGTGACGTAATTTGAAGGAACAAGGATAGTACAACTCAATAAATAAAAAGCAGGAGCTTAGTGAGTTTGAGACTTACAGGTTGAGATTTATAAGCTGACAGGAGCCAATTTTTGTAAGAAGTGGACTGTTGGTCGAGAATTGACAGTTGAAATAATCCTAAGATTCGAATATTTTCCCTGATACCAAAATAAAAAAATCCGAAAGAGGTAGATACTATTGGGAGTAGAATTTGCATGTTTGATAAAAGTATTGTTGAGAGTGAGATGGTGAAGCAGAAATGTCCTTAAACCATTCAAAACACTGAAAAAGCAATGTAAAGCAAAGGTTACACGTCTGTTTATTCACTCACTGAGGATTACCACGTGACCAATATCTTTTGGATGCATACCATGTTAAGGGTGGTCAATTAAAAAAATCGTAAAATGAATGAAAAATGAATATGTCATGTTGGGGATGATCAATCGAAAAAATGAAAAATTGATGGTACAGAGGATATGCCGTGTTGGGGATAATCAATAGAAAATAGGAAAAATTGACAATAAAGAAGTATGCCATGTTTGGGAAGATGTATTCAAAAATTGAGAAAGAAAAATAGATGCTAAACGAAGTAATTACTTGTCTCACCTATTGTTAGGCAAAGATCCCTAAAAAAAGTCAAATTTCAAAAAACAAGCGTAAATGCTGCCGAATACAAATTAAAACATCCATTTAGCGTGCACTTACATGGCAAATTGAATCCCAAACAAAACCCTTATTTTGGGGGGAATTTAAGAAAAGAAAAAGCAAAGATAACTGTTTTTTCTGGACATCATAAGGTGTTAATATCTAAATTTTCAGCCCTCTAGTTCCATTGGTACGGTCTGCACACACAGCAACAAGCCAGCCAGACCAGAAAAAAGACCCCAAAAAACAATGTTGATAGTTTTGTTGACAGTATTCGTTGACTTATTGTTGACTGCTTGTAATATTGTAAGTGAAATCGTTTGGCTTCAACATGAAGTAAACCAAGAGGAAACATTAGAGATAACAAGATTCCCTTGCATTGAAAATAGAATGAAGGATAATGTAAGAAAGGAAAAACATCTGAAAAACCAAGAGGAATTATAATGAGTTACGGGTTTTGATGTTGGTAAAAGAAAATAATGTAAAAAGAATAATATAATGTAGATTAATGTTTGAAATAATGTAAAAGGAATTCTACGGAAAATAAATGAATTTAAAGAGTTTTGATGCTTCAGGGTAAAACACCACTTTTACTTCCATTCCTACTGAAGTTGATTACTCCGACTTTTGTATGGTAAGCAAAATAAATAGAAATTATGAAAAAAAGTTTTTTAGTATAAATGGATTTATTCAATAGAATAGAATAACACCTTGCGTATTTTTAGAATGGATGTTTGAAGCTATGTAAGACTCGGCAGTTCGACTCAGTCGGTGAGAAAACCATTACCATTAACTTAGTTGTGATTTCATGGTGGGAGGGTTATGGCTTTTTGAAAGATGTATTTACTTATTAGAATGAAATAAGCTTTTACTAATTTCTAAAATAATTTTCTCAACATGTGTCAGTATGGCCGATTTGGTAAAAGTAGTGTCTAACATTCATTCGGTCATGATTTTAAAGCACAATATATTAGAAGAAAAACAGTAGTCTGGAATATTATAGGATCCATAAGAAAACTCAAATGACTATGGGCTGATCATGTTGCATGATTGGTGGGCAACTCTTCGAAATACCAACTCACAATGTCATCCCAAGACCTCACATGCAAAACCGTTGCCAACAAAATATACGATAGCGTTTCGAACTACATTAGCTCCGATAGAGAGGTCCGGCGCGTCTTGAGGAAGGTTTATGTCCAACGACGACGCTAAAAGGCTGATGACTATATGTTTGCTTTAATTTGCCGGAACAGAAAAGTAGTGACAGCTTTAGTTTTCTTAATTAAGTGGGGTCTGTTTCTTGTTCTTGTTCTTTTAACGAAATGAAAAGCGATGCCAATTCCAGCGTCTGACTTGGACAGGACAAAAGAATAATTGGGAAAATAATGTGTCAAAAAAAAAAAAATTAATGTAAAGAAATATTGTTAAAAGTAATATAATGAAAATAAAATAATTTTAAACATTAGAATGAAACAACACTGAATAAATAAAGCCTGAGGAAATATAACAAATGACAAAATTTGATCAGAACTGAAGATAAATAAAAATAAATGTTGTTAGAAACATTATTTGATTTCAGTAGAAAAAAATAATTGAGATTTGTTACATTATGTCTGATTTTGATCGAGAATAAATGATATTTAAGTTATATTTGTCTCAGTATCTCAATATTACAGATTATAACACTCTCTATCCTATACATCATTCTCTCCCTCTTATTTCTCTCTCTCTCATTCTCGCCAATGTATCTATGTCGGTTTTTATATCTACGCCTATCAATCTATTTCTCATAGATGTTCTTATCCATTTATTCATCTCAATATTCTTATCTATCTATGTCAGTCTGTTATCATCTAACTATCCATCTATCAATCCAAATATTTCCATATCTATCAATCTGTTCATATCTGTCTGTATGTATGTATGTATGTATGTATCTATCTATCTATCTATCTTTCTACTAGAGACCTTCAACCTAAACTGTCAATGTAGTTTTCTACAGTTTTTACGTTGCTTCAAATAGCTGTTTGGATGGCTGGCCATGAATGTATGCATTTATGTATGTATGTATGATGCGTATTGGCTGCGGTAATGAATCTACAGGACTGAAAACTCAGACATTTACTTATAATGTCTACAAAAATGTTTATTTTTACCCCCACTTCTTATAGAGGTTTCTCGTCGAAAAGTTCAATTTCCAATGTAAGTTTTGCGAAATCGGTCCTTATTTTTTGCCCAGCTGTGTTAATGCCTTATTTCCCAAAAGTTCAGATGCTTTAGCAATCCAAAACAAGAGAAGTAACTTATTCATTGATCACCCCTCTTTCTCCAATTTTTCAATAGATCACATCCAACAGAGCATGCTACTAAAAGTCTTTCTATCTATTTAACGAATCGCATCTTTTCCCATTTAATCCAACATTGGGGACACTCTTTGATGGAAGTTTATTGTCGAATGAACTTTTCATATCTTTGCTGACGTGAAGTAATTTCATTATCATCAATTCGAAATCCATAATGGCGGAAGTGGTAATCGTCTGGAAGTAATTGAATGAATATTCAAATTTATGAACTGGAAAATTGTGTGTTTCAGCTTCAACTGTTTTGATCAAATTAATAATTTTTTTTTGTCTTGCAAAGAAACGATGTACATACCTATCCATCCATCAACTTCAATTTGTTTATATCCATCAGTCTCAATCGATTTATATCTATTTATCTATCAATATATCTAAATTATCATATAAAAATTTAATTAGTTATCTATCCATCTATCTATTTATCTATCTATCTAAACCTATTCATATAAAACAATCAATTAGTTTTCTGCATCATCATCAGTTGATGTTTGGGTTTAAAATTTTTCCGGACAGTTCCTGTGTTCAGAAGTTAAACCTCGATTTTTGCAGTGCAACCAATATCGAAAGACTGGCGGGAAATAGACTTCGTACTTTTTAAAATGTCTATACAATCCTGCATTTTTTAGAGGCATGAAAGTTTCAGCCTAATTCTAGTGCAACAGCACGTCCACAAAGACTTTTCCCTTTCTAACAAAACATATATAGAAGATGTGAAAGACCGAAGAGTGAAAGGATATAGAATTGCGTAAAAAAGAAGTTCGTTATATGAAAAACACAAATTTCATCACAGTTTTGCTTTTGTTATTAAGATAGCACACCAATGAATCGGAAAGTCATGAATTTGTAACAATGGATATAAGATAAAGAAGTACAGAGATTTATGAATGAATAGATATATGAAATAAAATATAGTGATATATATATATATATATATATATATATATATATATATATATATATATCAGGGATGCAATATGATATAGTATAATACAATATCTGATGTATGGTGGGTTTATTTATGAAATGCACGATACATTCAACATCAAATATCAAGTTGATTTAGAAACATAATATAGTTAGGATTTGCTTCACTAACACGTTTATGTTTCAGACCTGTTTAGACTTTTTCGGGCGATAGATTCGGTTTATTTTAGATTCCTATTTAGGACGTTTTTTGTGCGGGTATTATTTTAAGTGGTAAGATCTTCCTTTTATTCTATCTATGCATGTTTTTGTGTCATGGTTGGCCATTGCATTCTGCATTTTTCCATTTATCGAAGATGTATGTCCGTTGGCGGTTATAAATTATAAACCAAGAGGTTATGGTATGGGTGTTTCGTTATCGATATTCTCTTAGTCTATCAGTCGTATGTGGTATGTCATCTCTCTGATGGTATTTTATTTTCACTCAAACCTGTTGTCGTAAGTTGGAGTTCCTTTTTAGATGACTTTAGTTGTTAATTTGATTTTATTTGGCTTTGGTTCGATTATAATGATTGGATTGTTCTTCAATGTGGCTATGTGAATAAAATATCTATGTTGGTTATATTTAGTATACATGTATGTGGGTTATTGAACTATGCTTGTTAATACATATTTTGATCAAAAAGGGAGGAGGAGAGAAAGTAATTGAAATAAACTGGCTGTTGAGATACCTAAGAAATTTACTATTCCTACATTCGCACACAAGTAATTACAGATTAAATACATATATGTGTGTGTATGCATGTCTTTGTGTGTGTATAAACGGAGATAAACACACACACATATATATATATATATATATATACAAATAGCATGAATAATTATAGATAACACATTTTCTTTTATAAAAAAAAGTAAAACAGAACGCACAGTCTTCAATTACTCATATGTGTGTATGTGTATAAAATTGAATACATTATCTGACGGAACTTTATCAAATGCAATATATATATATATATATATACACACACAAACATATATACTCATACATAGAAACACACACACACAAATATATATATATATATATATATATATATATATATAAATTATATATATATATATGATACTATCTCCCTTCAGGGTATGGTTTCAATATTTAGCTTTATTTAAATATTTTTGTACCGTGTCATAATACATTATCATTTTGTATAAAGCATTACCATAATGTACTGTAAATGGATGTTACCAAAAAACGTATTAGATGATGAGGAATCGGTATGAATGACACCGGATGTGACTTGTCATTCATGACACTTCTGTTTGGTATTTACCCATGTGAATATCAAACCCGTCATGCCAAGTAAATGGGAGAAAACTAAGACCAAAAACCTATCTAGTGAAAGACAAACAAGAAAGGCATAACTGAATTAATGAAAGAGAACGGAAGAGAAAAGAACGACAATTTGAACGGACATATGCTGACAAAAATGATTTGATTGAGATACATACGAAGACAGATGACGTCCAAAATTAAATTTGCATGTACATATGTATGTGTGTGTCTATATATATATATATACGTCGATAGATACAAGCATATAGATAGAGACGTATACGCATAGATAGATGAATATAATTACTTGAAACATGAGGAGACAAAGATTTAATAGTCAATGACTTTGGATAATAACGTGTAGATAAAAGGAAAACAAAAGAGAATCCAGTAAGCTTGAAATGGAATTATATAATCTGGAACGTGCAGGGAGAGACCAAAAGAGGTAGGTGTGAGAGAGAGAGAGAGAGAGAGAGAGAGAGAGAGAGAGAGAGAGAGAGAGAGAGAGAGAGAGAAAATGTTGTGTATAAAATATCGTAAATAAGCAGGTCATGTTTGTCACGTGATGAACATTTTTTTCGGTAGCATCATTGTTGGAAGTTATGGGATAAAACATTTGGAGAAAAAAAGCTGATCAATGAATGTTATTTCTGTCGCTTTTTTGTTGGGATTCGATCATTGAAGAAACCGGAATTGAAAAAAAAATGCATATCACAAACCGAGGGACTAATTTAGCATAGACCTAGATTGCAAATAGATCTTCTCTCTAAGAACCTATTTGATGGATGGGTAAACAAGATGAGGTTTTATATTGACATAAAAAAGAGCATAAGATTTCTTGCCCACGAACTCCAATGATGTGGTCTCTATGTATGATACATACACAGCCTGTCAGCGGGACGGACCAATATGAAAATTGGAGAAGCCAATGATGATTGTTTTGATGACAGTTTTGGTTGATGTTTTCTAATGAAAGTATAAGACGCAGAAGGGTGAATGGTGGACAGGAGGCAATGGTATGTGAGATAGAAAAAGAAAGAGAGAGAGAGAGAGATTGAAAATGTTATATTATGTTTAAAATAGTACAGAAAAATATATTAATTTGTGAGAAAATTGTAGAAAGTGAAAGGATGTCTCGATGTTATGTGCACATTTGCAGCTACAAATGCGCTTGAGAGGGAGTTCATAGAGACTTGAACCTCTTCTCTAAACTCTAAAATGTGTATTTATGAGTGCATATATCTCCTCATTATGGTGTAAGTATTTGTATATACGTATGCCTCTCCTATTAAGCGAGTCTTCATTGTATGAATGTCTCTTTCATTTGAATGCATATTGATCGGGACGTATGTATCTTCTGCATGCATTATCGTGCGTGTATTCATGCGAAAGTCAGTCTTTTCTACCTTCATCGGAGGATTCGTCTTCGTTGGTGTGCATCTCTCTTCTGGATGCATTATAGTGTGAACATATATGGATGAGTACGTCCGTTTTCTTACTTCGACTCAACTATTTTAAATCTCTTTTGAAAATCATCATCATCATCATCATTTTAGTATCTTTCGTTGGTCATAGTCTTTCTTCAATATTTGCACAACCACTCAATCATGGGTGAAAGTCAGTTTTGTCTGGATTTATCTAGCTCGTCACGCCATCTTACTTCCTGTTGACCACAATTTCGCCTATGATCTTAGGATCCACGTTATGAGTCAAGATGTCCAGCAGTTGTCTGACATTTTTTGCAAAATGTCGAGCCCGTCGCCATTTGAGTTTTCTATAATTTCTCGGACACTTATCTTTTCTATTATATACTGTGCCGCCTTATGATCTCTCCATATGATATTGAGCATTATTCACTTATGCGTATGTTGTATGTTTTCTCAATCTTTTCGTTAGGTTCCATGCTTCAGCCCCGTGGGACACTAATGGCTGGATACATTGATAGTAAACATTTTTCTTTAGGACGAGTGGGATTTGTGGGTTCTTGAAAGTCGAATTCGCTCTACTCGAAGCTTGCCAACCTTGTGTGATTCTTCACTTCCTTTTTTCTTCATCTTCCTGGTGACTTCATTGATACTAGCTGCACTTTTTACAAATTTGCATTTTCAATTTCGATCGTTGTATCTTTATCCCCAACATGTTTGTCGTACATAACATTTGTTTTGCCAAAGTTCATGTCGAGGCCAACTTTCTAATTTGCTTAACTCAGTTCATTTAGCATTATTTGGAGATCGTGAAGTTACTCAGGCATTTGGCGTCTATTTCAATTCCTTTGTGTTCTCATCCTAAGTTTCAGAAGATCATCTCGAAGCAGGTGATAAAGAGTTAAGGTGAGCTGGTATCACCTCGTCCCTTATTCTAGTTGAAAACGCTCGGGGTCTTCATGTAAAAACACATGAAGGGACTGCTGTGTCGGTAATTATGTCCTTTTTACTTGCTTAAAACGATCCATCTTATACGGGGGTATGAGTCTCTTTTGCTATTTTGGAAGTATGCGTCTTCATGGTTGAGTATGGCTCTGTTGCATGCATCATGACACGTGTTCAAAAAGCATACTAACTGAACTTTCTACGTGACTCTGTTCAGAGTTTATTAATGTAACTGCTCATTATTTGTTGCCTTCGTAAAACCGTTACTTTCTGTAATCTTTTCTCACATTGCAAACTCTTACGTCACGACTTTCCATCATCATCGTCATCTTATTATTAATTGCCTTCATAAAGATTAAAGCATTTCCATTGGTGAAGTGTGAATCTTAACTAGCATGATCTGAGGAAACTCAGCGATGATTTGATTATACTTTTATTGGAACTTCTGCAATCAATGATTAGAACAGGACATAATTACCATATTTCCGCCATGTAACACGCATATTTCGTTTAGGGTGTGGTTTTTGAGGCTATTTTGGTGAATAGAAGTGAGTGGGTGCCAGTCAACTCAACTTGCCAGCTTATTCCACACCATGGCGTCCGTGGTATAAAAAGCAAAGATTTCTTTTAAATAAGATTGTGTAAAAAAAAGTGGATTTTGTATGGTGGGAAATGCTGTGGAATATTCAATTAATAATGTCTAAAAAAAAAAGGTCTGGTTAAAATAGAAAATGTTAAGTGACCAACATCTTTGCACGACATGCCGAGCTCGGGTTGAATATTTAAGCACTTACAAGAAAAGGGATGGTCAATGAATTAGTTACTTTGTGCATCTTTTGTTTGGAGGTTATAATTAAGGATGTACGAATTTTCGAATCAAACAAGAGTAAATGCTACTGTGCAGAAATTAACGGCGCCAGTTTATCAAAAATTTATATTTTAAAATCGGCAATCTAAAACCAATTTCATCATCATCATCATCATCGTCTTTCAACGTCCGTTGTTGGACATGGACCTTCTCCAGGATTCACCACACTTATCTATCATGAGCGTAGCGGAGCCAGTACTTCCTGAATTTGTCTAGCTCGTTTTTCCATCTAATATTCTGCCGGCATCGGTTACGCATGTGATCTCGGGGGATCGATGTCGTTACCGTGATGTCCATCGGTTGTCTGCCATTCTTGCAACATGGCCAGCCCACTGCCATTTGAGCTTTTTAATGGAATCTATGAATAATCAAGCGATCTGAAGGCAGATTCATTCTTTACTTACACAGAATAACATTATGATTCACATGATTAATTACTCTCTTTTTGTCACATTTACTTTTAATGGTTTGTAATCTTGCAATCAAAGAATGAAACATAATTGTACTGATACACGAATCTCTAAATTAATGTCACATTCATTCAAACACTACTTAACTAAACTTTCCAATCTGATCCTATATCTGTAGATTTAGTTTTCCCTAACTTGCATTTGATAGTCGCGATATATCATTTTCCTAAGTGCTGATAAAAAACAGTTTAGAAGCTCCAATTGGGGTTTAGGCCGATTGGAAATTATTTAAAACGAATATGTATGCCATCTGCAAAAATAGATTTTAAATCAACGCTGACGTATTAAATGCTAAAGGAAGTAAGGTTATGTTTAGAACGATCAGCCTGACAAGAAATTCAGTATTCAAAATTTTAATTTTTTCATCTTAATTGAAGAGCAGACCCCTGGCAACGAAGATAAGCGGAAGCCCTGTTTCACGACTATGCAGATCTCCGAATATCTAATGATAAATCTATCTACCATTAGGCATAGGAATGCGATTTATTTTTAATCCCCTCCCACACACTGCCAACCAATGGATTGGGGAGATTAGAACAGATCCCTGGATTTGCTCATCCGTCAATTTACCTACCGTTTCCCGAGTCTGGAGGGACATGTTATGCATACCACATCGAAAGAACATCATTGTTTGTCAATTTATTCCTTTTACAAACCTATTTTAGGCACTGGGCTCCCCGAATGTTTAGCTCGCTGCTTATGTATATGTGAAGCTATAATGAGAGAAACTGATTCCAAGAGAATCGATACGTAGTAATCGATAATTGATTAAAAAACAATAGATATGATTGATCGTATTAATCGTTGAATATAAATATCGACATCATATCCAGAACATTATACATGGTTTTGTTTACTATTTTTCAATGTGAATGTAAGTAGTCATTGAAGATATACAAAATGATAGCGTACTGAACTTCATTGTTTAGAATATTTTGAAAAAAAATTAACATCAATCTTTCAGCGTCCCTCGTTATGCATAGACCTTCCCCAGGATTCGCCAGATATATCTATCATCGGTGGTGCGGAGTCAGTAATTCCTGAATTTGTCTAGCTTGTCACACCTTCTTAAATTTTGCTGGCAACACTTTCGCTTGTGATCTTTCGGGATCCACGAGTTGTGATGTCTGGCAATTGTTTGACATTCAAACATGCAACATGACAAATCCATTGCCCTTTGAGGATTCTATGATTTCTCTGTCTTGTTTCTCTCTCCTTTACATACTGTGCTGTCTTGTGATCTCTTCATGTGATGCTGAGCACGACTCTCTCGTATGCACTTTGCATGGTTTTCAATTTGAGGGCCATTCTCTTGGTTAACTTCCATCTTTCAGTTCCATTTGTGACTATCAAGAGGATGCGTTGGCTGCAGACTTTTCTTTTCAGGACTAATAGGATTTTCTTGTTCTGAAAGGTTCAGCTTGCTTTACTGAAAGCTTGCCATCCAAAAGTGATCCTTCGCCCGATTTTTTTTCTTCTTTTGAAGGTTTGATGGATATTTGTTGTCTTAGGTAGACGCAGTGGACCAATTTTATCAGGTCTGCATTATCGATTTGGATATTTGTGTGTTCGTCCTCAGCATGAAGTAGACGGAATTAATCGTTTGTCAATCACAGATTGACTTTTTTTGATTCTGCATTGTCAATGTTTTAAGTTTGTGTAGTGCGCATTTATTGGTCAGACTACTGAATATTTGGTAATCTTCATGAATCAGGATATCAATGTATATGAATGTGGTGTTCTGTATACATGCAGGGTTGTGCAATTTTTTTGTGCTACTCACATTACATAATGCAAAACGAAATAATATATTTATATAAAAATAGTAGAATGTAGATTTGCTACACAAACTAGCTCATGTTTTCTGCTATCTTCGGGCCACATCAGAGAGAGGGAAGAAACATGAGCTGGTTTGTGTACCGAATTTACATTCTACTATTTATTTCCAGCTCTTCTTTAAAACAGCTTGACTTCAAAAGTAAAAAGTTGTATGTATCGAGAACTCTATGAAATGATTCCTTACATTTCAGAAGTGGCTTTATATGATTGATATATCATTATATTATGTTATACTGCTAGCCTGATTTGTATCACACACACACACACACACACACACATATATATATATATCCAAATACGCTCGCATCACAATCTTGCAAATGTCACTAGGAGATGTTTCATCTCATTATCTACTGCAGAGTTATAGACTTATAGATATTTTAAACCATGACAATTACTGTGCAAATTCGTTTTCATGGAGTCTATTTCGTTGTTGAAATAGTTTGATACTGCCTACCAGTGTCAGAGTTCTCGTTTAAGTAAAAATTAGGATTTCGATCTGTTCATTTTCTGTGTAATTAAGCTTTTCACCTACGGAAGATTGATGTTATACTATGTTCTTACGCCCTTTCGGTCTTGTCTGTATCAAGTTCAGGTTAGTCTCCCTTTATTGATTTTCATCTTCAAAGTGTCCTGCACAGTGTCATGGTGAGATCAAAGCAGCGGTCAGTGGATTGGTAGGTCATCTCAGTGACAGACAAGCCATCTGACTTGGGCGTTTCTTTAACGCCCTTCATCAAACACCTGCGAAGTCGTCCTCTTTCCAGACGCCTGACCTTGTGAGATTGTAGGCTTTGGAAACTGGTTGGCTGGTTGCCATTCTTGTCAGGTGTCTAACCAAACTATTTGATTCCCCGGTGCTGGATGAATATGTGGACTGGCATTGCGCCGACATTTTTCCTGATTCCTGTGTAGCTAATTAGGTCCCTCTTCGTCTTATTTGCTACTTGTCTGAGGCAACTCCCCTCACAGGTAGTGATTTTCCTCTCCTGTTTGTCCCCGTTTTGAACTAGTAAGTCAGCGTGGACAGAAATATGAGTTGATTAGCTGGGCGTTGATTTCCATTGGGATGTCGGAGTGTTTAGGGAAGGAGATAGCTGAAAGCTGACGCCTTTGTTCTATAATATATATATATATATATATATATATATATATATATATATATATGTGTGTGTGTATATATATTTGAATCAGTCGCTCTTGCAATAAATATCATATTTCCCCTCAGAGTGAATCAGGGAAAGAATGAACTCATCTTGAACACTTTCTGTGAATACCTCATTAACCGATGTGTAATAACAAACAATCAATAGATAATTGCTATACTGTGTCCCCTTTAGCGCAGGAAATAAAACAACTTATTACAAATCTCTTTCAGCGGAAGTACTTATGAATAAACGCTAATAACACAGGTCTACTTAGGTGCACAATAGAAAACGTCATGTGACCAACTTCTTTCGGCAACATACCGTGTTAGAGGTGATCAATTCAAACGTTGGTTGATGGGGAGATCAATATGTAAGTTTTTTTTCTCGCCTTTTGTAGGGTGATGATCACTGAAATAGCGTGAATTTTCAAAAACACCAACCGTGAACAATGCAGAGCGCAAACAAAGGGGTTGATTTAGGATGACTTCACATTTTAATATCTTTTGGGAGGATTTATGAAAAACAGTTTTGGGGGGCATGGATGAGAGTTAATGTTTTTAAATTGTCGGCCTTGTAGCTCAATTGGTGCTGTATGTATGCATTAAACATACAGCACCAGCAAGACCTAAGAAAAAAACAAGATTGATGCTGATAACTTTAGTTGATGTTTTCTGAAATAAGCAAATAAAATTATCCGTGCAAAAATAGATTTCCAAACATATATAAAGGATATGTGATAAGGTAATTTATTTTAAAGCTTATATACTCATTCAAAAACTAAGAAATAGAATATAAGGGCTAAGAAATAACATTTTCTTTATCATTATTATCAAACAAGTGCATTAGGTTAAATCTTTTGTTCGCTAATCGAACTCACAATGATAAGCGTAAAAAGATATTTCAAATTCTTTGATTGAATTTTCAAATTAATTCAAATTTTTACGACACGGTTGTTCAATTACTGACTGTGAGATGAGTCTTAATCAGCATTTATGCTATCTGGACAATTTAGATTACAAGGATAACTGGTTTGTAATCTTTAGTATACTTTGCAAGCTGCCAATCTGTCTATGACATAACAAACAAAAAGAGGAGAAAGTGATACAGTGATACGTGAACACAAAATTGACTATTAAGCTGTGTTAGTACGTTTGTTCGCTGCCTGCTGATGATATTATCAGAGCCAATAGTACTGTTGATACTGTAATGCATCAATTCCTATCTTTATATATCCAGTGATTCTAGATATTTTAGTTTTGTTTTTTAGTCAATACTTTATGATGATCTCCTACTGTGTAAGCACACGGAGGAAACACAGTTTTTAGTATATTATTTGTGAAGCAAAGGGCACTTACTGATCTTTCATAGACGTGACCTTTGCAATTTCTTACTTTTTCTACTGACTTCACCAGAAAATAAAAAAAGTTCTCGTCGATAAACCATGGGTCAGAGAAATGCGTCTGTTTTATTTTGCTGCCGGTGTCGTATGAAATCCATTTTCTTCTCAAAGATTTTTTTTTGTGCAGAACCATCTTGTTTCATTTGACTGGGGAAAATTTTCAAAATCAATGCCAGTCATGATGGTCTCTCCCACGATTTTCGCTAATGGTCTTTTTTTTTTGTAAATAATCATTTTTAAATCAGAAGTTGATTACTTCCCTCAAATGCATTTATATTTATAGTTTGGGTAAGTTTGGTTGCAGAAGTTCAAGCATAAGCTGGAAAGGTTGCAGACACGATGATAACTTTAAATCCCCCGGATGATTTATCATTTGGTCTTATTTTATGTATCTTTATGTATGAGATTAAGATAATGATAATTCAGAAAGCATACGTACATACACACACACATACATAGACACACGCATACACATACACACACGAACATATATATATATATATATATATATATATATATATATATATTTGGTGACTAAAAACACTTTGAGGATTTGGTGGACTATAGTTGTTGAAAAGTTTATAGTTTTGTTTTGCGATATCAGCGATTTCATTCCTAAATAAGACATTCAGCGTTAAGTTTACCTATCAAGGAATTACAACTAACACATTTGGGAACTATTCAAGTTAGATTTTAATGACGGAATCCTCAGCTTGTGGGAAGTATGTTTTGAGGACACACACACACACATATATATATATATATATATATATATATATATATATAGGAATAACTTGAATAGTGCCGTTTTAATTTCTGTGTGTTTTGATGTAGTACGGTTATCACTTGTGTGTGTGTGTGTGTGTGTGTATTCGTGTGTGAATGCGTTTATGTGTGTGAGTGAAATTTCGACTGTCCGACGATTGAATGAAACTCGGAGTCACCACTGGGGAACTGATTTTCCTATGTACACTTTTTTGCTTATGCTGTATCCCCGATACATATAGATCTTTATCTCGAAAGTATATAAGCATGCATATGCTTGCACTGGAATGCATGTCAAGAAATGATGAATATTGAATAATAAAATAAGAGAAAAAAATGAATGCCTCCTCAGATATACCACTGATTTCTCTTTTTGAATTTACTTATTCTCTTCTCTATATTTGTCCCTTCCTCTCTCTCTCTCTCTCTCTATATATATATATATAAATTATTCTATGTATATATATGTGAGTTTGTGTGTAAGTGTCTCACTGCTTATGTTTGGGTAGTATACTTTTGTTCAACTTCTTTGATCAATCAACGCACGCTGGAATAGCTCTGACATCAATAGTTGAACTGAAAACATGTTTCATCGAGTAATGACCTCGGAAAAAATGAATTTCACCCAACGTTAAGGTTTTCAATAAAGGTCAGTATTGTTATCCTCAGATATCTGTAAGGCATCCATTTCGTTGATCACAGCAGTAAAAAAAGAAGATTTTATCTAATCTGGTGATTGTGTGTTACAGTAAACTGTGAAATGATGTTTTGGTCCGGATTATTACGTTAAATTCATAAAATACAAAATGTTTTTTTGGTTGGCAGTTCGGAAGTACGCATCATTGTCAGATGAAATGATATTTTGCTATCTTACATATGCATGTAGACTGTCTTCTTTACATGCTACAAGTCCATCTTTATTGATGAATACTTAAGTTTTATAAATTTGTTGCTTGGACAGCGTTGCTAATGCAGAAATTACATTTTTAATAACTTGGGACTCATTTTAAAGAATTTCATACTCGTTCTTTTTTTGTCCCTGGCAGGAAAAAGCCAGTAGGGAGTTACATCCGCTGCGCAGGTCTGTCGCCGTGGTCGTCAAAATGACCATTTCTTCATCTGATAACCTCGTTACAATATCGTTTGCAGGCTCGTTGAAAGATAATACCTGTGTTGATGAGTTGTGGCCGATCCAGTTGTTCGATTAGATTCTAAAAGCATGAAAATTCGGAATCTCAGTCATGCAATGTGTACATGGAAGAATTATAATATAGGCCACACATGGAGAGACTATAAGACAGCACAATACATCCGGGAAAAGACAAAAGTCGGGGATATCGTAGAATCCATCGAAAATCTTAAATAGCAGTGGGCTGGCCATGTTGCAAGAATGGTGGACAACCAATGGACATCACAACTCTCGGCATAGATCCCCAGAGATCACATGCACAACCAAGGCCAGCAGAATATTACATGGAGAGACGAACTAGACAAATTCAGGAAGTACTGGCTCTGCGATGCCTATGATAGAGAAGGGTAGCGAATCTTGAGGAAGGTCAATAACCAACGATGGACGTTGAGAGACTGATGATAATGATGATGATGAGCCACTCTTGTAAATTAGGGTGTTGCTGAGCGCGACGCCCATAAGAGAGAAGTGTGGCGAGTTCTGGGGAATGTCCAACGACAGTCGTTGACAGACTGATGATGATGAATTGCCAGTCAGTCTATTCTAACTATTTTTTATCGTCAAGGATTTTTCAAAATTATTTTATAGCAAAAAGATAAAAATAATCTTCAAATGCACCAGAAAAATGTTTATATTTAATTTTTACCAAAAAATTTAAAACTAATTATTTAACAGTCAGTGTAGATATTTGCCAGGTTTAGATTAGATAACCGGCAACTTGAAGAAAATATATTTTACTGGCTTTTGAAAACGAAATAACCCTTTTCAATCTCTTTAGAGAAAAGTCCGTTGCAACGAAGATTCCTGATTCAGACCAGAGTGTAAAACGGGGGATATTTTTTTTAATGTTTTCTTTAATTTTAGTAATTCCCTTTTTTTCTGTGGTTCCCAAACTTTCTAAGTTTCATTTCTAAACTATCTTACCGTTTTCCTATCTCTATCCTTTCTCTCCCTGTGGAACTTTATAGGTTCTTGACATTAACAGAGAAATATTGCCAGGGGAAATAACATAGACAGGAATAAATCTTCCTCTTATGTCATTACAGTAGCAGGGCCAGTTTATATCTTCAGGCTTTGACACATTGGAAAAAATAGTAAAAGTTACTACTCTCCTTGGAATCTATTCTGTGGCACTTTAAGAGATATCAATAGGAGAAAGATGCGGGTCCATCGTAATTCTACAATAAAATTTGCCTTTAAACGAATATCAGGGTCATACTACCCCCTCATTCCTTAAACATATACATGTATATATATATATATATATGTGTGTGTGTGTGTAAGTGCGCGTGTGTGCGTTGATAAAACGTAAGCGATAGGATGGCATTCCTCATAAAAATCATCCTTTAAATGGTTTATTGAGTCTGATAATTCCTTCTAGATTTCTCGAGGTTCAGAATTATTTGCCGGCTCACACAGGGTGTTCGAAAAAAAATGAAACCTTTTTTTTACAACTTATGCTCAAACTTTGAACTTCCAAAAGGCAGGAAATAGCTGCATCCCCAAAAGTTTTCAGTCCAACTACAACTTCTAATGAAGTCCTTTCATATAAGTTTGATACATTTTCCACTGCTTTTTTTCATTATTACCATTTTATTGTTATAACAACGAGGATACAATTTTTTTTTATTTCACTGACTTTAATTCCATATCTTTATATCCCTTGCTTTGATGATTGAAGCGACAACATTACAACGTTATAAAAAAAACATGGACATTCATCGTCCGGACTACAAACAGAAAATGCTAAGCTTTCAAAGATTTAACAAGAAATAACAGCACTAGAAAATGGATTAAAAAAACCTCTATCAATTGTTTTCCAAGATTCAAAGGATTTTTCAAACAATGGAACTCATAGTTCTTGTTATTAATCGGAAAACTCTTTGAACGTTATTGAGTCACCTCAGATCAAAAGACAATGTTCCAAGAGACTTTTTAAACGTAGAATTCAATGCAGATTTCTGCATTCACAGATACAGTGAAGGGAGTGGGAAGGGTAAGAATTCACACTGTATGAAAACCTTAAGTTTCCATTCAATACTTTTCTTCATAGGTGCTTTACTGGGTTCAAATTACGACACAACTGAGGATATTCGAATATAATCCTACGAACAATCGATGTTTAGTTTTCAATTATGAACCTTTTTGTATAATTACTTCAGCTGAATGTTAGGGTACCCAGTTACGTGACAATCTATCTGTCTTTCAAATAGTGTTTACGTAATAATATTCATTCTATACTACACGTATTGGTTCATGTGTTGTGTGTACCTTCGTCTTGTTGCTATGGTGAATACAGAGGAATAGAGATATACCAAAGAAGGTGCAGTGGCAAGATCAGACGCCAAAAAGATTAAATGTGAAAAGCTCTGGAAAGCTGTAACACGCTGATGTGGCTGACTATGCTTTGAGAAAAAGAGACAGAGAATGGATTACGATGACCTTTTATGGAATGATGTCAAAGTAATATGCATGAAGAGGCATTGGCGAATTGTTCAGTTGAAGGAGTCTGGAATTCTACGCTCAGAACACTCGATCAGTAGACCAAGCATGGACATTATTAGCTTATCAGGAAAGGACGGGCAACGATTTTAAGATTCGGTGAGCGTAATGAGCACATGCAAACTCCAATCGGAGATCAAGATGTCAGCGCAGAGTTCGGGAGGGGAGAGGAAATCAGAAAAATAAAGAGACGCAAAAACCGGCCGTGACGTATTGATCGGATGTGCTCCCCCCAACTCAATTCCATACACCAGAACACAGCAGACACACAGGGAAATTCGGGGTGTGATCTGCAGAAACCTATAGGAAGGCAAACGATAAAGATAAGGAAAATTCTTACCCCCAAAAGTTATATAATGAAGTTAGTTCCATTTTTTAAGGAGCACGCTTTCTGAAGGCATATCATCTTGTAGAAAAAAAAACCCGTCTTGTTTGTGATGGAACATGCGTTTGTTGCGTAAAAAAAAATACGCTGAACATGGCGTCGGAAGATGTTGAAGTTTTTTAAAAACTTTTTCCTGATATTTAGCCTCGATACTAACTACCTGTCAAACTACAAAGATGTTCTAGCCGGTTATTCTTTTGCTTTTGTGACATAATCGATCGAGTCTCCGTTTCAAATCTCGAAAGGCTGATGTTATCACCTGCAAACCTACTTCACGGATTTGACTTTCTTTTGAATGATTTACCGTTGTGACTCGGAGAGAAAATATCGAACAAGCATGTCTAAAAATGAAGATAATAGATGGGCCTGGAGTAATTGTAATTCACAACCAGGTGTCTTGGGATTCAGCGTGTTAAAATCGTTGTCAAAGACAATATGTTTGAACTCCCCATTTGTGATGCTAAAAAGACCATCGATAGTCATTTTTGTTCATATTCAACCGTGCCTGAAATTCCAACAATAAATGCAATAGTCTTTTTTCATATCTAACAAGAGCAGCGTAGCAAAATTAAAAAAAAGTTTACATCTAAAATTGAGTCAAAATATCTTAAAATACCAAGATTCTCCATATATATATATGTATGTATGTATGTATTTATATAATATTGGAATATTACACTGTTTATCATTATAAATGTAACTTGGCAACGTTTAAATTTGGCACTGCAGAGCTAAGAATTCTGTTTGTCAGACTTTTGGAAACTTTAAAGTAACACTGTTCAGTTTGTGTTTTCCCGATGCAAAATTTAAAGAAATACAATTTAAAGGTTCCCAAAGGAGCTTAAGAACGCGGGGGAAGATAGATTGGTGTCGCCTGGTGACGTCTTGGGAACGTATTTAAGGGAATAAGTCCAAACTGATCACAAACTTCTCAGCCTGAGATTGAACCCGGATCTTTGATTATCATAGGTCATGCCCTCTACTAATCAGCCACTCAACCCTCAGGACGGAAAGTATAGGTTTTTCCTTTTAGTGTCTTGAGCAATTATCAACGAACTAAGAGTTATAATTGATTTTGAATAATTGTTGTCAAACTCTAGTCCAAGTTTGAGTTGACTAAGACTACCCCCTTAACAAATAATAGGACAATCCACACCTAATTTCAGGGAGTGAACTATTCACTGCTTGTCTATCCTGTCATATTAAGTCAGATCAATACATAAAATTAACTTTTCCCTACGAAAATTTTAAACCACAAGCAAGTAATTGCCAGGCGGTTCTCTTACCAACTGAATCAAACTGCCAAGTCGTAGATATTAAGAAATTCATTTATGACGTACGCAATAAAAAAGTTACGGTGGTCATCTTCAGTCGTAATAGAAATTAACCCTTCAGCAACCACGCTTGCTTTGTACGTATTTTCTATGAGAGTCGTGTAACATCAATTTTTCTAGTCATAGTCTTAACGTATCCTTTTTAATCGAAATCAAAAATAGGCAAGGAAATTTGTGATTGTTTATCACTTACCATAGACATGGAAACAATAAGTGACAATGAAGCCGATGCACAGTTGACTGAACAGAAATATCTCTGAGAATGGCTGTCAGTGACAACTAAGCCAAATTCATGAGTTTAGTCAGAGTAATTCTGAAATCAAACAATTGGCAACCATCCATGCAAATGTTTGTCTTTGCCATCTATTTGAAACTTTATTCTTATGGCCCTGTGCCACATGTAACGAATCAATATATATGAAATGTGTGAGGATGAATATAAAAAACTAAACACATTAATGCCAATACATATATACTGTAAGGCCTAAATATACGTAAAGATTTATAAAAACACATGCGTGTGTTTAGTAATACGTTTACATGGACTTGTATACGCCTTGATTGTTTTTTTCCCTGTTTTTGGTACGTGGGTGTATCCGTAGAAAGTCTCTTGAAGATTCTGATCTCCATTCCAAATCATGTTTATTCCTTTAGAAAGAAATCTGCCCAGAGGGGGTTCAGCTTTTGTTTTGTTGATTGGAGTTGAAGGGGCATTGGCTAGGGAGACCGTTATCGAACCAAAATAAAAAGGAAGAAAAAACAAAAACGAGAGAGGAAAATGAGAAGAAAAATATAAGAAAAGATATAAAAAAAAGATGAAATGAGATAAATGAAAACGAAAGAGAGAACGAAAAAATGAATCAAAATGAAGGGAAGAATGAAGAAAACGATAAGTCGGAAGGTGATTCTGAAGGGAACCGAAAAGCTAAAAAGAGAAACATAGTCAGTAAAAGCATCCATGATACGTGCGTCGATAAAATATCAGTTGGAAAAGGGTGAAAAACATGATAGAAAAAGAAGGTAAACCAGAAAAAAAGTATCTACAAAAATAAAATAAGTCCATCGTTTAACAATGGTTAGCGATTTGATTACCAAAAGTATTACTATTATAGTGAGTTCAGTCCTCACTGGGTGGCTGTAACTTATGGAAAGCTAAACTCATATATCTATATTACCTCATGACAGAGCAATGTTTTAAAAGTCTATTTCATAAACCATTATTTCCATAGTGTGTTCGATGCCTACTGGGTCGCTATAACTATTGTATTGTACTAAAGCGAAACTTAGTAGCTATCTATATCTTTGCCATGTTGGAACAATGTCAATCAAGTTAGTCTCAACAAACATTGCAACTGCAGTGAATTTGATTATTACTGGGTGACCAGCACTTGAGAGTCTATGCTGTACTAAAGTGAGCTAGGTAAATATAAATACCAGGAGGGAAACATCAAAGAAGATAAGAATGAACGGGAACACTCAAAACGAACCAGTAAATACGAAGATTGGTCGGAATGAAAATTAGAAAAAAGATCAGCGATGGAATTAAAAGATAAAAGTGGTGGAGAAAGGAAAATGTGCGAGACAAATAAATTCAACGATGGACCTTGAGATAGGTTGTACTTGAGTCAAACTCCGTTGTTCGATTATAATCCAAGAGTTAAACAAGACCGAATTCATTTTGCCGTAGTATATTTTTCTAAAACTATCCCATATCAACATTGGTTAGAAATTCAATGTTTGCGAAAAAGAAATCAACATCTTCTAATTCTGAAAGAAACAAAATACTATAAAAGACAGTCTCAAAATTAATCTTCTTAATAAATCTATCTGTTTTTCTACCTAAGTATAGATATGCAAAAATGAATGTTATTGTTCATTTGGTGAAATATAATTTATTCTTATCTAATCGATTCTATTCTATTCATATCATCGAAGGAATCTGAAACTACCATTTTTGTTTCTGTTTGACTTGATATCAGTTTTTACGTACGTCACAGTTCCATGTGTAAGACTCTTTTGGGTAAGTTGGACTTATTTCGGTATGAAAATCAAGTCAACTCCAGAGTTTGGCAAAAATATAAAATTAATTAAGAGGAGGCGGAGATTAGGAAACAACGAAACATACATCAAATATCAGGCAAGTAATCAACATGGTTTATTGTTATTCGTTTTGTTCTAGTTATCACCGTATTTATCTCACTACGTACTCTTTCTCATTATAAACAAAGCTATCGCATAGAAATATAACTAGCGCTTTAAAGCTATCAGAAATGTCCCCATTTCATAAAACCTAGACCTGGAAAGCTACCAATGTAGTCCACAAGTCAATCCTGTAGTGGACAAATGAATCAGAAAATATACAAAAATTAAAAGACAGAATGCGGAAATTCTATCCGGTGACTCCGGGCCTTTGAAAAATAGGCGCCAATCATTAATGTGAAAGACATGTTTGACTGGAAAATGAATCATTTTTTTCTCTTCTTTCAAATAATGACTACGTTTTACCTCCATCTTATATTCAACAAAATCATAATGATTCATAATACTTCATCAAGAAAAAATGATCGAAAAAATGTATCAGAAAATTGATGTTTTAAACTTGACAGCTTCAAGTGATAAGAGAGGGGCTTCTAGCCTGAGGCGTAACTCTATGATATTGTACCCAGAAAGGAAGGTTATAAATAGATAGCTATGACGTGTGAGTTTGGCAGATTACTCTGAGGTGAAATCGGAACATATTGTATAGGATTCTAAAGGATAGTAGTATTGTGTATCACAATTTTTTTATATGGATACACTAAGCAGAAAATAAATAGATATCTGTATCTTGCATGAATGGATAATCATAATCTGTGTGTATAACAGAACTAATTATCTGAAAAAATATCTAAATTCAGCTGGAAAAAAAAAGATCATTCGTATGAAAATATATTGAAGGAAAAAATCGTTTAGATAAGATTATCATGGAGAAAATACCAGCATAAGATTCGGGGATTATAGAGACATAAAATACAACGTTTTTTTGAAAAAAAAAAAAAAAAGAACTACAGAATTAAACGTTACTAAATGGTACTTAGTTGAGTATTCATGTTGAGTCTCACGGTTGTAACCCCCTCCCCCCAAAAACCACCAGGGAAGGACACAAACAAAAAGATTATATACATATATATATATATATATATATATATATATATATATATTATATATACAGAGAGAGAGAGAGAGAGAGAAAGATAGATAGATAGATAGATAGATAGCTGGATATATTTAGACATAGAAAAAAGACATATGTATAGAGAGATAAAAATGTGAAGAGGAAGAAAGGAAAAAGACATATATATGTATATATAGATATGTGGAGTGTTAGAGATGAAGATAATAAAATGAATACATAGGGAGCGAGAGGGGTAGAGATAGAGAGGTAGAGGGATAAACATATATATATATATATATATATATATGTATAGCTATGGGGAAGCAATTTGCTTCAGGGCAGTGTTGTCTCAATGCACTATGAGGGACAGGTCTGGAGAGTCCTGACGCTTTCGTGACCTTTGTTGCGTCAGCCGGAGCTATTTTTCGCAGGTTGCTCCTTTGCACGTTAAATTTGACCTTGTGTTGCATTTTGTCCCCGTAGGAGCGCGAGTAAACACACACACACACACACACACGTATATATATATATATATATATATATATATAAAGCTTTCCAGCTCAAAACACTACACATAAAAAAAAACTGGTTCAGAAGATTTGTGTCACTTCAGTCACCAATCTCCCAATATCCGTCAATGCAGTATATATAATTTTTTTCATTGTTTTTTTCCCCTGCCTCACATATACTTTGTTATTATGGTACAATTTATCAATTGTCTCATGATCGGATAAAAGAAAAAAAGAAAAAAAAGAGACTGAGATAAATCAAATGTTGGAGTAGTATTGCAGCTTGTGTAATGACCACAAAAGCCATAATCTTGAATGAAAATCGGGTTTTATTCACATCATAATTACCGCATTAACTCGCTTTCCCACGAGAGCAAAGTGTGACACAAGGTTGTTTTAGTTAAGTGGAGTTCCAGTTACGGAATTGCAGCAAAAATTGTTCCCGGCCTCGAAACTAGAGTTAACAAAGCAAGCACGTCGGTATGGCTTTCCCTAGACTGGGTTGATTAATTTTTGAGGACATAAGACGAATCTTCAGGCTTCTTGCGCTTGGCAATACTGAGCCTCAGTAAACCATCTTCGGCCACGCTATTGCACCGGCGCAATTAATGTGCTGTGAACAGAACCCTACACAACTAAATTAGCCAAACACTCCATTATGTAGTAACAGTTCTATTTATATCAAAGTGGCAGTGTAAACTGATATGCATAAATTTAATTTCTAGCATATATAATGAATTTTAAAAGGAATATTTTTCGATTATCTCAATACATTCAGATATTTTAGCGTATTTTCAAACTGTTGTAGAGTCTGTGAATCGTGGGGGCAAGTTTCTAAGCAAAAACGACTTGAACCATAGCCAGCTTATGTGTCTTCATATCGTTTTGCCCAAAGTCTCCGGTAACAAATTTCAGCTCAATACGACAATCTTTTAGGCAACCCTGCTGGAAGAAACAGCGAATGTTGTAGACACTCTTGGCTAACGTAGTTCTACGTGTCGATTCTTGCTCCGTTTCGATATTTAACAAATAAGACAAATAGATGGATAGATGAATAGAGATATAAAAGATCAATGCTATTAGACTGAAATAAATTTGTGTGACCAATCATAAGATGAAATTAATATACGGGAACAAGTATGAATGTGTGTACTATAACTACTTCTGTGTCCATCATATAAATGGTTTGTATCCTCTACATGTGATTACGATTGAGCAAAAAGGTCCATAAAACAACTACGGAAGACCATTAATGTTAACGACATCCGGTATCGCAGAATCGGTGTACATATAAAAGAGCCATTCCAAATATCCAGCTGTGGGATTGAATTCTTCAGTCAGTATCGTCAATAGAAACAAAATCTTAAATAAAAGCTGTTATTTCTTTCAAGACAATAAAATTTGTATTAATGTCCGTGGTGTACATTGTTCAAAATTGTCTTATATAATCATATCTATAAATATTAAGCCGGCTTTGACATATGATCTATATGGAGTGTCCAGTACCTGGGTCTCAATCGATCAAGGGCGGCCATACTGTTAGAGTACTACTCGGATAGTTGGCTGACCAGATTAGATATTTGCCCAAGCAAAAGAAGCTTCAACTGTAAATCTACGACCCCAGGGTCTTGCTTGCGCTGTTACACATTGATAGGCTATGGTAGGGTCAATCATCTCTACTGAAACTCCAAGGCTCAGGCCAGTGGGCTCTCCCATGTGCAGCCAGCTGGTACCTAAGTGTCTGCAAGGCGTAGAAGGTTCTCCAAAATCAACGTTTGCAAAGCCAACATTTTAATTCCACTCGCACAAATTTTCTTTAATTGGAACTAATATGATACACGTTTTATTGATACGTGTTTCGTTTATGATGGCGGAAAATTCGGGTAACCTCATACTTTTATTTACGCTAAATATCTTGAGCTTATATGTGAACACGACTGAATTCACCCAACATTCCTAGATTTGGAAGTTAGAATTTATAATAGAGTGTTTGTCTATGAATTGCGCTACAAAAAAAATTATTTCCATTCCATATCGCACACATGCCTCACAGAACAAGTTGTATTCCATTTATCGGTTTCATCAGTTATTACAAATGGTCAATTGAGGCAGTTAACTCTGTAAGGTTTTAAGGGGAAATTTAATAAAGCCATGGCAAAACAACTTAACAGGTTGCCCAAAGTGAAAGAATGATATAAATTAAAGAATATGTTAACGGAAGTAAGGAGAAAAGAAGGAATGAGAAGTGTATATTAAATTTCAAAAGATTGGATAATGTAACTTCTGGTGTCTGCTTTATGTATGTTTAAGGGCGTTAGGGAAGCATTGCAATTGGTTCTTAACAGTGTGAAAGATCATTGAATCAGCTAGAACAAATTGTCTTGGTCCATTTGTTTAACTGATAGGTACTTTAGCGGGTTGGTAGATTTAATACTTATTGACAAATGTCTGAGAATATTCATGGGGGAGTCCATATGCTGTTATTAACTATTAGAATGTCATTTGGTTTAATCTCAACCATGTATAAAAATGCTAATTTAGTTGAAATGAATAAATACCTTAATTGAAGTAAGATGGTTTAAGACGTGGATAATTCACTGCAGGGTAAGTGATCTTTAAAGATTTTGTCAAAGTCATCGTTTTAATATATAGTTGTAGAAAATGTGATCGACTCATGGAATTCTTTTTCCGTGGTAATAAAAATAGAAATTTTGCATGACTCTCTCTGTATAAATAATATAAAGATAATTATTCATTATATTCTATATACATAAAATGAGATGTAATAAATTATATATATTAACTGCAATTTTAGCTTTTATTATGCTAGATACTTTTAAAGCAGATCAATATATCAAGTGGAAAACTTTGAAGTAGTGACATGATTTTATACCTATTTGAATGCTTTCACGTTTATTTGTAGACAGTGACATCAGTCCAGTAGTTGATACCTATGCATTTGAAGGAATGAGAGGAGATGATATCTTACCTTGTCTTTTAGCAAAGAAACATATTTTGAATACGAACATGTCACTGAAATACAGTGGCCAGCACAGCTAACTAAAACGCTAAACTGATAAACCACTAAAGATTTAGCCGGAGCAAGGATAACCCTTCACCGTTAACTTTTATTGTGTGAATATAGTTGCAATTTGTTCTTTTTGCTTTAAAACCCTAAAAAACAGACCAAGAGATTTTAACAAGTAGTTAAGAATTTCTGTATTAAAGCTTAGACATAAGGCTTTAAATAAACTTTATATTGAATGTAAACAAATGTTTAATTTCATCAGTTTAATTAATTATCTATATACACTTCGAGCATCGTCCGATATTTACTATACAATACTATGTAATATATATTTACTGGAAAGGTCTAAAACATGTTAAAATATTAGCTTCTTTGGTCCAGTTTTGAGGGTTTTAAAGCATAAATACTGAACCAAAGCTGAATTTGTGTAATGAAAGTCAGAGATTAGCGGTTATCCTTGCTTCCGCTACATTTTTAGCACTTCGTCAGTCCAGTGTTTTTGTCAGCTGCTCCCACCAGTAGTGAAACACATACGAGACTGGTATAAGTCTAACGAGCTGAGAATACTAATCGACTGATAAAAAGGTGTTTATATTCGTAAAAATGACAAAATAATGATTATCTCTCCTTAGTCAGGCAACTGGCCAAAACTCTAGGGCATATGATCAGATAAGAATTTATAACATACAAAACAATGCTCTACAGTTGGACCACGCCCAAATACTATATAATCATTATCCTCATCGCATAAGCTTTTACTTAACTTATTCTGTACACATGCACATCAAAATCAATGTGGGAAAATACCATATTTAATGGTTGTTATTCGACTGAATATCAGCATCATCAGCAGCTTCCTTTTAGAGTCCGTTGTGGGACATAAAGCTTCTCAGATATTTGCAAGACGTCTCTATCGTGGGCATCGTGGAGAGAGTACTTTTTGAATCGTCGCGCCATCTTACTTTCTGTCGGCCAGAATTTTGCGTATGATCTCGGATGATCGATGTCATGAATTGTGATGTCCAGCGGCTGTCCGACATCCTTGCAACATATCCAGCTTATCACCTTTTGAATTTTATAATGGTTTCTATAGTATCTCGTATTCCTGTCTTTTCTTTAAGATACTGAATTGTTTTATGATCACTCTGTGTGATGTTGGACATACTTCTGTCATGTGCACTGAAATGGTTCTCAGTTTTAGGCTCAATCGTTTTGTTATGTTCCATGTTTCAACCCAGTAAGTGACTATTGGGAGGATTCATCGGTCATATACCTGTCATCTAGGAAGATTTTTTTTTGTATTTGAAAGTCGAGTTTTACTTAAAGCTTGCATACTCAGTGTTATTCTTTGTTTGGTCTCTTCTTTTGTTATTTTCATGGAGATTAACCCTTTGAAATGGGAGAGCCACTTTCCAAAATAGGAATACTTTGATGGCACTGGCCACAATGTATTTACCTACTGATAAGTTCATGATTATTTCAAAATCTACAAAGGAATTGACAACTAGATATAACCAATAAGCAAGAGAATTCTATCAGCAAACTGGTATGATTAGCCTTTTTGTTGGGTTTATATCTACTGGAAATAGACGCATAGTGGTATGTATATATTGACAGGATCATGAGCGACATAAAATGTTCATCTAATTGTAACTTTTGTTCCCTGATCGGTAAAACAGAGGTGCACTATTATGTATTGATTCGCGACAAAAATGAACGTAATTAAAGCAAATCACCATGCCTGATATTTTATATAGAACTAACATCAAAGATGGCTTGAAGCAAGTGATATGATCTAAATTGCCCAGTCCGTTTTTCAATCTCTCATGGCCATCATACTTTTCTTAGTGATTGGGGAAACGTGTTGCTGCACGATATCGATTACCGTATAAATAAGTTTATTTGTTTATTGATTATACCGGCATCCGACCGGAGACTCTACAAACTGCTACTCCCGACAACACTGTTATGACGATACCCCAAGTCTCTGAGAAAAAGCGAGATTTAGATAACAGTCCATTGGGAAAACCCATTTGGGCTGAAGTCGTTCGTCATGTTTTGATTGGTCCGTCGGGTACTTAGTCATTGGAAGCCGGACTAATCAGGATCGACAAGCCGAGAGTAAGAAGTGGATGCTTATTAGTGGTTACGGAAAGTTGAAGAGTTGATTAAGAAGATTTGTAAATGGAAAGGGAAGGGATATATATAGCGTTCTGTCATCAGTAGTTAATTTGAAGTCGCAGTTTTGGGTATGGTCAAAAGGCCAAACTTCGGCTTTATTCATGTATAGATCATTTACAGGACCAATTTAAAAACAAGGTGAAAAAAATGATTTTAAGGAATCAATATTACAGCGAAAACAGGTGACATGTCTTTATTTTCTATTCACAGGACAGCACAGTGCACAAGGAAGGAAACGGGAGTCTATGACATCATAAATACTATTAAAAAACTCAAATAGCAATAGGTGGGACATGTTGCAAGAATGAAAGACAACCGATGGACATCACGTCTCACAACATGGATCCCTAGAAATTACATGAGACCGAGGCCAATAGAACATAAGACGGAGAGATGAACTAGACTAATTCAGGAAATACTGGCTCTGCGACGCCCAAGATAGAGAATTGTTTCTAATCTTTGGGAAGGTCTATGTCCAACGACGAACGTTGAAAGACTGATGAGGATGATGATGAATGAGAATTAATATAAAAGAATTAGCAGAAGCTAGATCAACCTGTCTATTGCTATTAAGATAATCATTAATTACCTTATAATCTCTCTTTCTGATTTTATTAGAACATAAAGGTAAGCAAGTTCATGCCAGGGATTTATTTAGTGATAAAATGATAAGAACTTTAACTTCATGTCAGACCTTAATAGTTTTAATCAGTGTCTTTTTAATTTCTATTTCTTTTAATCATTGTTTGGAGTTTTCAGCTATTAGGCACATACAAGCACTCGCATAAAGTCTTTCTCTCTTCCCCAGCCTGTGTGTGTATGTGTATAATCAGTGTATGGATATGGATTACATTACACAGTGCATCATGATCCTTGATAAACTCCACTGACTTGGACTTATTCCTACACAACGGAGATTAGAGACCCTGGTGATGCTCGTGGACAAGCAAAACATGTTTGACTTAGAGTAAAATGTTTATATGTCTTGAAACAATTCTAGTGTCATATCTCCATATTTTCAACTACTAATATAATATAATATAATATATATATATATATATATATATATATATATATTCGATAATTGCGTCATCCACAAACAGCTGTTTCGTTGTATTACAACTCTTCAGTGGCTATAGACTCGATATACCCTCCAGTACTGCTAGGAAGAGTCGAAACCTTCACTCTGGTCCCAGATAGTTGCTCTATCCCTGCCCTACGTAGAACTGAATGGTCAGTGGGGCCGAATTATGTGATACATTCACTTACGCATAATTCGACCAGATTGGTCAATTCCAGATTTGAAAGAGCATTGTTATATATATATATATATATATATATATATATATTATTCGCTTGACAAGCTGTAAGACAACGGAATATTTAGATATTTTGACAAAATGAAGCTAAATAGTAATAATAGCAAAAAATGATACATTATAAATTTATAAGTCTGTAGCAATATCAATGATTTTTTTACACAACCCCTTATATAACATGATATCCATCCTTGTCAACACTTAATTCGGAGATAAATATTTATCATTAGATTTCACAAGAAACAAGGAAATTTCACAGTCAAAATCCAGCTTGTACCAGTATAAACTTATTGATTCACACCTGTACATATATACATGATTGTTTAAAGACACAATTTTTTTTTAGAAGATACTCGTTAAACTAACAAAAGTTGGTATTACATAGCGTTTATGCATAAGTCAGAAAAGAACTCATTAGCAATAGCTATCCTCCTTGTTACTATAGGCGCTTCGAGACTTTTCTTGAAATACGGTTAATTAATGCCTGCCAATAATTTTTGCATTATTTGTAATGAGAGCATTGTCGAAATAACAGATAGCATCTTTCTAAACTTAACATGTATTGCCCCAAACCGGGAAAAGTTTTGTTGGCCGAGAATATATTATCAGTATAAGTTTTTTTAATATTTAAAAAAAAATTTTAGCAGTATTAAAAATGAACCGAAAAATTCTTTTAATTTCTAATTAATAATCAAGTTCAACTTTTATACCATCTGTTCGTATTAAAAACAAAATGAAAACCAAGTATATTCGTTGAATTTTTTAATTTCATTATTTCTGCAAAAGCAGTTATTTAGGAATTTGCATTACCAGCGGCTATTCAGGTCAATGGGAAAAGGAACACTACGTTGGAGCGGCTACCCTATCAGTGGCAGGTTTCATTCCTGCAGCAGGTGCATTTTCTTTAATTTTTCATATTCTATCCAAATTGTCTAGGCCAAGTGATATACCGGTTGGGTAACGACGGGAGATCATTTCAAATAAGAGTTTCTATATAATATAACGCAATTTATGATCATTCTGTTGGATTATGTATACATACACATTCTTTATATATATATATATATATATATATATATATATATATATATATATATATATAGATTGGGTAAGTAATATTTATAAAAATTGTCAAAAATGTTTTTGATCCCGTATTTTCAACCATACTTCTAGCCATTATGAAGATCCGGGAAACATAGACAAACGAATTCATTGTCTATTCATGTTGAAAAATCATCATTTATAAGTCAAACAGAATAAGATTTTTAGTAAGCTTCAGTCTTGCTCATCTGTTTTATTTCTCTATGAGACCTAATACTATCGAATGTTTCTGTGCAATATCAGTTGTTACAGCAATCAATACAGAAGTCCCCAGGATGATTACACAATCTATTTTTCTTCCTCAAAAAATTGGAGATTGAAATCCATACTAAATTTTTTGAGACATTACCATCCCTCGGGAGCCTTGCGATTGCATCAGTTCATAAATCTGCACAATTTTTCTAATGAATATTGTATAAAGCTACCCGTTCTGATTGATCTATATTTAATAACTGTCCATTTTGTATTACCAATTTCCATTTCTAGCTCTCTCAGCTTATTTTGACTGGTACCTAACTAAGATGAAAAGCTGTTCAGAGAATCGAACTCCGTTCAACATCCTTTGAATTATCTGCAGCTCTTCATTTTCGCTGTGGGTCGATACGGTTGTTTGGTTTTATTTGTATATTAATATTATGATTTACTTTTCAGTGAATGATACCCAAACAAATAGAAATCTATAACTACTTTTATAGTTATCATTTTCAATATCAATATTAGTCCATTACTAATTGACTAGGACAGTGTCTGTTTCAAAGGAACCAGTCTTTATGGTTTGTGTATGAAACAGCCTTGTATAGTTGTTCTATAAAAACATTTCAGAAAATTGTATTTAAGATAGGCATCATTCTAGAGAATGATGAATAGTATTTAAGATAAGTATTGTGGTAAAGAAAGAAAACAGTATTTAAGATAAAGATCGCTGTAGAGAAAGGGATATAGTACTTGAGATAAGCATCGTGATAGAGAAGGCTAGAGTAGTATTCAACATAGGCATTGTGGCAGAAAAGGGGAAAATAGTATTTAGGATAGGTCGAGGAAGAGAGGGAAAAAAGGTATTTAACATAAGTATTTGGGTGGAGATGGGGAAGATGATATTTAAGATAAGCATCGTGGTAGATGAGGGAATACTAGTGTTCAAGATATACATTGTGGTACGAAATGAAAATAGTATTTAAAACAGGCAGGACAATGAAAAAATACTATTCAAGATAAACATTGTGGCAGAGAAAGAAAATAGTATTCGAGATAGACATCATGGTATAGAATGAAAAATGATATTCAAAATTGGCATCGTGGTAGAGAAGATGATATAATATTTGATAGGCATCGTGCTAGAAAGGAACAAATAGTATTTAATGAATCATGGTAAAGATGGATAAATAGTATTCAAGATAGGTATTTTGATAGTGAAAGAAAAATGGTATTTGATATAGGCCTTATAGTGGGAAAAGACCACAGTATTTAGGATAAGCATCGTGGTAAAGGAATAAAATAGTATTTAAGATATTCATTGCAGAAAAAAAGGAAAATAGTATTTAAAATTAAAAGATGATTCTACAGGCTTGGCTAGGAACGTTAATGAAGTGAGTGGGAAAGATGTGCCAGATCGTCCTGGAGGAACGTTACTGAGGAAGTGGACAATAAACAGACCGTCTGGGTTCCGGTTTTCGACTAGATGTGATCGATTCTACCCAATTTATCCAATGAGAATAGACGATTGTGTCTAATATGATAATAATGATAAATGCTATAAAAGTAATTTGGTTTGGACTTTTAGTACATCATTTTTTCTTTTATGAATTTGCAAGGGATGGTAAAATCTTGTGACTCTCAGCCATCAATAACTAACCATATTTAACTATAATGGTTGGTTTAGAAAAAGAAATCTTGTATTCTAAATGATTTTTTTGGGGACAATAGAATACAATTACAGTTTGACGTTACCTCCAGTCTAATCTATCTTAAACACTAGGTTTTTTTACGCGCTTGCTTCTGCACGCCGGCTGCAAAGATTTCTATAAAAATGCTGACTGGGAATCCCGGCATTGACAGGGGAAAACAGATCTCAAAGTTGAGGACATTAACGAGAAATTAACGCTTAAGTGTAAGCAGAAGTGTGCGTGGGTCGTCCCGAGAATGTGTAGGGTATTATTTGATCCCAAGTAACGCAAGAAATCTTTGCTAGCAATGTATGAAATCGGCTGAGTGGTTAGGGAAGAGAGAGAAATGCATTTGAGCTTGGTATTGTGGTAAAGAAGGAAAGATGTATCAAATAAAGAAAAGAATAAAGTCTAGTTATAAGAATCATCTAGAAATCAAGAAGTAAAAAGAGGAGGCGTGTGAGAGGAAATGATAGATGCTCTTCAAGTTTGATACGCTTCAAAAACCTTCTCAACGAATTCGTGCGTACATTCATGTGCACTTTACCTGTCTTCAAGGCAAGAGGGTTAACAGAACATCTCGTTTTCCACTTTTGAAAAAAAAAAATCCTGGCTTCAACTGAACTGAAAGATGATACGAAGCGATGCCTGTTAATTGATCCGAGTTCAGCGATTATCGAACAGTCCAAAGTCAGCATCAGTAATGATTTATTGAATACGCTCCCTCGTTCTTCGTTTGACTTCCCGTTAACAAGTGCTAAATACACGCTGTCATTATCACCTGATAACCTGCCCACGGAATCGAGTAATAAATAAGTTTTGTTCAATGTGGTACCTCTGAGCACTGCTCTGTGAAAAAGGATAGGCTGCTCGGTCATTGACATCTATATTGAGTTGTGCCCTCAAAGATGATGGGCTCATTATTTTCTTACGAGCCTGAAGAATAGCGATTAATAAGTGGCTTGGAACAAGATGACAGTACGATTGAAAAAAGAGAAGGAGAATGTAGTAATTTTAGACACTGCTCGTTTTGCTTCTTCAACTAGAAAACATTCATTGATTTTCAGTTGATTGAGATTTCGATTATGGTTGATATGTAGTGTGTGTGTATGAGAGAGAGAGAGAAGGAAGACGGCAGTACACAAGTACACATAGGTGAGTAGATAGAATATCAGACAGGTCTGGTTAGTTACTCAATATAAACTGTCACGTGACTGACGTATTTTGGCAGCATACCGTGTTGGGGTTGATCAACAAAAAAAAATTGAAAAAAGGCTTGATCAACGGATAAATTACTTATCTCACCTTTTGCTGGGCAAGAATAACTGAAAGGACGTCTCGTTTTTTTGTGAAACAAGCGTGAATGCTATCGGACTCAAAATGAGTGACTCGTGATGCACAAAACTTAATTGAATGTATATTGAACCCCCTCTAAATACTTATTTAGATGAGGGAATTCTTCAGAAAAAAAAACACCCTTTTTTGACATAATAATGACTAGATGTTTTTCAAATCACTATCTCCATTCTTCCAGCCAGTACACCTGTTACATGTATAGCTGACCAGGTAACTAGCCAGCCGGATCAACAACATTTCATTCACTAGCGAATAATGGCTAAGACCCCAAATGATGAATTCTATCATTAATTAACATACCTGTTCCTGGATTAGTACTGTCAATTCATTCCTAGATTTCCATATCGTTCCAAATTCAGTGTCTTATCATAAGTCGACGTGTTCACTTCAGTTTGTACTTAGTTATAATTTGCTACAGATGTACCTAACTATAATGAATCAGCTCTGCACCATTCAAGTTATTGCTGTATATATATATTTTATATTTTTATATTGTATATATTTATACCACAAAACATACACAAGAAAGGATCATGCTTAACATCACACAGAGAGAGACCAGAAGACAGCGCAGTATATCAAAGAAAAAACAGGATATCGTGTAATCCATTAAAAACCCCAAATGATCATCGGAAGGTCATGAATGAATGATTGCTAGATACCCACTGGATATCACGTCACACAGTGTGGATCTACAGAGATATATATAATTGCTGTCGGGAATTGTTGGTTGACGATCGGGAGGCCTGGTGGATCTTCGGGAGGATCTATGTTTAACGACAGACTTTAGAAGATAATGATAATATCCTGCATTTATGAAGAAGTTGATGTCAAAATCAGAGGTAAATTTGGGTGCACTTCGGATCTGCAAAAATATACTATTATTGAATGACACAGGACTCTCTTCATTTCTCTCTCTCCCTCCACTCTCTTTCTCTTGTACACAACCACATATATAGACCACTAGTAGGTACATTATATATTACTAGACTCGTATGCTAACCATTACACAACCAGGAATATGTAATATATTATTTATCAATGTACTAAGCTTAGTATATTGGAACACTGGGTGTGGGTCAGAATATTGTTTTGCATCAAGTAGGGATGGACTGTCTACTTTGAAAAAGAGCTTTTGATATAAATAAATGATTGTTAATACAAAAAAATTGTAACACAAAAGTATTCGAACAAGCACGAAATCTGTTTTTATTGACTGAGTGTGCATGGGCAATAATGGATTTTGAGCACAGGGATCCGGACTCACTAGTTCGGCAACTCTTGGAAGTATCAATGTGAGTTCACTTTTCCAATCTAATCGATCTACTCTGAACAAGATTTTAGAAGGATAGAAAAAACAAATTGTTTGTTTCCATTCAACAATTGGATTCTGTTGGGAAAAGATTATCGAGAATATTTGCATTTAGAAACAGAAACAAGACTGAATGCTTGCCATACTTCGATTGCAAGAAAACATGGTTGTTCTTGCGTAAACTTTCTGTTTTTAGCCCTCTAAGTGAAAAAAGCAGGTCTGTTCAAATACTTATGACAAGTATTATACATATATTAGAATGAGGATTCGTTACAAAAACACGTTCATGTTTCTGCCCTGTCTAGGCTTCTTCAAGCAGATGATCAGGTATATTTTAGATTGCCGTTTGAGAAATTATGGGAGATTTTTTGTGAGTGTTATTAGTTAGGTTAGGATTTTTGCTTTTGTTTTTTTTTTTCGTTTGTTAGATTTGTAATTTTTGAGTTTTTGCTGGTAGTTATAGATTACATGCCACGTGGTATGGTATTCGGGTCATAAGTGGTTGCTAGCTGTTTGTATTCAATACAGAAATGTTTTATTATAATTAAACTTTTCAAGTTGAATGTATCGAGCACACTCTGAAATGAACCTATTACACATCAGTTATCATGTTAAACTGCATCCCTGAATTTTGATATATATATCTATATATGTATGTGCGTGTGTGTGTGACAGTAAAGTAGAAAAAATGTAAAGTAACTCATATATATATTTTGTAATTTCTTTATTCAAGTATGATTTTGTACTAGATGTACAGTTAATATATCAATATTACATGGAAATTGAGGGACTACAGCGGGGGACCCCTTTTACAGAGTAATTATACCTTTAATACCAATGTAATATATACGTGTGTGTGTGTGTGTGTGTGTGTGCGAGTGTGTGTATGTGTCTGTGTGCATGTGTTTATTTGTTGTGTGCATGCGTGTGCCCATGTGTGCTTATATGTGCATGTACATGTGTATATTTGTGTGCTGTATTTTCTATTCCAGACCAGTGGTTAGATCTTGTCTCTTGCTCGGCACAATAAGCTTGAGAGCCTTTTTTTAATGTCATTTATTCCATTTATCGTATCAGAGCATGATCTCTCGATGTTCTGATAATTGAATGCAACATTCAATCCGACTACATACTCCAATTATTTTTGCATCGTCAAAATAGATTGGGTTATAGTCCAACTAATAGTTAACACTCTCGTGGTTTGATATCAGGTTGCATTATATGATTTATATTTACCTAGCTAATATATATCTCTCACATTATTGCATTCCACGTATATCATTAGGCCTAGACACCATGAATAGAATAAACAATGAAAGAAATGTGGGTTATGCAGGACCCAAACCAGCAACCGGTATATATATATATATATATATATATATATATATATATATATATATATATATGAAATGGGTCTGCTTAAGGAATCGAATACATTGCTGTTATGGTACGATGTGTAATATATATATATATATATATATATATATATATATATATATATATATATATATATATATTAGAAACCAGCACTCAAAAATTGTCTGAAAATATGTTCCTGCCAGTTTCGAAAATGGCTTAGCATCATGAAAACCATGTCTTGAAAGGTGAGAAAATCTACTCATTCGTAGTTCACCACTCTCCCATATTTTTAATTGATCACTCCCAACACTATGTGCTGTGAAAAGGCAGTAGTGACTAGCCATCCCTAAATGTATACATATATGGACGCTTGTGTATACCGCACGTTCTTGGTATTCTAGCTAACATTACATGGGTTATCTTTTGTCAACTATGATGCTCGCTTGACACATTGAGTTCAACAGTGTTTTTTTTTAATGTTGCAGCTCTCATTTCTAATATCAGAGGCCATTCCCTCGATGTTGTGATAATCGAATCCAATTTCCAACCTGACACGATGCTCCGATTATTATTGCACTGTCAAAATAGATTGGGTTATAGTTAACCTCATCATTAATGCTCTCGTTGTTTGATGTCAGGTTGAATTATATCGCACGTCATGATCGGTGTATATTGGCCGGTTTATTAAGGCCGGGTGTAAATTTGTATTTCTTCATTCCATGGCTTCATATATCGTTGATCGAACTGATACTCATGTGTATAATCGACGCCGAGGACATTCATATGTGTGTATATTAATGAGTGTCTCTGAGTGCGTGTGAGTTTGAGTGTGGGAGAAGGTCCGCGCGTGTGTGTGTGTGTATATGCATGAGTGTGAGTTTGTATGTGAGTGTTTGAACATGTGAGTCAGAGAGTGTGTTTGAGCGCCTGCACAAGTATATACACCGAGTGTCTGTGTGTGTATGTGAGAGAGAGAGAGAGAGAGGGAGAGAGAGGTATAAGAGTATGAGTCTGTAAGCGCGTGTGCGTGTGTCAAAGTTTGTTTATTGTCCACTGGAATATGAATAAAAGATGTCCTGATTTGCCTCGAGTAAACAACACGATATCCGATCGACCAGCAGCACAGGAAATGTATGGGTTGAGCGTACCCTTGGATAAGGTATGCATCTGTTCCGCCTGCCAATCCAATTATGGGGAAAATAGCATTTAATGAAGTGAATGACGCCCTTTTGGATGCTTGCCGCTTCTGAGTCTCTTTCGTTCATCGGAAACCTTCAAGTTCTAGCTGAGACAGTGAAACATCAAATGGAGGGGTCATGAAACAGCACCGTATATTACAGGAAAAAAAACATGTCTGTGACCCCATAGATTTCATTAGAAAACTCAAATGTCAATGGGCTGGTCATGTTGCTAAAATGTCAAACATTCGCTTGACATCATGACTCTCAATGCAGGTCCCCAAAGATCATATTCAATACAGTGGGCGGCAAATTATAAGATAGCTTGACGTCATAGACAAGTTCAGAAAATGTTGGCTCCGTGACACTCATGATGAAGAGGCTTGGTGAATTTTGTGGAAGGTCTATGTCCAACAACGGATGGTATAAGGCTGCTGATAAAGTTGATGATAAATTTGTTACATGTGAATGCATTAGTTTATATAAATAACTGATATTCATTATATTGGACCAGAAATTTACCTCGACATGGATTAAAAACTTGGGTTAGCAAATCTGAGTAGGTTTGGGAGTTGGTTAAAATTGGTTCAAAGAAAAGCATCTTCGGTGTTTTCACCCACGATAAATGTATTCGTCAGAAAAAAGTCTGTTCTGGTTTCCTTATTTGTTTTCTGGACAAAAGTATTAAAAGATTCATTCCTCTGCTTACAAAGGATATTAGGATCAACACATCAGAATTTTAGTAAACTCATTTATCCTCACGCTTTTCTTTGTATAAAATTTGTACAAAGAGTTTATCGAATAGTCATATCCATTGCAATGCTTCTAAGCCAAAGATTTACATTTTGAGTTGGTTATGCAGAAACTTTGCTCAAAAACAACGTATCGATTATTGTAGTCGTGTCACAAAAGAGCCTGCATACTATAAGGTATTAAGCTGCATTTATCCTGTCATTCCCTTGAATATACAAGAGTCGAATTATAATCTAAAGCTGAAATCTATCCCAATGTCAAGACTCTGAAGATAATACATGTCATGTCACAGTGTTCTCATTCATACAGGATTCTTGGCAACGTGAGTGCATTGTACAGTTGTCGATAACTGAATCGCCATTTATTGTACAGAAATGCCTTTTTTTCAGCTTGCAGACGAAGTATGAAGACAATTCTGTTTGATTAAAATTATCTCAATGAAATTACAGAAGGCAATATCACACATCACCCCTGGAATGTGTTAACTATGGTCTCCATAGACACTGTTGAAAGAGGAACTTGCAAGGATTTAGATTTGTTTCTGTCGGTTCTTGTCTTAAAATACAAGCAAAGAGAAAGAATCATTACTGGTTAGTAAATTAATACATAAAAAGGAGGTAATAAATAACGCTGAATTATGTGACGGCTGTTGCTACTAACGTATTAAGGGACAAATGGATGTAATTTGAAACTGCATTTTATCGAATTTGATTCATAGATAAATAGATGTAATTTGATTTTAGAGTTAGTTTTAGGGAAATGCTTAGTCTTAAAGTAAAAGTTGTTTTCAGGGTTCTCGAATAACTTTTTTTGTATCCTTAGCTGTTTGTGTATATTGTTTTCAGTTTTATGATCATGAACAAAATATTTGATCGTTTTTGTTATTGCTTCTAAAATCTATCCCTGGCGATTATCTTTCAACCAATGCATTCCCCTCTGTCGTCGCCAGTGGAGCTGAAACATGGAACTTAACCAAATGATTCACCTGCAAATTGAGAACTATATAACGATCACAGGAGAGAATCACGCTCAACATCACATGCAGAGATCACGCAGTGCATTAGAGAAAAAAAAACAGTCGAAGATATCATACAATCCATTTGAAAATACAAACGACAATGGGCAGGTCATGTAGCAAGAATATCAGATAACAGCTTAGCTTTACAACTCACAACATGGATCTCCAGAGATCAGATACAACACTGTGGTTGACAAAATATATAAATCGCATGACGAACCAGACTAGTTCAGAAAGTATTGGCTCTGCAACGAGGGAATATCAATGGTAAAACGCTTAGTGGATGCTACTGCTGATGCTGCTGCTGATGATGATGATGAAGAGGAGGAGGAAGAGGATGGAATACAGTAGTCCTCTCTTTAGCACAGGGAGTATAATTTCAATCACGAACTGTCTTACGCGCTCAAAAATAAATTTAAAACTTGCGCCAAAGTATTGTTGTCTGGTTTCCGGTGTCAGGAAACACAAGTTGAAACATGCCAATAGTTTTAAAAAGGTCAGGCTTTGTTCTCCTGACATAGTTGGTGAAAGGTGATTTTGATGCAAAATAGTTACTTTCGAAGTCAAATCCTTTCTCTTACAGGATAGACAATAATGGTCTATAACATGTCCTCATGGATAACCCGTCGACCAGAATTCTTACTATAACAGTCAAATCAGGTTTTTTTGAGTTTTCAAGTGGATCTGGCTGACTATTCATCTATAACACATTAAATATTTACTCATCATTTCATCAAAAAATATTTTTAACCCCCATAACCTAGTTTAAATCTTGATCATTTAAAAATCAGAATTTTCAAAAGACAACGCCCCCAGTCACAAAGTAAGGGAATCATTCAACAAAAATTGACATAGTGGATTGGAAACACACTAAAAACGCTTACAGAGGTTTAAAAACGTTTTATTGTAAACATAATAAGGGGTAAATATTTAAATTTGCAGCCATTTAGCTCCATTGGTGCAGCATGTACGCGTGGTACACAGATAGCTAATTTGCAAGATCAGCCAGACTAGCTTGAAAGTAAAAGAAACCTGTGTTGACGTTTTTGTTAATAGTTACATTTGACGTTTTCTAACTGCAGCATATGCCATATCGGGAGCGTTCATCTAATATCGTGACATAAACTAAATTGTACCAATATATGAATGTTAAAAGTCCCATGATTATATCATTTATTATGATATATTTTTTTCATAGTAAAATATGAACATTAAATAAGAATACGCTTGGGCTGGTTGAACTAATCGCAGTTCTCGAGATCCCTCATTTGGAAAAAGTAGCAGATATTACAACTCTTCTGATGGGGCTATAATACCGGCCAGCCAATTCGATAATACTGACCGCATAAAGTCTTGTGAGTTTGCAGACTTGAAACATTTAATAGAATGATTTTATTTATAATTCCGGTCGAGGGGTTTTATTGAAAGGGAGTGTTGTGATGTTTTTGTTTGCCACGATTAACAAGGATCGTTTGATAAGTGTCACTTATGTCTTATCGCTACTCAGAAACATTTCCCTTACTTGAAAGTAAGTATCATTGCAGTTATACAGAGCTTAACTTCAAAAGCCGAGTTGATTGACTAAAACTTGTATTCAAATACTTTATTTATGCTTCTTTTTAATACCTATACTAAATTATGCAATTAAGGTGACCATTTATACATAAAAAAACGATTTTATGTATTTTGATTAAAGCTCTCAAGAAAAAATATCAAGACGAATACAATATATGGTTTGTATTTTGAGTCAATGAATAGAATTTTCTGAAGGCACATTTTGTGAGGATGCAACTTTTACCTTTGAAGAAGTGAATTTTTTGGTGGTAAGCAAGCAATCACTGTTGATTGTTTTCAACACAGAGATACGATTATTCCCGTTAATAGGACAACTCAACAGGCATATTTTTAAAATCAACCCTATCTAAATATCCCAAGTCTCTCAACTCCATAATCTTCAGATTTTAGGATATTAGGAGTAAGCCAATATTAGCTCCCCGTACAGTATGTTTCAAGCTGATTTTATAAGTTCCAGATATTTCTATAACTATCCCGATGAAAAGTTTATTGGAGTTCTTTGTCCATTTGAAATTACAGTATTTGCGTTTGCTAGTTTTCCTTGCAAAACCAATTTTCTCAAAGTTTAGTTTCGGGAACCATATGTGATATCCTGTCTTCTCCAATAACTTCGTTCGGTTTATTGAGTAACAATAAGAAAAACATTTTCATTTGCCACATTAACTTTATCAAACAATATACAAGTTAAATAATGTGGCTGAAAGTTTAGAAGTTGTCCTCTGCGTAAAGACACCTGGATTCTAAAAAACAATAAAAGAGACTCTGTTTCCAAGCGAATATCATATATTACACCCTAACAAGGCTGTAGAACGAATCAGCCGGGACAGTGTGTCAGCATCAAAGATGGATAAAAAAGATTAAATCGTCCGAACAAAAGTTTGAATATTAATGACTCTGCTCAAAGTTATAGACAATCTGAATTCTAATTGCTAATTACAAGCAATTAACTTGTTAATTAGTTTATTGGGCACCGTGCACTGAAATCTGATCAACATTTCATTAATTTTCTTTTGAATATTTTCGGGTGTTTTGTATTTTCTGATTTGTTTGTTTTATGGAATAGAATGAACAATAAGAATATCAATAAAGAAAAAAACATCGAATTTTCGGATTCGTATCAGAACTCAAGTGGGAGTTATCACGTGGCCTGACTGCGTTCTCACTTGAGGGTAAATCAGCATCCATTAATGAATTTCAAGTGGAAGAAGAAGGTGAGGATGACTAATTGCGAAAACAATAGACATCTTTTTAATATTACTACAAATTATTTGACCTTTTGAAAACTTTAGAATTGATCAGCCTTCAAATATGAAATATTTGATAATCATGTTCAGTTTTTGAATTCTGAGGAGGTTAAAACAGAACTGATTGAATGTGCTTTTGTACACCAAAAGCATTACTACCCGGCATTGCATAGGGAAAATGACAGGGAAATCAACAACAGGTCTCCCCCTGTGTGAACCAACCGTAAGGGGAAAAAAAATGGAGAAAATCACTTCAAAATTGAAAAAAAAAAAATTCTCCTCAAATTTAAATTCAAAAAGTGAAAAAAAGAAACCCCTACATTTTGCCTCCTGAGAAGTTCGCCTGGACCTGATTTCGATTCCTTAAAGTTAAAGAAATTTTTTACCAGATTTTAACACTTAATAGAGAAAAATAAAGTTCACTTGTGATTTTATCCTGAAGTTGAAAAAGAATTTTCTTTTCGATTTGGACCCCTGAAAGGGAAAAATATTTCCTCAAGATTTTGACCCTTAAAAGTTAAGAAGTATAACCCTAAAAGAAGAAAAAAATTCTCTCTCAATTTTGACCCTTGAAATAACCTTGCAGGGAAACAGTGAAAAGAATTTCCTGGATCAAACTTGACCTCGAAAATTAGAAAAAAAAATGTTATTTCCGTTTTGACCACAAAAAATGTAAACTTGTCTGCGATTTTACCCCCCAGAGAGCAAAATCCCCCCCTTAGATTCTAATCCCTGAAAAGGAAAAGAAAGAACGTTCTTTTTCGAATTCGACCGATAAAAGTATAGAAGATCCCCCCATATTAACCTTAAAAAGTGAAAAAAAAAAAACAACTATTTCTCCCAAGATTTTGCCTGATAAAACTGAAAAAAAAGTTTTTTGATTTTGACGTCCAAAAATGAAAAATGAAAAATGAAAGGTTTCCGACGCATAATTCATATAATCCCCATATCCCCCAGTTTTTCGTTTCAATTGGAAACACAAACTGGTTTAGTACTAATGTCATGCAATAAATAGAGCCCCACTCAAAAAAGCTTAAAGTGGTACGAATCACCCCATTTTTTTACATGCTTTAATCCTGCACATTTTAGGGTAATCTTGAATCATTTGCTCCAGCAGACAATATTTGAAATGATATCCAGTCATTGCATGGTGAATATAACATTGCCCGAGACAACGTAAAACTAATAATCAATTAAAGAATATGAGTCTGCTGCATAAATTATCATTGTTGTTTATTTCATTTACGCTATCTAGACAAACTGATACAGTCAACGTGTAATGACGAAATATCATTTTTAATAGAGTTTCATTATAATACAAGTCAATTTATTATCATTCTGTGGGATCATATATCCATTTCTTAATGAAAAAAAATCGTCACGTTGAAAGAAACAAATAGAGCAGAAATGGACTGTGAATAAACAAAAAATTAGAATTTTGAATTAAAATAGTTAGTCTTTGCATTACTAATGTCAGTTAAGCTCGATTTTAAGAGTAACGGTATGTTGAAGCGGTTACCTTATCGATCACAGGTTCAATTCCTGCAGTTGTCCATTTTTTTTGATTGCACATTCTATCCACGTTGACTATACGGAATGATACATTCACTGTGCAATGACAGTGCATCATTTTGAATACTGTTTCACTACAATATGACGCAATTTAGAATCATTCCGTCGGATCTTACATCCATTACTTAACAATATATATATATATATATATATATATATATATATATATATATATATATATATATATGATCTTTTACTTACATACATGCATGATACATTTTAAAGTGTTCTTATTTCCTTGTCTGTATACCAGATAGGCTCAGCGTAATTTTTGCACGGCGATATATTTTCTTTAGTGTTACGCTAATCTTATGGAACGATTTACATTTAATATTTGCCTATTGATATATGCATTCGAATGCACTGTAGTAATAATACGTGTGATAATTTGGCTATGTAAAAATCTGTGTATGTTACGGTGAACGTATGAAAGTAACGCAATTAACTCTCTGTTCATTAGCTCCGTAATGAGAGGATAAATGAAGAAATATATATTTCTTGACGTGTCGATTTTTTCTTCTTATTTTTGCTGAAAGATCCTATCATTATTATATTGTATATATATGCATTATTGTGTTTATCCTCATTGTTAATACGACTATTGTTATCATCAGAATTATTATTTCTGAAAGATTCTAGGGAGAGATATATTTCATGATTAATCGTGATTATTTTTCTTCGATCCTTACTAATCGGTAATGATATCATTGTCTACATTATCTGCAGTATCATTTTTGCTAATATCATCTAGATGACTGTTAATAGTATCAGAATTATTTTTTTCTAGGAGGTTGTAGTTTTATCTCGTAGATTCTATCTCACTTATATTTCTTAAAGTAGACAATAATTCTCTTTCTTCGTTTTTCGATCGTTTATCTTTAATGCAATCCATTACTTTTCTATGCTATGAAGTAAATTGCCTCCTTTTCGACATTTCAGGCTTCTCAATTGCAATATCTATTTGCGTTCAGATAATAGTAAATAATATTTTTTTTGTCTGTTGAATGCAGGTCATGGTATTCCATTCCATCTGGTTTGCAAATATATAAGAGGAAAGTTCAAGACATACTGTGATCAAGTTATTATCAAAAATTGACTGTTAAGGAATCTAGCTTTGAAAATTATATTGGCAATTTGGTCAATTACAAGCAGCATCACAAAGTTTGTGAAGGGGGAAGCAAATGGTTACGTCTATTTGTGAAAACCAAGATTTGCATATTAGCATGGAATATCATATAAAACATTTTATCATTATCTTAAACTGTCTTTTATCGTTCATCGTTGGACATAGAATTTCCCCACGATACGCTATACCTCTCGATCGTGGGCGCCGTAAAGCTAGCATTTTTCTGAATCTCTCTAGTGCGTCTACCCATATCATATTCTGTCGGCTTCAGTTCTGCATGTGATCTCCGGGGATCCATGTTGTGAGTCATGATGTCCATCGGTTGTCTGCGATTCTTGGAACATGACCAGCTCATTGCAATTTGAATCTCTTAATGTTTTCTACGATTTATGAGACTCTTGTTTTTTCCAAATATATTGTGTTGTCTTTCATGTGATGTCAAGCATGATTCTTCTGTGTGTGGATGTGTATTTCCGAATTGATAGTCAAAAGTTTGTAGAAATCGTACTGATAGTTCAGACTGTCAATTTGTTTCCTGTATCTCACTGGATATTCCAGACATATGCCAAAATCAAAATACCTTAATACGGGGAATTCTGTAATCTATTCTGTTTTTCAGTCTTAGATGAGACCATTTTACACTTTAATTTGCCAAAAATCTAGGTTGCACCTCTACGCCCACATAAATATATATATATGTATATATATACACACACATACACACACAGACTATATATATATATATATATATATATATATATATATATATATATATATGCATGCTCACGTGTGTGTGCGTATGTGTGCATGTGTATAAGCAAATGATACCCCCCTTATATAATGATGATTGTAGTAGTAGTAGCCTCTTATTGTTATCTATGGTAGTGAGTTGTGTATCATATTCAACAAATAGTGCACGTTTGGATTTCTATTTGATCTGCTTTTTTCTGTACAACTTTTGTAAGTATTGTCAACTCTAAGAGTTGACTTTATCATTGTAATTATTCAGACCTGGAATTTATGATCTCTAAATTTCAGACATCTATAACAGAGAGAGAGAGAGAGAGAGAGAGAGAGAGAGAGAGAGAGAGAGAGAGAGAGAGAGAGAGAGAGGGGGGGGGGAAAGAAATAGAAAAAATTTAAAAAAAGATTGAAGAGATGGAGAGGGTGGAAAAGAAAGACTGACTGTCATGTCAGGTCAACTCGTGTTTCCGAATTCTTGGTATTCTCCGTGTAAACATTGAATTTCTACTCTCAAAAATAAAAATTATACATGTTATTCATTTTTCTTTTAGGAGAAAATTACGTTGCTACTAAGGATGTCATTACAAAAGCTGAGTAGGGTTTTTTTACTTTCTCGCTTTCAAGTGCTCGTGGCAGATCACCCATTGTGCAGAGTAAGCTTTTCTTTTTTTATTTATTTACAAAACTCTTAATTATGAGATCCGACTTTGTTTTCGAATGCAACAATGACGGAAACAATAATAAAGTGTGACGACATGCATGAATAACAGTGACATAGTGACATACAGAAAACACTGACGTCGAATTTACTCTCACTTTTAGAGCCAAACTCAAGTTGCTTTTTTCTGAGTTAATAAATCCCTTTGACAGGAAACCTTGATGAAGGATTTGGAATGGAATGCGTAGTTTCAAGAAAATATTGTATAGAGAAATGGATTCTGTTTCGTTTACTTTTCATATTTCAGTGAAGCAAGGGATTTTGTCATAAATAATTTCAGAAGTCTTGTGTGTTTGATTCAGTTGAAAAGAAGACCGCCCTACCGATCACTCAGTTGGGATTTTAAATCGTGGTTGGGAAATATCAATCTCAAGTTCCAGATTGGTTTAACGTAATGTGATAGTCGAAGAGTGAAGAGTTTCTTCCCGTGAATTAGTCGTTTTTCTTCATAGACCCATCATAAACATCATCATCCTTTAAACGGCCATCATTAGACATAGACCTTCATCATTATCACCATCACAATCATCATCCTTTTAACGGCTGTCATTGGATATAGACTTTCTCCATCATCCTCCACCTCATCATCATCATCATTTTAACGGCTGTCATCGGACATGGACTTTCTCCATCATCATCATCATTATCACCATCCGTTTTACGGTCGTCATTGGACTCAGACTTTCCCCATGATTTATTCGATCTCTCATGGTACTCGAAGAGCGAATACCTTTGAGACTGGAGCTAAAGGAACGAAAAATGCCAGCTTTGCTAAAGTGAGATATTTCTACGCTACTTCGTATTGCAATAAAGTTGATAGTGATTAGGAGAATGTTAAAGGTAACAAAACTTCTAAGAGATAAAATGAAAAACGAAGCTACGCTCAGAAAACAGTTTGAGGCAAGATTTGTAATTTGATTCCCTATTGAATAACTAGAAGTGTCTTTCAGTAGTCATAAACTGAATGAGGATATCATTAGTATTCCCCAGCCTCCAGGCTAGGTACCTCCCCGCAAGTTATAATTAATGTCATGGGAAGGATCCTCTTGGGAAATAAGGCGATTGAATTACAACTTGGATGGTATCCCAACTCTTTACCTGTCTTCAGCATTTTTCCCTTGAAGACAATACGGGGGATTAGTCATCGACGAGTGCATAATTAATTTTCACCGATTTTTCACAGTCGATTTTCCTTCATTTCGTTTTGCTGCGAAGCTGTTTTTATTTCCGTTGAAACGCACGTTTATTCTTCGTATTAATTACTGTAAAATGAGTTTGGAAATCCCCGCACCTCTTCAGTCAAGAGCACTTTTGATCTGGCTTTAAAATGCAAAGTAATCAATCTAATTAATTGATATTTTTCGTTTTGGGAATTTGAAAGAAAATTAAAGAAAAAAAAAGCTTCCCAGCTTTAATTGGATTACTATTGTTTTTTGAGCACGTGTTTGCGTTCAGGGCCGGGTTCTATACAATTGGATCGATTGCGTCCGATTGGGTCCTGCGCACAAGGGGGCCACACGCTAGGGGTAATCTATTCATCATGTCGAATAAAAAATGACACATTGCAACTACTCCTACAACCAAATTGCCGAGATTACAGAGAAAAGCAATGATTTTCTTCTAAAATCTAAAAATGTCTGTATTGTTTGTTTATAATGCTGATATTTTGATGTTTTTTTGTTTTTTTTTTATTTTTTAGTGGAGTTGGATTAGATGATCTGTTTATTTATTATACAACAGCGTAAAGTCCATTTATTTGAAATTGTCTAGGTCACATTCCGATTGCTTTCCATTCTGCCATAGAGATATTAGATCGGTAATAGACTTTACTTATATCTAAGATTCTACACAACTTCCACTATCAACTTGGAGCCCCGCTTTAAATTTCAAGTTAGACCTCGTGGCTTTTAAAGACGTCTTATCTCTCAGACACTCAAAAATAAAACTTACCCAGTTTTTTTTCTCCAGTAAATTGTTTCTTTTGAGAAGAATTTTGTGAACAACAAGATTTAATACAACCACGATTTTTTAAGTATTAGGAATCAACGCGCAATATTTTTTATTCCAGTAATTTAATTTATCGATATATTGCTGACTATTTGAAAAAAAGAGACGAAGATAACAGATCTCTGAAGAGGAAAATCTTGGAGACATTCCCAGTTGGTTTAAGTTTTAATACAAATTAGAAAAATATAAAGAGCTTAGATATTATTACTTGGAATTTCTCTCAAATAAGTATTGAGTGTCAGCTCTTTTCTTTTTTTTCGAGATTTCTTTTTTGTGATTTTCTGTACTTTTACTCCTATTAGGTTTCTTGTCTGTATATTATTTCAAACATTCTTGTTTTAGTCATTACATTGTTAGAAACTCATTTCTTTTTAGTTTAGCTATTTTGACAGGAAGTTTGGATAAAAGATAAAGCAGTTTTTCAAACACTCGCGTAATATAATGTATAATACTACAAAATAACTTATCTCCGAGCCAAAACATATTGCAATTATAGTCTTACTGAGAATTTTTCAACTATGTCAAGTTCGATAAAGGGGGGATCTATCAGAAGGGCTACCGTATATAGAAAACTAGTTTATTCAGTGAAGGACATTCATGGATATATTCAAATTTTTATGAAAAGATTTCTTGGATAAGAACAAACTGAAGGCATTATTGTGAAAAGATATAAACAAAATCAGTTAGTATAAGAGCTATGAGACCAATTCATTATTGCATACGGGTGACACGTTGTTAACACGGGGTACCTGGGTAAAAGATCACGCACATTGAGAGAATGTCAGTCACCTCTAGATTTTAAGGAGGTGTGTCAGTATTTTCTTGAATATATATATATATATATGTTTATGCATTACATGTGTGTGTCAGTGTATGTGTGTCTGTGTGTGTGCAATTTAGTAAGTTGACCATTTTGAGAAACGACTATATTACACATTTTCCTAGAATTGTTCATTTCTAAATGTGCATTTTGCATAAGTAACGTAGTCAGATCAGATTGATATGATTTTAAAGAATAAATGAAATCCAAAAAAAGTTTTGGAAGACGCAAATTGATGAGGGCAGAACGAAATGAAAAAAAATATCTGATCATAAAATTAGCGTTAATTTCTCATTATAACACAATCCAAAAAATATCGGGAAAATGAATATATCTTCAGTGTTAGCAAAAATAATATTGAAACAAAATAAAACATTTTTGAAGAAAAGGGGATCCAGGACAAAATAAAATAAATAGATGTTAACCATTTTTACGTATCCAAGAGGGAACCGAAAATACCATTGAACCGTGAAATGATTACGTGGTCCCTATAATCACGTTGGATTTCATAAATTCGAAAAGATATTTGAATCCAATCCGACGATGTTACTAACGTGAAATGCATGATCTGAAAGAAAGGAAATGAAAAATTATAATCTAGTTGTTCATCCAAATTGTTAAATGATTAAATTACACATTGATGGAGACATCTTTACACTGATATGAAAAAATATTCATACGAACACGTTTCATTTCTAAAGAAAAATCTGACTCTCATCCTTTAAATCTTAAACCTTAAAGTTTAACGATTGGGTATGATGGATAGATATTGAAGAAACATCCTTCCCACAGTACGCAGGCACTGGTCATAAATATAGATGCGAAGTAAATCTGAGTGGCAATTTTGGTATTCCACCGGAGTTAGTATATTTACTCCGGGTCAAGTAATTGAAGTTGCATGTTGGGGTTGGTTAAATTGTAATATGGTTAATATTGACTGGCGCACACAAGAGCTGTTTATAATTTTTTTACTTCATAATTGGTCTCTTCTTTTCCAATTTCCTCTCCAAGAGCACTTTTGTTTGCTTGTCTATAAAGGGTGTCTCGGAAATGTATGTTCACTCCCAAAATTAGACCAATTAGGGAGTAAAGGAGTTAAAAAAAAGCTCTGGAGTGTCTTAGCCATTATTAACCATTTTACGATTCAACCAACCTGATTTGATTTGGCGTAACAAACTGCTTAAATTCACTGATTAAATTATAGCCAATACATGTCCGAATACTCATCCCATTTTACCTGAAAACGTCTCTAAAATTGGTTAAATTTCAAATATTTTCTCGTGAGAGGAGTATCGTAATTTCACTTTTTAGAGACCATACAGTCTTGCCTCCCATATTTAGCACCATACCACTGTATATTGTAGGACTTACAGTACAAGCAATAACTCAATTTTATATAACTTGGTAACGATGCCATGAAATGAAAGCTATAGCTGGAATTCATACATTCTCACCGGGGAAAGTTAGACTGGATTTCAGGAGTAAGTTTTCATTTAAGTGGTGCAAATCATTCGTTACACAAGACCTTTGAAATCTGAATGAACCAATTTTTTGCTTGTTAGATGCTGAACGTGTTTTTAAAAAAAACAAACAAATGAAACATGGAATCTCAATATCAGACAGTGTTCGTCTCTAGATTAAACTCAGGGTGACATTTTTAATGTAGTTTGATGCTTCAACCGGAAATTGAATTTGTATCTCACCGACACTGAATCTGATTTATGGTTGCGAATTCTGATAAGTTTTATTTCATTTTTGAAACTTTGTGAGATAGGGAATTTTGAATATTTTGGGGACTTTAAATTTCACCTTTTTACAATGGGTGAAAAAAGCATCTGATACATTTCAAAAGTTGATCTTCAACATCCTTATAGACCATAAACAATTGACGGATTTTGGACTATTGTTGAAAAAAATACGAAAATCGAAAACGTATCGAAACAAGATTGAAGATTGGACTGTTACCTACAAAAATTAGAAATCCACAATCCAAATTCCATCAATTTTGGAGGTGTATAAGGATATTAAAATAAATCTTCGAAATGTATGGTATACTTTTTTGCACCCACTGTATATGTGGCCATTACACGTGAGATGGTAATTATAATTCAAGGGAGATAATTCTAGCCTTGAGAACACAAATTGTGTAATAATTCCTTTGATTACGGAGCAATATGTCCCGGGTAATTATCAGCTGATTCTATAAGGACCCAACGTAGCTAACACGCATAGAATATCTAGTAGCGAAAAGACAATGTTCATGCTTTGTATTCTAAATATCTATAAAAGAGGACTTTCGAAATAATAAGAGGTTGCTAATAATTTTTTGTTCCCCTTAGATTCCAAATTAAAGTTAAAGGAAATGAAAAAAGAAGTAACTAAAAAAACAAGAAAAAAAAAACCAAACCAGATCTGGTTAGTCACTAAATCGAAGCTGTCAAGTGACCAACGACTTTTAGCAGCATTTTGTGCTAAGGATGATCAATTAAAAAAGTTGGAAACGATGGAATCAATGAATACGTTACTCCTTTTGTTCTTTGTTAGGTAGTGATCACTGCATAAGTCTGAATTTTCAAAAATAAAAAATAAAAAACAAAAACAAACGTTCATACTGCTGGACACAAAATAAAGGATCAATTAAGCATACATTTACATTGCAAATCCTCCCCATATTTTTCATGGGGGAATTAAAAGAAATTAGAAATAGAAACCGTATTTGCATACAAAATAAAAAAAAGATTCAGCCTTTTAGCTCCATTAGTGCAGCCTGCACGCATGATACATATATACATAGCCAACCAACCAGCCAGTAAGCCAACCAGCTGAACCATCACGAAAACTGAAGAAAAGTATCATGAGAGTTTTGTGACAGTTCTCGTTGACGGTTCCTAAAGATGGCTCTTTCTAATAAGCCAGGAGAATGCAAATCGAAAAGATATACCGAAAATTTCCGCCATTTTCTTTTCTTCTTTTCGGATTAACAGAATACGAATACGATCCACTCAGCACACAAATGAATTGCAAGCCAAAATTCTGAAAATTATGGAAGCCAATCAATACTTTTTAGATCCATTTTCTTTCTTATTCCTTTTTATGTGGTTGAGTGAAGAAAGTAAATGAGAAAATAAACCTATGATGTGTTGCCAAGGTTGTGCCGACAAGGCAAGTAATTGCACGAGGCGAGAAGGGGATGATATCAACATCTGAACCATTGGCTAATTTGGAGAATTAACATGGAAGTAGCCATGTTGGTTTTGTTGATTAGGGGAGAATGTGTGTCCTTATAAATTATAGACGAATGATATGAAAAGTGCTATCTTAAAAAAGGTATTCTTATATACACAGGTAGACTCAAGGGAACAAGTTGACATAAACTCATACATAAGTACATAACGGCATGTGTATACAAATATATAGATGATATACATTAGGTTCCACTTAATAGGACCATCGTTTATCAGGACCACTCACATCATTGGACCAATGTTGTAAGAGCCAATTCAGACTTATGAGATCATTGCTAATACCCATGTTTATTATTGGCTATGTGCAGTTTATTTGGATCAAGGAGGGGTGCTAGCTAACTGCAACTTTTTGAAATAAAATCTGATCGAAAAACTGATATTATGTTTTTTTTTTATTTCTCAAAACAACCATCTTTCAAAAAATGTTTAGTTTGCGACAAAAGTCAAATTTGAAATAACAGAACTCTCATAAATTGTCCATGTTACATTTTGATTAACTTTGAAATCGTTATCGAATCATGTAAAACCTTTCTTTAAATATCTTTTCATAAAAAAACTACCTGGACCAGTCAATTGCATCCGGCAATCAATGAGTCCAAAATCACTGGTCCCAAATCAGTGACATAAATCGGGATCCTCCATATATATATATATATATATATATATACACACATATATATATATATATATATATATATATATATATTTTTTGTTTTCTACTATAGCGTATAAAAGTAGGAATATTAAATACATGTAACTTAATGATGAAAAACGCATACATGTTAAACAAAAATCATTTTCGTCGTATCATCTTTCTTTGTCAATCCAGCACCCTATCTTGCTCAGTCTACTGCATAGACTGAAAATTATACAGTGAGAGTTGCAGATAAAAATTGAGCTTTGTATCAGTTTGCAGATTCAATAATAAAAGACGGATGGTTTCGAAAATGTATGAAGACAACCCATTTGAGATATTGATACTCACGATGTTCAACTTTGTAGAGATTAGCTTAAAGTTTATCTCAACAACATGATAACAACGTCATGCATTTGGCAGTGAGCCAATGATACTTTCGACACTAACAGAGATTTTTTTTTAAATCTCAAATGTTTCAAAACTGGTTGATGCCTCAACTGCACGGAGAGGGACGAATTCATTTTACATCAGGATGAAGCATCGTCTCAGTGGCGCCGGCAAGTTGGCAGTTACCTCAATGCAAATCTTCTGCATCACTGGATTGGCATCGCAACAGCCATGGAATCCAGATTTAACAGTTTGTGACTTTTTCTTATGGAGATATGTCAAAGACAGAGTACTTGTCACTCATCTTCCTGTTTATTTGAATAGTCTGAAAAACGTATCACATGTTGCTGTTGTAGATGACAGGTTAACGCACGTTCGGCAAGAAATTGACTAACGCCCTGATATATTCCGTGTGACTATGTATATACATTTCAAGCAACTGTTAGTTACAGTAATGCAAGTAAGGCTTCTCAACAAAACTTTGCATCATGAGTTTCAGTATCTTGAATAGTTTTACATTATTAGAATTCTGAATCTATTTTTGTAAACACCCTTTATATGTGTCTATGCATGGTGTGTATGGATGTGTTGGTGGCATATGCGTGTGGATGTATGTGTGAGTACGTTTATAACAAGAACGACCGGAAGTGGATATGATTGGTGAATACCTGAATAGGCTTATTCATGGATAAATACACGTGTCATATACAAATGACGTAACAATTTGATCTCTTTGTTCTACGATTTTCAACTGTTGATTGATTGTTCTACCGCTTCAAACCTCTTCCTTGCCTTGACCTATCTTAGAATTAACGTTTCTGCTTCGTTCTTGCGAATTTTAATGAAATCTTCAAAAGAAAAAAGAAATCCAGAGGCAAATCATTCTACAATGATAGACATTCGATAGAGTAAGCTCATCCTTTACAAACAAGAAGATCCTATTGGTCTTACACGGAAGAGTATTCAACAAATGCATCTCCCCAGTAGTCATTTATGGAGCTGAAACATGGAACTTGACTAAAAGACTGACCTGCAACCTTAGAACCATGCAATGTGCACATGAAAGAATCATGCCCAATCTCACATGGAAATATCACAAGACAGCAGTCTATATCAGAGAGAAAACAGGAGTCTGAAACAGAATAGAATCCATTAGGAAAACTCAAATGGCAATAGGCTAGTCAACCGATGGACATCACATTGTTGACAACTGATGAACAACACAGCTCACAAACTGAACTCTGAAGATCACATTTGCCATCGAGGCCAGCAGAATGCTAGATAGAGAGACGATCTCAGAAAATTCGGGAAGTATTGGCTCTGCGACATCCACGATAGAGAGGTGCAGTGGATTTTTGGAGAAGGTTCATGTCCAATGACGGACGTTAAAAGACTGATGATGATGATGATGATCAACATCATTTCCTGTGACAAAAATAACTGTACAAAACCTTTGCCTCACGACAATAAAAACAGACAGGTCAGTTTACAAATCATACCTTAACGTTTCTTGCTTCGTTGTAGAAGTATTGTACTATTTTGCAAAGAAGTTCAACTTTGAACAAACTTTCGGCTCCTTCGAGTTTCACACCTTTCACTTCTGAATTTGACATAGTGAATCGAAATTCGTCTCTAAAAAACTCTCTCCAATTTAGCGATAACTTTGCTTGAAATCTAAAACTTAGCATAGCAACTCTAACAAAACAGTATGTTTCAATTCAGTTTAAAAAAACAACAAAAAAAACCCCTGCAAATATGATCACTTGTTCACACCATCTAGCATTAAATGTGTGAACAGAAGTATTTAAGCTTATATACATAAATCAAATATGATTTTTGAGATAACAATTTCTGAGACAACTTGCAACATCTGTGCAGCGAGAAATAATTAAAATTAATTGAAAATCGACTGTAGAATCAAATCAAATTTAAAATTAGCTGTGAATGGAAATTATCAGGAAAGTTTCGCAAGTGCTGATCATATTGTTGGTGGCAAAATAGAGTTACTGTCTATTATACTATGAATATTCCTTTTCATTTTAGAACTGGTCTCAGCATTTATATTTCCATGATATCGAAATTGGATTCAGCAGTAACATACATTGACAGTTGCATTGTATTTTGAAAAATCCACCCAGTGTCAGTAAAATGAAAGCATATAAAAATCAGGATAAAAACGAAGCCAAGCCAGAAAAGACAAGTCTGGTTAGTCGATCAATAGGAACCGTCACGGGAAGTGTTCATCTTAGCAGAATAACGTGTTGGAGATGATCGATTACAAAATCGAGAAATGTTGTGATCAATGAAAGAATAAATTATTCCGCCTTTTGATGGGTAGTGATCACTATCTTGTCTGATTTTTCACGTGTGAACGTTACTGGACACAAGCTAAAAATTGATTCAACACAAACCTACATTAAACTGAACCCCCGACTGAAAAACCTATTTAGGGAGGGTTATAAAAAAAAAAAAAAAAAAGGTTTTTTCTAAACATAATAAAGAAGGATGTGTAAATTGTCAGCCCTTTGGCTCCATTGATGCAGCTTATAAGTGTGTTACATGCATCCGTAACTAACCAACCAGAACAGCTTAAGAAATAAAGGAACCTATGTTGACAATTTTGGTTGACGGTTTCTGATAAAAACTGACAGGTAAAAGGAGAATCAACCCGTCTTAATTAGTTAGATAAAAAAAACTTGAGAAATAGACGAAAGGCAAATAAATCGCAGAAATGAAAGCTATGCAAACACATGGCAAAAACATTCCTATCTCAAACAGGAGGAAATTTCGTGAAGCAATCGAATACAGATTTTCAACACCATTTCCAGCCAAAATTCATGATGCATCAGACCAAAGATTATAGATAACTGCATTTCAGGTGCATCCTGTTTCAATATCTCTTGCCACAATGCAGCGTTTTGGCTTCTTAAAGGTCACACACACGGATAGAACGGAGTCAGACTTTTACATCTATTCAGATTCGATTTCCGTTTTTGCTAGAGGATACTGGTCGGAAATAAATCAAACTCGTATATAACGAATAAACAGAAACACAATATAATTGATTAATAAAAGTATCAAATCTGAATTCGTGTTGCAAATCATTTTAATCGCCTGAAGAATGACTGCTCTAGTCGGCAACATAATTAAGCTTTGTTGAAGGCTCCGCAGAGACATAATTGATTTAGTGGGAGGTAAAGGAGAGTTATCATCATCAACCCTTCATCGTCCGCCGTTGGACATAGTCCTTCCTCAAAAGGACAAGGACACATAAATCCTAATTGAAGACAGGGGAGAAAAGAGCGGACCACTAAATATATCTAGGACAGCAAATCTCCGCGGAATTTTCAGAAAAAGAAGAAATCAATTTAAGAATCTATCTAGGTTGGGTACATCAAGTCAAGCGAGCTGATCTTGAAAGACAAGAAAATACCACTGGTTTTAAAACAAGTTGTACAACCAATGCATCCCCCAGATAGTCACCTATGGAGCTGAAACATGGGGGCTAACCAAAAGATGAACCCTCAAACTCAGAACCATGCAACTTGCACTTGAAAGAACCATGCTCTACTACACATGGAGATATTACAAGACAGGACAGAATAATAGAGGGAAAACGATATAGCATACATTAGACCAGAAAAATCCAATGGAAATGGACCGGTCATGTAGCAAGAAAGACAAGCAAACATTGGACGTGAAGATCACAACATGGATCTTCAGATATATGCAAAATTTTGGTTAGTAAAAAATAAGATAGTGTAATGAACGAGACAAATTCCAAAAGAACTGGCCCTGTGACGCCCACAATAGAAAGGTCTGGCGAATCTTAGGGAAGGCTACATAATAAGAATCATAGCCATACTTGACTCCAAATTTATATCAGGCTGTATAATTTAAATTAATGAAAGTAATTCTGTTACCATCCGGAAACACGTATACTGTTTCATTAATAATCATATCTCATTTGAGAACTTGGAAGGCTTATTGTTGAAAACAGTCTTGGCTTTTATTAAATAAGAGATTATTGATTTTATTCTTATAAACCAGAGGCGGAACATATAAATCCTCTCATACATTTAGCCAAACAAAACTATTGCCAGAACTGTCAACATGGGTTTCTTCAGTTTTATGCTAGTCTGACTAGTTTTGTATGTATTATGCGTGTAAGCAGCATAAATAAAGACAGAGGGCTGGAAATTTAAGCATTTACCCCTCGTTTTGTAGGCATTTCTGTGGCATGTTCAAATCCTTTGAAAAAAAACGCAATTGAAATTCAACAAATTTTATTCCTAATTTTCCTTGTTTTTGTTAGAAAGAATTAAGTCCAAATATTTCTGTATTCAAAAGAAAATCAATTTTCGACGAAGAATCGAGTTTTCAAAGTCAATATTAAGTTTGATAAACATTTTGGATGATATTTCAAATTTGCGATAAATGAAAAGTATCTAAGTGAAAAAATCACGACATGTACGATAAAAAAAAGGAAATTATTATTTTCAACATTCCTGAACAAAACTCTGCAGAAATTCATTATTTTTTTATGGATAAAGAAAGAGAAATACATTTTTGTGAAGGAAAAGTAACCTTTGATCTGACAGTCGAAGATCCGTCAGGGAAATGCAAGATACTTATGTAAAGTAGACAGCAGGTGTTGTAGCCAATGACAAGTACGTAAGGCAGTACTTGTTACAATTTTCTTTTAGAAATCTTTAATTTTTCAATCCAATTATATTTCTTCGACGTATTTATAGTGAAGTACCCTTAAATCGTCATCATTAAGGCCACCGTTTCCCCGACTGTTCTAATTTTTCAAACAATCGGAAAGACTATTCTTCTCATGACGATACAAATTGTGCAAATTTATACAATTATGGTGTTCTGTAAAAAATCGACAGACAAAGAACAAACTTCCAGTCATTTATTCAAATTCGATTCCTCTCCACCCCAGCATCATGATCACAAAATCTCAGCAGTGACCTGTTAATAAAGAATAAAACAGAAATTTTCCAAAATAATCAATTTAAAAACAGAATCTCTGGAGAATTAGAATTACATGTTAAGATTTTTCATTTTTATGGATAAAAACCATGAATTTAAACCTGATGGAATAGAAAAATATGTCCAATAAGAGCATCTTTTTCAATTCAATTACCAATTTTCTCGAATTCCTAAATTATTTTTTACAGAAATTGCTGAGCTTGTTTTTGTAAGAGTGGAAAGGATTTATATTTATGAATCACAAGATTATTCAATATATTAGAAAAAAGAACAACAGGTGTCTGAGATATCATAAAATCCATCAGAAAACTCAATTGGCAATACGCTGGTCATGTTGTAAGAATGGCAATCATGACTCAGAACGTGGTTTATGAGAGATTGCATACGAAACAGAGGCCGACAGAATGAAAGGAGAGACGAACCAGACAAATTCTGAAAGTATTGACTCCGCAACGCCCATGATAAAGAGATGTGGCAAATCCAGGTTAAGGACTACGCATAGACAAATGCATCGTGATCTGCAGGTTCAAATGTATAAACTTGAATAAATAAACAGCAAATGAAATGTGGAATCATGGGTTTTTTCTTTATACAGCTTCCGATTCTAATTTCCTGAGATTGTTCCAACTGCAGACAGTCATTTCCAGGTAGTTTCCTTTTATTCAGGGCAGTTCCCAGCCTGACACAATGATTACTTCATGAAGAAAGGAAAGAAAACCAGAGGAGAGGATGAAGCAGAGGAAATCAAAGAATGAATGAATGGCAGGAAAAAGCAGTGAAACAGGAAAGGTAAGGAAAGAAAGAGGGAAGAAAAAATGGAAGAAAGAGGGGAGAAAGAAGGAGAGGAAAGAACGAAAATAGAAATAAACAGAACAAGAAAGAAAGGGAAAAAGAGAGTCAGAGGGAAAGATGGAAAAGAAAAACAGAAGAAAGAAAGAAGGTAAGGAAAGAAAGGGGGAAAGAATAAACGAAAAAAGAAGGAGAGAGAGATAGGAAGAAGGAAAAGTACACAGAAGAGAGAAAATGTAGAGAAAGAGAAAAAAAAAGAAAAAAAGGAAATGGAAGAAAGAGGAAAGGAAGAAAGAAGGGAAAGAAAAAAAGATGAAATAAACGATAGATGGAAGGAATAGGGGAAAAAGGTAGAAAAGGAGAAGGAAAAGAAAGATAGGAGAGGAAGAAATAAAGAAAAGATAAAATGAATTCAGAAAGAAAGAGCAGAAGGGAAAAAAGAAAAAAATGAAAGAAAGAAAGAAAGAAAGAATAACAATCCTGAACCCGCGAATACAATGAAAAGAACAAACGGTTGTAAGATACGAAGAAAGGAAGGAAAGGAAGAAGCATAGAAGATGACCGAAGCAACAAAGAAGCAAAGAAAGAAAGAAAAGAAACGAAATAAAGAAAATAGAAAGAAGAAAAGATATGGTAAAGTTGAATGATTGAGATCATCCAATTTCGAATCAAGATTCGAATTAAGAGAATTTGTCTTTCCTCAAGCTCACCGTGGAGGAGAGGATTGTTCTCTTTGAAGCAGGAAATACGTGCATACCTACACATTTTGGCTAAGGCACCTACACACGTGCACGCTCATACATGCACATATATACACATTTATATATAATTAAGAAATGGATGCTTAATGGATAATTACAAATGCGTTATATTACTTTGAAACTCTTTCTGGAATGCTATCTCAATGTTACAAGGCGTAATCAATCGTTTGGCCTAGACAGCATCAGTAAAATAATTAATCACACAAGCATGTACATAGACACACATATATATATATATATATATATATATATATATATATATATATATATTGTCCGTGTATGTCCGAATAAAACCTCATTCAAATGGCCTTGTTGCTTGGCTTTTTTCTTCCTCATTGGTTACAGACCTTAATGATTATGAGCCATAATCGAACGACTGCAGGCATCAAAGAAGGTGGACATTTCTATCATTTTCATATGCACATGTAATCAAGTGTTTATTTGTGCCCAAGCGTCCTGGCGATACTGTTTTGTTAAGAGATTTTAAAAATATGATCACGAGTTTTTTTCCCAAAACGACTCAAATCCCCATCATATATATATTTCGTTGGTTGGTTTATATGTTTATGTGTTAGTGTATTCCAGCACTCCTGGCCATACTGTTTTGTCTACAGACTTGAAAATTGGTATATCAGTACTTCCCTGGCTCCTCCTCCATATACATGTATATTTGTGTTTTTTCGTGTTTCTGAGTACTAGCAGTCTTTGCCATACAGTTTGTCAAGTGACTTGAAAATCGGCATCAGTATTCCACCAGTCTTGGAGCTTTTTGAATTTTTGGAGCCTCATTTTGACGGTTTGTGATAAGATGTTTTTTGATGTTTATTCATCCTATCTAATGTTATGAACAGATTCTACTCTGAATAAAGTTATTCTCTGGTGGAATTTTTTTTTACAGAACTTCAATTTTTTACGCTGCTGTTCAATTATTGACAGTTATGGCCAGTTCCTTTGAATTTCCTTTTTTTTTTATAAGTAAAATACCCTTTTTCCTTCTGTCCTCTCTTCTCACCCTTTTATTAAACTCCTTAATTTTCTTTTCTGTCTTTTCCTTTCCTACGCGCTAATTGAACAACCTTATCTCCCATCATATCACTGAATGCTAAACATTCAAATGCAGGTAGGAGCAAGCAGAATATTACTTTTAATGATTCGTCTCCAAAAAGTGTTGTATATGACAGACACCATTTAGATAAATTGTCTAAAGTGTGACATCTTTTCCTGTCTTTTATTATTCATTGATGACATTTTCATCCGCCTACAGGCTGATTTCCTACCATCTCACATGACGATGTTGATAAGCGAGAGAAGCGATAACGTATGAGAGGAAAATTAAGTCAGGACCGGTTAGTCAGTCAATAGTAACCGTCATGTGATCAATGTTTTTTTTGGCAGCATACCAAGTTGTGGGCGATTAATTAATAAATTACTTCTCTCGTCTTTGGTTGAGAGTTGATCACTTCATCATCAGGCTTTTAATGTCCGTCGTTGGACATAGACCTTCCCGAGGATTTGCCACAATTCTCTATCATGGGCGTCGCAGAGCCAATATTTCCTGAATCTGTGCAGTTAATCTCTTCATCTTGTGTTTTGTCGGCCGCGGTTCCTTATGAGATCTCTGGGGATTCATATTGTGTGGTGATGTCCATCGATTGTCTTTCATTGTTGCAACATGGCTTGCCCATTGCCATTTGAGTTTTTTAATAGTTTCCATGATGTCATGGACACCTGTTTTCTTCGTTACATACTGTGCTGTCTTGTGATCTCTCCATGTAACGTTGATGACTTAAAGAGTCTGAATTAGAGAAAACAGAAAAGGTATGAACACTGCCAGATACAGACTAAGGGACCAATTTACAATTTTAAATTAAAAAAAACAATTCGGGCGGGGAATTGAATTGTTCTTCCAAGACACGATAAAAGATGAATGTTTACGTTTTCAACCGTCTAGTTCCATTGGCACGGCTTGTACATATGACACATTCATAGACAGCCAGTCATCGAGTCTGACACTCCGAAAGACCCACTTGGAAACTGTAGAAAATATTGACAGTCTTAGTGACAGCTTTGGTGACAGTTTTGGTTTACTGATTTGTAATTATATCATTCTACAATTCTCAACAATACGGATCAACTCTTGAACTTCCTACACACAGAGAGAATAACTAAATAATAAAATACAGCATCCTTTCAAATAAAGATCAGATTGTTGGATAACATTTCAGTGCATTTTGTCATTCTTTATCAAGCCGTGTTTCATTCACAGAAGACAGCTCAATCGTTTGGTTTCCTGAATTCTAAATGTAGATTTCAGATAATAATGCACATGTTACGCTGATCAGTGTATTTACCCAGTGTTAAGAAAAGTTTGATTTCACTTTGACTGCATAAACTTTCGACTATTAAAAAAAAAATGCCTCATATGTTTTCACTGAAAATAAAAATAAACTCTTGATCAAACTAAAAACTGTGTATTTGATTAAATTTTGGAAAAAAAAAAGGGAAAAGCGATACTTTCTTTGTACGAGATCAAGAACAGAGCTAATCAAAAACTACAGTATTCAAGGTATTGCTGAATGCCCGCAACGAGAATAACGCGAGTTACCTTTCAAACTACTAACAATTAACTGCACTGAAAGAGTTAGAAAAAATAAATGAGATTCAACAAAGTACGAAATCAGTTTACATAAAGATCAGAAAAAAAGATAACTTCTCGCTGAGTCTTTTCAATCTAGATAAGCTATGTTTGGTTCGCGGGAGACAGCTCAACCAATTGCATTTTTTGAACACCTGATTGCAGATTTAAAAACGTAATGCATATAAACACAAATAAATGCGCTATTTCATTTTACTAATTGAAATTTTAACCTGTTTTACAATGGACCAAGTTATCTCACCGCTAATAAGCTGCATTGCCAGCATTATACTTGAAGCTGTGTCCCATGTCAGTATCTTCATACACGAAGATTAATGCAAGGTATTCTTAAGCGGGTTTCTTGTATTCATTTCGGATAGAAAGCGAAATTGACACATCAGCAGCAACGGCAGCAACAAGAGTAATAGTTGTAGTTATATTACCAACGGCGAGCAAATAGACACATGTAAATACACGCATCAGAACAGTTGATTTCGTTTTTGTGTAATCACGTTTTCCCCTACATCTCCCTGTGTTTGTTGTCACAGACACGTTGGAAATTATAATTGGCACTTGGGATATTTAAAAAAAAATTTTATTCACTTGTTTAAATGCTATTTTCTTTGACAAAAAACAAAATATAATAGTTCCACCATCGTTGACGCAATAAGCAAAACTTCAAGCGCTAATAACTTGTCAGAGACACTTGTTTTTTTTAAAATTGAAATCATTGCAAAATTCGAACTGGAATTGTGT